>JAGMVL010001966.1:0-695621 GCA_019202695.1 Populus x sibirica
ATACTCTTACACCTTGTAGGCTGTGGTTCAAATTCTATTAAGGCATGTTAACCGAGCATTAAGGAGCTTTTTCTAAACAAGTTTAGTTAATAAATCTATCCATATATAATGGCTATAACCTTCTCTTAGAGTTCCTTTATAGATTATCATATACAATCAATGTTTTACTTTTTATGTGAATGTTTATCATTATATAGGTTATTTTTTAGTTTTTATACTAGATAGATGGCCCACGCTATGCCATGAATGGTACCAATTTTTTTTTTACATTATAATCTGAGACAAATCAAGTTAAATCTACTAAAACACAACCTGAGATATGAGACAAAAAGCAACCAGAAAGGAAAGCTTAAAAGAAATCATAAAGTTCAAGACCTAATAACCTAATGTCAAATGAAAAACAAAAAAAATATAACGCCAAAGAAGAAAACTCGAGTCAACTCGGGCTAACTCCGACGAACTCACAACCCACAATATGAAATCAGATTAAAAAAAAGAATTTCAAAAGGACCTAAATAAAAACCAAATTTCAATAAAAAAAAAGTAAAAAAAAACCAAGCTAACCCAGGTAATTTTACCAACCCGCTCCCGGAATAAATCCAAACAAAAGAAAAAATGAAAAAAATAACAAGCTCCAGGGAAAATTATTTAATGCAAAATGATGAAACTGAAACAAAAAACTCATATAAAATCATGAAAAACAAATCTCAGCCAACCCAAGTTAACTCGACTAACCCACCATTCGCGACATGAAATCATGATAAAAAAATAGAATTACAAAAAAAGGACCCAATATAAAATACCAAAGTTAAATAAAGGAAAAACATTGAGAAATAAAATGCAAATTGACCCGGGTTAACTTGACCAACTTGCTCGAAATAACAAAACAATAAGAGATGCAAAAATGACAAAGCTCAAGTTCAAATAACTTAATGCAAAATGATGAAATTGAAAAAAAAAATTCATTAAAAAATTGAGAAAAAAACTCAAGTCCACCCGGGTTAACTCGACCAACCCACAACTTGCAGCATGAGACCAGGATTAGAAAGAAAATCAGACTTCCAAAAGAATCACCTACCAAAAATGACAAAAGTTAAATATAAAAAATTGAGGAAGAAAAATGCAAATTAACCCGAGTTAACGGACTAACCAAGACGCGAGATAATCCAAAAGAAGAAAAAAGTGAAAAAATTACATAGCTCAAGAGCCAATAATTTAACGCCAAAGATGAAATTATGAAAAACAAATTGTTAAAAAGTTGATGAAAATAATTTGAGTAAACCATGGTTAACTTAACTAACCTATTACCCAATATATGATATTGGGATAATGCAACAAAAAGGAAAGTAGAACAAACAATGAAGCTAAGGGCTTAATAATAAAATATCAAATTATGAATTCGAAAAAATAATTCAAATTTCAATAAAGGATTTCCATGTTGGAAAGCAACCACAAAAAAATAACAAAAGTAAAACATCTAACCATAAAACAATTAAAAACCCAAACAAATAGTAGATCAAATATGATATATAAATAAAATAAAAGTATATAATCAGGGGTTAAATTAAAAAACAAAAACTTTGAAAAGGATTAAAAAAAAGTAATCAAAAGAATGATGATTAAAATTGGATATAAAAAACAAATGAAATTAAATATTTAGGGGCAAAATTGAGAAAAAAATAAATCAAGAAAAATGATAAGAATATATCAATCAAAAAAATAAGGACCAAAAAGCAGATTAAGAAAACAAATGCAATAAAATTGAAAGGGACATTGCAAAAAAATTAATAAAGAAAAAGTATAAAACATAGAAAATAGGAGCAATAAAAAATAGATGGGACCAAATCGAACTATAAAATCAAATTAAATAAAATGTTCAAGGATAAAATTAAAAAAAAAATAAAAAAACATCAAAAAGCCAAAATAAATAGTGATCAAAAGAAGAAAGGCCAAAATCGATCAAATCACAAACCAAATGACACAATTGTTTTTTTTTTGAAGGTCGCGCTGAATTTCTATGTAATGAGAGAGAGAGAAAAAGAGGAGAAAGAAAAGACTCCACCGCAACCTAACTCCTCCATTAACATGCGCCACATCACGGGATATAGGACAACTCATTGCTATTAACACCGACATGAAAGTAGGTTTTCGATAACCGGAAGAGACCCACACGTACCACCTAAATTGCACAAAGGCCATCACACAGCGACGTGCAAGAAAGTTTCTTCTTTAATAATATTTAGTAGTGTAAAAAATTACCAAACAATCTCTCTATCTCGACTAAAAAATAACAACAAAGCTAGAAGAAAAATATTCAGTGATACCCTGAACTAACCTTATTTTTCTTGGATTCTAAGGGTAGTTTTGAAATTTCATTTTTTAAAAAGAAAAAGACTTAGAAGCCCCCTTGCATGTTCATTTTATTTTTCCTCCCAAGAGGTATGATTGTAACTTAACCGTGTAAAATTCTTGAAAGAGACTAAAAAGTCCCCCTACAAAAAGATTTATATTTTTTGCTCTCAAGGGTAAAACAATTATTTAACCGTTATAAAGAAGGTGTCCGTGACTAAATTGCCCTTAATCAACTTTGCAATAACTAATGCACCATTTAGAAAAGATAATTGTATCCTCAACTGTAAGCATAACTATTTTTTTTCCATAAGAGTAAAACCATAAAAACACTGCCTCCAATGAATAGGAACGTATGTCTAAGAGCATAGTAAACCACTTCTATGTCTTTTTAGTATTTTTTGTAAATGAAAAGGAAACAAACACAAATAAGGTTTTGAAAGCTTAATCTTTCCAAAGTCACTGGAAATAAAAATAAAAAGTATTTCTTGGGTTTACCAATAGAAAGATGTGGCATTAATGAGAAGTGAGATAGTTATGCTCACCGGTTTGCTTAAACAAATCTTCCATACTAGATCATCTGGTTAAAGGTTCTTTAATAAAGGAATGCTTTAAAATACGCACCCCCATAACAAATCTTTATATCTCTTGAAACTTTGGACATACCATATGATTTTCATTCCATATCTAACAAGACTTACTCAACTGGAAGCTATAAGATTCCCAAGGGTGGCCCCTAATTCTCGCTTTTAAAGGCTCTCATCCTTTTATAGTGTTATCGCCCCATCAATAGAAGCAAGGTTTGTCTCTACTCTAAAGCCTACTATAAAAAAAATCTTGAATAAGAAATATAAAGAAGAATCAAAGATTGATAAGTTCTCTGAAATTAAATATTGTTTAAAGGTAATTGAGGGTATAAATTTATATGATTTTATAAAGGCATTTGAAATGTGCCTAGTATTGGACGTAGTCATACCATGAGAATTCAAGGTGCTTGAGTTTGTTATGTATACAAGTAGTTAAATGCCCTAAGATACACTTGAAGATTTACCGTAATAAAATGAAAAAAGTGATAAGGGATGACAAGCTTCTTATCCATTTCTTCTAAAAAGTCTAAGTGGTAATGTCTTAGCTTGGCAATGAGCTTCAGATAGCAATAAGATAAAACAAAATAGAGAATTCTAGCCGAAACATTCATGTGCTAGTATAATTTTAATAAGGAAATGTCCCCCAACCAAGTTTGACATTCAAAGTATGGAGAAAGGAATGATGAGTCGTTAAAGAATATGCTTTAAGAAGGCATGAAATGACGTATAAATTCTCCCTTCTTTATTTGAGAAAAGAACCCATATCCATTTTCATTAACACCTTTAAATCTCTATGCAATTTGAATATTTGATTGGTAATTCCTCAACCTATTTCATAGATATGGTGGTTGCAATGAGAAAGAATTAAGCGAGTTTGAAATTAGAAAGATAATTTCTGGGAGAAAATCATCAAAAAAAAAACAAAACAAAAAAAAAAACATGTGGAAAAACACTATAGCAATCAACAATGTTTTAAATAAAAAAATTATAGAACTAAATTCTCAATCGCCTTAATATTAAAAAAAAAAAAAATAAATCAACAAATATAATTTTTAAAAATAAAAAAATAAAATAGAAAAACCATGTGGGAAAAACACCGTAGCAAACCACAAGAATTTAAAGGAAAAAAATTACATAGCAAAATTTTTAACCAGCTCAATCTTAAAAAAGTAAAATCGACAAAGATAATTTTGGAAAAAAAATAAACAAAAAAGGGGGAAAGTTGGAAAAAAAAAAAGAAAAGTGAATTTGGAAAAAAAGAAGAAAAAGAAAACGAAAAAAAAAAAGAAAAAAGGGGAAGAAGTTGGAAAAAAAGTGAAAAAAAAAAATGAAAAAAAAGAATGCACTATGGATTACTACCGTGGATTACTGATTGCAATCCACTAGGTGCATTGATGTGGGTGAACAAAGTGAATTCCCCACATCCTATAGCTTATTACTTAATTTTCAATAAGCTCAATATTAAAAAAAAAAAATCAACAAATATAATTTTGAAAAGTAAAATAGAAAAACCATGTGGGAAAATACAAGTAGCAATCCACAATATTTTAAAGGAAAAAATTATAAAGCTAAATATTTAACCAATTTCAATATTAAAAAAAATAAAATCGACAAAGATAATTTTGAAAAAAAACAAAAAAAAAAAAGGAGGAAAGTTGAAAAAAAGGAAAGTAATTTTAGAAAAAAAATAAACGAAAAAAAAAAGAAAAAAGAGGAAAGTTGGAAAAAAGCGAAAAAAAAAAGATGAAAAAAAGAAATGCATCGTGGATTACTATTGTAATCCACAATGCATTGGGTGGTTGAACATGAATTCCCCACACCCTTTAGCTTATTACTTAATTCTCAATTAGCTCAATATTAAAAAAATAAAATCAACAAATATACTTTTTAAAAAATAAAATAGAAAAACCATGTGAGAAAACACTCGTAGCAACCACACGATTTTAAAGGAAAAAAATTACAAAGTGAAATTTTTAACCACTCAATATTAAAAAAGTAAAATCGACAAAGATAATTTTAGAAAAAAAAATAAACAAAAAAAGAGGGAAAGTTGGAAAAAAAAAGGAAAGTAATTTTTGGAAATAAAAAGAAAAAAAAAACGAAAAAAAAAAAAAAAAAGAGGAAAGTTAGAAAAAAAAAAAGGTGAAAAAAAATGAAAAGGTAAAAAAAAGAAATGAACTGTGGATTACTATTGTAATCCACAATGCATTGGATGTGGGTAAACAGTGAATTCCCCGCACCCTTTAACTTATTACTTAGTATCGATAGATAGATGGATGATGTAAAGCTTGGCCTATTATAACTATTATAACGTGGATAGTAAGAAACATGATGAAAATTTTGATGTATAGAGATTTCGTTATACAGATTAAAGTGAAAAAATACTTGTGGTTATTGAATAAATAAAAATAAATAATATAATATTTGCTCTCAAAGTTAGCTCGGAAATGTTAAATATTGACATCGCAAAACGGTATAAAAACACTAAGGATTAAAATGACATATTGAGATGTATTGATGACCGAATGGTATTATAATAGTGTAGTCGATAACTTGGTATAGATTATATACAAAGGAGACTCTGCAAAAATTTAAATAGAATATAAATAAAAAATTCACACCAAATTTCCCAATACATTCAGAAATAAGATATTAAAAATTTAGATTCATTACACATGACATTTCCAGAACTTTATTTCTGTTCCATAATAAAATTCCTCCTGCCAAAAAACCACTGCATGCCTTGACTGGTGTCGTTGGTGTTCGTCATAGACTTAACTGTGATGACGACCCAAAACGTATTTTGTTAGTTTTTTGGCCTGGAACCAAGATGAACGAAGCATCTTGTTAATTATGAAGACAACGAATATGTTGGAGAAGAGAATTCTAAGTAGAGGTGACGTGCAGCCACTAATCAATTCCCAGGCATCAGATTCTATACCCCCTCTCAATGCCCTTCCTTTTCATCAACCAATTCTTGCAACGAGCCAGCCACTGGTTTCATAGCACATGGCCAACCTGAGAACATTTGACAGGTTGTAGCATGAACGGAACTGTAGATGTCAAAATTAAAAAAAATAATTAGGATAAGCTTCAAAATAAAATAATAAAGGAAACGCTGTAGAGGTAGTACATAGTTTTTGAGCTATGCAGAATACATATTTCTTAATAATAATTTTAAATTTAAATTCTCGTTGTTTAGGACTAAACTGTAGACTTTCTCAAAATCTAGGGTTTCCATATATCGCACGTGCAGCTGATCATCAGCCTTGGGTGGTTCCATATCTTCATCTGTGAAAGTACTCGAGGTGCTTAAAGTTATAGAAAAGTTATACGAGTATGACCATAATATATATATATATATTTTTTTGTTGGTGTTCATCATAGACTTAACTTTATGGGTGATTCTATAAAAAGGCTTTTAAAACATGTTTGGAAATGGGGTTATGTTTATTTTTTAAAGTGCTTTTCACTTAAAAAAGTATGCTAAAAATATTTTTTTATTTTTTAAAAATTATTTTTTAAATCAACACATCAAAATGATTTGAAAAATATAAAAAACATATTAATTTAAAAAAAAATTTAATTTTTTTTAAAAACGTTTTTGAAACACAGTGTCAAACGCATCCTAAAGGTTGTTTAGTATTTCTATGTTGTAGAAATACGATGAAAAAGATGAAAATAAAATGCTAAAAATTATAAAGAATTTACCTTGTCTCGTGGTTTATGAACATTTATGTAGCTATGAAGTAAGTTAATTTGCATGGAGATAAAGGTAGAGTGGGGGAATACTATAATACTTAATTTAATACAAATCATTTAGGATAACAACAACCTATAATGGTTGGTGATACACTTAGGCATGAACATTCCTAATGTTGTTTTATTGGCCTAATTATGATAGAAGGACGAGGAAGCATTTGATGCTAAGTATTAATTATATAGAGAGTAGGTAGAGATAATTATGGCCGAGCTTTTTCTATCTATTTTTAGGCTTGTTACAAATCATGTTGTCCATCCTAGGTTTAGATGAGCATTGGAGCACACACCATGGACGAGCATAAAGAAATATGGTTCGCACTCAGATTTCGAGCCCCCGAGTTCACCCTATATCCTATTATTTTTGGGTTTGATCCTTACCTCATGTTCTGTGTCTTAAGCACGGGCTCTTGAGTGTAAGTCTTAGGCTCGTCACTAAGCATGTTAATACTTTATGGGGTGCTTTACCTGTTCCCGGACTTGCGGGATGTCCAATGGGCCGTGGGGAATAATCATGGTACGTGTAAGCTGGCCCGGACACCCCTATCCCACAGTCCTTGTTAGCTATGTAATATGTTATATTTGGAGTGTTGTAAGTTTTAGCTCTATTCTTCAATAAATTATCCTCTTTTATAAAAAAAAAAAATACCTTTTTGAAAGAATAGTATGATATAAATGAGTCAAGAGCTCGATGGTTTAAATAATAGTTTTTAAATTTTTTTTAACTCGATAAGTTGATTCAAGAAACTTAAGACTTGAAACCTAACCTAGATCGAGTTTTTAGTTGAATAAAATAACACATTGACTTAGCAAAACCTAGTCTAAACCCAAATGGGCTAACATTAAAAAAAAAAAAAACACTATTGTTTTAATAAAATTAGTTGATCTGTATAGATCCAATAACCTACTTGATTGACTTGATGACCGAGTGATTCAAATATACTCTTAGCTCAATTCTTAAATCTGTTGGATTCTTAAAACACTTATAAACATATGATTAAGCACAATTCATGATAGTTTTGAAAAAAATTCCAATTACAACCATGCTTCATGTTCACTTTTTATTTGTTGTACAATGGTTTGTGTCACTCTAGTAGGTAAGAATTCAATATTCCAATATGTAAAAACTATATTTAAATAAATGGCTGCTATACTCAATTTTATTGTGTTATATTTTAACACATTAATTATACAATTTGTGATATAATCAAGCATTTACTGACATCATGGATCAATATGCATGTATCCATACAACAACAAAAGAAACTCTGTGCTTACTGGCAATCATCAACCCTTGAATAAAATCATGTGCTACTATTTTGAACCATATACTCTGCACCTATTAATTTCTATCTTTTTTTTTCTTCTCTAGCTAAAAGACAATGCATGTATGCTCTAAAAAGAACAACCATTATTGCATTCCTAATTTTGGCAAAATGATAATAAATCAAATTATACATAAACCATAAAAAGAGACCATGTCTAATTCATACACGTATCATAAATTAAATTTTATCTCATAGTGAATTTGTTGAGATCTCTTTTAAATGCATGTAGAAATTATAAAAGACATAATTTCTACACCCATCTACATGTATTATAAATAAAATAAATGTGAATTGACTAAATACTTCATAAGAAATATTTATATACTAGATGTGGGCTCATGCTATACTTTGCATGTCCGTGTTAGTTTTCTTTCTATAGTTTAGATGTCGCAAGTGCCTTTTTTAAAAAATAAAACTATATGACTATGGTTATAGCCTTGACTAGTTAAATAAGTTGATTTTATTTTAATCAAATGAAAAAAAATACAATGATAGTAAACAAATAAAAAAAACGGGAAAATGATGTTGTTCATTTTTTATCCAATTAAATATGGAAGGGTAAAATTTGGTAAAAAAAGGTATAAAAAATCGGTGCAAGTCAACCTGAGCTAGCATGATAGACAAGTAACCTGAGAAATTAGGGGCAACCCAGCTCAAGTTAATCTACCAAACTCACATCACAGTTCATGATTTCAGGATAACCCGATAGAAAAGAAATCGAATAAAACCACAAAGCTATTTTAAAAAAAAAATTAATGTCGAACGATGAAATTTAAAAAAAAACAAAAAAAAAGGATTTTAACCCCTAATTTTTTAAAACTCATGATTTTCATT
The DNA here is from genome assembly GCA_019202695.1 of Populus x sibirica. Taxonomy (NCBI): domain Eukaryota; kingdom Viridiplantae; phylum Streptophyta; class Magnoliopsida; order Malpighiales; family Salicaceae; genus Populus; species Populus x sibirica. Next base: position 8,858 of record JAGMVL010001966.1, read on the forward strand.
AGACCGAAAGCACTATATATGGAAAAACCGCAAAGCCCAACTCCTAATAAATAAAATGTTGAAGGATAAAATCAAGGAAAAAAACAATCACATAAAATGATTCAAAATAAAAAATAACAATTAAAAAAATAATGATAAAAATAAAAATTAAATAAATTAGAAGATAATTTTAAATTTTTAATTAAAAAGTGAGATTAAAAAAGAAAAATAATTTTATTGACACATGTTGCATCAACAAAAAAATAATAATAATAATAATATAGTAACGCATTTAACAACCCAATAAAAAGACCTGTCTCACCACTAGGAAGAACTGCATGAAGCTCGCGGCTACACACGTTGCCGACACCATCCATTTTTTTTAGTTAAAATAATAATTAATCGGTTTTAAAAGATTAAATTGCACAATAAATTTGATAATTATAAAAAAATACCTGTATGAGAAGAAAAAAAGCACTCTACAGACAAATTAAGCAACGAAAACATTTATATCCTCAATCAATACTTTGATAATTAATTTATCGTCTAAAAAAACCGTAACCGTAACCAAAACCAAGACTTTTGGATTTTGAGCGCGAATCAAAACGTCATTACACGAATGGAAAAACATGTCTTCTACTACGGACAAATTGCCTCCGATCTTCAGTTGTTTTGTTAACTAACATCGACATGCATGTCATGTTATCACACTTGAAGACCACCAATGGGTTTCCGAGAACCCTTCCATGATGTAATTGTTGGACTAAATCACAGTCCAGTTTTTCAACACCCCTCAATCAATCTACCAAAGGACAAACCTTTGGGAAATTCACCAAATAATTCCATACCTTATTGTATACAGATTTCTATCCAACAATTTCTTCTCCCCCCACTACACATTTTCTCCCTTCTTTCGCATAAAGTCAATTTTTTTTAAAATATTTCCCCAAGTGCTTTCTGACCTCTTGCTTGCCTTGAACCCCCGGCAATTCCATCATAAATTCTTTCCTTCTCCCACTACCTCTTACAAAAGCAGAGAATCTCTCTCCCTCTCTCTTTCTCTGTCCCCGTGGAAATAACGCTGGCACAGACACATTAGTCTGGTTATAGAAAACAAGCGAGAGATAGAGAAAGAGACAGAAACTCAGAATTCACACGGTGCCACCGAGTACACTCATCCAGCCATGTCTGGCGGTCATGTTACTGGTGAACATAGTTCTCTCTCCGTTGGTGGTACAAATGCTCGTGTTGTGTCGTCTTCGATTGTTGGTGATGGAGGGGAATCCGGTTCTGGACTTCAAAAGACTGAGAAAGACCCAAGAAAAATGGCAAGAAAGTAATGTCATTTAATTTTGTTTTTCTTTTCTTTATTTGTTTTTGTTGGTGGGTTTTGGTTGTCCTGTTGTTTCTTTTCTTTTTCTTCCGGTTTCTTGGCGTGTTTCTTGTTGGGTTTTGTAAGTTCTTGTGTTTCAAGTGATCAAAGTTGGTTATTCTCTTGTTTGGTTGTTGAGAAAACGGACGACTACGAAAGATGACTTCTTTTTCTTTAAGAGAATTGGTTCTTTGTTGCTATTTCATTGAATTATTCGGGTCATGGTTTTTTGGTTAAACTTTTGTGTTTGAAGTGATCAAAGCTCGTTACTTTCTGTTTGGCTGGTGAGAAAATGGAGGAAAAAAAAGGATGGGTTCTTCTTCTTCTTTTAACGTATTTGGCTTTTGTTGGATACCAAATGGTTACGTTGGATCAATATTATGTTAATTGTGTGCGTGAGTGAAGTAACGACCGAGAGGGTGGTTTTTTTTTTTTTTTTTTCTTTTAAAAATAAAATAAAAAGGCTAGAAAGTAGAAACTGAAAAGTTAATTGAGAGAAGCCCATTCTGTGGTTTGATGATCTTATGTAGACCTTGTTTGCTAATCCTTTTGAATCTCTTTAAAGGGGGGTTTTGCATTTTCAGTTGCAAATGCGGCTAATATTCCTTTTTTCTTCTTCTTGTATTTTGGTTTTTGGAACTTTCAGGTATCAGTTGGAATTATGCAAGAAAGCTCTGGAAGAGAATATAATTGTGTATTTGGGGACAGGTTGTGGCAAGACTCACATTGCTGTCCTGCTTATATACGAAATGGGTCACTTGATAAGGCAACCTCAGAAGAGTGCTTGTGTCTTCCTTGCACCCACTGTTGCCCTTGTTCATCAGGTGAGGTTCTCTTGTCTAAAGATCTTCTTTCTTGATTTACTCTTTGATTTTTGGATGATGTATACTTTCAAGATAAATGTTGCAGCTTAAATGTTATCGACTGGTATGCTATGCAGTATTCAGTGGCAATGTGTCTTGGAACTGGGATTTAGGCTTCTTTTGGGAGCGCGGGCGTTGGTGCAACTGCAACCGCAGCCGCACCACACCCGCTTTCCCTAACAGGCACTTATAGTGGTAAAGAGGCAGGGTTGGGACTGAGTGGTTCTATGGTTTGAATCTTGTTTTAGGAGAGTGATAAATGAAAAATGAAAGTGCAGGCTTAGTGCTTGTGTCTCATGGTCTTTTATTTGTGTCACTACCGTAGTCTTTCATCCTGTAGTCCAGTTCTTCAATGGATCTAGCTCTGGTTCAAGCGGGCTTACAAATAGATGAATTGAATCCGAACTAGGCAGTCACTATTTTATATTGTACCGATTCAATACTAGACTAGCTCTTAATACTAGACTAACTCAAGAGCTGATACCTTCATAAAGTACATGTGTCAATGAAAAATACATTGTGGGTTGCTTGTTATCACTTACAATGAAGCACAAAAACTTGTTTACTGGATTTTACCTTTTCAGAAGCAGCTCCGAGGCAGGGCTCATCAAGAACATCAGTGAAAAAGAAAACTTCTATAATTGCCTCATTGATGCTCTGAAGCTGTATTGAGCCATATAATAAATTAGCTAGATGATCCTTGATAACCAGATGATCTATACTGTTAGCCTGGTTTCTTTCCTTCCATGTGACACTTAAAAATGCATTTTCTAACTGTGCGTCATTCACTATGGTTATAATGCCTTCAAAATGATTATTCCATGTCCCAGCATTTGTTAAGACTTTCTATAGTAATGTGTAAACCATCTGTTTTCATATGAATCTATACCACCCTAGTCTTTCAGTTCTCAGGTAAAAAACCTCTTAATGCTGAGAGTGCCAGTTCTGTAGATACAATTCAATTTATGTAAAAGGAATAGCTATGTGAGCATATTCATGCAAATTTTTTGTTCTCTTTTTTTATGCTGAATTTTGCAACTCTGTTTGATATATCAATGCCAAGGCTAAATATTCTCACCCTACAGACTGGTTTTGAATTGAATGGATATTGTTTCTGCAGCAAGCCAAGGTTATAGAGGACTCTACTGATTTCAAGGTTGGGATCTATTGCGGAAAATCCAATCGATTGAAGACCCACTCTAGCTGGGAAAAAGAGATTGAACAATATGAGGTAGTTTTACTAGTTAATTAATTTCATTACTAAGTTTGTTCATTTATTTCAGACCCAAAATTTCTTGCTCCTTGTATTTAATCTTCAATTTACCTTCGACAAGCATGTTGCTTTCTATGAGATCAGATTTTTATAAACAACTAGAGTACTCTGAAGGAGACAACTCTGATTTGTCCTAGATAAATTTAATGCGCTTCATTGGCATTTGCTAAATTTTGATTTTTCTTATCTCGAGTAAGAAAAGATGCAGACCATTTATATCTGTTGTTCTACATTTTCAGCCACTTTGAAAAGATGTCACTCATTTCTTTGAATTGAAGTAGCAGTTTCTCATAGCTCAGTATCATCCAGGGATAATAGTTTATTTTTTTCTGACTGATCTATGCAGGTTCTTGTCATGACACCTCAGATACTACTGTATAACTTAAGTCACAGCTTCATCAAGATGGACTTCATTGCCCTTTGATATTTGACGAGTGTCATCATGCTCAAGTCAAAAGCGGTCATCCTTATGCACAAATCATGAAAGTAAGGGCTACATGAATTTGTGTTTATACGTGCGAACACACATAGACACAGAGGCATGTGCATGTAAATATATGTCCTTATGTTATTAGTTTGTTTAACTTGGTATCTTAATGATTGTATAGGTCTTCTACAAAAATAATGATGGAAAACTTCCCCGTATCTTTGGCATGACCGCATCTCCAGTTGTGGGGAAAGGTACTGCACTCCTGCATTTTGTATCAAGGTGTCTGGTTTCTTTTTCACATCAAAGTTTGAGAATATTTAAATGCTTATATTGTGGGGATATGAATCTTATCCTGGTTACTGTATCACTGATGTAAATTTTCGGCACAGAAAAGTAAAAGGAAAATGCTGATTTTACTTTGTTTGGTTGCAACATTTTATTTTTCTTAATTGAATATAGGGGTTCTTTGTGCAGGTCTCCCTTGTAAAAAGATTGAGTGACATACAAATATTTTTTTCTTCTATTTCAATTTAACACTAAAGTAAAAAGACAACTGTTTTTGCATAGTTATTTGTTGGAACAGTTTAAAATGCAAAGATAGAAAGATAGAAGGAAAAACAGAAAGGATTAGACTCCTTGGCAATTGAGAAGTGTGTAGCACACACATGCCAAATATCCCTTCGATATCAGAGTAAATCTTTCCCAATAAATATTGAGACAAACATGGGTTATGGATGCAACCATATGCAAATGGTGGTTCCCACATCCTTTTGCAGATATTAGTCATTAAATATTTTCTTCTCAAATAGCCTAGATATAGGGAAAGAGTAACTTCCCTTGAAATCTTACTCCATCACCTCATGTTCTTACTAAGATTCTGCAGATGAAGAAAAGGAGAGTGATTGGACATATAGAAGGTTGATGCATTTGAATTACCACTCCTAATGTGCACTCAATGTATCATTTAGTATTTTTTTTATCCATTTTTTCATTTTTATCCTACATATTTTTCTAGCAGAGAATTTATTCTGATATTGCTTTTGCAGCTATTGTGTTCGCTATTGTCTTGACCATCCATGTGATAACTATGCATTGGGACTTAAATGTACTTGGTAGCCTGGAATGATTTTTCAGTTTCTGTCTTACTTTCTCTGATGGCTGTGGTTCAATCCAATTAATGTAATCTGCCAAATCAAGTCCAAATACAATGTGCATTAATTATATACGTGGCAGATCAAATATTTCAGAATGCGTAATGCTAATCCTACTGAAAGATATTTACTGATATCACTTCTGGAAAAACTTTCAACCACTGGATTTAAGAGATCCACTCATTCAATGTGCAAGATCATTCGGATGAGACACTAGGAAGAGTATTTGGTAAAATTAGCTTTACTCTATCATCATGGTTACTAAAGCAAGAGTTATATCCATTTTAAAGAAAATGTAATTACATCTATGTGCACGTGAGCATGCAATAAATGTAAATACACATGTATAAATTTCAGTGGTGTGAATTTTAGCACCTTTTTTTTTTTGTTAGAATTTTCCTAGTTGGAGTGTACCTTTAGTTTCTCATGTGGGAAACATATTTATGAAGTGGGATGTTACCTGTGCCATGGTTTCAAATACTTGCTCTAAAATTTCCAGGGCTGGACCTGAGAGTTGGGTCAGTTATAGTCTTCATTAGAATTTGAGTTTCATAGGAGGGGATCTATATGCCCCACTGCGTGGCTTGATGTCAAGGATAGAAGAAAAAAACACGGCTGAAAAGGACTTTTCAGGAATTCCAAAATTCTAGTGCAAAGTGTTTGACTAGCAAACTACTTTACAATCTCAAAGTTTCTTTCTACTCTTCTTAGCACTTTTATGTTCGGATCCTTTCCTTGCTTGCAAAAATATTCGTATTCTATTGTTTAACAATTTGCTTTTTGCTGTGTGGTTCAGGCATTTGATGTTAGCCTCCTTCAACTTGTTGGTTTCTAAATTCTTGTGTATGTGTTATCTTCCAGGTGCTTCTAGTCGAGAAAATTTACCAAGAAGCATCAATAGTCTTGAAAATTTACTTGACGCTAAGGTAGGCGATGAAAACTGGCAACTTTAAAATTATTTGGATAAGATATGTGGAATGTTTGCTTTTCCTTTTCTTCAAAGTAGTCATTTTCAAAGGCCTGTTAACTATATATGCTCATTTAAAGATGAGCTCTGGCCTTGTGTGGAATATCCATGCCTTGTATGTGGTAGATGTGTGTGCTTTAAACTGCATGCTAGTTTTTGGTCTGGGCTTCTGCTGGGAGATATGTTATCAGAGATTGCATTTAGTTATAAAATATTATACTGCAAGATATTCTGTTATTTCACGAGTGTTTTGCCACTGTATTAAGCGCATGAGCAGTTCTGTTTTCAGTCATATTCAGTTGTTATTAGAGAGTTTTATTCTGCTTCTGATTCTTTCCTACTGTAACATTACAAGGTAATTCAGAAAATGAAAGATGGAAAGCATTTGTGGCTCATCAATCTGTTGTAAATTCTGTTGGATGTTGCAGTCTCCTCATTAAGAGAAAAATAAAGTGCATGTTTAAACTTTTTTCTTCCTTGTTTTGATCCTGTGCTGCTTAGAGAGTGATTCAGGGAATGTATGCATAGACACTTCCCTAGTTAAGCTTGCATAGGTCAAAACTTTTTTCTGATATCTGAGCTTAAAATAGGTTGTTTTGCAACTTTCAAAAGTGCATTTTGAATTTGTTGAAGTGTGATGACCTCATTGAAAGTTCTTAAAGTTGCAGAGCATATGGCTTGTTAACCTTTTAACTATTAATAAAAGAAAATACCTTTTGAAAGTAAAGCTTGGTCCTAAATCCTAAAGCTCTTCATATATGACACCCTTGGTTATCAGATGTGTTGTGTCCACAAACTATATAAAATGGATAAAGGATTGAGTTGGAAATATTTGATCCAAATTTTGTGTACAAGTCTGTGCCAAAGTTTGTTTCGATGGTGGCTGGTTGTTTTGTGGTGCTGACCATGGTGTTCCACATTATCTATAGTTGACGTCCTGTGTTTCACTTCCATTTTGCAGGTGTATTCAGTTGAAGACAAGGAAGAGTTGGAACGCTTTGTAGCATCTCCTGTAATTAGAGTATATCTGTATGGTCCTGTTGCAAATGGCACTTCTAGCTCCTATGAGGCTTACTATAATATACTTGAGGGGGTCAAGCGCCAGGTGTGTTATAGGTAACTGTGTTTTTGTCAATTATAAATTTGTTTCACCCTGAATTGCTTGCTGTTTCTTTGTGATAAGAACAGTGCAGAGTGGAAATTGGCAAGAAAACAGATGGAAACCAAAGTCTTGAAAGTCTTGCAAGCACAAAAAGAATGCTCATAAGAATGCATGAAAATATCATATTTTGTTTGGAAAATCTTGGCCTTTGGGGAGCATTGCAGGTAAGTTCACGTAACATTCAACCAGTAAGTTTCCTTTCAAAGTTTAGCTTGCTCTAGTCCTTTACTTCTTTTCCTGCATGCTAATCTATATTTGTTCTGTCTGAGATGTGCTGTAGTTTGATTTCTGCATGAATTTGTTATTCAATTCTGTAACATAGAGCTCAGCATAGTTATGCAGCTATGATCTTTTGCACATTTGATATGTAATTTCCTATTTGAAATAGTTGCTTACATATAGGAATGCAAATTTTTTGAAATACAGATAATAGCAACAAATTGCAATGAAGCATAATCCTTATACATTTGCATGTGAACACAGTGATTAATCTGGTTATGAAAGAGGGGTGGGTTTGATGATCAGTTTTTTGAAGGGAGTTGGAGAATGTAATTTTTGGGAGATTGTTGCTATTGGTATTTGAGGTGGGACAAGCAAAGGATGTAGAACTAAAATCTTATCTGTCTGGACATATTTTTCAAATGAAACATTTATAATCCTTGAAAAGTGAGGTGTTTACTTACCAAGACGTAGCAACTGATTGGTGATTTGGGGGCGTAGGAGAACTATCTTGGTTGGGATAATTATTTCATCAATCTGCTGTAACTTGTTTGTGTTAAGTAGATTTCAATATCTGTCGCTTGTCTGATCTTCTATGGGAAGTATTTGATAAGTTTTAATATATCTCCTTTCTCCCCCCCCTGCAATTTTTCTGAAGGCTTGTCGTATTCTTTTGAGTGGTGATCACTCTGAGTGGAATGCATTGATAGAAGCAGAAGGGAATACTAGTGATGTCTCCGTGTGTGATAGATACCTAAATCAAGCTGCAAATGTCTTTGCCGCTGATTGTACAAGAGGTATTTTGATGTTCGATTATTTTTAACTGCTGCCATTAATATCTTCTACCCATCATGATCATACATAGGAGTCCAACTGCTTCAAGTTGATGTCTTACTGACCTTCAGTTGGCTTCTAACTTACAGTGGATGGCCAATCATTAATGGTCCTACCATAGAGTTTGAGGCCTTGAAGTGACATCATAAGTATTTCATATTTTGTTTTCTTCCATTGTTATCTGTAACATATTTCTAGATAATAATAGTCAAATTTGAGATTTTGCTCAAATAAATAAAAATGAAAATGAGAGTATGGGCCAGTTTTTATTGGAGTACTATGAAAATAAAAAACTCACATGGATTCCCTCTATCCTAATGCATGTTTTACTTTCTGTTTTGATATGGCATATAATTATTGTTTATTTGAAAAATCAATGTTCTGTTATTTCCCATGGATTTGTTGCTTTATTATATCTGGCCTTAATTATTGTTTAGTTGAAGTGCGGGTTTCCTCAAAATGGACAAGCACATTGGGGCTGTGAACTATTGTTTATGGAAACAAATACATAGCCAGAAATAAAACAATTTGTTAACTAGGTACATGTTGGGAAGTTTCATGTTTTCAATATATCAATTGATAATCGATTGCTTTTTCCATAAAGATGCTCTCTAATTTAGTATGGTCCTGGTTTGTAGGCATAACAACTTGAGCAATGATGAATTTCTTTACTGTGTATTAGTCTTAAATGCATATAGTTAGCACCTCCGTGATTTGTCCAAGGTGGTAAGATTAGCAGTTCCAGTTGGAACTTGGATCAGGCAGTTCAAAATGGCATTGTATGTAAATGAGCATAGTGGTAACTGAATTGATATCAGTAAAGCTAGAAGCCCCAAAACATAAAGGAGCTGAATCATGGATGAAGTAGAGAACTATTAAAGCTATCTTCCTCCTGCACTGTACTTATTTCTCATGGTATTCTAATAAATTTCTTTTTCTATCTAAAAGGAAAAAAAGGGAACAGTATGTGTAAAAACTGAGCCGAACTAGAAACACTTTCTGGTCCCAGCTTTCAAACTTGGCTATGCACTCCATCCTAGTTTTGTAGTATTGGAAATATATAACCCTATTTTGTGCTTCTAATCATGCATGGCCATTCCCACTTATTTGAAATTTTGAATTGAAAATCTGTTATGATTGGTGTTCAAATGTATTAAGTATGAAATTCAAGTGCTACTGTTGTTGCTTTTTATCAGCACCTTGTTTCTTCTGTTCTTGTAGATGGTGTCACATCCAATGTATCACAGGTGGAGGTTTTAAAGGAGCCATTTTTCTCAAGAAAGCTTTTATGCCTAATTGAAATTCTTTCCAACTTCAGGTTGGTAATTATATGTTGGTCTTTTTCAAAATGACAGGTATGTGTTATACTTGAATATTATGCGGATAACAGCTTTTGACCTACATATATCCTTTGATTAATTTGAAGGGTAATTTGCAATAACAATTTCCCCAGGTTCTCTCTCTTTTTATTGTTACTATGATTCCAGCAGCAGTAACTAAAATGATTATGGACCATAATCAAACCAAAAGGTTTTGATGATGGCAAGACTCTTATCTGATTTTGTTTCATTTGTTATTTGTCTGTGTTTGAATGGAACTCAACTAAGCTTTCCTCTTGGTGTTTCATGGAAGTTATTGACCTTTTGTACATTAAGTTGATCAACAATCAATACAAATGACCAGGTTTTTGAAAGATATTCATTTCCCTTTTCAGGTTACAACCAGATATGAAATGTATAGTTTTTGTCAATAGGATTGTTACTGCAAGATCACTATCACACATCCTACAAAATCTGAAGTTTTTAACATCTTGGAAGTGTGATTTTCTTGTTGGGGTTCACTCTGGACTGAAGAGTATGTCACGAAAGACAATGAATGTCATTCTTGAGAGGTTCCGGACTGGAAAGGTACTGCTTTATTGCCTGTAATGTTTCAGCCTTGGTCATTTCTGTTGTCATCTTACACATTAGCTGATGGGGTTGACTGGGCACTTAAAAAGAAAATTACTTCTGTTTTGTGGGAAACCATACGATATGATCTATGAGTCTTTGGTTGCACATCATCCTACGAGGCTACTTCTTGATGGGTGAAAAGTTACATTGTGAACTTATTCAAGGAGTGTCAGTAGTTGAATTGTGTGCAGAATTTATGGTCAACTGGGATGGTTTGACCATGTCTTGTGCAGACTTTTATGGATGCATCAGCAAGGAAGAGTGCCTTGATGGAAATGTGGGATTGAGAAAGGGGAGTGTTGGATTAAAAGTAATGTGGACTGAACTGGTAGAAATTAATTTAGCATCACAAGGTAAGAAAGTTTGGCTCCAAATTAAACTGATCAAAAGAAAAGGATCCATGTAAGCAATCTCTACTAGTTTGGTACTGAGGCTTAGCTGAGTTGAGTAAAAGTAATGTGGACTGAACTGTTAGAAATTAATTTAGCATCACAAGGTAAGAAAGTTTGGCTCCAAATTAAAGTGATCAAAAGAAAAGGAGCCATGTAAGCAATCTCAACTAGTTTGGTATTGAGGCTTAACTGAGTTGATCACTATACATTTTTGTTGTGGAAGGATTAGGATCCTTCTTGAAGTACTAATTAACTCATTGGGAATTGAAAAAAAAAATCTGCTGGCCACCTAAATATTTTGATTTAAGCTTTTGTGGCATTGAAACTCCTAGATTTTGGGTTTTTGATTGTTAGTAGGAAATAGGATCACAATGAGAGTAGTAGAGCTATTGATCTCTTTAGTCTTGCACTAAAGAAACAGGAATAAGAGGGAAACAGAACAGAGTATGCTAACCTATCGAGTACGAGAGCAAGTAGCAAAGTGTTGGATATGCTGTGGTCAGTTGAGTTTTACTGTCGTCTGCCCACTACTCAGATTTGAATCTCTTGAGAACGTGCTTTGTCATTATGCCATATTGTGGTAATAATGCCTACACAGAAAGCTGACTCAAGAAATCATGAAAGAAAAAAGGAAAAACATCTAGGAAGCAATTCTTTTATGATGCACTCCGGGGTCCAGTTGATTAGAGGTACCTGCTAGGAATAGTATACTGGATAGCCATGTAGCATAACTGTTCACATTTTGAATAGATTTGGAGGGCAATATCTATCTGATTAAAGTTTGTGGTATGTGTTAATGCTGTCCCCCCCCAAATACTCTTAGACTGGTTATTAATTCTCATGGCCTTGTTGGTTTGGCAGTTGAACTTACTGCTTGCAACTAAAGTTGGTGAAGAAGGACTTGATATTCAGACATGCTGTCTTGTGATTCGATTTGATCTTCCAGAAACTGTTGCCAGCTTTATACAATCAAGGGGTCGTGCACGAATGCCTCAATCTGAATATGCTTTTTTGGTGGACAGGTGCTCTTCTAAAGCATATCGTGTATATAATATAAGCCCTTCCATGTGCTGTTTTAGTTTTACTTTATTTTTTTGTAGAATAATTTTCTTAGTAATGCAGTGGAAACCAAAGGGAGAGAGATTTGATAGAGAAATTTAAAATAGATGAAGCTCGGATGAATATTGAAATATGTGACCGTACATCGAGGGAGACATTTGATAGTATTGAGGAAAAAATATATAAAGTTCATGCTACTGGCGCTTCGATAACTTCTGGATCAAGCATCTCATTACTGCACCAGTATTGTTCAAAACTCCCACATGACGAGTATGCTCTTGTTCGAAATTGTGATTTGACTATATTTTGTTGAAATATTTCCAGCTGTTCTAACAAATATTTACTGAGATCATTGATACTTTTTTTGCAGGTATTTCGACCCCAAGCCAAAATTCTTTTATTTTGATGATTCTGAAGGAACTGTTTGCCACATAATCTTACCCTCCAATGCTCCCATTCACAAAATAGTCGGTACACCTCAATCATCAATTGAAGTTGCTAAAAAAGATGCTTGTCTGAAAGCCATTGAACAATTGCATAAACTGGGTGCATTGAGTGAATTTCTTTTGCCACAACAAGAAGACACAAATGAGTTGGAGTTGGTGTCATCTGATTCAGATAACTGCGAAGGTTGAATCTAACAACTCACTTAAAAATTCTTTTTCTTCATTTGCGATTTATTCTCAGTTTGTTGGATCAATAATGTTTTTGTTTGTTGGCAGACAAGGATTCACGAGGAGAACTACGTGAGATGCTAGTTCCTGCTGTTCTGAAGGAATCGTGGACTGAATTGGAGAAGCCTATCCACCTTAACTCTTACTATATTGAATTTTGTCCTGTTCCTGAAGACAGGATCTATAAGCAGTTTGGTCTTTTTCTGAAGGCACCACTCCCACTCGAGGCTGATAAAATGAGTCTTGAACTTCACCTGGCTCGTAGTAGATCTGTGATGACAAAGCTTGTCCCATCAGGACTTTCAAAATTCAGTACAGATGAGGTAAACCACAGTTTTGCACTAAATGTCATGCTTAACATAGTTCCAACTATTTACTGGTTGTATATGTACAGATCACATATGCAACAAACTTTCAAGAGTTGTTTCTCAAGGCCACTCTCGATCGATCAGAATTTGTTCGTGAATATGTTCCCTTGGGAAAGGATGCATTATCTAAATCATGCCCAACCTTCTACCTATTGCTTCCTGTTATTTTTCATGTCTCTGAAAGGAGAGTGACTGTAGATTGGGAGATTATCAGACGATGTTTATCATCTCCTGTTTTCAAGAATCCAGCCAATGCTGTGGACAAGGGAATTCTTCCTTCAAATGATTGCTTGCAACTTGCTAATGGCTGCTGTAGTATCCGTGATGTTGAGAATAGTTTAGTGTACACTCCACACCAGAAAAAATTTTACTTCATTACTAACATTGTTCCTGAAAAGAATGGTGACAGTCCATGCAAAGGTTCAAACACTCGGAGTCATAAGGATCACTTAACAACAACGTATGTGGCTTGGTTTCTTAAATATCACCACAGATGTTTAAACCATTATAGTTTCCTCCTGAAATATTATGTTTTATATTGTCTTTACTTTCTTATTATGCTAAGGATAGTTTCTGCATCAATGTCAGGGAAAATTGATGAAACTTTAAACTAAAAATTCCCTGGTATTAGGTTTGGCATTCATCTTAGATATCCAGCACAACCTCTTTCATTATAGTTTCCTCCTGAAACATTATGTGTTATATTGTCCTTATTTCTTCTTATGCCAAGGATAGTTTCAGAATCAATGTCAGGGAAATTTGATGAAAATTTAAACTAAAAACTCCCTGTTATTAGGTTTGGCATTCATCTTAGATATCCGGAACAACCTCTTTTGCGTGCAAAACAACTCTTTTGTTTGCGCAACTTGCTATGCAACCGAAAGAAAGAGGATTCAGGTAATCTTTCACTCCTATTTTTCTCCTTTTGCTTTTCATTTTTGTTATGCATGTTGCCTGAAGTTGTATGGAATCTGCAATTATCTATTCACTTGGAGCAATTATGCAGAGAAGAAACTTCAAGATTTTTTTCTTTTTTGGTTCCAACTTCTAATTTCATTGACCCGGTTAATGGAAAAGGGACCAAAAACATATCTCTTTCATGAGAAAACTCAATAAGTTTGACTGTGCACTAAATTAGAAGTTGTAATATTGGCCTCTTTCATATCTAGCTTGAACATTATAGTTGAGATAGGGGTTATCTGCCTGTCTAGTGCAGTCTAAATGACAGGTGGCCATCTTACTGCTTTGGTTAGGGCTTCTGAAATTAGTGGAATGGAGTTAAAGTATGATGCATCCGAATTGAGAAGGGAACTAGCATCAACTAGTGATTTTAGTAGCTAAGTTTGGTCTACAAATGTGGCTTACTTTTTCAGATGCAATTAAAGTATGATAAACAAAGAAAAGGTATGAAAAAATAAGTTGCCGTGGACAACATGAAGAACTTGGGCATCAACAAACTTAGTTTCATAAGGGATTGGGAGTGTTCATTTGCTTATTTATTTGTGCAGTTAATTTTAGTGTTCTTCTGAAGGCAGAATTTTGAGCATCATGAAGACAGTCAAACGCATCTGTCATGGTAGGATGGGATCATTCATGCAATGTATAGGTGGATAGTGAACTGAAATTTGGTTTCATATGAAAGAAAAGTACTGAATGCTGTTGGTCTAATCAGTAGCTGTGAATTTGACGTGTCAGTGACTGAATCAATAACTGTCTTGTTAATATAGCGTTAATACCTTGAAATCATCCCTGGTCACGGCATTATACTGTTTCAGCACTTGAACTACAAAAATAACTTGAAATATAAGCAGTAGTAAAATATAAGCTGCATGCTGAACTGGTATGGATGGGCTATAAACTTTTTCACAATTGCTCCATTAAATTAAGAGTGCAACTAAGACCATGCATGGGTTGAAGAATGATGTCTTATTAGTAGGTGGCTGAGTAACTATACTATGTCCAAGGAACTTTTGTTTGGTATATGTTCTTGTTGTTGCCCTATCAGCTTTTCTTTTTTCAAGAAACATACCTAGGATCTATCAAGCCAAGCCCACCTCCCTAACCATTGGATCAAATGCCTATAGTCATCTGCCTTGCACTATTTTTGTTTCCTGTCTTTCATTGATCTCTCCTCCTCTGGATACTCTGTCAAATTTATTTACTGATATTTACTTCTCTGTGTGTGTGTGTGTGTGTGTGTGATTGTTTGTTTTTTCTTGTAAATTAGTTTTTTTCCAAAACAGAATTGCAAGAACTGGATGAGCACTTTGTTGATTTGGCTCCTGAGCTTTGTGAGTTGAAGATAATAGGATTCTCTAAAGACATTGGGAGTTCTATTTCTCTACTTCCATCAGTTATGCACCGATTGGAAAACTTGCTTGTAGCCATTGAATTGAAATGCATATTATCTGCTTCGTTCCCTGAAGGAGATAAAGTTACCGCCCATAGAGTAAGTTCTCCCTGTATAAAATAATTTGAGTACTGGTCTTGAGAAGCAGTTGCTTATCTTATGTAAAACAAGATAAGCAATGCATCGGGTAGTTGTGCCTGTAGAATTCTGCTGGCAATTTGCTAAGTTATCCACTTATAGGTGAACTGCCTTTGCCGCTAACACCTGCTACTTAATTTATAGGTTTTAGAAGCTCTCACCACAGAGAAGTGTCAGGAGCGTCTTTCTCTTGAAAGACTTGAAACTCTTGGTGATGCTTTCCTCAAATTTGCTGTCGGTCGGCATTTTTTTCTCTTGCATGATACCCTTGATGAAGGGGAGCTAACTAGGAAACGATCAAATGCTGTTAACAATTCCAATTTATTCAAGCTAGCAAGTAGGAACAATTTACAGGTATGATAATATTTTTGAAAATGATCTGTATAATTAGTCATCTATAGTCTTTCATCTATCAAATAGTTATCTTTGTTTTTTTGATACTTGACATTACCTAAAAAATTGCAAAAAATGAGTTCTCATATCTAGCATTTATAAGTTGTTGGATTGACCTCCAAAAAGGCTGAAAGAGTAAAATTTGATGTTAACTAATGAAAACTGCAGGCAAGTGACTATCCTAGACAGTCATACTGGAAAGGAGTCTTGTTTGCTTTTTTTTCCTCTCTCTTCCACGTGTTTAATGCGTCGGCCACCGCTCTTTATGTTGAAATGTTAGGAAAATATGTTTCCATAGACCAACAGTACATATTCATTATTGCCACACAGAACAATTTCTGCAAAGAAAATTCATGCTCTGATATTGAATAGTTTTTTCTTTTGTTTCAACATCTAAGTGATATGTTTCAGCCCTTTTTAGGTATTTATTCGTGATCAACCATTTGATCCCTGCCAATTTTTTGCTTTGGGTCATCCTTGCCCTAGAATTTGCACCAAGGAATCAGAAGGAACTATTCATTCTCAATGTGGAAGCCATGTGACTGGCCAAGCAAAGGGTAGTGAAGTCAGATGCAGCAAAGGTCACCATTGGCTACATAAGAAAACAGTTTCTGATGTGGTTGAAGCTCTCATAGGAGCATTTCTAGTTGACAGTGGCTTTAAAGCCGCAATTGCATTTCTTAGATGGATAGGTATTAAAGTGGATTTTGATGATTCACAAGTTATCAATATTTGCCAAGCAAGCAGGACCTATGCAATGCTTAATCCTTCCATGGACCTTGCTACCCTTGAAAATTTGCTGGGGCATCAGTTCCTGCATAAAGGTCTTCTTCTACAGGCATTTGTACATCCTTCCCACAAGAATGGAGGGGGTTGCTATCAGGTATGAACTCTTATTTTCAATTGAGTAACTAGGTCTTATTTCAATTGAGAAACTGGCTAGAAATGGTCTTCTGTCCTTCACAATTTTTTCCAAACTAACTAATTTGGAGAATTTGGTGTTATGATACTGCAATTTGCTATGACTTTGATGTTTCCGCCAGAGATTGGAGTTCCTTGGAGATGCTGTCTTGGATTACTTGATCACTTCATATCTATTTTCAGTTTATCCAAAAATGAAACCAGGTCACTTGACAGATCTGAGATCAGTGTTGGTGAACAACAGGGCCTTTGCCAGTGTAGCTGTTGATCGATCTTTCCATGAATATCTTATCTGTGATTCCGATGCCCTTTCTGCAGCCACAAAAAATTTTGTGGACTTTGTTAGAACACCTAAATCAGAAAGGCGTCTGCTGGAAGGACCAAAATGCCCTAAGGTAAACATCATTAACTTTACAGGGCTAGTGCCCACTCCACTTTCTGGGGTTTGCCAGTTAAATTATCATTTTTTTTAATCAAATAAGTGAAATTGGGATGTCTGTTACAAGAGGCAAGATGTGCCTTTTAAAGACTTTGTGTCATGCATCATCAACAAGATAAGAGGCCTCAGTAACACATCATATGCTGGCAACCTGATGGAACTTCTTCCCTTTGAATATTTTCCCAGTTTTCACTGCAGAAAACATTCAAATCTCCGAATCATGATTGAAAAACAGCAATGTAAGAAGACAAAGGAACAAGTGTTTTTTACCTGAGTTCAGGTTAGGTTGGACAGGAAAAAACCTTTGCTTGCCGTCTGACTAATTTGCTTCTTCAAATCCTTGGTTGGGTTTGGAAATCAACTCTTCTAAGAGAATTGTCAAGCATGAATTAAGGTGTCTAGATAAAAGGGACTGAAAATTTTTAGAGTAAGGTCCCAGTGATGGAAAAGGAGTTTCTATGGAACTGCTATGCTTTTGGTTCTTTGGCTTTGCTGCTTTCAAATGTGTTTTGTGGTGGTTGTTATAATTGGAAAATGTGTCACATTTTCTTAGAGGGTAGTGCTTTGCTCTTCCATGCTTATCTTCTACTCCACTTTGTGGGACTGGGATCCGATGACAAGATTTTTGTTGTTATTTAAGTTATCATGTAATATGCTTATTATGAAATGGTAATTTTGGCAAAAACATTTGAATATTGAGGTTCAATATTATTTGATGGAAGATTTCTGAAGTTAGGAATATTAGTGGTGCCTAGTGAGAGCAGCTAGAGCTCTGTTAATACTGCATGTTTTATTGATATGGATTTTCATTTTACAATTCTAGTGGAGTTCTGAATTTTGTATAATATTGCTACCAATACAGGTTCTTGGTGATTTGGTAGAGTCTTCTGTGGGTGCCATTCTTCTTGACACGGGATTTGATTTGAACCACATCTGGAAGATAATGCTATCCTTCTTGGATCCAATCACAAGCTTTTCCAATTTGCAGATAAATCCTGTGAGGGAATTAAAAGAGCTTTGCCAGTCTCATAATTGGGACTTTGAGGTTCCTGCATCGAAGAAGGGCAGGACTTTTTCAGTTGATGTGACACTGAATGGTAAAGATATGAACATATCTGCTTCTGCGAGCAACTCAAATAAAAAAGAGGCTATTAGAATGGCTTCAGAAAAAATATATGCTAGGCTGAAGGTAAAACCTGTATACTTGTGGATCTTTTTTACCTGCTCATCACCTTGTGAAATTACTGATTCTTACTCTGAGATTATCAACTGAATCAGATACTTTTAGTTATAAATTTTTCTTGAAGAACAATTTCCTGGCACCTGGACTCCATTTATAGTAAAGTTAAATCATTAATGTAAAATCATGTTTTTCCATCAAAATGCTAACAAGTAATGTCAGTTCTTTTGACTATTTTTTTTTCAAAGCTGCCAAGAATGTTTAAACTAACGAATATTAGGAAACTGAGGTGTTGGGAGTGGGAGGAGATACGATGGACAATAGGAAAACTCTTTTATTTTTTTTATTTTTTTTATTTTAAGTCCTGAGCATTCTTTTGTTCAACTGATTGAATGTTTGGAAGCTTTTAGGCTATTTAATTATGGAACCCCAAATTAAGAAACCCGTTACTCTTTAAGTCAACATTATGTTGCAAGCTGTTGGAGTTTAGCTGTGACAAAAATATGTAGCAGATTGCTAATTGTTGTTGCATGCTCTGTGTGATCCACGTTTTCAACAACAGAGTCCACTTCCAGAATCACTCACTTGTCTGCAAATCCAATTTAAGAAGCAGTACTTAGCATTGGAATATGCACGTTTGCTGTATAAATGAGCTTTTGTTTTGCATTTGTTTTCTAAATATTGCTTATGAGCATTTAGCACAGTAGTACATAAATTTATGACTCATGTAAAGATGAGAGGCTTTTAGGAAAACTGTTAAAGAGTAATATAAAACCATATTCCGGAGTGTCACCTAACACATGCTTGCTTTGCTTTTGAAATCACCAGAGATCGAGGAATTGCACCTCGAAATTGTAATACAATGGTGTAGATCTAAGAAAATTTGATATGTGATTTCTTAAAATAAGAAACAAGTTGGTGCTAAATACATGGACACGTGCACACATGAATCTATTGCTGCTTCTAATTGAACCATCACTATGCTTCACCTGATACCTATGCCACTATGCACAAAGGGGTTATTTGATATTCTTAATGTGTCCTGTATCCAACTTCATTATCTGAAGGTCATTACCTCTGATATGCAGGATCAAGGCCTCATACCAATGACTAATTCTTTGGAGGAGGTTTTAAGGAATAGCCAGAAGATGGAAGCCAAATTGATAGGATATGATGAGACCCCTATAGATGTAGCTCTTGATGCCCATGGGTTTGAAAACTCGAAGATACAGGAACCTTTTGGCATCAATTGCAGCTATGAAGTGAGAGATTCTTGTCCACCCCGCTTTGAAGCTGTTGATGCTTGGTCTCTATCTCCATTAGATTTCACTGGAGGGCAGCCCAGTGAGGCTACTGGAGATCTTAGATGTGACAGAGATGTGCATATCACAGGTTTGTCATGCTTATCATACTTGCACGATGCCAATAAGTACAGAGATTCTGACATTTGCAATTGTTTTTCAGGTAAAGTAGACCTTGGAACAGCCAGATCTCGTTTGCGTGAAATCTGTGCAGCTAACAGTTGGAAACCTCCTTCGTTTGAATGCTGCACTGAAGAAGGACCAAGTCACTTAAAGTCGTAAGTCTGATCTTTTTTTGGTGAATGTTGACCTATATATCTTGAAAACTGTTTGCACTGAGAACTTTTATGTCATTGAATAATTAGTGTTATAGGTTTAAATTTTAAAGTCCGAGTTTTTTTCTGCAACTTAGTTACTATTAGGCTACATGTATGTCATAAATGAGAATTCATTGGAGGAGTTTGTCCCCTTTCTGCTGAATCAGACAGTTTGTGCATGACATGAGATGATCGAGGTCAGTTTAAATTGCCCTTCATGAACAAGTGGTACCCAACATTGGGAAATTCTCGTGGGCTGTTTTTAAGTTCGAAGCATCTCATGGAATGCTCCTCCCCTTGGAATCTCATTCAAATTACATGACCCCCAACCACAGTCTCTTCTTCTCTCCCCTTCCTTCTCCTGCTGTTTCACTGTTTGTTGGCAGCGAAATATCTATCATGGAAATTCATCAGTCCTGTGTGTCATGTCCCGTAGCTTGCTATTCTTTGTAGAGGCACGACCTCTTTTTTCCTGAATTAATTGGACCTTGTCTTAACATGCTGAATTCATGCACTTGCAGCTTCACTTACAAGGTGGTTGTGGAAATAGAAGAAGCACCAGAAATGAGTTTTGAATGTGTTGGGTCTCCTCAGATGAAAAAGAAAGCTGCAGCAGAGGATGCAGCAGAAGGGGCACTCTGGTACTTGAAACATCAACGCTACTTGTCTTGAAATGAAATGACTTGAGGATTGAATTTAACCTGAAGGTTAAGAGTAATCTTTCCCGAAGAGACCATTTTCATGGTTGCCGAGGAGATCAATGCAGGAAACTGACAGAGATGCAATATATGATGTACATAGAATCTGGATATTCTAAGTGTAGAGGGTAGAATAATGCTGCTACCTTGACTGATCCAGTGGAGGTTGGTCAGCCATTCCTAGTGTATAATGTAAAAACCAGTAGGGTTTCTACTAGGCGATGTGTTGTGTATTCACGCCTCAACCAAACCACAGCAAAGGGATGCCATGTCCTCCCCCTCCAAAGATTTATAATTCCATGCAACAGAAAACATCCATGCATGATCCTCAATGTAAAATACATTTTATGTATTTTTGGATTAAATATTATTGGCAAGTAATCTTGTGCTGAATGTGTTGAAGCTTAAAACAAAAAGAAATGCGCTTCATTCTTTATTTAAAGCAAGAAAATAAATTTTTTTATTCTCCTTTTCTTTTAGCAATTTTCTCGATAAGCCTGCATTAATTTTACTAATTTATGCTATTTTCTTGCCATGATAAACAAATCAAACCATAGTTTTTAAACCTGATTTGGTAGTCAACCTGGTATAATGATCGGGTCACGGGTCAAATGAGTTGACCCGGGTCAACCCAAAAAAAAATCTCTCTAAAACTACACGACTTCTCTCTCTCTCTCTCTCTCTCTCTTCTAGTTTCTTGTGCTCAACCACAACACCCGCAATTCCCACATCCTCTGCTGTCTCGCATCCATCGAGAAGAGTTTTGCGTCTGTCTTCTCTTCTTTTCGTAAACAACATGTCCTCTCAAAAGTAAGTAAATCAACTATCTTATTTAATTTAAGGAGTAAATCACATAAGCTAGAAAGAATCTCCCTAATGCTCCTATATTTGAATTCATACCTCTCTAGCTGCTGTAGTAGCAGGCACGTATCGAAGAAGAAGAGAAGTAAGTTCCTACCTTCTTTGAAGTCTTTCTTTGCTTGTTCAGGTAAATGGTATAAGCCAAGGAAGAGGTATTCATTTCAAGAGATAGAGTTTCAGATGTTTTTCTCTAGAGGATCGTCTCCTTGAGATGCTAAGAATCGAGGGTAAAGAATCTTTAGCTTGACTTCTTCGTCCTAACTACGATAGTGCCAGCACACTTCTTAGGTCGGGTCTTAGTAGGGTTTATCGGGTCGATTAGGTTTTCTTTGGGTTAAATTCTTGACTGGTTTTTACTTAGACGCAGCCCAGTTCTAGGTCCGAATTAGCCGGGTCCCAAGTCGACCCGCCGAGCCAGGTTTCAAAACTATGAATCAGACACTAAAGAACGGCATGTGTTCTGAGTGCTGTTGAAAGCCAACAAGTCGTCTAACAACAGAACGACACGTCTCAAAACCCTCCTAAGTCAGAGAATAGTCGTGCGCTACAGGCACGTGTCACACGCCAATTTCCAGCCAAATACTCGCGCCAAAACATCCCTTCTTAAATTCCCCGAATTAACCCCTACCCTCCTCTTTGCATTCACACACACATGCAGAGAAAAGAAGAGAAAGAGGGAGACTGTTTGAGTTAGAGAAAAATCAAGAAGATGTCAGGGTGGGACGAAGGAGCGGTGTACTACAGCGACCAGGCGCAGTTCCCTGAATCCGGAACCGATGCGGCGGCTGCAACTCCAAGCCGCCACACCATCCTCCGTAAATTCAAGGAATTCATACGAAACTTGGAGACTGATAAAAATGTTTTCCCATACCGTGAAAGTCTCATTAACAATCCTAAATCTCTCCTTGTCCACCTTGAAGATCTCCTCGCTTTCGATGCTGAGCTTCCTTCCCTCCTCCGCTCCTCTCCCTCCGATTGCTTGCCCTTGGTAGGCGCGTTTATGAATTACGTGGAAAACACGCGCTGTTGCATCTGTGAGATCTATGAAGTGTTATTTTTTGTCTAATTTTTTTTTCTGGGTATCTTTGTAGTTTGAGACGGCGGCAGCGGAGGTGTTGCAGAGTTTGAGGTTGAAGGAACAAGGAGAGAGTGGGGAAATGAAGGAACCGGAGACAAGAGAAGTGCAGATTTTGTTGAGTTCTAAGGAGGATCCTGTTTCAATGCGAATGCTTGGGGTTAGCAGTTAAAATCTTGATGTATAAATAAATATATTGTGTTTGATTTTTTAGGAAAGAAATTGTTTTTCATTTCCAATACGTTGAAGAGTTTAGCTTGTATGGTTCTTATTTCTTATCACTATTAATTTTTAGATTAAAATATTTATGGATTTGGAAACATGTGTATTATACTCCTTGTTTTAATTCCCGTCTTCTGTGTATAGGCTCAATATATTTCTAAGCTGATCAAGATAGCTGGGATTACCATAGCTGCTTCAAGGGTTAAGGCAAAGGCAACTTATGTGAGTCTAGTGTGTAAGAATTGTCAAAGTACAAGGGAAGTTCCATGTCGTCCAGGCCTTGGTGGGGCAATTGTGCCTCGTTCGTGCGACCATGTTCCTCAGGTTTATCTCAACCCTTTGCTTAGACTCCTTGCATTTCTTGGTTTTATGATTCAAAGTTCATTTTTAAAGGGATTTTGTGCAGGCTGGTGAAGAACCTTGCCCCATTGATCCTTGGATTGTGGTTCCTGACAAGAGCAAGTATGTTGATCAGCAAACCTTGAAATTGCAGGAAAATCCAGAGGTAATAATCTTGATTTGAGTAAACTAAATGGTGGTGTTGAGTTAAACAACTTCTTTTTTTTGACTGGTTTGTGTTTATGTTGATGTTAAAGGATGTCCCTACTGGAGAGCTTCCAAGAAACATGCTTCTCTCCGTGGATCGGCATCTTGTTCAAAGAATTGTACCTGGCACGCGATTGACCATCATAGGGATTTATAGTATCTTTCAAGCAGCCAATTCATCAGCCTCGTAAGAATGATTATACTTCATATGAACGTTTCGAAGCTCCATGTTTATGCGTATTGGTTGATGGTAATTGAATTGTTGTTAATGGTTCAACTCCGTGCAGCCATAGAGGAGCAGTTGCAGTGAGACAACCTTATATCAGGGTAGTTGGAATAGAAGAAGTAAACGAGGCCAGTTCTCGAGGTCATGCAGCTTTCACAAAAGAAGAGGTAGAATTAGAAATCACCGTTTAAAACTGCTTGAACAACTTTCAGCGCCCACTTTTTTGTCTTTCATGATAGATTACAGCACTACTTTTTTTTCATGCATGACTGGTTTCTAGAGACATGTTATTTAACTTGGTTAGAGTATGACATGCGTGGCAGAAGTTTTTATCTGCTGCTGCTTATTTTGAGAATAGATAGGAAGTTAAATTTACCTGGCAAAATTTCTATCACTAGGGCATGCCCTTCTTATTGCTTTTGTCTGGCTTAAACTCTATGCTGCCTTGCCGCAACCAATTTCCTTGCTGCTAGGAAACCTCTTGCTTGTGTTTTGGGCACTGATTCTGGTGGACAAGTGACTCTATGTACCATGAGCAGGTAGAAGAATTCAAAAAATTTGCCTCGAGAACAGATGCATATGAAGTCATATGCTCCAAGATTGCTCCCTCTATATTTGGAGAAGAGAATGTGAAGAAAGCTGTGGCTTGTCTTTTATTTGGAGGATCGAGAAAGGTACATATCTTGAAACTCAATCAGTTGATTGTATATTGCTTATTGATGTTTGAACAATTGCGTTGTAAGTGCAGAATTTGCCAGATGGGGTGAAGTTGAGAGGTGATATTAATGTGTTACTTTTGGGTGACCCATCTACTGCAAAATCACAGGTTAGTTCTATATGTGGTTGAGTTTTGAGTTAAGAGCTCTTTAGAAGTTGTGGGATGTGGCGTTGTGATCTCATTTATGCATCTTTCTACATCTTTCTACTGAAAGGATTTCTCCAATCTCCACTGTTTTATTTTGTCTAGCATGGAAAATCTTAATTATGTTAAAAGTTCATGCTTTGTGTGTTGCGTGTTTGTTTTTGTGTGTGTGTGAAGTGAGGTTCTGATTTAGAATTTCTTTGCTTGTAAAGTTTCTTAAGTTTGTTGAGAAGACCGCTCCTGTAGCAGTATATACTTCTGGAAAAGGCTCTTCAGCTGCTGGTCTTACAGCTTCTGTTATACGAGATAGCAGCTCGGTAAGTTCTCAATCTTCTTTGGCATGTATAGAAGTGGGATTTGTTTTTCATCCATTGCTTTAGATGTAGTGTATTTTTTTAGATAGTCAATATTGTTCCTTCATATCACTATGAAAGTCTTCTAACTTAAATCACAAATATGTGGATTTCAGCGTGAATTTTATCTTGAAGGAGGAGCCATGGTTTTGGCCGATGGAGGTGTTGTCTGTATTGATGAGTTTGACAAAATGAGGCCAGAGGATAGGTAATTGAACTCGAAGTAGATAATGCCGCACCTTGCCAATTGTGTTTCCTGGGGGATGCTTAAGATTTTGTCTGTGTGGATCAGAGTGGCTATTCACGAAGCCATGGAACAGCAAACAATATCCATTGCAAAAGCAGGAATAACAACCGTACTCAATTCTAGGACATCAGTGCTTGCAGCTGCCAACCCTCCATCAGGTCGTTATGATGATCTCAAGGTTAGTAGCTATGGTTTCTCGTTCATTTTTGCCAATTTCTCACAGCAAAATTTTGATGGCATAAGATAATATTACTATTGCTCTCCTTCCAGACTGCACAGGAGAATATCGATTTACAGACAACAATTCTTTCTAGATTTGACTTAATCTTCATTGTGAAGGATAAAAGAGACTATGGTCGAGATAAGGTAATTTGCATACTCATCTGAAGCATTTTCACGTGAGTTGATATTTTGCTTTTCAAGGAAATGTATGGATGCCATTATGTTTCTTGATGGATTTAAAGACGAGACCATATAATCATAAAATTACGTGTTTATATGTTGAAAACTAAATATGATTGTTTCTCACCAATCAAAAGGCTCATTTTGATGGATTTGAAAAAGAACAGCTGACGTATCACATGCATTCTTGTCGATTCCAAACTCCTGTGAGTCCATGTAATGGTTGAACCAAAAATCTTCTGTTACAGATTATAGCTAGCCATATCATTAAGGTTCATGCTTCTGCTAATAAAACCTCGGGTGATAGCAGAACTGCTAAAGAAGAGAATTGGCTGAAAAGGTATCTTTTTGTCAAACTCAAGAATATGCTCTTCACAATCCTTCTTTGGTGAGGAAACCATGAGAAGCTAAACGATGTAGGTTTTGGCTCTCACAGGTACATACAATACTGTCGAACTGAATGCCATCCCCGGCTGTCAGAGTCCGCATCCAGTAGATTGCAAAATGAGTACGTCAGATTCAGACAGGTATTTGTTTTTTTAATTCTTTTCTAGAAAAGGCTGCCATTTATTTGATTGTCTGAGGATAAAATTGGATGCATTTTCTGTGAAACTCGGTGTTCACACTTGTTCCAGTCCACGTGCTCTTCCAAGATTTAGTTTTGACTGCCCAGATCTAATTACTCAAATTGACTTGATTATTGGCCAGCCAATCAGCAACACTGCAAAGCAATTCTTTTGAAAATTGGTTTTAAATTATTTATGCATTATCACCATGTGTATTTGGTAAGAACGCTGTAGGCTGCTAGTCTGATAGTTATCAATCTGGAAATTTGATTAGGATATGAGAAAGCAGGCAAATGAAACTGGGGAGGCATCTGCTGTACCCATTACTGTAAGGCAGCTGGAAGCTATCATAAGATTGAGTGAGGCTCTTGCAAAAATGAAATTGTAAGTATAGTTTATTAAAGCTGACAAGTTTGAGAGCATGCTGAAACAGATTTGCGTGCTTCTTTTACTATTTTCCCTTTGTCTCTGTTTTGGTATATTGATTTGCCACTCATTCATGAACTTTTAATTAGGTCCCATGTTGCCACTGAGGCGGATGTTATTGAAGCAGTAAATCTTTTTAAGGTGTCTACTGTCGAAGCAGCACAGTCGGGAATAAATCAACAAGTGACTCTTACTCCTGAGATAAAGGTTTGTCAATGACATTGCTACCCTTTGTTCTATTTTCTGTCAGTCATGAGTTTCTCAACAACCTGTTCTGATATTCCTTGGTTTGTTGTCTGTCACTCACCTGCTTAATGATTTCTTTTTCTTAACAAACAGCAAGCAGAAACTCAGATTAGGAGAAGACTGGGAATTGGTATGCGCATATCAGAAAGAAAGCTGATTGATGAACTTGCCAGAATGGGAATGAATGAATCAATTGTAAGCATTTAATTTCAATACCATTTAGTTGCTTCTTACTTTACATATCTGTTAATGTGATTTACTGAAAATCATACTGTAACCCATTCAAGTTCTCAAAGCCTGATGCCTGAAAACACCTATTAGCCTGACTGCTGTCTTTTTTATAATAGACTCACATTGTTATGATCTCCATGGATTAGGCCTCTACTGGTTAAGCCTAGCAAGTAGCAGCTTTCTCTCTCTGAGATCTGAGATCATAGATACTATACATATTAGTGTTTTTATTGTTATTATGATTGCATTTGGCAGGTGAGACGAGCCCTAATAGTAATGCACCAAAGGGATGAAATAGAATATAAGCATGAAAGGCGTGTTATTGTCCGGAAAGTATAATCTGTGCTGTTCATGATTGTAAGCAAATTATGAGAAGCCGCTGTTCAGTGATGGGAAGTTAACAGCCTAAGCATGATTCATGCATTTTGATGGCAACAGTATGGTTAAAAGCTGTACTCCTCAAGACATGCATATGCAAATGTAGAATTGGCAGGGCTGCATAAGTGATAGGAGGCTGTGTGTATTTCTGTAAATTATTTTTTGAAAGGTGGCAGTTTAGAATTGTTTTTTCGTGGACACATTTCTATCATATTTTCCGGGAACAATGCTTCTTCCTTTCTAACAATAGGGCGCATTAAATTGAATTAGGGACTTTCTTTTTCCATCTAGAATTTTCTGACACTAGAGCTAAATTATATTTTGCCCAGTAGCCAACCCTTCCACTATATTTAACAGATACTAATAAGCTAATGAGCTTGAACAGATCAAGTACAGGGCAAAAAATTGTACAAAAGAGACCGAATCAATAAGTGTACTAAAAGATTAATGGGAATAATTTCTCCTGATAATTCTAGTTGAGGGTGATAATGAATCTTTTATGTTGCAATTCCAGATATAAATGACAACAAATTGCAAACTTCGTTCGATGTAGATGAGGGAGGGAAGCAAAACAAGATTTTTTACAAAGCTCGATAGAAAAGCTAATTTTAAAACAAATTAATTTCAAGCAAAATAAATTTAAGTTTTTACCAAATGATGTTAAGGACACCTATGATGAGACGGTCTTCTTCACCTCTATTCTCTTTCTTTTTTAAAGGTAAACGCTTCGCTTCTCTTTTTTTTATATTTTTTTAATTATTATTATTACTATTATGATAGATTGCGTGTTTTATACATGTTAAAAAAAATAAAAGGAAAATGGATCTAGCGAGTTGTTAAACTCGATATTTCTAGCTTAACGACGCACTGAGTCCATGTATATGTGAGTCTGGCGAGCTAGCAGACCCAACATTCTTAAGCTTAGATTACGCATTGAATCCTTGTATATATAAATCTAGCATACTACTAGATTCAATATCCCTGAAAGCAAACTACGTGCTAAGCCTGAAACTCCGTGGGTGCACTGCCGGACTAATATCCCGGGGTTTAACATATCGCTAAGCCTAGAAAAATATAAAACCAATTATCTTTTTAGGCTCTTTATTTGCCATAAGACTCCATTTGTTTTTTTTTTCTTATGATCTTTAATATAAAATGTTAAGGCTAAGGGTACTCATCTATCTACATCTCTAGGTGTATAAAAGTTTTCAAAAGAATCTGTCGTTTATTCCTTATTAATAATATGTAAAAGATATTTATCATTCTTTAATGCATATGTCATATAT
Organism: Populus x sibirica; assembly: GCA_019202695.1. NCBI lineage: Eukaryota > Viridiplantae > Streptophyta > Magnoliopsida > Malpighiales > Salicaceae > Populus > Populus x sibirica. The sequence goes on from JAGMVL010001966.1 coordinate 37,217, forward strand.
ATTTTTTCTCAATAATGATATCAGGGCAAAATAACACTTTAACCCTCTTCTCCACAAAAGAACAAAATTCATGGGCTTTGAAGACCCTATGAATCCTTCAAGGAAAAAATGTTCACAATCTCAACTTTTTATTACATATTTATTTTTATAATCTCTCTTTAAATTATCATTGTTTTTTCTGTCAAAATGACACTTAAGTATTGGAGAGTCTCCAAATCTACCAAAAAAGACCTTTTGTAGTTATCGGCCATCAGCCACCTTGTCTTACTAGATACCAGGCATCAGGCACCAACCACCTTAGTTAGGGAGAATGGATTAGAGTGTTAAAACCAAGAGATTATCCGATTATCCAACACTTAACTTTTGTTCTTAAGTTACTTGGATTTTTCAAGATGTCATCAATGGCAATGTCTATGGGAAACTGATAAAAAAAGCCAACAATTGGTTTTTGACATCCTTTATCGACATTAATGACAGATAATCAAGACACACTTTGAATGAAATGTGTCATGGACCTCCCCCCAATGCGTTGTTGGCACAACTACTCTATTAGAGCACCAACAACTTATCAATCAAGTCTGACTCCTTATTGAGGTGCTAGTCAGCTAAGGAAATCATCAGGCTCGATGAGCCCAATATAATAACCAAGAACTGGCCTCTAATATTGATTTTAGTACCCTCTGTGTTAAATTTATATCATTTTTAAGCACCAGCATACTAGTCAAGAGAAGCTTCACAAAGATACAACATCACTCATCTAAAAGGATGATGTTCATTCTTATGATCTTGTTGATGGTATCAATAAAGTTCATTAGTAGAAGAGACTACTTTAATGATCAAGAATGTTCCAAATTAGTTTGAGAGACATGATCCACCATGAATATTGGATGTGTACTGTTTGCAAGAGAATCGGAAGGTTATGTAGCATTTTTGTTTCTTAAGTCAGAACATAATCTCTCTTCTTTCACCTGGGAACTTTGGTGAGAAAAATAAATTCAGGCTATATATTTTTGTCTACTTCATAAATGTTATTGGAACCTTGAGAGCTTAAAAGCTTTCCACAAGTAAAAATAGAGAGTTGGTTCAAACCATAAAACATGTGAAGTCTTTTAAACAACTATCTAAGGTAAAGTGAGTTAACTACCTAAAAGAATCTACTAGAGAAACTTTATTCTCTCCTCACCTATAGAACTAAGACCATGATCTTAGTAGAAAATAGATGTCCAAGTCATCGAGTTGATTATGATCTTAAAAGGCAATAAAATGCACCATAGTTAATGATTAAAAATATAAGTCTCTTGTGTATTGATTAACTTATTCAAAGTAATGATGTTTTTATTTTTCTCTAAGTGATGCTCCAGGGAAACAACTCATAGCCTTCTAAGGATGGGATGAACTCATTCTTTGTATTATAATTGCACAATTTACCCTGGAAATAGGGGTGATCATTTTCGATTCGGTTTGATTTTTACCTATAAAAACAATCAAACCAAAATTTTGTAAAACACAAAAAAAAAATTGAAACCGGTTCAAACCGACCGGTTTCGGTTCGGTTAGATTATTTTATATTAAAAACCAAAACCCAACTGACCAGTTTTGGTTCTGTTTGGTTCGGTTTCGGTTTCGGTTCGATTATTTTATATTAAAAACTAGAAACTATATTGTTTTTTGGGGGTTTTTTTCGACTTTTTTAATGGGCTTGGTTTCAGTTTGGTTCGGTTTTTTTCGGATTGGTTTCAGTTTGGTTCGATTTTTTTCGGTTTGGTTTTTCAGTTTCAGGCTTATGAAACCGAAACCGAACCAAACCGAATATTTTTTTAAATATTCTAATCGGTTTTTTTTTCATAGTTTAGTTTTTTCGATTATTGTTTTTCGATTTAATCGATTTTTCAGTTTTTTTGTTCACCCCTATTTGGAAGAGATCAACCTAGTCTCCTTAGTGTGATTACACAGTTTACCTTGAAAGGGATTAACATGATCTTTCTAGTGCGATTACACAATTTTTCAAGGATGGGATGAACATCAAATTTATGAAAAAAAAATATTTTTTTCTTAAACTTGCTTTTATAGTTCTAGTAAGTTGTTATTTAAAACAAAATATTCGGGTAAAAAATGTTAAAAAAAAAATTAGTAATAAGATAAAGTGGTTTTAATTAAAGAGATATTTTTTTTATCCTTTTTCTAAGGGTGTTCATGGATATACTGGGTCGGGTTTTGACCCATAATTGTATTTAACTCAACTTTTGATATTTTATATAATATAAACCTAAGCTTTTTTTTTTACCCAAACGGGTTGGATATATCAAGTTGATTAAAAATTTTATGGATATTAAAGATATTTATGGGTTGAGCATATTAATTTTATTATTCTTTGATGATCCTAAAAAAAATATTGGGTTACAAAAGAGAATCAATTATACAGGAAGAGATAAAAACAAATTGATAAATAATTAAGAACATGAAGTTTGAAGGAAAGAATTGAAGAGAAAGAGATTAAGCGAAGAGAGGTGATTGTGAGTGTTAAGGCGAGAGAGGAAAAAAAATTAAGAAAGAAAAAGAGAAATATTATTTATGTCAAGGAATAAGGTTCCTTATATTGAGTTATACGAGTTAGGTCGTGTTGATTGAGTTTTAAAAATCTCAACCTACACCTGACCTATAATATCCATTTATTATATTTTTTTGACCCACTATTACGTAATATTTACATTATCCAACTTTAACGGGTTAGGTCGGGTCAGATAATGTAAATATTATAGATGAGTCGATTTTCTGAACACCCCTACTATTGAGGGAAAGAATCCCGAATAATTAGATGATATGATATAACCAATGGGATTGAATGTTTATCTCCTATAATAGCTCCTAGAATATCTCCTAGTATAGTGGATCTAATTGTATATATATGTTGTACATATGCTGTTCTTGTTCATCACGAAATATACAGAGAATCAATTATATTTCCATTCTCTCTTTATGGTATCAGAGCAGTGGTTCTAAGAACCCAGAAATACCTCATGTCGGGTGACGAAGATCAAAGGTTCCTTGAACAAAACAGGAGCTCAATGTCTTTCGGGACCTCAGAAACATGGGAGAACTCCAACCATCCACTCTTCCTCCATCACGCAGACCAACCAGGGGTCGTCCTCGTCTCACAAATGCTGATGGAAGATAATTACACAACATGGGTGCAGTCACGGAGCATGGCACTTACTATCAAAAACAAAAAGGGGTTTGTAGATGGAACCTTCAGGAGACCGACCCACAACTCTAATGAGCAACAATAATGGGACCGATGTGATATCATTGTAAGAACATGGCTGCTTGGATCCATGTCGAAAGATATCTCAGGCAGTGTCATCCATTGCAAGGATGCAAGAGGTATATGGCTGGAATTGAAAGAAAGATTTTCTCAGACTAACATAGTTTCCTTGTTTCATATAGAAAATGCCATTCATGACTGTGAATAAGGCACAAACTCAGTCACAACATTTTTCACAAAACTCAAATGCCTATGGGATGAGAAGGATGCACTTAATTCCTTTCCTCCTTGCAATTGTGAGGTAGCCACCACGGTCAAAACCTTCCTGGAGACACAGAAGACCATGAAATTTTTAATGGGGCTCAACGAAAGCTATGCACAGACCCGAAGCAATATCATAAGTATGAATCCTTTTCCAAATCTGAACAAAGCTTATGCCATGGTTTTACGCCATGAGAAGCAGGCAGAAACCTTCACTGGAAAATTAAATACACCACCAGAAGCATCTGCATTCACAATAAAGAAAGTGACCGTGATTTTGCATCAACCAATGGAGAAATCAAATTTTGTGAAAAATGCAACATGAACAATCACAACACCAAGAATTGCAGAGCTCACCTCAAATGCACATATTGCAATGGAAAAGGTTATACCTATGATTATTGTCGAAGGAGAAGGAATGCTACTGCAGGTGGACAAGGAAGATCAAAGGCCAATCACGTAGCTCCTCAAAATCACAGCAAGGAAGATTTGCCAGAATTCCCTTTTTCACGAGAAGAATGCCATCAACTTCTCAGCCAACTTTTAGCAAACACAAAGTCTGCATCAGCCAACCTAGTCGGTAACATTCCAAATTATGAGGAACTCTCAGGTAAATCACACCAATTTTCCCAAAGTGCTACAGAAATTACATGGATACTAGATAGCGGTGCCGGTGATCACATTGTACGTAGCCCAACTTTCCTTACCTCATTTAAACCGAGTCCATAATCGTTGGGTCAAACTTCCCAATGGCGGTTCCACACCGGTCACCCATATTGGCACGAGAGCCTTCTCTGAACACTTTGTTCTTCATAAAGTGCTTTGCGTCCTACTTTTCTATCTCAATTTAATTTACGTGAGCAAGCTGGCATTTGATTCATTCTATATTACCATTTTTCTCGGGACAAGTTTGCTTTATACGGGACCTACGATCGGGGAAGATGATTGGGACGGACGCGAGAAGGAGGGTCTTTGCGCCTCAATTTGTCATCGACAGCAACGTGCAATGCAGTATACATCAACACAGACAACTTGTGGCATCAAAGACTTGGTCACCCCTCAACTAAAGTATCTTCATTATTTTCGTTTCTTGCAAATAAAGCATGTATTTCCAGAAATTGCTATATCTATCCTTTAGCCAAACTCACTAGGCAGCCTTTTTTATTGAGCACTACACGTAGTGCATCATGTTTTGATTTAATTCACATTGACATTTGGGGTGGTTATCATGTTCCATCTTCCACTGGTGCAAAATATTTTTTTACCATTGTTGATGATCATTCACGAAGCACATGGGTATATTTGATGAAACACAAATCTGAGGCATGAACTTTACTCATTCATTTTATTCAAATGGTTGCAAATCAGTTTAGCAAGAGTATTAAGGTCATACGTAGTGATAATGGCTCAGAATTTAAAATCCCTTAATTTTATTCATCTAAAGGCATTATTCATCAAACCAGTTGCGTCAACACACCACAACAGAATGGTGTGGCTGAGCGCAAACATAGACATTTGCTAAACGTTGCAAGAGCCCTACTTTTTCAAGCGACTCTTCCAAAACACTTTTGGAGGGATGCCATACTCACTGCCGCTTACTTGATCAATAGGACACCGACTCCGCTCCTTAAAGGGAAAACACCATTTGAATGCCTTTTTCACACAAAACCAAGTTACTCTCATTTAAAGGTTTTTGGATGTCAATGTTTCGTGTCCACACACCCCACTCGTCCCAGCAAATTTGATCCTAGGGCTCATGAATGTGTTTTCATTAGGTATCTACATGGCCAGAAAGGGTATAAGCTTTACAATTTAACAACTAAAAACATTCTTGTTTCAAGAGATGTGATTTTCTTTGAGCATGTGTTTCCATTTCAACCAAGTCCTGTTCCTACCTCCCGATCTCATTCACCAAAACTCATCCCTACAATTTCTCATACACCTTCCATGCATATCTCCATCCTTATCCTATATCCTCCAACTTTCCAATCTTCCGCTGTTCCTTACTCTCATCATACTATCCCATCACCAGATTTAATTTCTAGCCAACCAACGAGACAACAATCCCTCCATCCCTTACGCCTACAATACACACACGACCCACCTCTTCCTCTCATCCCCTCACCCCTACCAACCCAACCGTTACCCCCAAACCCACGCCGATCTTCTTGAGCCACAAAACTTCCCACTTGCATTGCGGGGCTTTCATATTGATGCAGCCCTCCCCTCACGCCCTGATCGATCAGACTCTTCGACCGAGGTCCTTTCTCCAAGTCAGGCTCATAGTCTCTCCAATGTCCTCTCTTATGCCAATCTTTCTTCCCCTTACAGAACATTCTTGCTAATATGACAATTCCTAGAGAGCCTCTCTCTTTTTCTCAGGCACTTCAGGACCCCAAATGGAGAGACGTCATGCAGCAAGAAGTCCAAGCACTTCATGCTAATAAGACTTGGAGTTTGGTTCCCCCTCCGGATCACAAACGCCTCATTGCTTGTAAATAGGTTTTTAAAATCAAGTATAATCCCAACGACACAATTGACCGTTACAAAGCCAGGTTGGTAGCCAATGGATTCAGTCAAGTTGAAGGGATTGATTACCGTGAAACTTTTGCGCCGGTTGCTAAACTCACCACAGTTCGCATCTTACTCAGTCTTGCAGCCATGCAAAATTGGCATCTTCATCAATTGGACATCAATAATACGTTTCTTAATGGAGACCTTGATGAAGACGTTTATATGCAGCTCCCTCCTGGCTTCAGACAAAAGGGGGAGCATCGAGTTTGCAAACTACACAAATCATTGTATGGCCTAAAGCAAGCTTCACGACAATGGCTTCTTAAACTTTCCTCGGCACTCAAATCGGTTGGCTTCACACAATCATGGTCCGATTATTCCTTATTCGTCCGAAACCATCAAGGGATCTTCACGGCCTTGTTGATATATGTCGATGATGTTATTCTAGCGAGGGGAAAAATTTAGACAACATCACAAAGACCAAACGCTTCCTCTCCGGCCGTTTTAAGCTAAAGGATATGGGACAATTGAATTACTTCCTTGGGATAGAGGTAGCAAGATCTAAGCATGGGATTTCTTTGTGCCAAAGGAAATATGCATTGGAAATTTTGGAAGACACATGTTTTCTTGGTGCTAAGCCTTCACGTTTCCCAGCTGAACAAAACATAACACTTACATAAGAAGATGGGGACTTACTGTTGGGAATTCCGACCGGTGATGTTCTGATATTTGCCCATTGGAGGCTAAGCACACTAACATAATATTTAACGTGGTTCGGAAAAACCGCCTACATCCACGAGAGAGAGTCATTGTATTAGAGATAGAGAAAGGGTTACAATACATACATGTAGAGGAGGAGGATTACATCCACTCTACTCAACTCATCAACTCATCTTTGCTTGCACTTTGCTGTTCTTTGCAATGGCAAGCAAGGCTGCTGCCATTGCGGCTCTATTTCTCTCCACTCTCTTGCACACACTCACGTTCTCTCTCACAATTTTGCTCTCTAAAATCATGCCTCTTTTATAGGCATCCATGGTTTTGCTCCACTTGTTCTTTTGTCAACAAAGGTGGCTGCCAACTCCTACTCTTCTTCAACAAAGGTGGCTGCCAATAGTCAATGGTTGGTGCTGTCCATTTGCTGCACATGCAATGGCAACAACCCAACACTTACTAGAAGACGCCTCTCAATATCGGAGATTGGTTGGACGTCTCATTTACCTGACTATCACACGGCGAGATCTTGCATATGCGGTTCATATACTTAGCCAGTTCATGGACAAACCCGGGCAACCTCACTTAGAAGCGGACACAAGGTATTGAGGTACATCAAACATGCACCCGGTCGGGGGATTCTTTTACCATCCAAAGGGCCATTGGAATTGAGGGCATATTGTGATGCGGACCGGGCTCATTTGTAAAGACACTAGAAGATCAACAACTGGCTATTGTATTTTCCTTGGACATGCTCCCATCTCATGGAAGACGAAGAAGCAAAGCACAGTGTCACGTTCAAGTGCCGAAGCTGAGTATCGTTCCATGGCCACTACGTCTTTGTGAAATAATATGGTTGCTATACATTTTAAAGGATTTGAATGTTAAGCATGAGCAGCCAGTTAAATTATTATGCGACAATAAAGCAGCAATACACATAGCCTCAAATCCTGTCTTTCATGAAAGAACCAAACATATAGAAATAGATTGCCATGTGGTGCGAGACAAAGTGCAAAAATGATTGGTTAAACCAGAACACATAGGGACCAAGGAGCAACCAGCAGACATATTCACAAAGCCACGAGTTCGAACCGGTTGCCACATTACTAGGCAAGTTGGGAGTGATCAATATACACTCCAACTTGAGGGGGAGTATTGAGGGAAAGAATCTCGAATAATTAGATGATATGATGTAATCAATGGGATTAAATGTTTATCTCCTATAATAGCTCCTAGAATATCTCCTAGTATAGTGGATCTAATTGTATATATATGTTGTACATATGTTGTTCTTGTTCATCACGAAATATACAGAGAATCAATTATAGAATTGAAGAGAAAGAGATTAAGCGAAGAGAGGCGATTGTGATTGTTAAGGCGAGAGAGGAAAAAAAATTAAGAAAGAAAAAGAGAAATATTATTTATGTCAAGGAATAAGGTTTCTTATATTGAGTTATACGAGTTAGGTCGTGTTGATTGAGTTTTAAAAATCTCAACCTACACCTGACCTATAATATCCATTTATTATATTTTTTTGACCCACTATTACCTGTAATATTTACATTATCCAACTTTAACGGGTTAGGTCGGGTCAGATAATGTAAATATTATAGATGAGTCGATTTTCTGAACACCCCTACTTATTTCAAATCATTCAAGTTTTTTTTTATATTTATTCTAATTGCTTTTAGTTTTTATCCAAAAATAATATTGTCATGTAATTAAATAAAAAAATTTGAATTGCTTCTCATGCACTAGATCATATATCTTAATTAATTTATATCTATCTTTTATATTATATATTTTAATTTATATCTATTTCTCACCTTTCCAATTTAATTTTTAGTTAGTATTAACAATTTTTTAATATTTATTGTCGTGTATACTTTTTTTTATTAAATATAAAAATCAAGTTTTTATTTTTCAATAAAAAAATTTCATGATGTTAAAAAAATGTTAGCAAAATCTATATATTGTTTTTTACACTTTTATACTATCCTCAGCATAAAAGTTGGCTAGTATGTAACTATTTGATGAACTATTTCAGGGAAAAATATAATATAGTATATAAAAGTTGGTTTGAAATACCTGTCTGTTTTTTTTTTTTTTAAATAACAAAAATGTGTTGAATTTGTGGCATAGTAGTGGTGGGAAAATTTGCTTGTTTGCTGCATGTGCGAATTAAACATGCAAGAGGTGGAAATATCATATATATATATATATATATATATATATATATATATATATTATTTTGTTAATTAGAACACCCCCGCGCAGTGTGTTTGACAACAGCAAAGAAAAGAAAGGACACCGAAAGCAAAAACAATCTATAAGATCAAAAGGAGTGATAGATCAGGCGTGGCTAAAGGAAACTAAGATTGTTGTTAGGGTTTGAAGCCCATCAATCTTTTATTCAAAGTGGCTAACCAAAACTTGTGAAGGGAAGGAAACTAAGAACAAACAGATATTGTATATATTATATATGTAGCCCCTTGAGTTCTTCACTGCTTTCAAATTTCCCACTAGAATTCTTCCATTCTCCAAAGGAGCTACAGAAAATCTCCCTTATGAAGATCCCCGCCTATAATTTAAATAAATAATAAATGAAATGTTGAACAGGAAAAAACAGCTCTGACATTAGTTTTCTTGTTTGTTCTCTATGAACTCTCTCTCTATCTTACTTGCATGTGCTTCTTTCTACATCTCTTTTATTTCCTTAGACTGTGTAGTGTTGTTGGATGGTCTCAATGTCAAGTCCCTTCATCTTAACCACTGAGTCAACATGTCCCTTCAACGTGTGAAGCTCTCTGAGCCTGCAAAATGAACCCCGATTCATAAGCACTGTATCCTTCAAGGAAAGAAATTGGAGACAAGTGAAGAAACGGAATGTCATCAGCTAGCTTAAATCTTAGTGGTTGTCATGTTGTTATAACAAGTTCAAGGTAGCCTGCCCTTTTAGAAGGTTAAGTTCTAGTATTTGCATGTGTCTATGAAAGGGACCTCTGTCGTTGTATGTGTAAGCTAAATACTTTACCTTGCTACTTCGGCACGCTTCTTAGCCTGCTCTGCAAGCTCACTCAACTCTCTGTAGGTGGTCTTGTCATTGAACATGGTTTCTGGAGGTTGAAGACCGTGAAGAGTACGTTGAGCAGTAGCCCATTGAGCCTCCCTCTCACCCTTTCCATAGTCCTTCTTGTTTGTGAAAGCAGTCTGAATTGATTTATAAAAGGAGCAGAAAGGTGATGCAATCAGTCAAAAGAAAGAAATGAGAAGAATTCAACAAAGAGTTGATGTCTTCATTGTTTAGAAACCTTGTTTTGTATCATATTATCCCAGGCCTTCCCAGTCAATGCATAGCGGATAATGAACTTTATGATATCAAGAGGGATGTAGGTGATAATGCTAAAAAGCCAGATGATTCCTGCCCATCCCCAACCAATGCCTTCGATTCTTGCAAAGGACCAGCTTGCATACACAGCAATGAGAGTCGCCACCTTCATTGAAAAGTATTGCAAGTTAATGCAACATACCATCATCATTCAACTCATAAAAAAGATTTTACAGTAGATAAATAGAACTTGAGATAAGAAGGGAAAAAGAAAGGGAATAGAACAAATACTGACCAACTGTGCTGCAATGAAAGCACTGACAAGCAAGAGACCAGGGCATTCAACAAAGGACCAGCTCCTTGACCTGGTTACAAAGATGAGTGCTTGACTGATGATGCTCACTTGAAGGTAAAGAGCTGCTGTAAGCTCATCTGGTTTACCTCTGATTGTCCTCACGCCAAACTTCTCCTGCAGACATTAAAATGTTAAAAAAAAAAATTCAACTAAACATCATTGATACGAGACATTTAGAGTGATTGACTTACGGGGAAAAAATCAGTGTCATGAGCAAGCCAGAAGAACAGCACAGTCATGATTGCCATGTAAGTTCCAAGGACAACGCCTGTGGCGAAAATTTCCTTGAGCTTCCATGAGTCGGGCACAGGAGATGGCTTGACTCTATCTTTGGAGATGGTCATGATGGTTCCGTCATTGAGAATAGCAATGATCAGAACCATGAATGGCGAGAAGTCGAACTTCCAAATAAGTGCAACAAGCAAGAATCCCAGCACAATACGAATTGTGATGGAAACAGCATAGATTGTGTAGTTCTTCATCCTCTGAAAGATGGCTCTGCTTGTCAATACAGCGCTAATAATAACACTCAATCCTGGTTCTGTCAAGACAATATCTGAAGCACTCCTGGCAGCATCAGTTGCGTCTGCCACAGCAATTCCAATGTCTGCCTTCTTCAATGCCGGGGCATCGTTAACACCATCTCCTGTCATACCACAGATATGCTTCCTCTCTTGTAGCTTCTTCACAATCTCATACTTGTGTTCTGCATTCAAAGTTTCACATAAGTTAAATATTTAAATTAGCAGCAGTTCTTCTAGAGACTACTCAGACATACACACATACATATATATATTAAGCTAAAATGAGAATTTCCATTACCAGGGAAGACTCCAGCAAATCCATCAGCTTTCTCGATGAGCTCATCAACTGGAATGCCAGAAATGCTCTCATCCTTGCTATTACCAAGGAGAGATGATGAAGGATACATGTTTGTGCCCATCCCAAGCCTGCGGCCAGTCTCTTTGCCAATAGCAAGTTGGTCACCAGTGATCATCTTAACATTGACACCAAGATCAAGGGCTCGACGGATAGTCTCAGCACTATCATGCCTTGGAGGGTCGAAAAGAGGCAAGAGACCCACAAACTCCCATGGTGCTCCTTCACTTTCCTTGGTCTTCTCTGGAATTCTCTATAAACAGGGAGAAAATACACATGCCATCGAATAAATAATGTTTCAGATAGAAAGTCCATCTAGCTTTCTATATTCTGAGGAATCATATGAGATGAGTAGCAAGAAAATTAATGGATTAATCTACCTGGCGAGCAACTCCTAGGGAACGAAGGCCACGCTCGGCAAAGTTGTCAATGATTTCATGGGCCTTTTTCTTCGTCTCCCCTTTTAGGTTGCAGAGTTCGATAATCTGGCATATAAATAGGAAGTTAGAACTCGCAACATAAGGGCTAGTTTCAGATAAAACATCCAATCAATGCATACCTGCTCAGGAGCTCCCTTGCTGCTTCTGTGCCAGTCACCGTTGTTGTCATAGTAAGTGATTGCAGTGCGCTTTTCCACAGGGTTGAAGGGTAAGAAATGCACCTCGGTGATTTCTGCTCTTGCCTGCAAAGATCACAAGAAAGCAAAATAAAGTTCCCATTTCATTGAATCCATGAAATTTATATCTAAAGTGGAATGACAGGAACTGCAAGTGTTCACAAGAAAGGGGATTGAATTGTTTACCTCCTTGGGGTCGCCCAACATCCCAACAATTGAAGCATCAATGGCATCCTGATTCTCAATTCTGGAAGCCCTAGCAGCAAGTAATACAAGGGTATCCTTGTCCATATCCTTTATAAACACCTATAATTACCAATATAGATAGTGAGTGCTGAACCTTAAGACTTCCAGAATCATGTGACCCAGATCTCCTTGAGAATTATATGATTTGGCTTAGCTCACTAACCTCAATAAGGCTCTTGTCCACGGTAAGCTTGTTGAGGGTTAGAGTTCCGGTCTTGTCACTACATAAGACATCCATTCCAGCCATTTCTTCAATAGCGGTCATTCTCTTGGTGATGGCACCTTGCTGTGATAGACGGTGAGACCCAATAGCCATTGTCACTGACAAGACTGTAGGCATAGCAATTGGGATACCTCCAATGAGAAGCACCAAGAGGTTATCAATACCCTCTCTGTACCTCCTGTTCTGGATTGGGTACATCACTATAATCTCAACCAGCATACCGATAGCGATTGAGCAGATACAGAAGTTACCAATAGCTGTCAACACCTGATAAAAAGAGTGCCAGCAAAACGCAAGAATTATATAAGAGATCTATATGACCAAGACCAATTTATATCTTGTGTGATAAATTAGAAGTAACGATCAACTTGTATTATCCTATGTAACAAAATGAAAGTAAACAATACCTTTTGGAAATGGCCAACGTTATTGGTGCTGTCAACAAGGTGAGCTGCCTTGCCGAAGAAGGTGTGAACACCAGTAGCAATAACAACAGCCTCAATCTCACCTTGCTTGCAGGTTGAGCCGGAGAAAACCCCTTCGCCGGGATGCTTTGTAACTGGAAGGGATTCACCAGTCAGAGCAGACTGATCAATCTTGAGCGGATCTCCTTTCATGAGACGAGCATCAGCTGGGACGATATCTCCCAACTTGATGCTGATCATATCTCCTGGTACCAGAATTGATGCATCTTCCTCCATCCATTTTCCATCCCTCAAAACCTGCAAATTTAATTTTAGAAACAATGAGTTATCTTCTATGCTACATTAGCTGCTGATGAAAGCGGAAGGCATGAACAAGGATTAGACTAAAAGTACCTTGGTTTTGGGGGCAAGACCAGCCATCAAAGCGGCAGCTGCGTTGCCTGCATTGTTTTCCTCGATGAAGCTGATGGTGGAGTTGATGATAAGCAATACAACGATACCAACAAAATCCTGCCAATCCGGAGGCTTGCCTCCTCCATTAGCCAAAGCAATGGCCATTATGGCAGCTGCTTCCATGACCCATGATAAAGGGTTCCACATGAAACCCAAAAACTTGAGGAATTTGCTCTCTCTTTTCTCCTCAAGCTTGTTTGGGCCAAAGATCTTAAGCCTCTCCTCACCTTGTGCGGTGCTCAATCCTTCTTTTGTACATCTTAGCTGCTGAAATACCTCCTCAACAGGAATTCTCTCCTACACAAACATAAACACAGCATTTATGATAAACATTTTGGTTTTCCGTGATTTTAGAAACATTAACATGTCAAATCGAAATGAGAAGCAACAACAACATACAAAACATGTGTCATGTATGTGTATGTGTGTGTGCAGAAGAGAAATGCTTACAAGATCAATATTCTCATTCTTTATCTGTTCCAAAGAAACGTCGCCCATGATGAAAGATGAAACCGAACAATAAGATCAAAACAAGAAAATATCAACCTCCACTTCAATTTCTTGGGTCAGAGAGTCTCCTTCAATAGGCCTGAAAATATACCCTTCATTGGCCTATCAAGGAGACGCAAATGACAGAGAAGGAGAGAAATCAGATGTGTTTGTTATCCTTAAGAAGACAGCAAGCATTTGGTTTTTTGTTTTGTTGAAGGTAGTTAAGCTTTATAACCAACTTGTTGCATTGAAGGAGTGAAAGCTCGAGTAATTCGGCTTTCTTTGTTTTGCCTTTGTGGTTTTTGCATGCCAAAGTTTCCACTTTTTTTGGTGGTAACAATAACACCACAAATTAGAATGCTTAAAAACAGTGTTGTCAATATTATCACTCTACTGTCATGTCAAGATTTGATAGAACGAGGTTCAGAGTTTCATGGGATGAATAGTAAGGAACTGTCATTCATGATTCAGGGCCATAAACCATCCTCGTGGATTTTAAACCCAATAAAAGGGGGAAATGCATGCATACATGAGCAAATTATTGATTAAAAGTCATCAAAAAATGGATTCTTTGGCTGCAAATAAAAAACAAATGACAGCCATTCAAATTATAGAAAACTACAGTTGTATTCAAACTTACAGGGGTTTGCATCGTCCTATCACTTCAATAACATTTGTTATCCAATCTAATGGTTCGGCACCAGATTTCTGTTATCATTGTTATTTTGGTAACATCCATGAGGGTTTTTGGACACATGCATGCATCTATACCCGGCCTCTGGAAGAAAATTTGTGAATATACTGTTTTGGCTGTTAAGCTCCCACCCAGCAGCAAACAGAATTATGCAATTTCCCAATTGTACGCAAATTTCCCAATGATCCATAATTACGCAATCAGAATGAAGCATATTATGAACTGGGCAGAATCTAAATCGCCAGAATAATGTTTCATTCCCATCAACACAGGCTTGCATCAATCGAACAGGGCTTATGCCTCTTACTAAGATAAGAATGCCATAACGACAGAATATGAGAATATAGAACAGAAAATGATATTAAAAAAAGGTTGTTCTTGTGTAGAAAAAGACTTTCAAACAAGCATCATGTGGAAGCACTCGCATTTAGGCAAAACTTGCATGAGGGAAGAAGAATTCACTCTCTGTATTTTAATACCCATAACCTGTAAGACGCAGATCAAGGATTAGAACAATTCACAAGTACACAAACTCTATCCCCTTTCAAGTTAAAGAGGAGAACAATTCACGAGTACACAAACTCTATCCCCTTCCTAGTTAAAGAGGCCATTGCTGAGGAAGGGTCCCAAATCCAAGGAAGTGGACTTCCACCATTTCCAGGAACAATCAACCCTATATACCGCCACATTAACTAAAGGCGAAAATTTTCAACAAGAAAACACGCATACACGGCAGGCAACAGTCTTCACAGATAACTGCTCCTTAATAGAGACTACAATATCAAAACAATTAACAAGCATTCGTCATTATTCCAATCCCAAAAATCATATCCCCAAGTTAAAGAAGATGAGGACTCTTCTATTCCTCTTTTACAGACAAAATCTTATTATTCCACAACAGAATACAAGTTTATTGCTCTTGCAGTGCCCTCACTAAGTCATTATTAATCTTTCCTTCATATTTTCTAACACCGTGTAGACAGTGTACAACTACCATAAGTACTCTGACGCTATTACAACCAATCAACGTGACATCATATGATTGTACAATTAGATTTCACAAAAAGGACTTGGCACTAATTTCTGGTTTTATGCAGTAGCATTTCATACCATCCTTCGCCTATTTCTCAACCTTGAGACTAGATTCCTAATTACAAGAGCAAGTTTCATCTTGCTTCTAACTAAGCCAAGCACACAAATGTTATGCCTCACCCAATTGAATAACTCTTGACAGCTGATTCAGAAAACATTCTGATCCAACACTCCAACTGAAATACATCAATCCAAAGCACAAACTCCCTCAACTTTCTACCAGTTGACTTAACTACTTTCTAAGTCTTTATACTATACACCAAAAAAGGAACAATCTTAGTATAACTTAATCCATTCTATATGTACTTCACCCAAAACTTAGTTCAACCATCACAAAGGATTAAATAAAACATATGACAGGAGTTGCAAATAAAACCATTGAGACTAGCCATAATATGTCAATATAGTATAATTACAATGTCAAACTCTAGATCTAAGTCCTGAAACCTCAAGATCACTTCCAAGCAATCACAATGAGCATCCCATCTATTTCAACAAATCCTACTTGAGCAACAAAGGAATTCTTTTGACAGGCACAATGATCTCATTTCCAAATACCCCTTATTCAGCTTTTAAGGTTATTCAAACTTCTGTATTTTCCTATTGATAAATAATCTAACTTTCGTCATCATCTGGGACCCTCTGTTAAACCACTATCTAACCCATTGCTTCCTTCTTTAAAAGACTTCACCAGCATATTAACAGCTTATTCTAGCCTCCACTGGTAGAATTGACCATCAAATAAACACTAGAAAACATCACAAACCCGAAAACTGATTGATATCAAAACCTGCTTGAGGACGAAAATATAATGGAGATCAGGGCAATTACCACATGAACAAACTCAACAAGCAAACAACACGAAATAAATAACTGGTCATCACATTAAGCTTGAACTGGTCTGAACCATTTCTTCAAATATAAAATCAAGCTCAAAAATAAACAGCAATCCCTTCAAAATCACAACAAAACAATTCCTCTGGATATTCAAGTCTGACAAAATTAAAAACTACATAGAACTTAAATTGTTCGAACTTCAAATCATTTATTCCAGCTCAAAACCCTAGTTTGGTACGTCGCCAGTGCCTGCGCTTCGCATTGTACCTTCACAACAACAACAACAACGAAAACACAAAAATCTTTTATCTCTTGAACGAGAAAAAAAAAAGGGGATAACATAAGTAAATAAATAAAAGAAGAAGAAAAAAGTACAGAAGGATTTAGTACCTGATGGTGTTATCAGTTCTCATACGGATCCAGTGAGGGATAGGCCTGTTCTGCCTCATCTTCTTCGCCAGCTTCTTCTTGATCCTGAAGGTCTTGTGTGACGGCTACAAAACAAACATGAAATCAAACATCAGTACTTCCGTAAGGCCCGTTATCATAAACACAGACACGGAAACATCGAGAGACAAGAGACTGAAGGAAAGAACCATTTTCCCGAGTTGGGGGCTTGGAGGCAAGAGACTGAAGCAGCCGATATGAAACCCTCGCTGATAGAAACCCTAAATTGCAGTGCTTGGATGTTTTATAGTAGAGAGGAGTTAACGTCGTCGTTTATAGGATTTACATATTGGGTCGGGTGGTGTTTGAGTTAGTGTTGGGCTAAGAGGAGGAAAGAGGGGCCGTGGAAATGTTCTATGGGTATTAGTTATAAAAAAAAAAAAAAAAAAAAACAATTAGTTAAAACAAATTTAAATAAAAATATAAACATAAGCTCTATGGTTGAAATAAACATAAGCTCTTTATAATTTGCTGCTGCAAATTAAATTAAGGGGTATTTGAGAATGTGGTAATAATTTTTTTAAAAAAATTATTTTTATTTTTATTTTTAAGCTCTTTATAATTTTCTAGAAGTTGTAACGATTTTATTTTTATTTTTATTTTTATTTTTAAGAAATATTTGAGAGTGTGATAAAGATTATTTTATAGAGTGATTTTTTTACTTAAAAATATATTTAAAAAAATTTATTTTTATGTTTTATTGAATGTTTTCAAATTTCATCATTCAATGTTACATCTAACAAGGTCGATTGAGAATTGAACTTCATAATTTGTTTTGATTTGTTTTTTATAGAGTTATTTCGGTTTCATGACCAAGATCACTGGTTTGACAAGTTAACCCAGGATAAACTAGCTCTTTTTTTTATTTTATTTTTATAAAGTTATCTCGGTCTCATGATCTGGATCATGGATTTAATGGATTGACTTGGGTTGTTCTTTTTTTTTTATTGATTTATTTTTTTAATCTCATCCTTTAACATTGGTCTGATTGAGAATTAAACTTTGTAATTTATTTCCATTTGCTTTCTATAGGGTTATCTCGATCTTATGATCTAAGTTGTGAATTTAGTAGGTTAACTCAACTTATTTTTTTAGATCTTTTTTTTTTCAATTTCATCCTTCAACATTGAGTTTATTAAGAATTGATTTCATAATTTGTTTTGATTTGCTTTTATGGGGTTATTATAGTCTCATAACTAAGGATGTAGATTTGACATGTTAATCTGGGTTGAACCAAGTCAGTCCAATATGTTGTCATTTTAATATTAAAAAACGATGTCATCTTTAAACTTTGCTCAGTCAAACTAGATTTTTATCGATCTTCCAGGTTATCTTTAGATTCGTTAAGTGAATTGGGTTATATCTTGTCAATCTCTTCATAATTTATTTATTTTTCCACTAGAAAAAAACATTAGTAATGTCTAAATATTTTTTTATATTAAAAAATTAATCTGACCTGGAGCACAACACGGGTTAATGATCTAATACTATCTCTAAACGAGACCCAAAGAATTAAATTTTGTATTTTCATTTGGAGATCTTATGCTTAAATTGTTAACTACCCTTCCTTTATTTTCCGAATACTTTCAAATTTATAAGTCTTCTAGTACAAAAAATGAACAATATAAGTAGTAATCCTTTAAAAATTAACAACCAATCTACTATGTAAATTGGTTGGCTAATCTCGATCATGAACTTAATTTAGTGTCTCAGCCATGCCGCAAGCTAGATCATTTTTCTCTAGCTATAAAAATATATAAGAGTATTATTAACATGTTTTCTAGTATAAAAAAAAAATCAATCATAAACCTAAAATTTAATTCATACTTGACAACATACTTTTAAAATAATAAGACTGTAACATATTAGAATTAGATGATATATATTTTTTAAATCAACCGATTAAAAAAATATCCTGATGGGCCAGCTCTTGGGCTCAAAATAAAAAATAATAATCTTAAAAAAATAATTTTTTAGTTCATGACTAAAAATAAAACAATTTCATTGATTTTACCCAAGTAAAGTTCTTTTCAAAAAACTTTTAAAAGGAGTGTATGCCTAATTGACCAGCTCTTAGGCCTAAAATAAAGAGCAAGCTCGCATGCATGCCTATTAAACTTTTTTCTTGTTTGGGCATACGACATGTTGTTCGTCCAACCTAGGTTTTTTTACAAACAAATAGATAACGCATCGCTTCGTTCAGTCGCAGACCACTTTAGATAGCTAAAAAGTCACCATAAAAACCTAAATAAATCCATATATGAGTTCAAATTAGCAAATGTCTATTCAAAAGACAAAAATTAACCCAAAAACTAAAAACTAAAAACCTTATCGAGCCCGGATATACTATCTCAAGCAAGATGAAGGTAAGTAAGACCTTAGGAGAACTTTTCTCATCGAATAAATATCATTGACACTATGATTGGCCTTTAACGTGGTTGAAATCAACACCGATCAATTTTTTTCTCTCTTCTCCATCAAAACCTGATGACTCTCTCTTTCCTTTCTCAAACCATGACCAAACATAAAAAAAAAATAAAGTTTTGTATTAAAATTAGAACAAAAAATAAAACTAAAAGGACCGAAAAATTAGAAAGTAAAAAGTATAAGGACCAACCTAAACATTTTGCAAAAACTTCTAAATCATCACCTAAATTCCCATCCTTTTCATCTTTGATCTCCTGTTTTTTAATTCTACAAGAGTGTTGGGATAGAGGTATGATTGACTTTTTTTAATGGGATCCACATAAAAAAATATATTTTTTGTTTTATAAGATATAATTTGTACTTTAAGATGATTGTACCTTTAAAAAAAAACCAAGCACATCTCTAACCCAAATACCCAGGATATTCTTACCAAAAAAAAAAAAAACGTGATTAGCCATCAATTTAACTATAAAAGAACTCGATAAAAAAATCACATGTAGGGTTTATCTGATTATCATATGGTGACATGATGGGGGATGTGACTCCTCGTATCAATCACATGTAGGTTCTTTCCTTTCGGGCTTTGGACTCCATTATGTAATTTTATTAATTTGTTTCTAATTAATAGTTCTTTTCAACCACAAAAAAGCACACCTCTAGATTTTTGGAGGTAAGCTATAAATCATCACAGAAATCCAGTTCAAAGTATGGAAGTCTTGGGAGCTGCGGGCAGCCGACCCTGCCTCAGTGAGTAGAAACTGATAATCTAATTGGGAAAAATATGTAATTTATAATTCCATAGGTAAATATTAGGATATCATGGAAACATATTGATTATTTAATATGGCTTATTCGTCTTATTAAGATGGTGTATACAGATACTGATACCTATATGCTTATCCTGTCAGCATTTTGTGTCTATGCTCCCCATGTAGATGCCGCTGCCACAACAATGGTGTTAATGCATTGTTAGAAGAACCCTACAGGTAAATTAAAGGGATGGGACAAAATTGAATTACCGATAAATCCATACTAACCTTGTTGAGAAAGAGCCCAGTTGTCATCAGCACCAACATGCCAGGCAAAATAACCGAGCAATCCTCTGTTCTTGGCATAGGTGACTTTAGTCGAAATACTCTCCTTATCATCGTATCCAATCCAGGTTGTGCCAGAGTAGCAAAAATTGGAAACGAAAGTTGAATTGTAAAGTGCGCTTGCACCATTTTGAGCGATGAAATTGTTGATCTGTGCATAGCCTATGTCGCCATCGTTCGATATAGCGGGTCCAACAGTTGGTGCGAAAAAGCCATTGTTATTAGCATTTGCAAGCGTCCAAGCCCAGCCATAGAAGGGAAATCCAAGAACTATTTTATTAGCTGCCACACCAGCCTGGATCCAAGTTGTGATTCCATAATCCCCGCTCATTGTAGTCCCAGGGTTGTATAACGCAGCAGGTGGTCCTGTCACATTTGACCAACCAGGACCGTAGAAGTCATAGGCCATTACATTGATCCAGTCCAAGCTGTTTGATATAGCTCTGATTGGATAGTTGATGGTGTAATAATCTGATGAGCGAAAAACTGCTGCCGATAGAAGCAATGGAGTGTTGCCTGTACTGCTAGACTCGTTGGCCACGGCGACTCTCCATTCAGCAAGAAGTAAACCCAAGCTGGTCATCTGGGTAGTGGTGGATGGATATTCCCAATCAAGATCCAAGCCGTGGAAGTTATAAGACCTTGCTAAATTGATTGAAGAGTCAATAAATGATTTGCGTGAACCGGCTTGGCTTGCCATTCCAGCGAAGGCCGTCTCATCTGCAGCTCCTCCACCGATAGACAAGAGGGTCTTGACAGAAGGATTCTTTTGTTGGACAGTTCGCGTGAAGGTAGAGAATTGAGCCTGGTTTGCAGACGAGATGATAACCCGGTTAGTTTGGGGATCAAGATCAGCAAATGCACAAAAAAGGTGAGTGAAAAGGGTGGAATCGATGCTGGAAACTGGCAATCCACTACCAGGAAACCAGTATCCACCTCTAACTGCATTTTGTCCAGCTGAGGAGTGGAGTTGAAGCAGAAATAGGAGAGTTAAGAAGAATGGAAGTGTTCTGGCAGCCATATTTGATCAGAGGTGCTAAGCTGTCTTGCTTGATATGTAAAGCTGGTTCTACAAATTACATAATGTCCTCTTATATAGCCAACTTTGACATTTTCTATAAGGCATTCCATGATCCGGTTGCGTCCAGGGGCGGAGGCATGCAAAGGCTTCGGTGGGCTCCAGTCAGGATAAGATTTTATCAATATTTTTTAATTAATTTTATGTAAAAAAATTATAATTCTTGATTGAGGTATTAAAAAATTCTGAAAATTTGTGCAGAGCCTTCTAATATGATGTTTTAGTTTGGGTTAAAATTTCAGATTTTTTGGAGAAATTCATAAATTTGATAAA
Source organism: Populus x sibirica (assembly GCA_019202695.1). Classification (NCBI taxonomy): domain Eukaryota; kingdom Viridiplantae; phylum Streptophyta; class Magnoliopsida; order Malpighiales; family Salicaceae; genus Populus; species Populus x sibirica. The sequence continues at coordinate 58,927 of JAGMVL010001966.1, forward strand.
AAAAATCACAATTTAACCAGTTTTATGTTATTGGGTGTAATTTTCAATCTGACCATCAGATTAAGCTGAAATTTTACAAGAAATCTTAAAATATATTGAATAAAATCTTGTTAAAATTTTAGGATGAACAGAGTTTGGTAGTGCTAACAAAAAAAACCGTCAAATAAAAGCAAAACGACTCATTAAGGGTAAAATAGTTATTTGCCATTAAAAAATAAAACAAATCAATTCTTCCTTTCTTTTATATGTTGCCGACTCGGCAGAAGTAGAATAGGAAAAGAAAGAAAAGAAAAGGCGAGAGAGAAAGAGAAAAAAGTAAGGGAAAAACATTAAAAAAAAAATCCAAGGAAAAAAAAAGAAAAGTAAGAGAATAACCTTGTAAACTTACAAAGTCCAACTTATAAAATACTAATCTAAGAAAGAATCAAGTGAAGGAAAGAGGAATTGAGAGAGGCCGGAAAAAATTTAATTATTTTGTTTTTCAGTTGACATGAGATTGTTATTTTATCCCGGTTGAGGAGTTGTTACAATATCGATTCAGATTCGATTATAGATGAATTATATTCCACAAAACATCGAAGGATATAACTTTAATAGTGAGTTTATTTTTACTTTTATTTTAATTTTATATACTTTCAAATTTATTTTTTAATATTTTAAGTAGTGTGTATTTGAATTAAAACTTTACTATTAACTTTAAAAATTTATGTACATAAATTAATAATTTATCTTAACAAAATTATATATTTATTTAATAATATAGTGCGGGAAAAATCCGCATTTAGTTGCGTCCATGATCTTATTAACTAGAATAGAGAAAAACTCTTTGTTGTATCTTGCTTGATATTACAAGCTGTTTGAACTTTCAACTGCGTAACTAGCTAGCTTATGCTCTCATGGATCCAGAAGTCAATTCCGTGATTGATGATAACCTTAAATAATGGAAATCTGGAGGTTGGAAGCTTTTCCTGCGTATAAATAACGTGGCTGAGTCATACAAGTTGCAAGTTTCACACGAAACATCTAAATAAGATACAACAGTGATTGATGCCATGGTCAACTGAATCAGCTGAAAGTCTGAAACAAATCTAGAAAGGTGATTCTTGAAAAATCTAGATAACGTCTTGGTCAAAGTTAATTCAAGTAGCCGCATGAATCAGGAACAATTGGATAATTCTGCTAATCTTCCCTGTGACAAACTTCTGAAGACTTTTCAAACTTTAGGCAAAATTCAACACGACATGTATAAATTCAAAACTCTAGTTATTGTGGATTCACTATGCTGTGGTTTCTTTGTAATTTTCTAAACTATCTTGTTTTCTGTGTGCTTTTCAGCCACCTGATCTTTTCTCGCGCTCTTTAGAAAAATCCATAACCGATAAAGTCAAAAAGAAATCTTTCTTTTTCTCAAAATTAGTTGCATATGATCACAATTTGAGCCAAATAAAATCATCAATTCTCAGTTCACTATCTGATCATGAGACCATAGAAGTAGAAAATGAAGAACAGCAAAACCAGCAGCAGCTCTTTTAAGTTTTTCAAGTCATTTAGTATAGTGGGGTAAAATAATATAATATACAAGGGTATATAATAAATTTAAATGTTAGAAAAATATATGCACTTTTTTTTAATTAATAGAGAAAAGTTTCCCTACCGTTTCATTTATTAACTTAGGCTTATAAGACAATTTAAGCATGACAGTAGTACATATGTTTAATTCTTTAACTTTTCCGTAAAGGACAAGCCAAAGGATATATATTTGATCGAAGAAACATTCTGTGTTTCTGTCTCTTGGTTATTATTTGATCAGGAATAAGCTCTTGTCTATGCTCCCCATGTCTGCAATGCTGCCACAACAGTAAGAATCTCATATCAGAAAGACATGAACTAGACAGATAATCAAAGAAGAAATTATGGTGCTGTGTAAAGTCTTTAATTTCAGCAGTTACATCTATATCTGTTTCTTAGTGTTGTTGTAACAATGAAGTTTTTTGGTAGAGCTACTACCCTTTCAACGTACATAAGTCTAATCCACACTAACCTTTAGAAGAAAGGGCCCAATTGTCATCGGCACCTACATGCCAGGCAAAGTAACCTAACAAGCCTTTCCCTTTAGCATATGCAACCTTGGTGGAGATACTCTGAGTATCATCGTAGCCAATCCATGTAGTTCCACTGTAACAATAGTCTGTAACAACAGTGACATTGAATACTTTAGTAGCTCTATTTTGGGTTATGTACTGCTTGATCTGATTGTAACCTATTGATCCATCTCCTGCTAGGCCTTGTCCATTGGCCGGTGCAAAAAGGCCATTGTTATTCGCATTTGTCAGACGCCATGACCAGCCATAAAAGGGAAGGCCAAGTACTAGCTTCTTTGCAGACATGCCAGCCTGAATCCAGGACCTGACCCCATTGTCTCCACTTTCTAGATTCCCAGAATTGTATAAAGCAGCAGGAGGTCCCGTGCTTGATGGAGACCATCCTGGGCCATAAAAATCATATGCCATTAGATTAATCCAATCCAGGCTGTTTGATATAGCCTGGATAGGGTACGTCACCGAGGACGAGTAGTAATATGATAAGTAAAGAACTGCTGCAGATAACATCAATGGTGTCTTGCCAGAACTTTTAGCCTCAGTGACCACAGCAGCCCTCCACTCAGTAAGAAGGGTGCCAAAATTGTTCATTTGTGTAGAATCAGAAGGGTACTCCCAGTCAAGGTCAAGGCCAAGAAAATTGTTAGACCTTGCTAACATGATGGAGGAATCAATAAATGATTTACGAGAACTTGACTGGCTAGCCATTGAAGCAAATGTGTTTACATCAGAGCCACCTCCACCAATTGATAAAAGGGTTTTCACTGAAGGGTTTTTTTGTTGGACCGTCTTGGTGAAGGTTTGGAATTGAGCTTGGTTTGAAGATGAGATTGTAACTTGATATGTTTGGCTATTGACATCGGCAAATGCACAGAAAAGGTGAGTGAAAAGAGTAGAATTTATGTCAGAAACTGCAAAGCCGCTACCAGGAAACCAGTAACCACCTTTGACAACAGTTTGGCCGACGGAGAAGTTGGGCTGAAATGAAACAAGGAAGATGGAAAAGAAAAGAGGAATGATGTTGAGTGCCATATTGAAGATGAGGAATATCCCTTGATAGATGATGAGAAGTTGCTAGGAACTAACAATTTATAGAGTATTTCATATGGATGATCAACTTGTAGACAGTAAAAAAACACTTCCGCCATGATTTTGTTGAATGCAGGATCAAAGGCATGTGGACAGCAGCTGGCACACGATAGTTGCATAGCAAGTTGATGCTAGTGGACCCAGTACTATTCTAGCTCTCAGAGACGGTAGAGGGGTCCTTTCCTATTCTAGTGCATTGAAGATATATAAATGTGTGTGTGTGTGTGTGTGTGTGTGTGTGTGTGTGACTTGCAAATGGCAGAATTTCAAAGTCAAATGCAGCCTTTAATTTCGTTTTATTCAAACGCAGCCTTTACTGAACTGATCTTTAGGTCTCTTTGATTTTCTTTCTGCAGAAGGTTTGAGGTCTATACTTGTATTTTCGTTGACTTTGTTTTTATACTATTTCATCTTTCTTTCTTTCTAGGCTTCTATCATTGCTCTGCATTTAGGACTCCACACCTTCTGTTTTCTATACATGTAATGTTAATACTGGAAACACAGAGAGGCGAGGTCATGCTTGCTGCGCTATTCTCCTTCTCATGCTACAAAACTTACTTGACAGAGGGAAAATACAATTCCAAGAATATTCAGATTCTTTCCAGAAGTAATTTGAAAGAGAAAATACAAAAGACAGCGTGGCCCATGTCTTCTTAACCGCATGATTTGAATGAGAAAATAGAAGAAGAATTTGCATAGATTAAGATATTACAGACATAAAGGAAGACAAGAAAGACAGACGAGGCAGCAGAGATGGACCCATTTTTGTTAACTAAATAACTAGAAAGATGGATTTACAATAAAAACTACTAGTATGTAACCATCTAAATCCCAACTTCAAGTTTTATAATATTATAGTTTAATTGAATCATTCATACAACAAGTTAAACGTTAATATTATTACTACAATACAATTCCTCTATGTATAGGATCTTATCCCGATACCTTTCAGTAATTTTTCGTGTAATTTTAACAACTCAATATTAAATGTTTCTTATCCTTGCATTAACTTCATTTTACGCAATCAAGTTAATATATAAATAATTATTATTACAATACAATTCCTTTTAGACAAAAATATCAAAAAGAGGAGGATATGTTTTCTTTCAGATTTTTTCTCATTAATCCTTTACCCTTTCATCAAATGATCAACCTAACACATTCCAAACAAAATCTCGTATTAATAACTCGTCCCCTTCATCTGGTTCTAATTTTTTAATATACTTGTTAGAAAATAAACCTTGAACCTACTATAAAGGAATATCCTATCTGGAAACTTCCTATTGAAAGGAAACAGACAATAATAAAACTGAATGTTTTATGAATAATTATATATGAGAATTAGTGGATTTTCCTCCCAGAAGTAAATTATTAAACCATAAGTGCATCTTCAAAAAAAAGATGAAAGTTTATGGCATTATTGACAAATATAAAGCTAGACTTGTTAACAAAGAATTTAGACAACAAGATGGTGTGGAGTATTTTGACACATATTTACCTATATCAAGAATAATTTCTATACAAACATTAATAGTTATTACAACTATTAACAAACTTGAAATACATCAAATAGATGTAAAAATAAATTTTTTAAATGGTGACCTTGATGAGGAGGTTTACATAGAACAACCTAAGGGGTTTGTTATCAATGGACAAGAAAAAAAAAAGTCTATAAACTTGACAAATCATTATATAGTTTAAAATAAGCACCTAAACAATAACATGAAAAAAAATTGACAAGGTTATGTTGTCAAATAAGTTCAAAATAAACGAAGTTGATAAATATATTTATGTGAAAAATACATATAAAGGTTATGTCATTGTATGTCTTTATATGGATGATATGCTAATTTTAGAAAATAATGATCACATGATCAAGTCTACTAAGAAAATGTTAATTAACAAGTTTGACATGAAAGACTTAGGTTTTACAAATGTCATATGAGAAATAAAAATTTCTAGTATATCTGATGGATTGATATTGTCTTAATCTCATTACATTGAGAAAATTCTTGATAAATTTTTTAGAGGTAATAATAGTACTATCAAAACACCAATGGATATAAGTATACATATGTCCAGAAATAAAGATAAGAAAAAAAAATCAACTAGAATGTTCTTGAATAATTAGAAGCCTAATGCATGTTATGAATTGTACAATGTCTGATATTGCTTACTTTGTTAGTAATCTAAGTAAATTTACAAGTAATCTAAGTATGGGTCATTAAAAGATAATAAAAAAGGGCATTCAAATATTTGAGGTACACCTTTGACTATAGGTTATACTATATTAGTTACCTAATGATATTAAAAAAGTATAATGATGCTAATTGATATCCGACACTAAAGATTTAAGATCTACAAGTGGATATATCTTCATACTTTTTGGAGTAGCTATGTTATGTAAATTCTTTGAATAAACATGTATTGTAAGATCCATAATGGTATCTAAGTTTATTACTTTTGATAAAGTTGGAAAGGAAACCAAATTGATTCAGAATTTCTTAAAAGATATTTTATGTCGGCCAAAATCAATGCAACTATTATGTCCATTATGATAGTCAGTCAATAATTAAAAAGGCATAAATTAGTATGTATAATGACAAGTCTAGACATATACATCGTAGATATAATACTGTTAAATACTTGCTCTTGATTGAAATTATTCCTATTGACCATGTAAAGTCAAAGGAAAATATTATGGATTTTTTAACTAAAGTTTTGTCGAGAGAGCTCATGTATAATTCATCGAAGGGAATATAATTAAAGCCTTTAAAGATGAAAAAGTGTAATGATGGTAATCATACCTATTGATTGGAGATTCCAAGATCTATATTCAAATATAAAACTAAATCATGTAACATTCTCAGTAGCAGTAAAAACATGTTATTTCTTATTTACTCCTAAAATGAAATAAGGTTAGTTATAGTGTGATGAAGGGTGAATTGTGCTCTTAATAATTTTTATATCTTGGTACACCAAATAGAGTATAACAGAATACTCTTAATAAAAGATCACATTTGTAAGTGAGAAACATGGTCATTTGTTTAAGAAGTTTGATAAAGGTTGAATTCTCTAAAGCCCTCATGAATCCATAAGTTGTTCAAAGTTAAAATGAACACAACAATGAGAACTAAAAGGAACATCTAGGTAAAGAACTATGTAAGTACTATTGTCTTGATTTACATAAAAGGCTGAATAGTTTAATACATCGTGTTTACTATTTAGCCGAGTAAATTTAATAATATTTCACTAAGGAAGATTCAAAGTCAAAAGTTACTTGTCTTTATATAGTAATCTACAAAACAGTATCTCCCAATAAATCTTTGAGTTGTTTTCAAATTGGTTAGAAAATTTCCATTAATGTGTGGGATTGTTGGAAAATTTGTTAAAATATGATCAATGAGCATATTTGAAGCCAAATTAAAAATATGATCCACTTAATTTCTGAGTTAAAACTTTATTGAAATTTAATATCCAACATAGTTTTTTTTAATACAAAACATTAACATGATTTAAATAAATAATGGATGAATGAGGAATTAGTCTCAAGGAACCCTTGGTTGACTTATTTTAGTGAAACTCAAAACTCTCTAAAAAAACTATATCTCATATAAGAAAGAAACAAAACTTTCTTGGTATTTATAAAATGAGAAGTTGGAAAGTTGAAATTGAGCCCAAAAAGCACCCAAACTTTTAGAAGGGAGATATCCTAAACAAAGTGGGTTTGGGCTTAAACCTACACGCGTGCACACCATCCCTACTCATACTAGTGCTTCGAGCCAGACCGAGGCCTAGGTTTGAGTTTATTGTAAAATAATATTTGAAGTCACAAAAGATTATTTTTTACCATTACAAAATAATACTCGTGCTTCGTGCCCATGAATGTTATCAGCCTCTTCCAGAAGCATTTTCTGCAAATCTAAACAGTTTCTTCAGCTTAAGAATTCATATTTATGGCCACTATGTTCAGATTTAATCCTTGATTAATGATGGCTAGTTAAAAGTTGATAATATTGTGAATTAATAATGATTATTACCATAATTAATTCTCTTACATTTTAACTTTCAAAATTAACTATAAAAAGGAGGTGAATGAAGAGTTTCCTATAAAAAAAAAAAATTTCAAACTTTTACACGCTCTTTCTTATCTCATTTTTAGCGTTTTTCTCCTCTTTTTATGCATTGTGTTTCCTCCCAAATCTTAAGCTCGGGTTCACTTTGTTAATAGATAATTGAGTCATTTTATATTGGTTCAAAAACCTTGTTAAAAAAAATACATCTAAACTAAGATGGTAATGTTGAAATCTTGGAAGGAATATTTTAAACATCCTAGTTGCACAAAGTGAAGAGCAATAAAATCTTAGGGAGAAATGATTTATCATTCACAACAACAAAAGTTGTATTATTTTAAAGTGCATTAACAAGTAAGCACCCTCATTTGTTTTAATTTAAACATATATTTTTTTATTATTAATATGCATGCTATAACTTTGAATTAATAACAATTGCAAGTTTGAATATATTCTTAGTATGTATGCTAGAATTCTATTAATATATCTGTGTTAAAAACATGTTTGCTATAAATTTTTATTTTTATATACTTGTAAATTTAAACTTATATAAACTCTAAATTTTCCTTTAATATCTATTACATTTTGAATGCTATTGTTACGATAAATTATTCGTCATTACCCACTAGTCTATTACTATTAAATCTTTGAAAAACATATGTTTATTTGTGTAGAAATGGATCAGATCGTTTGGAAATGCGGTGCAACTCGTGTTCCATAAAAATTCAAAAAACAATTTTGCTTAAATTTTTTTTAATGTTTTCATATCGTTTTGATGTGTTGATGTCAAAATTAATTTTTAAAAAATAAAAAAATATATTATTTTAATACATTTTTAAATAAAATACCACCATTATCACACTTCTAAACACATGCTTGAAGGATCACCGAAAAGTGTGTTTTATGGTTGCTCTCAGCTGGGAGCATTCGGTAATTGTAACGGGGAACTTAATTCCAAATATTAAGAAAAAACCAAAACTGCTCAGTGTTTCACTGTGCAAGTCCACAGTGAAACGGCATTGGCGAGCAGTCTTTTTCTTTTTCTTTTTCGTTTTTTTTTTCCATTTTTTTCCCATTTTTTTTCTCTTCTTCTTTTTCTTTTCTTTTTCGTTTTTTATCTTTTTATTTTTTTCCCATTAAACTATAACTAAAACTGCTCAGTGTTTTACTATGGATTTGCACAGTGCAGTCCACAGTAAAACGCTAAGCAACTTTTTTTTTTTTTGCTTTTTTATTTTTTTTTTAAGCTGTTTTTTTTCTTTTTTTTTAAGCTGTTTTTTTCTTTGTTTTTTTTAATGAATATTTTTTGTTTAATTGTTTTTTGTTAATTTTTAATTGTTTTCTATTTAGTTATTAAATTTTCATGACACGGGTTCCGAGTTTGACGGGTTAACCTGGATTTTTTTTCTGGTTTTCTTTTTAATTAATTATTTTTTTCGAGTGCGGTCCACGGTGAAACGTCGATTGTCTTTTTTTTTTTGCTTTTTGCTTTTTTTTTAAGCGTTTTTTTTTCTTTGTTTTTTTTAATGAATATTTTTTTTAAATTTTTTTTGTTAATGTTAATTTTTTTCTATTTAGTTATCAAACTTTCATGATACGAGTTCCGGGTTTGACGGGTTAACCTGGATTTTGTTTTTCTGGTTTTTCTTTTTAATTAATTTTTTCATTTATTATTGTAATATATACTAAAAGGCATCAGTGTTTTACTGTGGACTGCACAGTAAAACACTGATGATTTACCTTTTTTCATTTTTTTTCCGTTTCTATTTTTTTACACTGATGAGTTTAGTTTTTTTTGGTTGGGCTGTTTTTATTATTATTTTTTTTGTTTTTTTTAATGTCTTTCCAGTTTTTTTTTGCTTTTTTTTTGTTTGTTTTCTTTTAATGAATTTTTTTTGTTTAATTTAGTTTGTTAATGTTAATTTTGTTTTTATTTAGTTATCAAACTTTCATGACACGGATCCCGAGTTTAACGGGTTAACCTGAATTTTTTTTTTGCTTTTTTTTGTTTTAATTAATTTTTTTCATTTAGTTTAGTTTGTTAATGTTGAATTTCTTTCTATTTAACTTCGAATTCCATGACACGTATCCCGGGTTTAACGGGTTGACCTGGTTTTGGACTGCACAGTGCAATATGTAGTCCAAAGGCTGAGCTGTCTTTTTTTTTCCATTTTTTTTTTCATTTGTTATGCCTTTAGAGTTCTTTTTTTTTGCTTTTTTCTTTGTTTTTTTTTCTTTTAATGAATTGTTTTTGTTTAATTTAGTTTGTTAATGTTAATTTTTATTTTATTTAGTTATCAGACTTTCATGACACAGATCCCGGATTTGACGGGTTAACAAGGTTTGACGAGTTAACCTGTAATTATTTTTTTTTGCTTTTTTTCGTTTTAATTAATTTTTTTTGTTTTGTTTAGTTTGTTAATGTAAAATTTCTATTTAATTATCAGACCTTCATGACACGTATCCCGGGTTTGACAGGTTAACCCGAATTTTTTTTCTTTTTTTCATTTTAATTAATTTTTTCATTTAGTATAGTTTGTTAATGTTAAATTTTTTTTCTATTTAATTATCAGACCTTCATGACACGTATCCCGAGTTTGACGGGTTAACCCAGTTAATTATGGGTTAACCCGGTTAATTCAGATTTTTTTTCTTTTTCTTCACAGTGCAGTCCACAGTGAAAAGGCTTATGCCTTTTGTTTGTTTTTGTTTTTTTGTTTCTTTTTAATTAATTTTTTTTCGTTTAATTTAGTTTGTTAATGTTAAATTTTTTTCTATTTAGTTATCAAACATTCATGACACGGATCTCGTGGTTTGAGAGTTAACCTGGTTTGACGGAGCTAGCCCACTTAATTCTGGGTTAACCCGTCAATTTTTTTTCTATTTCGTTATCAAACTTTCACGACACGAATCCAAGGTTTGACGGGTTAACCTAGTTTAAAGGGTTAACCTAGTTAATTCATATTTTTTTTCCTTTTCTTCATTAGTTTTTTTCTTCATGTTGGTTTTTTTTCTTTGTTTTTTCTTTTTAATTAATCTATTTAATTATCACACTTTTATAACACGACTTTGTTAGTCAGACCCACATCCAAAGCTATTGAGTCTGGTATTACAGCTAGACCTACTTAAACTTGGGTCATGCAAGTTTAATATTATTATTAATATTATAAATATTACTCCTGGGTCAGGCGTTGCAGCCACACCAAGACTCTTGGGTATAACTTTACAGAAAAACCTAAAACTTTTAGATTTTAATCTTTTTAATATTTTTTTATACAAAATAAATTAACACATAGCATCTCACGGGTCATACAACTAGAATAAAACTAAATGCATGTTGAAGTCTTGCACTAATTTTGATGTAAGAGAGGAGAAGTAAATTTAAGCAAAAGTCAAACTAATTGTATGTCAAAGTCTTCATAATTGTAACGGGGAACTTAATTCCAAATATATAAAACTAATCCTTTTTATCTAATCTAACGGTTCATAAAGGCATAAAGCATCTCCTCATGACGTGGAGACCATCGAGTTCGTTAATTACTCGCTCGCTATTCAATAATCCAATAACAGTAGTTAAGAAAATTTTAGTCAGCTCTTTTTACCGGTATATTAGCGCGCGAAAACAGAGCAAAGGTTATGATAAGCTTAAGCGCGTTAATACACGCGCCAGCTCCCTGTTTTATCTCCACTACTCAACGCTCCACTTCGTCCCCCGACCCGACCACCGTACGCTCCTCCTCAATGGCAGCCTCCGCCCGAATAGCAGTCGTTGGAGACGTCGTGGGTTTCGGTTCCTTAAAGCTTGCATTTTTTATTTGGATTTTAGCCTTAGGAACCCTAACTTTTTAATTAGTTTCACTTATTTACATGCCAAATTAATGCAGTGTTAAATTTTTTTGTTGTTGTTGTTGGGTAATCGAAGCATGATGATTGGAATCTTGAAGAAGATTCAAAAGCACTTCAACTTTTGCAGGTACTTTCTTTTTCCTCTTTTTTTTTTTTGGTCTTCATTAAAGCATTTTTTTAGTTCATCGCTTACTGATTTGGAAAAGAAAAATCGAGTTGCTCATGGTGCTTAATTAAGTGTAAAATATCAAACAAATTAATGTTGTTGTCTTAATCTTGTTTATAAGAAAATGGAAGTGCTTAAATTAAATGGGTTTTTCTGATATGATTGAAGCTCAATCTGCTTCTGGTTAACATAATATTATGCCAGCGGTTTTGGAAATTAGGGGTAATTAAAACTGAAAAAATGGGTTTTGTCGCGGCGATGTGTTTTGCTTAAAAATGGTTTTCAGTTTGATTATTCAGAGTGAAATTTGGAGTTTCTATAGCGGACAGTGGATGCTAGTATTTGTGAATTTTATCATATTTGGTAAAGGACCGACCCTCAATGGATAAAAGGAGCTTTCGGTTGTGAGAGAGAACAGTAGGTCGCTGATATGTATGTATCTATATATGTATGGGCACTTTACTTTTAGTTTTGTCCAGATTTATTTATTTATTTATTTATTTTTTGGGGGGGGGGTTGGTTTAATTCTTTAAGCTTTCTGAACTCATCGTTTTGCTCATGGATTTTCTCAGTCAATCTAACATGTGTTTGCATGTCCAATACAGCCAGATCTGGTGCTCTTCACAGGCAGGCTTTCTTCTCCCTCGTTGTTTCATTATCTGTTTCACTCATTCAGTGTGGTCTTGCCATTCTGACTGCACATATGCAACATAACTGGAAACTCTATTCTTAGTGATTGTCCTTCAGTCATCTTTTTCTCTTTGTTTGAACATGTTTCTTTGATTATTTTCAGGTGACTTCGGTAATGAGAATGTGGAACTCGTCCAAAGCATTGCGGATCTTAATTTACCTAAAGTAGTTATCTTAGGAAACCACGATTCATGGAAGACTCAACATTTTTCGGGAAAGTGAGTTAACTCTGCTGTTGCCTTATGCTTAAACAGTATCCATGTTGGGTAGATTCTATACGTTAGTAATGTTTCAAGAATTGTCATATACTTTGCAGAATATTCATCTGTAAAAGATTTATTGGCATTGGTGTGTGTGCTTGTTTATATCCACATGCATTCATGCTGGTGATTATACGCTATGTGATTTGTTGGGACTAGGAGTCCTGTTGTTTCAAGTTTTGGGAGGCAAGCCATAGGATTTGTCATCACCAACTGTGTTGTGTAAATAATAATACAAGTGCAGTTTCTAATCCTTCATAAATTTGTAATTGGTTTCCTTGATTTGAATATTAGGAGGAAGGATGGTGTTCAACGTCAGCTGGAATGGTGAGCATAACTTATCTGCAAGCATGCTAAATTACAGGATGTCATGTTTTTTATCTTGTTGTTCCTTCTAATCGCTTATATTTGGTTTTTAATTATTTTGTCTCATTGTTCTCTAACATATTTCGCGCGTGGCTGTATCCATTTCAATTATTTCTGTATTTGATTCAATGTATCCTATTTGACTGGTAGACATAATATGAGAGATTGAATCTTGAAAGTTAGACTGGCTAATACAGGAAGCCTTTGATGATAAAGGGCAATAGTAAACTCTGTTTACGTTGACAGAGTAAAAGAGAATAAATGGTCTTATGTAATGGCTGCAATTTTCGTTGAAATAAGAGATTGGATTAGATACTTGATTGATCTTTTACAACAAAAAGAAAATGAAATAGATAAATATGTGGCTGTATGAGCCACCATTTTCAAGATACCATACTTTCAGGTTTTTGGTTCTTGGTAAAAAGTTCATCAGTCATTAACTATACTGGTGTGGTGGGGAAATTGAGGGACATGACAGCAGCATTAAATATTTAATCAAAATGACATTATGCTTGGATAACCATGCAATCAATGCATCTCAGGCTATTGAATCTACTATGTGATCCAGGATGTTCTACAATATACTTGGAAATGTTTTAATTATCTTGGATCTGTCATTATCACTTTCATAGGGATGTTGGAATTTTTTAGCCTGTAAATATGAGAATATACACATTTTTCCTGCTGGCAGCTCACTTATTTATGTCCCGTCACTTATATAATCTCACATTATGGTAACTAGCATGTAATGGGGACAACAAAATATAGAAAATGTTTCTCCTTCAGCACATTACACATCATGCACTCAAAACTGAAATGAAATTCAGTTGTGAAATGTTCTGTCTGCAACAAGCAGTCTTGGCGAAGAGCATGTAGCTTACAAGAGATTAGATTTCCCTACACTAAAACTCAGTGTAGTTGGTGGACGGCCATTTTCTTGTGGTGGTGAGCAGATATTCCGGAGAAGTCTTCTCTCTGCAAGGTTTGTATTGCAATCTCTGTGACAGCATTCTTATAACCTTTTTATATTCTTCATTTTGTTACATGCATCTCTAATTATTAAAAAATGAAAACCAAAATAAACCTTATAAGGTTTGGGGACATAAATGTATCGAGCTCATTACATTCTCAACTGTTTCTTGTAAGGTACTGTGTTGATTTTTTCACACGAATATATTCAACTGTGCCTCACTCTTCTATAACCCCTTATCCTCTTCCTTTGTTGTCTCTGCTTTGCTGATGTAATCATGAAAAACTGTACAAGCATATAACCAAAAGAGTCAACTTTCTGTACTGTGTGGATGAGATTGTGGTGTGGAGCCTCATTCTTCTTCTTCTTTTCTTCTTTTTTTAATTTTCTTTTCTCCCTGTCTTGGATTCAGAAAAACCTGAGTCTCTCCCTTGACCTTATTGTGGCCCATATAGCAAAAAATTAAGTTCAAAAGATTTTCTTTCAGATATGGAGTCCAAGACATGGATGGAAGTGCTGATAGAATCTACAATGCTGCTTTGGGCACTCCAGAAGACCATATGGTTATATTTCTTGCACATAATGGACCAACAGGTGTATAACCGGCAAAGTTACTTCCAGACTAGTTGTTTAGAAAGAAATGGTTATTTTTAATGACACATTTTGGTCTTTCTTTTCAGGCCTTGGTTCTAACTTGAATGACATATGCGGGAAAGATTGGGTATTTGGAGGTGGTGACCATGGTGATCCAGGTACTGAGCTGCTTGTGGTCATGAGTATCTTCTGTTACAGACACAACATGCAATTTATTTGTCCTTTATTATGGAAAACTATTTCACTCCACCATGTACAGATCTAGCACAAGCCATATCCCATCTAAAAGAGACTACCAAGATCAGTATTCCCCTGGTTGTGTTTGGTCACATGCATAAAGAGCTAGCATATGGAAATGGTCTTCGGAAAATGATTGTGGTTGGTGCTGACAAGACTATATACCTGAATGGGGCCATCGTTCCTCGAGTTCGAAGATTAGTTGCTGAACAAGGAACTGACAACACAAACTTTATGAATAACGAAACTTCAGTGTTTTCCCCAGGGTCTAGAGGCACAATGCGAGCATTCACTTTAGTGGAGATTCTGGAAGGGAGAGTGGATAAAATTGCAGAGACCTGGGTTTCTGTTATTGAAGATGAGACTGCTATAGGAGAGGAGCATGTATTATTTCAACGTGGCAATTAGCTTTGTCCGTAATTGAATGTTACAAAATAGTTCCACTTAGCGCTTGTGAATTGTTGTCTGTTGCTCCCTGGCAAGATAGATAATGCCTTTTGTCACTGACACTCTGAATAATCTGATGGAGTAAATGTATTTCTGCAGTACTGGCTTTGACACTGACTTGTTCCTCTCCCACAGCTTGAAGCAGCAACCAGACAGTATGGCTCAACTTTAAATGCTATAACTTGTATGTATTGCCTTCGACAATTTCACAATTTCCTGTAACTTTTTATTCTGTTTGGCATCTCAATTTAACGAAAAGAAACGAAAAATGCAAAGAATGGCTGTCTTTAATCATCTCTCTCGCTCTCTCTGTGGACATTTTGGCAGCTAAATGGGCCCATTACTATCCAGCTATCAACTGGGCTTGGCGTCCAGTACACCTTTCAAAAAATGTCCACCTTCTCTCGCTAATATTTCTGACCCTATCGTTCCTCCAGCTGTATTGATATTGAACTTCCTTGCATGGATCCTGATGGGTCGGATCTTGTCGGGGCCGAAAATGCCTTACGTAGCATCTGGTCCTAAAATGATACACATAGCCAGAGTTTTCCTTGTCTGTGGTCCATGAGGTCGACCAGTCTTTTAATGTCCTCACTCTTGATGCCACCAACCTTTCTTTCTTCAGGGAGATACTCCAATTATTTTTAGACAAAAAACTATATCAGGCCCACGCTGTGCTATGATGTAGAGCCAATTAAAATTTTTTGTGTATATAAAAAGGGTATTTAGACGACAATGTTTTCAATGAAGAAAGAAAAACTTCATACTCGAATTATTAACTCGACTAGATCTAATAAAATTGGACAATTTAATAATCTGATTTAAATTATAAGTAGTGATAGCAAATAAATTGTAAAAAAAACATTTGGCAATAATCAATCTAAACAAATGAGCCACTGATATTATACCTGGAAGGAAAAGAAAAGAAAAAATCGTTAAAAACTCACTGTCACTCCATTATAAGCATCGTCCATCATAAAAAAAAAACTTGTTAAGACAGTTCAAACCTGACTACAACATTCTAGACAGCGGCATAAGAAGAAACCGTATGGGTCGCTAGAGAAATGTCCTGAAAAAGCAAATCGAACAAATCAAAATGAAGTGAAAATCTATCTATATTCAATAAATCAATTCTATTTAATCCAAGAATAAAATTTATTTTAAGAAATAAAATTTAAAAAATAACAAATAAAAAGACCTGGGGTAACCTAATTAAATAAAAAAAAAAGATAAAACCAAGTTCATAGAACGCAGGGAAAAAAAAAGCTCAATTTCCAATTAAATAAATATTGAAAGATGAAATAAAAAAACTTAGATAAAAAAAAAACCAAAGCAATCTTAAGCAAACCTCATGAAGCCGGGTTAATTTCCAAAACTTGCAACCCATGAGATCTCAGACACGGGTTTAACCAAGAAGCTCAAATCCAAACCAATTAAATTTGAAAAATTAAATTGAGTAAAAAAATACAAATTTTGAAAAATTTTCAAAGCAAAAAAAAAAACAATAATCAAAAGAATGAGAATGAAATTTATTAGGAAAAAAATTTTATTGAGGGTGGAATCGCCAAAAAAATACAACTCCAAAATTTATCTCAGATTATAAAAAATAGCAATTAAAAGAATAAGGACCAAATTTGATAAAGCAAAAAAAATTGAATCAAGATGAAATAATAAAAAAAACCAAGTCAATGAATTATTTCAAAGAAAAAAAATCATAACCAAAAGAACAGGGACTAAATAAAAAATAAATAAAAGTTTAGGGGCTAACTTGAAATATCAGATGGCAGGGCGTGAAGACTGAGGAAGTACAAGGAAAGAAAGAAGAACAAGAAGAAGAAAACAATGGTCGTTGGTAACAAACCAGAGTTCTTATTGGTGCACGATCCACATATCCATGGAGGAAACACCGAGACGAAGCTAAAGCAACCTCGGAATGGCCTTTTTGGTCGCTAGAATCAGCCACATGCATCGTCCAAAAACAACTGCCACGCTAACGCATTCTCAGCACATGTCAACATTTTTTATATTATTTTTTATTTTTTAAAAGACTAGAATGCCCCTGCCCCTGCCCCACCTCCAAAAAACAACAAAAAAACCTGTTATGAAATAACTAAAACACTATTTGACCCTAAGCTTAAGAAAAAAAGCTCAAAGGATAAGTTGGTCTTTTAATTGTACTTATAAAAATGAAAAGACAAAAGAAGCTCCCATTATTGGTTAATTGTTTTTTTTAAATCCAAGGGTAATATGATAATTTAACTATACATAACAAAGAAAAAAACATAAATACCCCTCCATATCAAGCAACTCTCTTTTCCAAAAACATCATTGTAATTTAACTATGCAAAAAAAAAATTATCTTATCCTTGATCAATTTTAAAATGCCAAAATGATTATATTGCAAAGACAATCATACCTCCGATCATTAGCTTACACTCTTTTTTTGGTAAGGGTAAGATGGTAAATTAATTATTCTCATTCATAGTAAATTGTGTCTAGGTTAACAGTGAATTCATCATCCCCTTTAGTTTTTTTTAATTACCCTTAGTATCATATTATTTGGTTGAAATTACTATTATTTATTATAGTTTGAAAAATCACATTTTACTTTCTAAACTTTATAATCACGATAACACTTAACAATCTCTTAAAAAATAAATCAATAAAAAAATCTATTCATTTCCAAGATTGTCATTATAATCCATGTAAAATAGTTATTTGATCATTTCTTTAGATTGAGAATTTATGTTAACCTAAGATATAAATTGTAATTTTTTAAATTATAATGGGTAATAAAAAAAATAACCTAATTATAGGATACTAAATGTAATTTTTCTTATTTTTATCTTTATTATCGAGTATACCTTTGTGGTATATTGTGTAAGGTTTTGTAAACCAATAATTATCAACCACAGCAACTGCATATGGTGATGGAGTATTATATATAGGAAAGTTTTACAACAGAGAAGAAGAGAATAAGGAAATAGCTGTTGCAGGCTATACAATGAATTATACACTATAATTAGAATTAATCAATTCCTAAATAGATGTTACACAATTAACTGTAAAAGCAATCAACTGTAAAGGCATAATTTTCTCCTTAATGCTTGGATGGATTCTCTCCTGGATTGTCTGCAGGAGATGAGTTTGTGTTAGCGCCAATACTCCCCCTCAAGTCAAGCGTGGTTCGTAACACGCGAAGCTTGGACCTAAAGAGCATAAACATAGATTTTGATGGACTTTTAGTGAAGATGTCCGCAATTTGAAAGTTGGACGGCACATGTTGAATCTTCAAGACACCATTGTATACTAACTCGCGGACAAAGTGAATATCAATGTTAATATGCCGAGATCATTTTTAAGCTACAGGATTGCAGACCATAAAAATTACACTGGCATTGTCACAAAATAGAGTTGGCTTGTCTGATGGCTGAAGGTGTAAGTCTTGAAGAATGTTTAATAACCATTTGACCTCAGCTACAATGAGGGCTAAAGCTCTGTATTCAGATTCTGCAGAAGAGCGAGAGACAATAGATTGTTTTTTAGAGGTCCAGGAAACTAGATTGTCACCTAAAAAAATGGCATATCCAGATGTTGATCGACTTGTATCTAGACAGCCAACCTAGTCGGCATATGAGAAAGCTGAGATGTTGAAGGTGGTGGATGGAGTAATTTTGAGACCAAAGTGTAGAGTTCCTTTAATATATCGGAGGATCCTTTTAACAGCCTGGAAATGATGTTCGCTCGGGGCATGCATGAATTGACTTACTGAGTTCACTGCATGTGTAATATCTGACCTGATAATGGTTAGATATTGAAGTGCACCAACTAAGGATCGATAGGTAGTGGGGGAATGAAACGGATTGCCATCAGTAGTTAAATGTTAGGAAACAATCATGGGAGTGCCAGCCGGTTTGGAATCAAGGAGATCAGCTCGAAGTAGAAGATCTCTCGTATACTTTAGCTGACTCAGAAATATGCCAGTGGCAGAATGAGTGACTTCTAAACCCAAGAAATAATTCAAAGTGCCAAGATCCTTCATGGAGAACTCGCGACGTAGCTTGCGAATGAAAGTATCAATGAGGGACATATTGCTGCCTGTGATGATAATATCATCAACGTATAATAGCAAGTAGATAATCTCGTGAGCTGATGAATAGACAAATAAGCTGGAATCAACTTGACTGCTATTGAAGCCAACAGTGAGTAAGAAATGGCTAAACCGATGGAACCATGCTCTTGGTGCTTGCTTCAAGCAATAGATTGCCTTTTTAAGACAACAAACATGATTTGGATTAGAGGAATCAGCATAGCCTGGAGGTTGTTCCATATAAACCTGTTCTTGTAAAAGACCATGCAAGAAAGCATTTTTCACGTCAAGCTGATGCATGTTCCAGCCACGAGATACTGCAATGGAGAGAACAATACGAACTGTTGATGCTCGAACAACTGGACTAAGTGTCATTAAAATCAAGACCATAGAGTTGAGTATAGCCTTTTGCAACAAGGCGTGCTTTGAGCCTATCAATGGAACCATCCAAAAGATATTTGGTGCGGAAAACCCATTTGGATCCAACCACATTTGTAGCAGGTGGTCGTGGAACTAGTTCCCATGTCTGATTAAGCTTGAAAGCATGAATTTCTTCTTCCATGGCAGCAAGCCATTTTGAGGACTTGACAGCACTCTTGAAGCCCTTTAGTTCCTTCATAACTAAAAGAGAGGATAATAAAGGAGATGATGGAATCTGACAGACATAACTATAATGTTTGGATTTGGAGATGCCTGCTTTGCCACGAGTGATCATGGAATGAGAATTCTGATGTGAAGCTGATGCTATTGGGATTGCTGGAAGTTGCTCTTCCTGAGGAGTAGGAACAAATGGCACTGAAATTGATGAACTTGGAGATGGAAGCAAGTCCAAAGCACATGATTTACATGGCATGGACAAGGTTACTGATGATAGGGATGAATGTCCTGCAGCAGAGTTAGTACTAGACATAACAGGATGCGATGAGGTAGGATCATGAAAGGTAATAAAATCTGAGATGGCAAAGGAGGGTTGCATACTAGAAGAAGAAAAAGGAAATACATTCTCATCAAAACGAGCATGTCTAGTGACAAAAACTCGATGAGAAACAGGATCAAGACATCGAAAACCTTTGTAGGAAGTGTGGTAACCAAGAAAAATACAAGAAAGACTTCTTGGTTCAAACTTATGCTTGGTATAATCACGCAAGTTTGGAAAACATAAGCATCCAAAGATTCGAAATGTAGTATAGAGAGGAGAATTACCATACAGAATTTCAAAAGGAGATGTCCCATTCAAGACTAGTGTTGGGAAACGGTTAATGGTGAAGACTGCAGTACTAAAGGCTTCAACCCAGAAATGAAGAGGAACAGTGAAATGAAACAACATTGTGAGACCTATTTCGGTGATATGCCTATGTTTTCTCTTTGCTCTACCATTCTGAGATGGTGTATAGGGACAGGAGAATTGGTGATGAATTCCATATTTAGTGAAATGAGACTGCAGATTCTTACTGATGAATTCCCCTCCCCCATCACTTTGGAAAATCTTTATTTTCGTAGAGAACTGATTCTCAACTAAAGATTGGAAGTTAAGGAATGTCTAGTAAAAAAACAGTTTTGTGTTTTAATGGATAAAACCAAGTAAAACGTGAGTGATCATCGATGAAGATAACGTAATATCAATATCTTGAGATGGAAGTTATGGGTGCTGAACCCCATAGATCACAATGTATAAGACCAAGGATTTTGTTGGAGCGACTGTCACTTGTTGGAAATGGCAATTTATGGCTTTTAGCCTTTTGACAACTAATACACAAAGATGGATTCGGCAATATAGAAGAGAGGGATAGGGAACCTTGTTTATTAAGAATAGAAATTATTGTGGAGGAGACATGTCCTAAACGTGCATGCCAAGTTGCAAAGAAATTGCAAAGACTGGATTTGGTAATGACAGTAGAGAAGGCTTGGTGTCCACACTTCAGTATATAAAGACCATCAACATGCTTACCACTTGCCACCACCTTTTGAGTTTGAAGATTTACGTATGATGAAATCATTGTCAGTAAAAGAGACTGATAAAGGATAGTTATGGGTGAGTTTACTGACAGAGAGCAGATTTTTAGTTAAAGCTGGGACAACAAGAACATTATTTAATTAAAGATGGGGAGTGAGGGAGCAAGAACCAGTATATGTTATTGGTAGAGAGGATCCATTACCAACAATAACCTTGTCCTTACCAGTGTAAGGTTCCACCTTATTAAGTTGAGATGCATCAGTTGTCATGTGTGCTGATTTTTATCATTTGTGTTGATAGTTGTTAGAGTTACCATATCAGTTTGAAGATGCAGGAGAGAAATTTGCTACATATGCAGGGACCCCTGTATTATGTTCAAAAGACTTGGAAAAAAGATCAAAGCTCTCTGCTTTAGGAACAATATCCTTGAAACTAGGAATAGGGGTTAAAAAGAGTTGAGTGATGGAGAAAGTTGAAAATTCATGGCCTAAACCACGTAGATACCAGTGCACCTTGTCAGTATCTTCAACTGGACATCCCATTACTGATAATTGATCACAATAAGCCTTAAATATTCGAAAGTATTTAGAAATACTATAAGAGCCACGCTTCATAAGATGAAATTCATCTTTTATTTGAAGTTCACGGACCTTAGATTTTTGGCTGAAAGTGGTTTTAAGAGAGTTCCAGACATCTCTTAATGTTGTAAAGCCAATAGTAATAGAAAAAGCTTCCTCTGTGAGAGAAAAAAGCAGAAGGCTCATGACGAGCTGATCAAATTGCTTCCAAATATTATGAGCTGCAGGATTAGTGGCAGCAGAAGGCATTGGTGTTGAGCCATCAACATATCCATATAATTTTTGACACTGCAGTAAAGGAACCACTTGACTGCGCCAAAGAAAAAAGTTGGTGGAGGATAGTTTGATAGTAACCATGTGAACCATGGTGTTAAAGGAAAGAGTAGAAGAAGAATTTTCTAAGGCCATTGGATCAGGCGGAGGTTAATATTATGGCTCTGATACCATGTAAGGTTTTGTAAACCAATAATTATCAACCACAACCACTACATATGGCGTTGGAGTATTATATATAGGAAAGTTTTACAACAGAGAAGAAGAGAATAGAAAAATAGCTGTTACAAGCTATACAAGGAATTATACACTATAATTAGAATTAATCAATTCCTAAACAGACGCTGCACAATTAACTGTAAAGCAATCAAGTGTAATGGTATAATTTTCTCCTTAATTCTTGGATGGATTCTCTCATGGATTGTCTGCAGGAGATGAGTTTGTGTTAGCGCCAATATATTGAATCATTTTTTTAATCTCTCTCATTGTACATACATATAATTAAGCAAAACTAAATTTTCAAGTCATTATTTTGGAGCATTATTAAAAAAAAAATTGCTCGCATGAAAATGATGATTTATTTTCAAGATTTTTTTTAATCATGAATTCTCTCTATCTCTCCATCTCTTTGCAAGAATTATGAATCAAGAGTAAGTCGTCGTCCACCACCTGGTCTTCGTTTATTTTCCATGTGCAAAGAGTATATAACTTTAAGATTCATAACCTTTTTTTTAATTTATTTATCTTTAATATATATTTTTTTACTTTAGCACAGTTAATTTTTTTTAAATAAATAATACAATAAAAAAAATATTTTAAAAAATAATATAATTTAAAAAGTTATAAACATCAATTATAACTCGAAAATCACAAATAACATTTACAGCTTTACAACTCTATCAATTTTAAAATTTAAATTTAAAAAAAGTTTATTTTTATTCTAAATAATGATTTATTCTTGTACAAACTCTGCATACAATAATAAATGTTGTATTCTTATTCAAACTCTACAAGTTAAATGTTTGAATTAAAATTGCTTTGAAGAAAAGAATTTAAACAAATTGGTTAAGATAAAATTACATACATCTATTTTTTTAATAAAAAAATATTTATTAACAAGAAATGATTTTTTTTAATAATAAGTAAAGTATTATTAAATTTTCTCTCCATGTACCTTTTTTTCTCTTCATGCTGATTTTTTTCACGTCAATCAGACTATCATTTTTCTTTGAATAAAATATTTTATTTATTATTAATCAATATTTTTTGATTGAACAGGTAGATTCACATGAATTTATCTTAATTAAATTGTTATAATCGTTTTCTTTCAAAACAATTTGAATTCTATTTTATGTCAAACATAACTCTTTTTACTTATAGAGTTTGCATAGAATACAATATTTATTCTTGTAATATGAAGTTTATGTAAGAATATTTAATTAAGATAAATTCATGTAAATATATCTGTTTAATCATAAAATATCTATTAATAACAAATAAAATATTTTTTAAAAGAAAAAATTTACATGGAGAGAAAATTTAATAATATTTTATTTATTATTAGTAAAATTTTTTTTTTAAACAGATGGAATCGTGTGATTTTATCTCAAGTTTTGTTTTTTTTCTTTAAAATAATTTTAATTTAAACATAATTTTTTTTAATCGAACAAAAATTATTTTGAAAAATAAACGTAACCATATTCCCGAACACCTCTTGCTTTATTGTCTTCTTTCAAGGGTGTATTTTTGTGTTTCCTTTATGCTTTCGTTTTGGCTGCTAGTGACTCTTGGTTTATGATGAAATTAAGAATGCCACTTTGTTGATTTATCCATATCTTTATCACAAGGAAGCAGAGAGTTCACTTTATTGGTAAATTGCTTTTATTTATTTATTTATAATTCTTTAATTTAATCCAAGTTAATTTAACCAATTCATAATTCATAAATCGACTACTGGGTAGGTGGATATACCCACCTACTACCCAATTGTCCTCACAAAAAGGGGGGCATTTTCACCATTTCCTACTCCATCTAATTTCCCCTTGCAAAAAGAAGCTTTTCGATATTGAAAGCTTCATTCCAGCTTAAAGAAGGCGTTAGAGAGGTAATAAAGTATGGATGGTAATTGTAGGATAAACAGTGAAAGCCAGCCGCGTAAGGGTGTGTTTAGTGCTTACAGAGTGTTTTAAAAAAATTTAAATTTTTTTATTTAAAATTAAATTTTTTTATATTTTTAAATTATTTTAATGTGTCGATGTCAAAAATATTTTTTTAAAATAAAAAAAATAATTATTTTAATTCATTTCTAAACAGAAAACACTTTAAATCACAATTATTATGACACTCGTAAACACTCTTTTAGTGTGGTAGAGGCTATGTTTTAAAATATTTTTTGCTTAAAAATATATTAAAATAATATTTTTTAAATTTAATTGGGTATCAACTCATTAGAATAACCTAAAAATATAAAAAATAATTCAAAATAAAAATTCTAAAAATATAAAAACAATGATCCAACCGCAATACTGAGCAAGCTTTTGAGATGCAATCTATTATTTTTAAATATTTTTATTTAAAAATATATAAAAATAATATTTTATTTTTATTACTATTTAATTAAAATTATAAAAAAATTATTAATTTAATATTTTTTCCATTCAGACAAGGGTTAAATCATAAATGACCCAAGAGAGAGAAAGTAAATGTCAGAATGTGGTAAGCACATATAAAGATACACATACACAGGGTGAGCAAATCAAATGAGGGAATGTCCGTCTCTGACAATTTATGACGCTCGATCTCTCTCTTTCTTCTAAGATCCCCAGCAGCTTTGACCAAATCTTAGCCGTCCATCAGCTCCGCTTTAGATTTTCTTTTTTACCCTCTCATTTCAACTTTTTTTTTATTATTTTTATTTTTTATACAGCTTCCACTCTAATTTTGAGCTCCTGATCTTTGCAATGCACCTGTTTTAGGTGACCTTTCTGTATAGCAGGTGGGCCAATACAAGGATCTGCTTTAAAAGACCAAACTGTCCTCCTAAAAGGGACCAAATTATTACTGCTATTATTCTCAGCAAGATCACCTTTCAAAACCCACAGTTGAAAATTGAATTCACGAGTGGTATGCAAGAAGTGATGACAGCCTGCCTCTGCCGAAATCAAGAGAGCTTCTATGCCCCTACATGAAATCCTAAGACCATTTCAGATTCTTGAGAGTATTCCTCCTTTCAGATGTAGTTCGAGTGAACACAGTCAAGATCATCTGAGCCTTCCATGAACAGCAACCAGGCTCCCATTATCCATTGATCAAGACGGCAATCATAAATAAATATTCACCTGAAGATAACTGAAGGTCAGAAATGTCCATCTATATAATCATCCATCTCAAAACAAGGGGTGTCTTCCAGTCAAAAATAGAAAGAGAAGAAAGGTCTTAAACAGATCATCGCTTCATCATCAATGGCTAAACTACATTAAACAAGCAAATAGCTCTCCCTCTCTCATGTTTTGTTCCCTAAAAATCCTTATTATTCATTTTCTGGGTTTCTGTTCCCTTCTCCTCCTCCTCCTCCACCACCACCACCACCAATTCCAGCCCATCCTCTTAGATCGGATCCCTTCACATTAGCCTATAAACACCATAACCAAAAGACAAAAAAGTTTCGAACTTTAACCTCTTTTTATCACCAACTGACGATGTTAACTCACACCCATTTTTTGTCATCATAAAATCTCAACTGGGTTTGGTTTGTTTTCTTCTCCTCTGCTTACTTTCTCTTTGTACTTTCTTGTCTTAAATATTAGAGTACAAAGAGGATACAGCGTTTGCGTTGACATAAATGGGAAATGTAACGTCAAGTGTGGCAGCAAAATTTGCGTTCTTCCCGCCAGACCCCCCAACGTATGATGTGTTTAGAGAGCGAGATGGGAGGCTGGCGTTACCAGGTGTAACTGCAGACTAGAACATGGATGTTAACTTGTTGGAAACTAAAGTTGGAAACAAGATTGTGGCTACGTTTTGGAAACACCCTTTTGCAAGATTCACAGTTTTGTACTCTCATGGAAATGCTGCAGACCTTGGACAAATGCATGAGCTTTTCATTGAACTTAGAGCTCATTTGAGAGTCAATATTATGAGGTATTTTTGCTGGGTATGGCTTTTTTTCTTTTTTGGATATTTTGTTAGGCTTGTCTAATTTCTTCTATTTTTTGGCTCTCTTGGAAATTAATTCAATACCTTTTTTTTTCTGGGTTCCATGATTTTGCTTTTGAATTTCATGAAATTAGCTCTTATTTGTTCATGGTGGAGTTTGGTGCTAATGTATCTTTCTGTATCTATACATGTTCGTTTTTGGTGATTGGTTATTTATGAATGTTCTAACTTTATGGTTTCTCCCATTGGTGATTGATTAAGAGCATTTTGTGGTTTAAGGGGTTTGCTTATGTTTTTTCTCTATCTTGCTGCCTTCTGACTCTAGTTTCCTGTTTGTGCAATTACTTTAACTCCTGTTTCTTAATTGTGATTTCTTTCCATTTTTTATTTATTTTCCTTTGGTGTTGAAAAAGAAGCAAGTCATTGAATTGTGGATTTGCCGGATGGACCATTTCTCTCATCTTCTTCTGAGGTGTTTCTTGTCTTTGCATGTTTGGAGCTATATCATCTGTGAATTTTATTAAGGATAAACTCATCTGTCAATCTGTGCTGGCTTTGTAATCATCGAATGTATATTCATTTTCTCTATTGTGACCTTACAATAAGTCTAAATGGACTTGACATAGAGAAATAAGAAAATATATCCCTAGTGTTCTGATTTAAATATATGATGCCCAAAAAGATATTTCATATTTTTGTCATGATCCTGCTGGATTTTGCAGGGCTTGATTTGTCACTGTCGGCATCAATTCACATTAACATTGACTTTTCTTGCATTAACTTATTAAAATTTTACTTGAAATTTTCTTGATTTTGTTTTTTGTATCTACTTTTGGGTGCGTTTCGCGAGGGATGTTTTTGATAGGAAAATAATTTTTACTCGCAGTATCAATTGGTATGCTAATGTTAAGATTCAGCTGAAAAATTTGTTCAGGATACAAATGCTTTTCTATGAAGCAGCTATGCCAATTGTATGCTTACAATAATCGTGGTTATAACTTTATTACTTAGTTTGTGTTTTGCTGTTTTGCAGCTATGATTATTCTGGATATGGAGCATCTTCTGGCAAGGTAAAGAAAATCTATAAGATCAATATGCATTTTTTTTCTTTGAATTAAATGTCGAATTGCCCAAAATTTTACTGAAAATGCTCGTGGTAACAAGAAAACAGTATCTAATCTTAATTGTCCAGCCCTTTTCGATCTGTCTCTTCTGCTATCTGGCTAATGCAATGCTATACCTAATTAATTGTTTCATCTGTATCTGTAACAGCCATCTGAGTTCAACACATACCATGACATTGAGGCTACGTACAATTGTTTGAAGAAGGATTATGGGATAAAGCAGGAAGACTTGATCGTGTATGGTCAATCTGTTGGAAGTGGTCCTACCCTGCACTTGGCTTCTCGCTTACAGAGGTTGAGAGGTGTTGTTCTTCACAGTGCAATTCTTTCAGGCATAAGGGTCTTGTATCCCGTCAAGATGACATTTTGGTTTGACATTTTCAAGGTAAGTTTAGCAGCTGATATCATTACATCTCCTGTTCTTTGGATAGAAATTAAGTTAGTTTTGCACTGAACATGCTGTATCTAACATGTACAGAATATAGACAAAATACGACTTGTCAGCTGCCCTGTTCTGGTTATCCATGTAAGTCCCTCTCTTTTATTAATGGGCCACCCTGTCCAGCTTCTTCACTTTGTTTCCACCGAATTTTCTTTTTCTATTTGCATGTAATTCCAATCATGCAAACACTTAGACGTAGGGTTCTCCATTTCTTTGCTTCTCATGATGTGACTGCATGCCATTGCTAAAGATATTTATTGTATTTACTTAAGTGCATCTTATTTTGCAAGTTTGACCATATAGAGAGATGTGTTCGGTTGAAAATTACTGATAACTGTAGAGAAAAACTGGGATATTTTTGGACCTTGTTTCATTTTCCTGTAGAATTGTTGAGAAATGTTGCACATCTTTCTAGTTTCCTTCCAGTAGCAGAGAAAGGTTTTGCAAGTTGTTTAATGCTCATTATATATATAGCCAAAAACCTTCGGTTGTGAAAACTTCAGATACATCTGCTGAAAAAAAAAATTCATTGCCAGGACTCCCAGAGCTAGTTTCTGTTGAAGAATGGCCAATCTTAATGAAACTGGAAGTGAGAAAAAAAAAAGGATATGTAGATTTTAAACCAACAGAAACTGTGCATATTTTCGGGATGATTTTGAAAGTTTTTGAAGAAAAATGAGGTGAGGGTTTAAAAATGATTTGGAATTGAGTGTCACACCTAGGTTTGTCAAAGCAACTAATAACTTACATATTTTTAATGGATGACTATACATTATTGCTAATGATTGGGTAAATTAGTACACCGTTTGTTTGTTGGAAAATGAATTCCTGGAAAGTGAATTATTTTTCGATTTTTAGTAATGTCATGGAAAATAAGTTGAAAAATACTTTCCAGTGTTTAGTTATGTCATGAAAAATGAGCTGCAAAATAACTTATTAATGTTTAATTTTTTTTTCAATTTTATTAAAATAATGAGGAATAAATCTTACAAATTCAAAAGTTGAATGAAAATGAAATTGAAAAAAAATCTAATTTCATAAATAATTTGAAATAAAATAAATAATAATCAAAATAATGGAGATCAAATCTAAAATATAAAAAAGTTGAAAGATGATGAAATTTATATAATAATGATTATAATTTCATAAATTATTTCAAATTAAATAAATAACAATCAAAAGAATGAGGATCAAATTTGATAAATAAAAAATTTCAATTAAAAAAATGATAAGAGAAAAGCAAATAATAATCATAAAAATGAGGATTAAAATTAATATAAAAACTAAATTTTAAAGGATGAAATTAAAAAAAAAAAGATTCAAAACAAAATATATAGCAATCAAAAGTTTGAGGACCAAATTTGATGTAACCAGAAAATAATATGATATTTCTAAATTTTTCACAACTTCTGAAAAGTGTTTTCCGTCCAAAATAAAAGAAAAACACTTTCCTGAAAAGTAAGCCAAATTTTCCATTGACTAGAAAGTATTTTCCGTTGACCAATTTTTCTAATGACAAACAAACGCAAGAAAGTTTGGAAAGTGGTTTCTAGAAAATCACTTTCCATGAAACAAACAGGGCCTAAATCTACATCTGATGTGAAAACATTTTTGTGGAAGACAATTGAATATTCCTATCCAGGGACATCAGATGAACCCAACCCAAGATACATGAGGGTTCCTATGACTTTTTCCCAAGATCTCTCGTACTTCCTAGGTGCCTCAGTCAGATGCAATGGAATTGTTAGATGATGAAGCTGGTTGAGTTGGCTTGTAAACGAAGCAAGGCAACCATGGAGCTTAATCTTATAAACAATCGATGACTTTCTTTGGAATGATACTGCTCAGAAGGAAATAGTGATGAGTGAAACCCTGCTTGCACTTGGTTCAAATCAATCGAAATTGGAAGAACAAGAATGCCATCTCTCATTTTCTTTCATTAGCTAGTACCATAACAACTTCATCTGCTAAGTTTACAAGAATTGCTTCGAAGCCACGTTCTTTGTTGTGGTTATACCAGATACCCCTTCTTGCTGAAGATATGATTGAATCATCTGTGATTATTTCTATATAGTGTTGATTGGTATTATTCGTTTCAGCTTAAATTAGTACATTTTTTGCTGTGATCATGGATGACATTTGTTGTTGAAACTCTACAGGGAACAAATGATGATATTGTTGATCTGTCCCATGGAAAGCGCCTGTGGGAACTTGCCAAGGAAAAATATGATCCCTTATGGGTCAAAGGTGGTGGTCATTGCAACCTGGAAACTTATCCAGAGTACATCAAGCACTTGCGAAAGTTCATAAATTCCATGGAGAAAATCTCCTTGGTGAAACCATCGAAGAAACTCACTCAGAACCAGAGTATTGAAGTCAAACACAACAAATGCTTAAGATTTGGTAAAACTTAGCCAGTTGAATTTTAGTTCGTCAAAAGAGGTAGTTTGTTTTGAAAGATGAACCCGTACCAAGATTGAATATGCTTGCTTGAAGGACTTGCAGTTGGTGGCCAAGCATGTTATTGCTCAGTATGTTTCGGGGATTTATAGGAAGTATACTTGTTTGTTCCAGATCCTGTTCAGGTAGGCATTTTCAGGTATCAAGTTCATGTAACTATTCGTTAGTGATGTCAAAGTGTCCTGTCAGAAAATGTGCCCGATCTGGGTTTTCTTGTAAAATAGAACTGAGTGGCTCTTTGTAAAAACTATCCCATCTATCTGTCTTCAATTGCAAGCACTTGCACCTGTCGGCGGTGATTTTGTAGCATCTTCCTTGTGTACAACTGATAACTGTCCCTGCAAAATGTCTTGGACAAACATTCTTGCAGTCAAGTGCAAAGGCAATGAACTAAGCCTCGATATCCTTGAGTTTGTAGTATTTTGCCATCGCTAGTGCTGGTGATTGTGGCACAGGTTAGGAACATGGAGAAGTAAAAGCTTTGACATACATCTTTGAAGTCATGAAATCTAGCAAAGTCGGGCTCTAACTGGTTCCATGGAACACGAAGCACAAGTTGAAAGGACCTGAAATGCATGGCGCTCTAGGTCGCTCTCAAGAACAGAACAGCTGATACATTTAATATTTAACACTAGAGGACCACGTCATATCATTTTTATCATTACAAGCAAATCTAACCCTTGACTGCTACAAAAAAATAAAATAAAAATCTAGTCGAGTGGTCTTTTCGTACAAGGAACAAACCTTATCAAAATCAAGGGACAGATAGTCCTGTCTGTGCCTTTTATATGTGGTCTAGGAACAAGCATCCATGGCCCAAGCTCAATCTCCAGGAGGGCTCAAGCCCTCACAAACAGTGTCCTTCGTAACTTATCAGACCAACTACTTTGAAACCCAGATAAGGCAATTTGCGTTTTTGGCTCTTGCCTGAATTACAAGCAAATTCCAGGGAGCATCCTCAAACAGGGGAACAATTTGTCAGCCCAAGTGCTCAATAGACTTTTCTTCTACTCCTCTGTCAAACCTCAGGCAAGTGAAAACGGTGGAGGATACAGAAACTGGAAAGTGGAAACTTCAATAAATAGCCTAAAGCTCAACAAACCTGGAAAAAAACAAACAAAAACTTACTGTGATAAATTTCATTGTACTCCCTTCCCTCTCTTGTCTTAGAGTAGTGAAGCTTTTAATTATTTTGCAATGTTTTTTTTTAAAAAATGGATATTGGCCCACATATTTACATCACAAACAGTAATAGTAAATAGATCCGAGTGCTGTATGATGATGCTGCAATTACTCAGACAATTCCCAACAACTTACAAAAATCTCTAGTGAAATGTTGGAAAAGTAATCACAATAGGCACATGGTTAAGGGACTCCCACTTGCTTCTTGTCATAATTAAGGTTTCCATTGCTTAATTTATAGGGTGTGTTTAGAAGTGTGGATGAATTATTCAACTGAAATACTTTAATTTTTTTATTTTAAATTAATTTTTATATATATTTAGATTATTTTAACAATGTTAAAAATAAATTTTAAAAATTAAAAAAAATGTTAATATATTTATAAATAAATAATATTTACCGTACAAACAATTCATAACAGGCAATTCAAATTAAAGAAAACTAATGTCAACATTTAATATTGAGACGAAAAATCAAACCAAGCAAGATATTGCTATAATATGAAGGGCACGTCGAGTTAATTATACTCTTTTTTGTCGACTGAAAATATTAGACGAGAGATCAAAAATGTAAACACTATAAACTCCTAATAAATTTGTTTTTTCCAGGACTTGCGTGCGCATATATTTAACATGCAATGTTCCCTTCAAAGATCTTGAGAATCATTAAACATATCTGTAAATATTATCCTGATTGCCACTAAAACTCGATTCAGCGCAGCAGTTTAACCCGATAACCTGTCAACCCAGAACTTTTCTCAGGCTGGATTTTGTTTCGAACAAGATCTGTTTTTACCAAAACATCATAGTTACTGATAGAAAAATAGAGCACTTCATCACACAGCAGTGTTTATAGAACAGCATGCAAGTTCAATCATCTACTCTGGAAAGAAAATTTGGATATATTTGAGCTTTCTTTCACACAGTTAAATGCCTTCACAGTCAGTGCTCAAAAGGAATATGACATGAGAGGCAAAGTTCTTGGTCATGAGCAAGAGGATGTGCTCGAACTGTGTTTGATGCTGTTAGCTGATGGATTATGCAGTATGCCCGGAGCTGTGGTGACAATCCACCCCAATGGCTCAGCCCAAATTAATGGAAAGATTAAATCCTTCTGGAGGATTTAAATGGTCTCAACTGCATCATCAATCAGGTAAGTGTCTGACCTGGAACAATGGATTACCAATGCGAATTTTTCCCTGTCAGGATTCTTTGCAACATTCCCAACATAAACGAGAAGAGTTTGAAAGGCCCTTTTGACTGTAGCATCATCCAGTCCTGTGAACCAAACACAAAGACCTTGATTAAATTAAAGTTTGGCATCTCTTTTGCCTTTTTACCATAAATGTAGACGTTAAAGAACAGAAGTCATTTGTCAAATTAATCAGTTGCAGGATTATTATCCTGATTCTTTAATTAAAAAATGGAAAGGTAGGCAATTTATCTCGTAAAATTCGAACTCTCAATGTCATGAGTTGATAAAGTTTGATTAAAGCTTCATTAATTACCAACCCTAAGTAAAGCTTCATTAATTACCAACCCTAAGTGGGGCTTGAAAGTCTGCCGAAAACTCTTTTCAGATGCCAAATTCTCAACTTTATGAAGCCCTTTTAA
This sequence comes from Populus x sibirica, assembly GCA_019202695.1. Taxonomy (NCBI): domain Eukaryota; kingdom Viridiplantae; phylum Streptophyta; class Magnoliopsida; order Malpighiales; family Salicaceae; genus Populus; species Populus x sibirica. The sequence goes on from JAGMVL010001966.1 coordinate 91,635, forward strand.
TAATTGAGTCTCTAAGGCGCATGGCAAAGGTTCATCCTACTAAAAGTTTCAATCGGCATCAAAACTCAAGATGATTTTCTTGCTGCTTTTCCATCGATTTGATTTCAGTGACTGGCTTCCACCTGAAGAGCAGCTTTCTTCCCACCGCTCAAGTAAATGGGTCCCTCTTCAACCTGTTCTATGTCGTTTTCAAGGTTTATGTTGTCAAGCTCCTATTGGCTAAAAAGTGCAAGAAAGGCTAAAGATTCCAATTGTTACCTTTCCTCCATTATTCTCTGTGGCTGCTCAAGATATCTGAAATTAAAATTACAACAAAAGCTATAAAACATAAGGAAAATCATATATCTTGCTTTCATGTGTAAAATTATTATTTTTTTATAGGGTACATTTGTAATTTCAAAATTTAATGGGGTAAAATAGTTTTTTAATTTTTTATTTACACAGTCTAATATCTAGAATACTCTTAAAAGTTAAATTTTCTTTAACTGTTTGGACAACGGCATTTTTGTTTTTAATCTTTCCTAGCATAGTGTAATTACTAACGTATTCTAGGAATAAAAAACCAATAACTTAAGTCAAGGGCCTTTTTGGCCCTTTTGTTATGTTTTTTTCTTTAAAACCATGTGGAGTCAAAGACATCTAGATCTTTTGATAAATTAAATAAAACAAAAATTATTAGCACGTGCGATTCATATACCAATATGTAGGAGACTCCTACAACCTTTGAGAAGCACATACGACACCTCTTACCAAAGGTTCACGTAGAGGCGCATCTAAGGCTTCTCCCGTGATTAGGTGGAGATTGAATTTCCCTCCCCTTCTTTTCTCTCTCTTACTCTCATAAAACATGCTAGACTATCCAAAATTAAAAGTTGTCTTTGTGGCCTTTATTCTTTTGATTTTTATTTTGATTTTGATTTTTTGATTTTTTATTTTTTTTTCAATTTCATCCCTTAATATTTTATTCTATTTGGTATTTATACTAAATTTAGTTCTCATTCTTTTGATTGTTATTTTAAAAAAAAATTCAATTACATCCCTTATCATTTGTTTAATTTGATTTTTATGCAGATTTGACCCTTATTCTTTTAATTGTTTTTTTTTTTTTGCCTTGGTTCCTTTTTTTGAAATTGATTTTCTTTTTTCAATTTAGTCCTTCAATATTTGATTTATTTAGAATTGAGATTCATTAATTTTTTCAGTGTGATGATCCTGGTCTCATGACCCAGGTCATGAGTATGAGATTTTAACCTGAGTCGATATGAATATTTTTTAATTTCATCATTTAACATTAAATTTATTAAAAATCAAGCATCTTTATTTTTTTCAACAAGTCACGTTCAACTACAAACTTACTAACCATCCTTGTCCCCTCATTGACTTCATTACCTTCAACTAAGTATTATTGCATGGCATCATCCCTATATATATTCACCTTTTGCCATAATGATCCAACCACTTCATTTTCTAATGTTGTTCCTTATTGTGTGTGGATGATGATGAATATTGATCAATGACCATATGATTTTCAAGACAAGAAAATGCTAATGTAGATGTTAATTTGGATGATAATTAGTTGTCCAAGAAGCGCCAATGCATTAAACTTAAAGTAATAACTAATTAGTGAGCATTTCAGCAGTTTGATCAAACACATGGTACATGTTTAATGCTTGTTTAAGAACATATGATATTTTTAAATTTACTAGTATGGTATAAAAGATGCTTTTTAAAATGATTTGATAAAAAACTATTCTTGTTTGACAGGAAAGCTTATATAAAGATACCATTACTAAAAAAAATATGTATGTTTTGATAATAACATACGGTTTAATTCTAGTGTGTGCACAACACACGCTTTTATATGAATGATTTAGATTAAATAAATTCCCCAAAATAATCAAAATATCTCACATTGGATTCCTTTCTTCATCACCAATGTTGAATAGCATCACATAAATAAGTTTATTTTAATATTTAAATCTCAATTGTTCGTGCTTGAAATTTGTTTTTGGGAACTTACTTATGATGCCCCTACTTAGATTACTAGGTTTGAGTTGTGATTATCCAAATCATATGATCAGTAAATCCAACATCTTTATTGTTGAAGAACAACGATTAGCAGTCACTAGAATGGTAGCCTGCGTGATACTACGGGCCGGATAAAAAAAAATAAAAGATAAAAAACTTAGTAGACTATTATGTTTTTAAAGAAATAAAAGAAATTCGATAACCGAGTTAAATCTTAATTAATTTAATAATAAGATAAAAAATAAAGTAACAACAACAAATGAAAAAAAAAAGCATTTTTTCGGGTTTGGGTTGATTTTTGGTTCTTTGAACTTTTTTTTTTTGGTTTTTTAGGCTATGAATAGATTTATCAAGGTTTTTAAGATGTTTTCTAAGTGTTTTTGGTCAAAATCAGTTGAAAAATGTTGAAGATTCTGAAGTAATTAAGGTTGATTTGAACTTAATTTGTAGGAAATAATAACAGAAAGTTAGATATTCTTTTCTATAAATCAGAATCAAGTAATAATACCTATTTATGTGTAGTTAATAGTTGTCTTAATATAGAATCATAGATGTTGTATATATTCAAAAATTCGTTCTGAAATAAAGTGAGAAATACAGAGATAATTCTCCACATGGTATCAGAGCCAAGTTCAAAGATCTAAAAAAAAAAACCCTACTTTCTCTCATCCTCTGTCCTGACTTTTCTAGTTACCTAATCTAGTAAACTTGCCCAGTTCTGAAAACACTACAAAAAAAGCCCAAATCAATCCATCAACAAGGGAACTCCAGAATTTATAGATGTCATATCGGCTAAATGAAAGAAACTATTTGAAGTGGTCATGGATGGTGAAAACCTTTTTGAAATGAAAAGGAAAGATCAACCATTTGATGGACAATCTTCTTAGTCTAGAAGACCTAAAGTTTACACTCTAGGATGAAGAAGACTTCATGATTATATCATAGCTATGGAACTCTATAATGCCAAAAGTTTGTAGACCTTACATGTTCCTAATCATAGCAAAGGACATTAGGATGCAATGAGACAAACTTATTCCAAAGTTAAAGATGCTGTGTTAATCTATGAGAATAAAACGAAGCTTTTAATGACCAAACAAGGTACTATGATGGTTATTGAGTATTACAATACTATGAAAAGTTTCTCGCTGGAATTAGATTATTATCAGGATTTTAAGATGCAGTGTAGTGATGATGTTGTAGTTCTAAAAAAAATATGTGGAAAGGGAGAGTATCTTTGAATTTTTTGCAGGACTCAACATAGAGTTTGATCAAATGTGAATCCAAATACTTGGAAATGAATCCCTACCCTCACTCAATGAGGTATTCTCATTGATAAGGGCTGAAGAAGGAAGGAGAACTACGATGCTTGATGTCTTTAATACCAAAGGGTCTGCTATGATGATAACCAATAGCAAGAACCTAAATAAGGTTATGAATAGTACAGAGATGGTGAAGATTGAAGGGAAAAAATTATCTAAAGATGATCGATTTTGTAACTACTGCAAGAAAATGCTTGCCATATCACATGAGCTTAAAATCTCTACAACTTGCTAATGTAGGTGTTAATTTGGTTGGCAATTAGTTGTCGAAGAAGTGCCCATGAATTAAACTTAGAGCAATAATTAACTATTGAGCATTTAAACAGCTTGATCAAACATATGATATATTTTTAAGAATTATGATCAAACGTATGGTATAAAAGATGCATTTTAAAATGATTTGATAAAAAAACTATTCTCGATTACACGAAAGCTTATATGAAGATACCATTACTAAAAAAAAATATGTATGTTTTGATAATAACATACTGTTTAATTTCTATTGTGTGCACAAAACACACTTTTATAGGACAAATTTAGATTAAATAAATTCCCAAAATAATCAAAATTTCTCACCTTGGATTCCTTTCTTCATCACCAATGTTGAATAGCATCACACAAATAAGTTTATTTTAATCTTTATATCTCAATTGTTTGTGCTAAAATTTTTTTTTAGAAACTTATGTATGATGCCCCTATTTAGATTACTAAGTTTAAGTTGCGATTATCCAAATTGTTTGATCAATAAATCCGATATCTTTACTGCTTAAGGAATCACTAGAATGATGGCATGTATGACTCCATTTGTTTTTTTTTTATTGCTAATTTATATTTGGTATAAAAAAGAATGATAAAACAAATTATTGAACCAAATTGAGTCTATTAGCCAAGTTGCAGGTTTAATGGGTTAATCTATAACATCCAGGCTATTATTTGTTTTCTTTAATGCCTTTTAAATCCCTCTCGGTTTAAAAAAAAAACAATTGTTTCCTTTGTTATTGGTGATCTTTTTTTATTATTATTTAACTCAAACCTAAAAGAATGCAAGTACACCATTTTTTTTGTCACGATCTACTTTTGTTATCTCTACTACACGAGCCTATCACTGTTTTCTTACTTTTAAAAAGTTTGTTTCATACAAAAAAATTATCATATTATCATATGATTAAATAAAAAAGAATCTCTAGAATAAAAAATCTATTGAATCTAATTATGTGTATGCTTTTTGTTACGAGTTTGTATGGTTGACTCGATTTTACTTTTTTTTTTAATTAAATGCTATTTTTTATTGATTTTGTCATTCAACATTAAGTTAATTCAGGATTCAACTTTTAAATTTATTTTTTAAAGATTATCCCCTCCAATTTCGCAGGTCAGCCCAAGTTAACTAAAGTAGATAAAATGGTTTTCCATCACAATATTAGATAAAAATATCATTTAATTTTTTGTTATAATCTATTTTTTTTAGAAGACACGTTCCAATGCCTAGGTATTATTTTGTACTTAAAATGATTTTTACTCACATCCGCGGCATAGCACGAGTGAATGAACTAGTTACCTAAAATCTAAAACACGTTGGATGTTTACTATAGGCATCACTACTGTTCACTCAAACACAAACATTGTGGATGACACTGTATATTTTTTATATTTTATTTTGGCCCTCAAAGTTTTATTTTGTGTGATTTGCTTTTAATTGAAGGCCAATTGCTTTTGATTTCTTAGTTAATGGTAGAATTGAAAGATGGGGTACTGAAATGAAAAAGGCGCTAAACATGGGTGGCGTGTTAAAAGTTTTTAAAAAGCTACACTTTGATCTTCTAACTTTAAATATTGTGTAAATTATACAATTTTGGTACCTCAGTTTTTTTCCAATTCAATTTTGGTATAAAAGTTTATTTTCATTATTTTTTAGTCTCTAGTTGAAAGAGGAGAGAGAGAAGTCGTCAGATTCCAGCGGTAGAGAGAGAAGTGTCGTTGACACCGATTCAAGCCACCAAAACAGTTGATATTTGTGTCAAACGATCAATATTTCTATTTCTCAACAAAATTGACTAATAAAACAATGAAAATAGTGTTGTCTAATTGTCAAGATAAAACATACAATACACATAGTAATCAATAAATACCAAGTAAACATCCACACATCTCGTAAACAAAGAAAACCACATCAATTTCCTCATTAGTTGTACTTCTATAGAATTACCCTAGATAACAACACAGTATCATCAATTTATTTTAGTGCCCATATTGTACACTTTATGCCAACAATGCATTTTACCAATCAAATCATTACTTTGAATTTACATTTATCATTCTTTACCATAACTTAAGAGTTACGTCAAACACATTCTTTTTACTCATTTTTTAAATCACCTCTTATACCCTATATTTTTTTATTATATATTTATTATTTGCTTCCAATAATTGTAATTAAGTGCTCATTTATCCAATTAGATAATCATATCTATAGATTCCAACATTGAAGTCTCATATTGTAATCCTGACCATCACATCCTTTTAACCCTTATACTTATCCTATCTAAACGATTGACTTAAATATTTATTTAAATCAAGTGCTTGTTCAAATGACTGACTTATTTTTTATTTAACCAAGTCCTCATCTAAATAACTGACTTGTTATTCAATTAATCAACCAAGTCCTTGTCTAAACGGCTTACTTAGTTTTCATTTAAATCAAGTCGTCATCCAACGATTGACTTATTTTTCATTTAACCAAGTCCTCGTCCACATTGACTTATTATTCAATTAGTCAATAAAGTCCCCGTCCAAATGATTGATTTATTTTTCATTTAAATCAAGTCTTCATCCAAACAGCTGACTTATTTTTCATTTAACTAAGTCCTTATCCATACGACTAACTTATTATTCAATTAGTAAATCAAGTCTTCGTCCAAACGACTGACTTAGTTTTCATTTAATCAAGTCATCGTCCATACGACTGACTTATTATTCAATAAGTCAGTCAAGTCCTCGTTCAAACAATTGACTTAGTTTCCATTTAAATCAAGTCCTTAACTAAACAACTGACTTATTTTTCATTTAACCAAGTGACCGTCCTTACAACTGACTTAATTTTTAATTAGTCAATCAAGTCCCTGCCCAAATGGCTGATTTTGTTTTCATTTAATTAAGACCCCATCCAAATAATTGTCATGTTTTTATTTCCATTTCAATTAGTCAATTAGGTTCCGTCCAAATAGCAAACTTTAACCTATAATTAATTAGCCTTTGTCTATACAGCCAACTAAACTATTTTAAATCAATAGCCCTCACTCATGCGGATGACTAAATTCTTTCTAATATTAATCACTATATTTCTTTTCAAGATTTATTTCTCAAATAAACAAAATTACTAAAACAACACTGAAAATTTTTATAAAGATAAGATGTCAGACACCTAACTAGTCCTCCGGTTAATCGAGCTCCCTTCATTGAAAATCTTGCTCTGTATTCCCCTCCAAATTTAAAAAAGAGATATCTTTATTAGTATACCACTAAAACTCATGAGTTCATATTCATGCTAACAAACTTTTGCCCGTACCTAAGCATTTCACACTCACAATTATCTACATCTAATTCCAACACATTAAATTTCCATAGTTTACTATTTAGTTATTTCCCCTTTCAAATTTGTATTTAACATTTAATTTCATATCTTCCACAATATACAACACATTTGTATTTTCTTTTATACCAAAATTCACAACATTGATTCATATCTTAATTTCCTTTTTTAATCCAAGTATTGATGGCCCAATTTGAACTAAAAAAAACTAATGACTTAGCCCAAGACGATCAATTTAGCTTTGTTTTTTCGGTTTGACTTGTTTTTTTTTTTCCGGTTTGGGTTCGATTCGATTTTTTTGGTTTTAGACTTATAAAACCGAAACCGAATCGAACCGGTCAGTTTTTTCAAAATTTTAATCGGTTTTTTTTCACGGTTCGGTTTTTTCGGTTATTTTTTTTCCGGTTTTCTCGGTTTAATCGGTTTTTCGGTTTTTTTGCTCATCCCTACTTGTATACTTTAATTTCACATTTCTCACACTAATTTAATATAGCTCCATTTACTATTATTATCCAGCATACATAAACATAAAAAAAAAACATAGAATAATGAAAAATCAAGATTGAATTCCCAAATTTCTAAAATTCCCTAAATTAATAATTCGGTCAATTTGGCAACACCTTAAAATTGTTGCAACTTCCTCAATTCACTCATCAAGCATATAACCCAATTACTCATTGATTTATTTCAGTTTTTCTCTTGGAATTATCATCATTATACCCCAGTCCGCATCCATTTAATCACCCATCCACCAATCAACTTTCCCCCCCAAATTTCTTTATAACCCTAGAAATCTTTACAAATTAGGGATTTTTTCTCCTCCCCCGTGCAAACGAACGATTCAAAAACACAAACTGGGTTGGCATCCAGTGGCACGCCGTAGCGTCAGCCTCGAAGCGGAGCACCGGAACATTTCATATGGTCCCCGCAGCACGTAGACACCATAGCTGCGACCGACACGGAAAAGGAAAAAAGGGAGCTGCTGCATTTCTTCTTTTTCCCGAGGTTCTTGGGGGGCTCACAAGTTAAAAACCCATAAGAATTTGAAACGTGTTATGTGGGCCATGTGCCTGTTATCTTTATCAAAAGTGAGAGAGAGAGAGATAGAAAGGTGTCCTTTTTGGTACCTTTTCTGGTCATCGGACACGCTGACCTTTTTCAATATTCAAGTTTTCTGTACCCATTCCTCTCTCTTACTAAAGATTTCGTTAAAGTTTTTTTTAAAAATATATTAAAATAATATTTTTTATTTTAATATTAATTTTTAATATCAACAAATTAAAAGAAATAAAAAACATAAAATAATTAATTTTAAAAAAATAGATGGCATTTTCCTTTTAAGAATACTGCGAATGCAAGCATTTAGGTTTGACATAGATGGCATTGAGCTTGCCTTTTATATTATTATACTTATATAAGAAGAAACTATAATAAATGAATTTATAATGAATGCATTAATTAATCTACATAGCAATTCACAAAAGAATTATAGGATGAGTGTCTGATTTTCAACACGTGTACATGGCCATGTATGCAGGGACCCATTTATTGGTTAATCATATTATGTGATGAGTGAAAGTTTTAAAATAAGATGGGTTCCTTGTGTCATTTGTTCATGTTAAAAAATAAAACATTAATAAAGCTTTGAGAAGAGCGCAAACAAGAGATTTTTTAAACCTAAAACTTTAAATTAAAATTTCTTACAATATGTTTATTTTTTATTGTTTTTGTTTGACATCCACAGCTTGTCGTTATCGACGATATTTTAGATGGAGTAATGTCATCGATTATTTTCTCATCAGGATTTTATTTTTATCAGTGATTCTGTCAGTAATTTATTATACCGATAGACTTTTTGTGCCAAAAAAATGGCAACGTGTTTTGATGTCTGTCAAAAAAATCTGTTGTTTTAATAATTACTAACGGGGTATCTTTGTCGGTGATGTTTTCAATCATGAATCAAATATTGTTGATGGAATTACATATAAAAGGTTTCATCACGGATTCCGTCGGAGAGTATAGAAACTCGAAAATATTCTATAACTCTTTGATGAAATTGGTTTGGATATATTTGATAGACTCATCGACAAATCCTTTTATCGTTGCCGGGGATTACATTAGAAGAAAAAAAAAGGGAAAGGGAAGAGGCTATTGTTGGTTATAGCACTTTTAAAGTGTCGAATAAATTCTCGACTGAAAATGATGCCAAAATACTTCTATCGGCATATCCATTGGAATATAATGTAATAATGACATGTTATATTGCCGATGGAATTGCCAACATAATGTTTATTGATTTTTAATTATTTTTATTTCTTCAATAATTCAATTAGGAATTACCAATGACACAAATTCCATCGCCAACTCCTTCAGTAATTTCCGATGAAATTCCTCATTGTTATTTCTATCAAACATTACCGACATAATATTTTTCGTCAATAATCTCATTGCTATTTGTTAATTTCTTGGTAGTACATGTAATACAACTTTTGTAATGTTTCTTAAAATTGTATGTAGATTAGATTATTTAATATACACACATCCTAAAATGATTTTTTTTGTTTCTTCCCATTATAATAACTTGTTTTTTTGTATTTCATTTCAACCAATGCTAATTGATGAATAAACGTGTTTGGATTGAATAAATGTAATATAAAATATGTTTGCGATAATAAAAATATTTTAGATTTTTAATACTTCTGTATATAAAATTTTAGAATTTGGGTCAATAAGCATCCTTTTCTATTTAAATACCATGAGAGTAGTACGAATAAAAATAATTATATGATCAAGTCACCGTACAACATATTAATATGGTAAAATTTTTGTTGATTTGCAAATAATCAGATTATCAAAATTGAAACATCTTAGCATTGCAAAAATATTGTTAAATAAACCATTTAGTAGGTGGCCTAGTAGTAAAAATTTGAGACCAATAAATTTGCTCCCTCTGTGATCTCAAGTTCGAACCCTGTGGTTGCTAATATGATGATCACTGGAGGCTTACATGATCGTTAACTTCAGGGCTCGTGAGATTAGTCAAAGTGCGCGCAAGTTGGCCCAGACACCTACGTTAATATAAAAAAAAGAATATTGTTAAATAATATAACTCAAAGAATGTTAGAAAAAAAAACTGATATATAACTTTTTGTGCTTGCAATGACTTTAACTTCAATGATAAGTAGAACTGATTATGAAATTAGAAGTAGACGATTAACTCATATAATTTGAGAATCTACTAATAAATTAAGTTAAAATTCAAAAATAAAAAAAGGAGATGATAATAAATCACCCCCTCCCAACGGGTGAGCCAATCTTAAATCTTAAAAAAAAAATAACAAAAATAATCTTTAAGAATACACATGAGCCGTTGGCTAGTGGGACCTACTATTGGAACCCATAATAAGATCATAATCTAATGGCTCATAATTTTTTCAAGTATTTTTGTAATTTTCTTCCGCGATATTTAGCACTAGTATTAATTTAAATGTTAATGGTCTTTTCTCAAACATGATTGAGAAGAGGCTGTTTCATTAATAAAAGCTAATGGATGTTTGGTTACGATTATTGTTTATGTGATGATGTCTTTAAAAGCAAGTGTTTAGTAAAACTTATATTTAAAATGTTAATGAAAAAAAAATAAGAAACAAAGACAGAAGTTATTTTCCGAATATTGAGGTGGATATGACAAAAATAACATGTATAATTTAGTATTGTGACAATGATTATTTTTTACTTAGAAATATATTAAAATAATATTTTTTTTATTTTTAAAATCTATTTTTAATATCAACACATAAAAAAATATGAAAATATAAAAAATTTAATTTTAAACAAGAAAAAACAAACTTTTACTAAATTATATTTGAACCGCGTTCCCAAATACTACGCCTATATAAGCTAGCCTAAGAACATTTTGATTATCGAAAAAGAAAAATGCTGGTAATAATAATATTATCATAATTAGATAGGTAAGATGGTATTATTGAAGGTTTAATATAATTGAAAGTATGGTTGTAGTTGTTTTTTAAAGTGTTTTTCATTTAAAAATATATTAAAATGATGTTTTTTTATTTTTTAAAAATTATTTTGATATCAGCTCATCAAAATAATCTGAAAACACCAAAAAAATATTAATTTAAAGTAAAGAAAAAAATAAAAAAATTTCAAATTTTTTTAAAAGTTTTTTTGAAACGCAAAAAGCAAATATATTCCTAATGTTATTTTTCATGATTCGAGCCCTAAAGTATATTACAATAAAATAATTTTTAGTGAATTCTTGTCGAATATGATAATCTACTAAAGATTTTCTGATAAAAGTTTGATTATAATATACAAAAGTTAACTTGAGAGATACCTTACCGTTAAAAAAGAAGATGAGTATTGTTGCGAGACTCCCTTGTATCGTCTAGCCTCTCAAACGCAATTAGTCCTGATACACGAGGGACATGGACGCAAGCTTTTAAATATATTACGGTTTACCTATATTTTTAAAAATTTTAATTTTTTTTTTATATTTTTAAATCACTTTAATGTGTTAATATCAAAAATAAATTTTTAAAAATAAAAAAAATTATTATGATATATTTCCAAAAAAATAAAACTTTAAAAACCAACATTTACGCTCTCAAATAAACATTTAAAATTAATTTGTTAATACGATTAAAACCGTATTTTATACTGATTATAGTTTTAAAAATATTTAATTAATGAATTAAATTATACAAAATAATGTCACTTGTGAGGGTGAAGGGATGCCAGGTATGTACTCTATTTGCTGCAAAAAAAAAAAAAAAAACATATGGTTTCTTATTTTATGCGCACAATTACTTTCTTGGTTGAAGGGGAAAAAATAATGATAAATTGAAATGCACTACCATATTGAAAACTCATTAGTTATCACCTGCCTCAAGCAACGATTTTTTTTTTCTTTTTAGTTATTGAAAACTTAATATAATTGATAAATGCGTATGCTATTAATTATATTATTCACGGTTTGGATTTTGGAGGACAATATAAAGAAAATAATTTGTTATAAATATAGTAATTACACGAAATTCGTTGAAATCCAGGAAGGATTTTGTATTAATGTGTTGAATATTGATGTGAGGATACTCTTTAGATTGTATTTGGTTCAAAAGTTAAACGTTGAAGAATGAGTAATCAAATAATATATGGTTACAATGAATGAATGAAAGATCCAGAATAAAAATGGAGAAATTAAAATGAAATAAAAATAATATATTTTTTTTTTTAAAAAAAAATCAATGCCACCGTCATGGAATGTAATCGTAATGGAATAATAGTAACGGTAGCGATATTAATGATATAAAAGTTATTATAAAATAATAATAATAATAATATATTTAAATAAAAATATAACTATTATCATCAATTATGATTACGATAATTTTGATGGAAATGGTGATGATAATAGAAATTATATTTTTCAAATATCCATAAAAATAGTTTATATATAATAAATGCAAATAATATATCATTCTTTAGAGAAAAAAAGAAAAACTTTATCCTCATCCTTTATTTTCATCCACACCACCAGTCATTTTTTTATTTGAACTTAATTTTAAAATGTTAATTTTTATTACATATTTTTGTAGTAGATGTATTTTGTTTAGGTGTTTACTTATTTTATAGCTTTTTTCCTTAAAATTTGTTGTATGAATATATGATGTGTACATGTTAGGGTTTGTTTGAGATTTTATAAAATTGTATTTGTTTTTAAATTGATGAAATTGAAATTGAAATTGAATTTTTGAGTTAGGTTTTTTGTGATGAAATAAATAATGGCTTATTTAACATGTCCGTTTTATATTTTGTTAATTTTATTGTTGAGTTGGAATTTTTGGTAAATGTATAGAAAATTAAATTTATGTAAATAATTGATAATGAATTAGTTGTACTATTAAAATAGTTTGAATAAGTTTGAGTCAAATACATGTTTTGTTATTTATTTAGTTTATGTAATTAATTAACACATGTTGTCATCAATATTCTATATATTAACATAAGTAATGGATGATCATTAATGGATGTATCGAGATTTACTCGAAGGGTTACGTAGGATGAATAGTTCTAATGGGGTTTAGGATTTTATTAATTACGCACCATCTAATCCGAGAAATATTAGTGGAGGCGGTGAATATAGAAGATGCATCGTTACAAAATTTAGATCGAGAAACTTTTTATTTTTACACCTCTTACATGAATATTAGTGGAGGCGGTATTAGATGTTCATGTAAGAGGTGTAAAAATAAAAAGTTTCTCGATCTAAATTTTGTAACGATGCATCTTCTATAAAAAAAACTCATGAAGAGATAACTATGTTGGTTTGCACACGAAGAACCATATGTTCTTCAAGAGACCATGGTAAAAAAAAATGGTTGAGTCAACTTCTAGTTCTAACAACGTGTATAAAGTTGCGATGAGAATGAATCAGGGTTATACCGGTCAATGCCCAATAGTAGATGAAGAACCTAATGCAGTCGCGACCAGGTTTTTTGATTTTTTGAAAGACTCCAACGAACCATTATGAGATGGGTGCACAAGTCACAATAAATTATCGGTTGTTGTACAAGTGTTCACCATCAAGTTAGATCATAGGTTGAGTGAGGTTAATTACAACAAAATTATTGAATGAGCGAAAAGCATTTTACCAAGGGAATAGCCAAAAGAGAACTTTTATGTTGCTAAATCCATGATGAAACCCCCTAGCTTAGGATACTAGAAAATTAATATGTGTCCAAACTTTTGCATGTTGTAGTACCTTGAAAATACAGAGTTGATTGAGTGCAGAACATATGAGCATGCTCGTTATAAACTCAAAATCCGTAAGGGAATGACTCTTGTTGTACATAGAAAACTTAGATACTTCACAATCATACATAGGCTGCAAAGATTATTCATGTCACAAAAAACTACTGAGCACATCACATGATATCATTCACATGATACGGTGGATAGAGTGATGATACACCCTTTCGATGGTAAAGCCTAGAAAAATTTTAATATGGTGCATTCTTAATTTTCAGTGGAATCAAGGAACGTTCATCTTGAGTTATGTTCATATGGATTCAATCTATTCGGGTTATTTACTGCTTCTTATTCTTGTTGGCCGATGATACTCATGATTTACAACTTGCCACTAGGGATATGTAAGAGGCTAGAGTTCATGTTTTTATCTACAGTCATATTCGGTCATAATAGTCAAGGTTGGAATATAGATGTTTGTCTTTGTTCGTTGATTGATGAGTTGAAACAGTTATGGTCTTTCGGGGCTTTGACATACGACGTATTGATGAAACAAAATTTTCAAATAAAGGCAACTTTGATATAGACTATAAATGATTTTCATGTGTATGAAATGGTTTCTGGTTGGAGCACGTATATAAGACTAGCATGTTCATACTATATAAAAAATAACAAGGCCATCATGTTAACAAATGGCAGGAAAGTGTCTTTCTTTTATTGTCATGGACGGTTCTTGCTAATGAATCACAAGTACATATAGAACATAAAAGACTTCTTTGTTGACAGAGTTGAAGGGGATGCTATACCGCCACTACCGTTGGGTGAAGAATTGTATGATATGGTGTCAGAGTATAGTGACATTGTGTTTGGTTTTCATTCTAGTAAGCAGAAGTTTTTTGGTTTTGGTTTGACCCATAATTAGGTAAAGCGAAGTATTTTCTGGGAGCTTTTTTATTGGAAAATCAAAGCTAGAATATATATATATATATTTGTTTTGTCATCGTAAAAAAATAGAGTTGGTTCATGATGGGTCATAAGTCGCAAAGTTCAAAGTCAGCTTTGCCTTAGACAAGAATACACAATATCTTGTCTACCAATGGCTTAAGCGTCCGTGTTTTCCTGATGGATACACTTTGAACATATCAATGTTGGTTTATGAGGATTGCAGATTGTATGGAATGAAGAGTCATGTTTGCCACGTGTTTATGAAAACACTCATTCCACTAGCTTATTGAGATTTATTGTCAAAAGGATATGAGATGCATTCATGAAGATCAGTCACTTTTTTAAAAATATATGCTCCAACAAGTTACAGACACAACACATGGAGAGGTTTGGAACGAATAACGTTTAGACAATCTGAGAACTTGAGATGATATTTTCTCCATCGTTCTTCGACTTAATGAAGAATTTATCAATACGTCTACTGTTTGAGGAAAAATATGGAGGTCCGGTCCAATATAGATGGATATATCTATTCAAGAGGTTAGGGATTACACATGTATCGTAGTTAAAATTCTATTGTCTTAAAAAAAAACAAAATTCAAAACATTCATTTAATTCCATACAAGTACTTGTTCAACCTTAAAAAAAAAAGTAAAAAACAAAGCGCATGTTGAGGCTTCGATATGCGAGACTTATATTGTTGAAGAGATCTCAATATTTATGAATGACTTAATGCTGAGACGGCTGAACTCCGTCAATCGGTAATGTAGAAGAGATCATAAATGGGTGGTATTTTTTTATTCGCCCCACAGTTTAGACGAAGACCCGCCTCCTCCTTCTCTAGTGCTTCTATTCTAGATTAATTATATTTGAACTTATAAATGTTTAAATTTGTAATAAATATTTGAATTTTATATTAACTTATTTTTTTTAATTATTTCTATTTATATTTAATATATATATTTTTTTAAAATATTTTTCAATTATTATTGACAGGGTTACTGACGGCCTAAGCCTGTTGGTATATTATAAGGAGTTGAAAAAGAATTACTGCAAATGCTACCACCACTGTTTACTTATTGACGGAATAACAAAGCATCTATTTGATGGTTATATGTCAACTTCATCGATAAAAATATCAACAGACAAAAAAATCACCGATGGAATGACATACGGTTTTTCTGTTGGTGACATGTTATATTAAGTAATGGAAATATCAATGCAATGAAGCAGATAAAAACTTTTTTTGCACGCTTTCTCCGTCAGTAAATCCATCTTTAAAATTATTATTGATGGATTCACCAGTATACCATAAATCACAGATGAGAGTTTTTCTGATGGATTATTTTTGTCCATGAGCTTATCAATAAATTTTATGCCAATGAACTGTTAGTATAAATACCGATAAGAAATTTCGTTGATAAATCTGAAAATTATAGTAGTGTGTAAAGTTATTTATAACAAAAGCTCATGAAAGTACTTGCTTAATAAATTAATCAAATTTTATGAAAGCATGTATTAATCAAATTTTATGTGTGCAAATACTTAAACAAAAGAATCAATATAAATACTTAAATAAAAAAAATAAAAAAGTATAGATATTTCAAAATGTCATTATTCATTAAAGCTAAAACTGGTTGGAAAATTACTGTTGATGTAAACTCGTTGGCATTGTTCACTGGAATAGTGTAATAATGTTTTTACACTTCAAAAAAAATATATAACTAGCTATTGTGGGCATTAAGATCTTTTCATGAGGCGCATTAGTCATTTCCAAATTGATCAGGGGCAATTATGTCTCTTTCCATTTCAATGCACAATGAAAAAACCATAAAGCCCTTCAAAGCAAAAATTTCAATACTAGCATCAAGTGGAATTTCGGTACTTTCAAAATAGATCTTTCCATGATTATCATTTAAGGTGATGGGAGATTTTGTATTTGGACAAATATTTTTTAAAAATAAAAGGCATAATGAAATGACCAAAATGTCATTGGAAGTAAAAAAAAATCAAAATGGCCTTAAGAGGTTATTTCATCTTTTCCTAAAGGTTTTTTCGATATTAACTTGTCAGACGAGGGACAATTTGATATTTAACTAAATAAGAAAAAGAATAGGAGCCTATGACACACCTAGGGGTGAATGAGAGGCGCCCATGCCTCGATGTCTCCTGACATTCGAAAAAATCCATTACGATGTGTTGTTGGAAGCACCGTCGTGTCCTCTTTGTATTTGTGTGGTGTGTATCTTTGGTGGTGGTCTAGTTTGTTGCTAGTAGACCTTTTTTTTTCCTTTTTCTTCTTTTCTCTCACCCCCTGAAATTTACAATTTTGCCCTCTTGTTTTTTTTTTTTAATTTCAACTTCTATTCTTATTCTTTTGATTTCTAATTTTTAGTCTTAGCCCTTTTGAATAAATTTTATTTATTTTCAATTTCATCATTCAATTTCAATTTATCAAATATTAGATTCTTCAATTTCATCCCTATTCTTTGGATTTCTAATTTTTTCCTTGGCTTTTTTGTAAAAATTTTATTGGTTTTCAATTTCATCATTTAATTTATATTGATGGTATTATGTTTTTCAATTTGATTCTTATTGTTTTGATTTTTATTTTTTTTTCTTGGCCTTTTTGTAGTTATTATTCTTTTCAATTTCACCATTCAATCAAAACATTATTTTTTATGTCAATTTTGATCCTCATTCTTTCAAAATTTATTTGATTCTTTAACTAAATTTGTTTTCTTTTCAATTTCACCCTTCAATCAAATATAAAATTTATTTTGTTTTTAATTTTGATCCTCATTCTTTTAATTGCTATGTTTTTTTTTAATTCTTTTGTATAATAGAATTTTTTTTTTATTTCATCCTTTAATATTTTAATATTTGATTGATTGGAAATTGAATTTCATTAGTTTTTCAGATTGGGTGCTTCATGTCTAATGACTCGGGTCACGGGTTTAAAATGTTAACACAAATTGTTTTTTTTAAGGGCTTTATAATCCTTCTTATTTTTTTATCGGGTTATTCCAATCTCATGATTTGGACCGCGAGTTTGGTGAGATATTCTAGGTTGGCTCAACCTTGATTATCATGATTACAAGTTTGCTATGCTAACTCGGGTTGACAAAAACTAAATTTTTTACATTTTTTTATTTAATTTTAACACCCAAACATCATTTTTTATATAAAAATAATAATAATCCAGCTCCGCAACAAAGAGCTGGCATCAATCCTATTCTATTCCTACATGGATACAAATTAATGGCTAGATCATCTTTATAAAGACCATTACCCAATACGGGTATTTCCCCTAATAAGCCTCTCCAATCGTATGCCTTTCAAAATTAATAAAAGTAATTTTCTCGACGGAGGCTGTATATATATATATATATATATATATATATATATATTCCAATTCAGGAAGACTAGAAAAGGCAGTATCATTCAAGCAATTAATTAAAGGCCAACTGATCACCGGATTCCGTTCGGATTTGACCATGTCGCCATTGATTGTGACATATTCAGTTATCCATAGTATTTATAATCTCCAACACCACTACTCATGTTTTCCATTAACTCTACTAAAACCATACAAAGATGTTACTCATGTGTTTAATTTTTTTATGTTATTATATGCTAAATATCCATAGAATTATTTTTATATGAATGTACTAGTTTGTGTATAAATGGCATGATTAAGACCTAATTGGAGATGAATTTAGTTCTTATATGTGAAAATTAGGAGGAGAATACCCCTTACATTTATATTTAAGACCAAAAACAAAATCTTAATTATGTATTCAGATTTTAATTTTTTTCCTAGTTTCGTTGTAAATAATTTGTCTTCGAGAGTTAAATTAGGTATTTTCTTTTAGCCAAGAAGATAAATTGTTTTTAGATATATGAAAACCGGACAGACAACACATTACTTGTCCATGATTATAAAATAAAAAAAACAAGATTTTGAGTTTTTTAAGAAAACATTCATTAATGGAATGTCTTAAAAAGAAGAAGTCATCTATTGTTATTATGATTTATTTGAAAATATGATAGATATTGCGTTTCAAAGTGTTTTTTATTAGAAAATATATTAAAATATATATATATATATATATATATATATATTTAAAAATTTATTTTTGATATAAATATATTAAAACGATTTCAAAACATTAAAAAAATTAATTTTAAATAAATATTTTTTTAAAATTTTACACAAAAAAATATTTTTACTTCTCTTCTTCCAAATACCGCATCTTAACAACTTTCATTACCAAAAGAGTGCAAGAAACACATTCTCCATCCGGCGTTATTGTTTAATTTCCATTTATGTCTCATCATGCTACTTTCCCTAAATTAAACATTCAAATTTTAAATTTTACAGGAAGAAGATCTAGTCATTGATTGATCGCCATTAGTGTCCATCAAAACTTAACGAACCTAAAGCACCCTTTGTCACCGTACAATTTTAATTACCAAAAGAGTCACCATCTTAAATGATAGGAATAATCATTAATCCATTCATCCTTCTGTAGGACCCCTCCCCCCTCACCTTAACCAATGCCACCAAATTCCCATCCTTTGATCCTCCAAATGGCCCACAATCATCGATGGATGGTCTTGATTCATCAACGCTTACATCACACATAGCAACAAACATGGTTACCATTTGCAAATGTTTTTGACATTTATGTTCACATTATCAAAGCCTCAAAAGTCTTGCACATCTTCCATATATGGTGACAGCTCTGACAAGGGAGAAGAAAGAAGTTTACCATAAAAAAATCAAGAAAATAAAAAAGCTTGAGAGAGAGAGAGAGAGGGGCTCATATAAACAAAACCCCATTATCATATATATTGACAAAAATATTTAATGCAAGAAAAAGTAAAAGGTTCTTGTGTTCTGTTGAGAACTGAAGGAAAAAAAGCTAAAGACAAATACATAGGGCAGGGAGGGACGGGGAGTTTGTGTGTACTTAAAGGGGAAAAAAGAGAGGAAAAACTAGTTATAGATTTCTGTTTTGTTTTGGGTAGGAACACCCTTCCCTCTCTTTCTTTTGGCCCATCACCATCATTGTCCTATTTTGTACAGATTTTTGGTATTACTATCTTCCATTCTTTATCCGTTTCTCCGATTCTTGTTCTGATCCAGCGCCATTGAATCTCTCTCTTTCTCTTGTTTTGCCATCTGGGTTTTGTCTGAAAGGCTTAAAGAACACATCTTTTAATTGAAGTACTCATAAAAATCCTAACTTTCTCTCTTTTTTTGTGATCTCTGTGTTGGGTGCTTTTTGTTTGGTACATGATGGCTGTAGACGACCAAAGGGGTGGTAATTCAGTTAATGAAAAAAATTTTCCTGTTGGAATGCGTATTCTAGCTGTTGATGATGACCCAATTTGCCTCAAAGTTTTGGAGAATTTGCTTCGTAAATGCCAGTATGAGGGTATGTTTCAACCTGTTATTTTTTCTTCTCTTTCGTTCTTCTTGTGTGAATCTTGGAACATGATTTATCAATTTTTTTTTGTTGCCTCTTTAGTAAACAGTTTTGATTTTTAACAAATTCTACATGTGTTTGTGAAAGTGTGGTATTAACTATTGATATGTTGTGTTCTTAAGTTTTGTTGTTCTGCTTTATTAATTTGCTGTTGATTGGAGTTTGCTGAATTATTTGTTTGAATTGTCTTTGTATGCATAGTTTGAATTTGTAATTCATTACTTCTGTCCATTCGAGTTTCAGTTTTTTGCCTTTTAGAGGGTTTGGACTAATTCTAATTGTTTGTTCATTAACTCCCCCTATTAGAACTGAAATATTCTTTATTTTCTGTTTAATTGTGATTGGCAGATTTATAGGACTGTTGCTAGTAATCGGGTTCTCTTACTCAATTATACTCCTGAATTTTGGAGTGCATGTAATTTGAATCTAAATTATAGTATATGGGACTTTGAATTTTTACTGTCAAATCTCGTTCAAATTCAGATTTCTTTTCTTACATTTTACGTATGGTGTTTGCAGTTACAACTACCAATCAAGCAGTCACTGCTCTGGAAATGTTGAGAGAAAACAGAAACAAGTATGACTTGGTTATCAGTGACGTTAACATGCCAGACATGGATGGCTTTAAGCTCCTTGAACTCGTGGGGCTCGAAATGGACCTACCTGTCATAAGTAAGCAAATACTATTTTTGTAAGGTGGTAAATGATCTTCACTTTCTTTTTCACAATTTACCGTGATCTCTTGAACTCTGATAAAGCATGTTAACTTAGATTGGGCTTCTTTGTTGTTTGTGTTTCTTATAATGGCTATGTTGTTGGTCTTAAGAAATTTGTATGTTATAATTACTGTGTAGTCTTCACATAAGGAATAGATGAAAATTGGCTTAAATCCTTGTATAATTTGGATTTGAATATAATTCTTTCCCACATGAACTTTGTTGCAGTGTTATCATCTCATGGCGATAAAGAGTTTGTATACAAGGGCGTTACACATGGTGCTGTTGACTATTTGCTAAAACCTGTTCGAATGGAGGAGCTCAAAAACATATGGCAACATGTAATCAGGAGAAAGAAATGGTATCCCGAGGACCAAAACAGGTCCCCAAATCAAGACAAGGGTGATGACGGAGCTGGAGAAGGGGAACAAGGAGTGACATCAACTGGTAGTGCGGATCAAAATGGAAAACTAAATAGGAAACGTAAGGACCAAGATGATGAGGATGAAGAAGAGGGTGAAGATGGAGATGATAATGAGGTATCTGGGAATCAGAAGAAGCCTCGAGTTGTCTGGTCTGTTGATTTGCATCAGAAGTTTGTCGCCGCTGTTAATCAAATGGGTCTTGACAGTGAGTTTCCTCAACTCAGAAGCAATATTTTTTGTTTTTCTGTTAACATACTTACCAATCCTAATACCGTTTGATTTACCCTTTGCTTTTTGTTAAATCTTTTGCAGAGGCTGTTCCAAAGAAAATACTTGACCTGATGAATGTTGATGGCCTTACAAGGGAAAACGTGGCAAGTCATTTGCAGGTAGTGATATTTCCTTTTTGCTTCCCTACCTTCCATGAGAAATGATGCCTATGATTGTGAATTCTGCACCTGTGCTTGGGGTGACATCATAATGGGATGTATATTGGGTGTGAATTCTGCAACTGTGCACTCTACACTAATGTGGAAAACTTGGCAAATCCTTAACAATTACGAGGCCCATCTTTGTAAATTAGAAATGTTAATTCAACTGTTGTTTCACATGGTAGTTAGAGTGTGACCAGGTTTGGTTTTTTATGCAACAAGTAGTTAGACGTGTTTAATGAAATTCCGAACTTGTGTTAAAATTTCAAAGAGTTTTATTGCTGTAGTCATTTTGAAGCTTCCTGTTTATATTTTCTTACAGAAATTTAGGCTTTACCTGAAAAGACTAAGTAGTGGAGGAAACCAGCAAGGCAACATGGTTTCTGCATTCGGTGCTAAAGACTCATCTTACTTGCAAATGAGTTCAGTTGATGGATTTGGAGATTTTCGCTCTATGCATGGACCAGGAAGGCTTTCAACCACTTCTCTTTCATCATATCCATCTGGGACTTTTCTTGGTAGATTGAACTCTCCTGGGGGTTTAACCTTACAGGGAATAGCTTCTTCTGGGCTGCTCCAGCCAGGTCTCTTACCAACAAACCAGGGTACAAATTTATTTCAAGGGATTTCATCAGCACTGGAGCCCAAGCAACTACAAATGAAGTCCATTAACCATATTGGAGAGTTTAATCAGAAAGGTGATACAGCAGGTTTTACACTTGCAAGTTGCTTCCCGGATGTCAAAGTGACTATTGGTAGCTTGAGCAACACCATATCTGGTGCCACAAGCAGCCCTCCGATATTACAAGCGAACCCACAACAAAATCAGAGTAGAGGATCATTGGTGACTCAATCTTCTCTAAGCATGCCTTCATTGAATCAGGAGTCTTTTGATGTTGGTGTCCAGGGCTCTTCAAATTTTCTGAATCATAGTAGATGTGATGATAACTGGCAGGGTGCAGTTCAATTGTCCACTTTTCCTTCTTTGCCAATCGGTGAACCTTTCCGACATGATCGATTACCTTCCAGTACCTTGAGAGGCAATATATCTTCCACTACCTCTCACATTGTTAATAGCCCCATTGATTTTTCCTCTACGGGTTCTCTCACAGCACCTTTAGAAGATTCCAGAGTAGACATGCAAGGACAAACAGACTTTATTGGTAATATTTTTCAGAATACAACAAATTACATTTCAAAGAACAGATGGGAAGAAAATGGCCAAAACTATAATCCTGGTCTAAATGGTTCATTCGGTGCCATGAATTCCCTGGTTTCTGGCAATGGTTCCATTGGTGCATTGAACCAGAGTATGGACCAAAGGAAAAGGTTTGGCGCATCTATGATTGGTCAATCAAACAGTGGGACTCTATCCATGTTTCAGCATCCTGATGTTGAGAATTTTGCTTTGGATCCAAAAATGAGGTCTAACGAGGATGTTATCTTGGCGCAAACAAAGTCCCAGAATGGTTTCGTTCAAAATAATTATGAGTCTTTGGATGATATAATGAATGCAATGATCAAACAGGTACGGGAATATTTTTTTTGCTTTTTCCATCTCAATTACAAACTTCATATGCGTTCTTTTCAGCTTTTCCAGTCACCATTTCAAGTTTTCGTGCTCTAAAGAAGTTAGGAAACTTTTTTTAAATGACTCTTTTGCTTCTTTTTGGTAAAAACTATAAAAGCTCAAGACGATGACAACATAGATAACCTTTATTATCCAGTTGATAAAATGTGAGTTGGTTGTGGTTGCACGTACTTACGTTCTTGTTTGGATTCTTTGTTGTGATAGACAGACTATGTTATTCATATCAATTAGCTACTTCCATTTCACAAGTAATAATTATGTGATGGGTAGGTTTTTCTTAGTCTCCATTTATAAAGAAAAAAAAAAAATCATGCTACCTTGCAAACATTTGTAGTGACTGAAAGGCGAATGAAAGAGAGGAGAGAACGCAAGTGTGTATAATCGAAAATCATTATATCCTATTCGATAGATAGAACTCAAAGCCAACTTGTATGCATAATGATAAAGGGAATGGTGAATCATTGCTGTAGCCAAACTCCCTATTATTACTGTTCCTGTGAAAGTTTTGAATTAGTAGTTGCTTGTTTCATTTTCTTTGTGCTTGTTTCTTCCGAAAATTTCCAATCTTTTCTTGAGAGAGTAAAAATTTAAGTTGCATTCTTTGACACTTCATAATGTACTTGATGCAGGATCAAAATGATGGTTCCTTAATGGATGGAGAATTCAGGTTTGGATCTTTCTCACCTGGATCATGCATGTGAGTCTTCGAAAGGAGAAGAGTATCTGAGTTCTCACTCCTCTCATGGAAAAACTTGTATCTTGTAATTGATTACTCCTTTTCTTTTTAGTTTTTTCCCTTCTCGTTTTTCCCAATGCAATCTCATCTTCCTCTTTCTATTCTTATTCCCCGTTACCAGAGTTAATTACCGGTTAACATTTATAGCCTGATCCTTGTTTTTTAATCTCTTTCCTCTTCTCAATTCTTATTGATAAACTAATCGTACATATTAAATTCATCACCCTTTCTAAAATATTAATTTTTACTAATTGTAAATTTACTTTGGAAGTTAATAAACGTTTTCCAGATTGCTTTTTTGGGGCCTTGGAGTGTGAATCTGCTATCAGAAGTAGACCTTTTGCTTAAAATGCCTGAACCTTTTACAGAAAAAGAAAAACAGACACACGGCTGCTTTAAACAGCCTCCATTAGATAGGATTAATTGTCCCTTCTTATGTTTATTTTAAGAGATTCTTATCCTTGGATGTACTAAGAATTATCTGTGCTCGTGTACTGACAGACACGGGCACTCGAGCACTTTTCTCATATCTGTCGTTTTGTGTGTGGAGTTGGGCTTAGCAGGAGTGTTTTTGTTACTCTGGAAAGATAGCAAGAGAGGTTTGTGTCGGTTTTTTTTGTTATCTTCAATCTCTGTTTGAGCAATTTCTGAAAATCTCCGTTTTAGTTTATTGCACTTGTAGAAGGTGGAATGATGCCTATTTATATGCAAATGCAAGGAATAGAAAGCTAGAGGAGAGTAACAGTATTGCTTTCTTGACGTTGTCATAATAAAACTTGCCGGCATTTATCAAAAGAGTTAGTTCCATGAACCCAAATCCGACGAAGCTTTCGGAAATATCAATGATTGAATTCTGCAGTCTGATGCTATCTAGCGGATAATTATTACAGAACAGCATGAAACTTGACAAATTCACTGTGAAGAAAAGTTATGGAAAAGTGATGCGCAAATCAAAGGAGTACAGTAGTATAACATTTAAACATGATAATGAATACCTTGCTTTTACAGGCTAAGACGAGGAAAAGAGCCCTAAATTTTAAACAAGGATAATGGGGGAAACGGTTCCCAACCACCCCCCCCCCCCCCCCCTAAATTTTGCCTTGTCTGGCCTATGAGAATATAGGCAAATAGAGCAGAACCTGGAATAATCCAGCGTGCCTTTCAATTCCAATATGTTAAACTTGCAAGTATTCACTGTCTCTCAACAATCGAAAAAAACATTAAAAGATTCACAGGCACATAAACAGATATAATATCGATAGAACTCGAGTTAAATTAGATTTAAATATTCAACTTAATCAAGCTCAACAAGCTGAGCTCTTCTCTCTGCAGCTTTCTTCCTTACAAATATCCCCCAACGTAGAGCTGCTTTCAGCTTAAGCCATCCAACGACAGCCTTCCCTGAGCCCTTTCCACGCTCCTGCGCATATGCTTGATTCATCCGAGGCTCATATGCTTGAATGCTGTAAGAGTAACAAGCCTCGTCAGAATGGCCAAAACCAGGTCCCATCCCAACCCCACCCACACCAAATGTTTTTAGCAGTCTCTGCATGTCATCACTCTCCAACATCTCTGAACTCCTTAGCCGTATTTCTTCTGCAAAAAAGTCTTCCAATCCATTCTCATTCCTTGTCCGAGACCAATCTCCTGGGAAGTAAACACCCCCAACAGAAGGAGTTCCAACTGACATATAATCCACGCTGCCAGATAATGCTGCTTGTGGATTATTTATGTTATTTAGGGTCATTACAGCATTCTGATCAGACCTAACAAATGGAAATTCAATCAACTGAGGGACTGATGGGTGGTTATTTATGGCTTGGTGTTGTGGACTTGGTTCAGAATGATCAAACTGCTGCTTGTTTTGAGCAGATGTTATGTAGTCATTTCTCTCGTAGCTGTTTTCAACAAGGGGCGCAGTGGAGGCTCCTTTGCCTCTGTTATTGCTAGCTAGGGAGTTCAGGACTTTGCCATCATATTCTAAAACTTGATGCCAATTCTCATATGCTTGTTTCACCAGGGAATCCACTGAAACCTGTGAGCAAACACGAGCATGAATGAGCAAACTTAACTTGTAGTGACAGCCGTCAAGTAACACAGATCCTTCAATCTCTAAGAGAGGTTTTGGACGCATGCCATCCAAGACTCTGAACATGGTGTTGGGGCAGCTAAAGTTGCCACATTTAATGTGTCAGAATAAGACCATTTCTTATGCCTAGAGTAGCAAATAACAGTATGTTGTAAAAGATCCTGATGTCTATCAGTCAAACACATCAGTAGGACAATTTGTATTGACTCTACACCACATACAACGAAAATTATCACATCTTGAATGTTCTTCAATGTTTGATTTCAAGATTATTTGCAACAAGTTTTAGTAAACATCTTTCTTTAGATCATTAAGTAATATTGCAACACGTTTTACTGCACTATTTTTGTATGGCACTTTGTATAGACAGATTCAGCTGAATATCAAGGCAAAACTGAAGTGTAAAATGATGAGCAAATGTTTTAGTAGATTCTGAATGGCAGAGAATATCAAACCTTTTGATTGTGGTTAAGCAATTCCAATGAGAGGAACTGCCCATCTGAAATAAGGCCCCTGAGCTCATATATATTATTGAAAACAACACCAGTGCTATGATTACCATCAGCATAATAAACATAAAGCTTTCCTCCTAAGACACAAGTCTTTGCATGCTCAACTGTATTCTCCCACATCTTATTTGACATTCCACTTCCAAGGATCTATGTGAACATCAAAGTGGAAAACAGGAAATTGAAGAACAATCAACATGGAAACAAGGGATATGAACTGAAAAGAATAATAGATTTCTCAAACATATGTAGGGAAAAAGAAAAGGATTCTTACATGTCTTAATTTCTGTGGATCTCTAATGAGAACACGGAGAAAATCTTCAACTGTTGTAATATAAGCCTTTACCAACTTTTTGTGCAATGCTCCATCCTTCGCTATTCTGTCCAATCTCCAAACTTCATCGTGTAAAGCTGGTGGGTAGTGTTTCTTGTATACTGAAATTTATATAAACAATCTTGGTTACCACAACTTGTTGGAAATAATTCATCTGAAATTTGATAAAATGTAAGAGGCTGCAAATTCCAACTGAATACAGTTACCCAAACTATAAGATAGCCCAAAAATAGGAGGTTTCTTTGTACGAAGCTGCAGAACTGGCTGTTGCATCTATTTATACCATTAGATTTCTAAGGTTTTTGCATTTCAGTTCCAAGAAAATAACCAAACTATGAAGTCCCTAGTCAAAACATTCCGTACTACTTGTATTTATAACCAGATAGCGAGTTATCTTTCACCCACGCTAAGACTCACAGCTTGGAAGAATGCAGAAGGAACTACTATTCTCCTGCTATTCTGGCAACCTGTCACCATCCCATATGCACCACATTATGCAGTGGAATGCTACTAGCTTTACCAATAATTGTACTATATTTGCGTGGTATCATTGTTTCTCAATTAAATAAAAGAGAAACCCAGGAAGATGGTGTTGTTTGAGAGGCTTAGTGGGCAGTCATCTATCTAGCCAAGTAAGAGCATCTAGATTCTAATATTGTTGAGCACTAATTTTAATGTTTATACTCTAATGTTCTACTCTCCAAAACAGACGTGTGCTGCACGGTCTCTAAACTA
Source organism: Populus x sibirica (assembly GCA_019202695.1). Lineage (NCBI taxonomy): Eukaryota > Viridiplantae > Streptophyta > Magnoliopsida > Malpighiales > Salicaceae > Populus > Populus x sibirica. Next base: position 119,345 of record JAGMVL010001966.1, read on the forward strand.
GCAACCATGAGTTATAACCATTTGAAAACTCACATTCTCCTCGGTGATCTTTAACAGCAAATGCCTCTGTCTTAGCCTCACGAACACGAAACCCCTCACAATATCCAGGAGCAACCTTAACACCAAGCCTGAACTTTCTGCTCCTTATCCAGCTAGAATTATCAGTAAAAGTAATTTCTCCGAGAGTTCCTACCCCTTCCTTGAGAGTGACCTGTAGATCCCCAGTCAGCAGTGGTCTTTTACCTTCACGCTCCTTTACTTCATGGCTTTCAAAATGCTCCATTGCCCAATCTTCATCAGCTTCCTCATTGAAGTCACCTTCAAGAACCACAACATTCAGTTTAGCAGCTGATTCTGGTCCAGTTTGCACAACAGTTCCAGTGCTTGCATCTAACAGGACAACATGGATAGCTGCCCCTTGCTCCCCCTCAACTTTCCCTCCTGTGAACAGGTGAGGAGGCATTCTTGTTCTGAAATGAAGCTGTAGATTGTTTCCTTCTGGGCCTGGAAGTTTTGGTGGTGATGACCTGCCATAGGAAGAATCATAATTCATCGTATCAATACCTATACATTGCAGTTTTTTTTTATACAAATGACATCCCAATTTCCACCAGGAGAACATGGAGTATAACTGAAATTTACAATGATTTTTTCTACATTGTTTGCCAGCATCATGAAGATCCAAGGCAGATAGGAAAGGAATTTTTAATTTTTAGAATTCAAAAATACCTAGGAACCTACCTTCCAGCCAATTTAGCAGGGCCTAACCTTGTTAAAGCACGTTCCACTTCTTCACTGACCTGATCATTCATTCATAATGCCAAAATCAGCAAAGGAATCGAAGATAACTAGGATCGCATAATATGCAATGCCTTTGATAAATTAAACCAACAGCAGACAAATTAGGGGACAAGTAGACAAGAAAATGCTTGAATGTTGCTGAGGACTTTTTATCAACATTCTGTAAATTGATGTAAGATTTACTGCACAGAAGTCTCTGCAATTATTTCAGTATGTCTACAAGTGAGCCCTACATGGTGACCCGAGTCATGATTCTCATGAGATACAATCAGCTAAAAATATACAACAGCAGCAGTGTCATTGTATCTTCTAAAGGTTTAGAATAATATCACAACTCAACCCAAATTTTATTAGAACAAACAAATTAAAGAAAGAATCCGTGACTCACAATTCTGCGAAACAAAGGCTCCAAAGATGAGCAAAGTCTTTGCAAACTATCCACCTTCAAAGCTTCCACAATTACACTGCAGATATATTAAGTCATATATCAGTTGGAGTGGACTTAAAAACTGATGCTAAGGCAGAACATATGCACAAAGAAGAAATTAGACAAACTGGATTAATACAGCACCAAACATTGACTTGAATATTCAACCAATTCCACACATAAGTTTAAGCTGTTTGAAACTTGAATCCAAAAGCTTAAGTACATATTTGATGTTTCAAAAATTATGATCTTGTTCTTAATCATTGATCCGATTTAGTAAAGTAACTCAGTGGAGACTTTGATTCTGAAATCAGCCCAAAAGAGTGATTTCAGCAGCACCCTACATCAACAGAACAACCCCACAATGACAATGCTCTAGTACCCAAGTTTGTTTTATAATCACAGGCTCATTCTTTCATTTACCTCCTTGAATGTCAATCAAGCTAAAGCGCATCCTACAAGCAGTTTCAATCATTCTTGAAGTCTATCAAATCACCTACCTTATGATATTGTTAATGAAGATAAGATCTCACTAGGCATAGCTAGGTTTGGCATGAGATCCACAAATCATCAAGGAACCAGAATCATTGTAAATAGTGACCACCCATGTATAGTTTAGGCATCAGATTAAAATGAGAAGACTTAATTTAGCTCTGGAAGGAATAAAACTGATACAAGTGCTGAATTTTAAAACTCAACCCAATGGATCATAGGGAATATATCCAATCTGCCAATCCTCCTATAATTAACAAAATTATCTTTCAACCCTCTTCTAGTTGTCCTAACTTATCTTTCAAAGCCATGAAAGAAAACCAAAACACAAAATTGGAAACAATAAATCTCATGAAGTAGTTACAAAGACCAACCTTGCTAAAGCAGGCAATTTTGCCTTTTTCGATTCTGGCAGGTTGTCAGCTTCATCATCAACACTCTGATCATAACCTCTTTTCTCAACCCTCCTGCCTCTTGAACTTTCCATTTATAGAAACTTAACAGAACCCAAAAAAATCTCAGTTACCTTTCCAAATGTAGAGAGGTCCCCAAGATTGGTCCGAAGACCCGAGAAACTTCACAGAAAGACAAACAATTACCCTATATCGTACAGCATCTTACACATCACCATGTTCAATTGAAGAGAAATGGAATGAAAGTTTCAGACCCCAAAAAAAGCAGAAACAGCTTTTTAAGACAGTTTCCGGATCTGGGTATTGCAAAGATGATGTGTTTTGTTTAGTTTTAGATAGATCCAAGTTGATTTCTTTTCTTTATTTATGATCTAAGATAATAAAATATTTCTTTCTACGTATAAAAAATTAAGGTTAAGACCAGGCATGACAGTGAGTGCATGGACTTTGAAAGTCTCTGAAACCGCGTCTGTGTCCTTGGCAAGCATGTGATTTTTGACTGTTTGTGATTTTCTTTTCTTATTTTTGGAGGAAAGTCAAATTGGTGATGATGGCTAGATTGGTCAGGTGGCCTGACAGAAGCAAACTACCTCACATATATCTACTTTTGTAGATGCACCCTAACAAGTTGACCATTTCTGTGCTGTTTGGATACAAAATCACTTCTTTTCTTGTTTGATTTTGCTCAGTACCTCCCATGTGTCCCTTGAGATGGATTTTGTCAGTAGATGTTACAAAATTTAACTGCAGACGTTACAAAATTTAACTGGGCCTACCCAGATATCCCAACTGGGTAGATGTTCCAAAAATATTTCAGTTTTTTCCCTTTTTTATTTTTATTTTAATGATTTACATGAGGTGTTTACTGATTTATTTTTGTTTAAAAATATATTAAAATATTTTTTTTTATTTTTAAAATTTATTTTTAACATCAAACACATAAAAAAATATATAAAATTATTTAAAATTAAAAAACCTTAAAATTTTTCAAAAATACAATTAAACGGCAATATCAATCATTATCAAAATCCTGAAGCAGCCGAACCTGGCACCTACAGTTGAACTTTAATTTAAAGCAAAGTGCCATAAGCAGTTTCTTCTCCATTCCAATATCAAATTAGTTTTATATTAATCTTGATTCAGGCTGAGGTTTTGATTTTAGATGTCAATGAAGCATCGTGGTTGGAGTCTCATGGCTCCATATTCATGGCTGGTGGAGTATTGGAAGTTCGATCACTGTCGCCATCTTTTGGGGTTTGGGAATACAATGTAAGTTTGATTAGTGATCGCTTAATCTGAAAAATCTATGCATTCATTGGTTTTATCTCTTCATAGTTGTCTAGGTATGATAAAGTCATTCATTCGGTATGAAAACTTGGAAGTTATCATAACAGGGACGCGTTTACGATATTAACATGGTTTTTCAATGTCATAAAAATGCAAATGTTTGTCCAAATTGTTAGAAAGACGTGGCGGGTTCAGTCTTGTATAAAAAGTTGTTGGCCAAGCCGAGCCAAGCCGAGCTGTGGTATCAATACATGCAGCTGGTACAAGGTTACGGTAAGATGTGATCAGGTGCAAAACCTACTTCCAAAGTGACATGTTGAAGGAGGATTGCAGGCAAGGAAACGACATGGCTGAGGTAAATGAGATATGGCAAAGCGAACAGCTGTTACTTTCTATAGCCAAGATGCAGATGCAGTATGAAAAAAAATCCACAAAGCTCCCTCAAAACTAAGGATGGAGATTAAGTGGTCCAGGAAGTTTATATCAGGGTAACAAAACAGCCTTGTAAAATCATGTTCATTACATCATGCATAGCAGTATAGCACAGTATCAAGTAACTCATTAAGAGAGCACTAGAAATAATGGTTGAGCTGGTAGATCCAGAGCAGGTAAAGATTACCGGTGAAAATCGATAGATACATACCATTTGCATGCCTTCACAAGAAAACTGAACCAATTTGCGAGTGACAGTAAGTGAAGATCCCAATCAATTTGATTGTGCAGAAAGTGAAGATCCCAGTCAATTTGATTGCGCCTGCTAGTAAGAACGCTAATGATAGAAGGATTCATGTAAATACTCAAATATCAACTGTATAACAATTACTCTCCTTCATAGCCCAGTTGGTGGGCCCGTTCCTCCCATAAGGAAGTAACTTTCCTCTCTCTGATCAGCAATGCTTCAGACCGCTCTCTTGCTTCCTCGCATGTTTCAGTGGCAGCATTGCATTTTTCTGCCTCCCTCTGGTATTGGGATGCCACCCTTTTTGCTTCACCAAGCGTGATGTTCATGTGATGAGCATGCTCTTGAGCAACAGACTCTTGCAATTTCAACTCCTCTGTTAGAAGGTCCACAAATTGCTTCTCCATCTCCGTTTTGAGATCGGGGTCATTACTTCCACAATCTATGATGACCCCAAAGTTATGTCATGTCAGCGAGACCATGATCCCACAAGTCATAATTAAAGGAAGCACATAAATGATAAAAAGAAGTCGCCAAAAGCTTCTGTCTATCCATTATAAAACAAGACGTGTAGTGCGTGAATGAATGAATGACTGGAATAAGTTCAAGCACCAGGAGTGTTAAAGCAGTTCTTTTGAGTTTTTATTTTGTTGCATGGCCTAAATTTTTTCAGATAAAGTGAAATAGTAAGAAATAGCAAAAGAGAAAAGGGAGCAGCTGGATCAAAGGTCAAACTAAAGAGGACATTTGACTAACAAGCAATTGTGCTTTTTTCACTCATCAAATTGTCAGTGAATCAGATAGGCCCTAACTCTTGGAAGTCAATAGCAACACTGGGGTTGTCAATTGAAATTGCATATTCTAAATTTGAATGAATAAGATTATTCAAGAAAGAGCAATTAAGATCAATTAAAAAGCATTTTATAAACTGAAATCATAAATGGAAGAAACCCAATAACTTAAAAAACCAAAATTCCCATTCTGCAGACTGAGGAAAGACAACACAATTTATGGGGCACATCCACATTTTTATCAAACAAAATGCAAGGTTCTTAGCAGTTGGATGTCGGAAATAACATATACAAGGTTAAAATATATGAATATATAGCTCAAGAAATCATTAAAGTCTGATAAAGTAGCTACACCCTAGTCTCATTTTACAAGAGGCTTTCAGAAAGTGCAGGATGAAAAATACGTGATGCTCTCAGAATAACAGATAAAAGTGATCCAACAAATTGGGTTTTTAGAATGAGCTCTAACCTGTGACTGAAAGGTTGGCCAACCCTGTAACCATAAAACAAAACAGAAGTCACAAGCATTAGTAGATAAGATCATAATTTCCTCAAAAATAAACTTTTGACTCCCAAACATGGTCTATTTGGCAAATGATAAGCTCATAAGCACTAAGAGATCAAGTACAATGCAAAGAATTATTCAATGAGTTTTGCATCAAGAGAGGTAAGGAACTATGTGAAATAAAAAAATAAATGGAATTTTTTTTTCTAATAATTCTAATAGAGAGTACAATGAATGCTGTAGCTGGTAGCATTGTGCTGGTAAAAACCTTTTCAAATATTTGCTAGCAAACAAGCTTTGCAATTCAAATGTTTTCATGGAAAATTTCGAAGCTTATTCAAATATCTTTTCAGCATGCAAGGACTAATCCTCATCACCACAAGGTTAATCAAGCAGTTGGTTGCAAACAGATAGGGGCCTTGAAAAAGATCACAACTTCTTATGGCTACAGAAACTGAGGGCATACTGCATAGTCACTTAGAGTTCAAAAAATCAGATTCAATTGCAATTAAAGCACCTGAAAATAATAGGGGTAGCATGCAAGATCTGCACTTAAAATCATGCATCAGTAAAATTAAAACAATACTGTTATGTACATATACAGTAAGTAAAGCAAGTTCAAAGACAGATCTTGCAACTTCCCTCAATAACAAAGTGAGCTCATCCAAGCTTTACTTCATTTAATATGCATCACTAATAACTCTGCCATCATTTTCTCTTCTCAAAATAAAGTTTGCAGCTATATGCAAGTAGAAATTGAAATCTAAAACCTGAAATTATCACAGATCAAAACCATAGAAGTTGATGAACTTGGTATCCCCTAAATTTAACTTCACCAAGCACGCAAACAATCCAATAATAAAGCAATTAAGAGAATTCAAGATCCAAAATTAGAAACAGAAATAGATCGAGACCACAAATGGATGAAATGGGCACCCTTAATTCCACTCAAAGTCAATAAAACTCAATCAGGATGACGACAACCCAGATACAGAAACGCACAAAAAAATAAAAAATAAAACAAGAAGAGAGAGTTCGATTGATACCAGGAGCAATCTTGAGAAGAGACAAAGGAGGGGGGCAGTCACAGATGCAAGGAGGACAAGAAGAGGTTTTAGAATCAGGAAATCCAACAGTCTTCTTGAATCTCCAGTATAAAGCAGGACCACACACACCTAAAGCTGAAATAACTGCAAAAAAGACCAAACAACACCTCAAGCAAGTCCCTGATCTCCTTGACATCTCTCTTTCTCGTATCAAGTACACAGTATGCTTGTTGTTGTCAACTTCTATGTCTTGAGAGAAAGTGAGAGAGATCTAATGATGATCTATCTATATTTAATGTGGATGCATTGATTGATAGCTGAGGCTGAATCAAGGAAAATGAATCTACTAACCCTTACTGTTTTGTCTGTGGGTTTTTTTTTTTATTTATTTATTTATTAGCGTTGGGTGTCCGGATCAGCTTGTGCACACCACGACTATTCTCCACGGCCCACTGAACATCCTGCAAGCGCAGTGAGCAGGTAAGACACCGCGAGGATGACAGGCGTGCACATAGAGGGTCGAACCCGGGACGGGGGCGGAACAAGTCACACGATTGACCACAACAGCTAGGCCCTCAAGTGCTGTTTTTTTTTTTATTATTATTATTTGAAGGAGTTTGCGTCACTGTTTTTTTTTTTTTTTTAATAATAAGCTGCAAGAATGTAATAAAAAAATGCAATGTAATAATTTTATTTTATTTCATGTACTCAAGAGAGTCAATAGTCAGCGCTCAGAGGAACTTTCACCATTTGGCAGGGAGGGAGCGGCAAGCTAAAAATCACCACATCAGTGATAATAAATTACAAAAAACGAAAGAAATAAAGAAATTTGCATATGAAAAGAATAATAATAAAAATAAAGAAAAATGGCTGATGCTTTGATTTTTATCTATCTGGGTTTTTTTACTTTTGAAATATTGGGCTCCATGGTGGGCCTTTGTCAATGGTAATTGGACTTCTTTCCTTTTTTTTTTTTTCTGTTTTAAAATATTTGTTTATAGTATCATGGTAGTTTTTACATTATATATATATATATTTTTTTTAAAATAAGCTAGTTACAAGTTATAGTTTTTTTTTTTTAATGAAATACACGTAAAAAACTATGATAAATATACATATTAACTAAATATTTTTAAATTTATAGTATGAATACTAAATCAGTTTGTTTTTGCGTTTTAAAAGTGTTTTTAAAAAAATTAAATGTTTTTTTACTTTAAATTAATATTTTTTTGATGTTTTTAGATTATTTTGATGCGCTGATTTTAAAAATAATTTTAAAAAAATAAAAATATTATTTTAATATATTTTTAAATAAAAAATATTTTTTTAAAACAATTATAACTAAACTTCAAAACTAGAGCTCATGTTTCGTGTAAAAAGAAATCTTAAATACATAATTTATTTAGAAAAGGAAGTCAAAACTTGACACCAGTTCCTCTCTTGTCTGGGGAAAGCTGAAATATTCCACATCATTAAACTTTACATCGCTGTCTTCTTAAGAAAAAGGAATGTTTAATCATGGCTTTAGGGCACACGTATTGTCGGTGCCAAAATTCCAGCTGGTAATGACATTGAAGGGTCCCAAAAAGGTTGACTTCGGCACCGTTTTAAGACCATATTGACCGTTGAATTTTCCATGTTGAAACGCAAGGAGCCATATGAATGGTAAGATTTAGTAAAATCCCAGATACCCTCGAGAGATCTCAACTTCTAAATCTCAATGAATCTTTTTAACACACAGTCACCTTCCTGTAAATAATTTTTTTCAAACAAATTATATGTTTGCTAGATTTTCAGTACGAGACTTCCCCAACGTCTTGAGTTCTTGACCGCAGCTTGTCATATAATGGTCATAGCCATCTTGTTATATTTGCTGAGAGTAACAGAGGTTACTTTTCAAGTGTTGGGTTTTCTCAAATACATACAAGCAGCGAAAATTATAAATTTAAAATTTTTTTAGAAGTTTCAAGGATCTCGTTAGACAGATTTAGAGTTATTTAGAGTTTATGTGAAGATTACTTGAGGACTAGATGTTTTTTTTTGAATTTGAATATTTACTTTAAGGCTGAGTTGTCACAAACCACAAGGCGTCCAAATACCTAGTCTCTAACGGTAATTCACACGAACCACCAGTGAGAAATCTCTCAAACTTTTTTAGGAGAGATGAATTGTTATACATTAGAGTACTAACTTTTTTCTTTTGTGTTTTAGGTGTTACGTCTTTGTACTCTACTCACCCTTATATCATTATTCATAATAAATACAAGGCATAATATTCTATTTATAGGGAAATCTAAAAACCATATAAAAGATAAAATATCAATTTGCCCCTTAAATAATATCACTTATATTATTTCAGGCTAATTTTAAAAATTTATTCAATCAAGTCCTTACTTGATTGTTTTTAGGTCTAGAATTGTAACCTCTTATATTAATTACATTATTGTCCTCAATTTCTAAAATTTATTTACAATCAAGTCACACTTGATTAATTATCTCATTTTAATTTTTAACCAATGGTTCTTATGTGTATGACCCGTTAGGTTTCCTAATAAGTTAGCTCAAATATAAATCATAATTCTAAATAAAAATATTATTAGATAAATTAAACAAATTAATTTATTATCAATTCAACAATTAATTGATTTATATTTGAAGATCAAGTACAATATCTAGCAATCTATCATGATCTCCAAAATATCATGAAAGTTATAAGCGATTTGAATTAACCTTTCAGTTATCCGTTTCTCAGTGTAATTATTATCTCTTCATCAACAATGTTATGATTTAAACATTATAGCATGAAGTGTGTCAACTCTGTCAAATCATGTTTGTTCTCAACACCATAGTCATTGATTCTTTAAATAAGATTTGAAACTCTTTTCAAATCTCATTCCACCTTGCGCAATGATTTATAATCAATATTATTTGAAAATAAATGGAATATTTTTTCTAATTCACCAAGGGTGATGAATCCTCTCTTGATTATTCAAATACCTCTATATAGTTTATGTTATACTAAATATATATCTATTTGTTACCTTTAATTAGGACAACATGTAGCAGAATCAAAATATAACACTTCCTGTATAAGATAACTTAGTGATCAAGTTTAAAGATCACTTACACAACCGTCATGTGAGTTTTTTACATAAACATATATGATATCTCCATATAAAATTCTCATACGGGTCAATTTAGTGTACATATCATCTGACAAGAACCTACATATTACTTCTAGGTATCCCCCATATCTTAGTTTATGAAAACAACTGCTTCCTTTCATAAAAAAAATAACATAATATGTATTAGTTTCCACAACTCTAATAATATCCAGTTTTAATAGAGGCAGCGCTGGGATTGTAGGGCCAATAAAGGGGATGTATCACCCATCTATGATCTCATCTTCATTACCACTCGGCAGAATTCTTCATAATCTGCAGAGAGGCATTCATATTTTTCATGGAGATGGTTCATACATTTATGTACTCCTTGATCTAACAAGGCCGCAAACTTCAGAGATTGAGTACTCAGGACTGATTGTGAGCATCCAACGGTTGAAATACTATAGATCGTCCACAAGTTTTCGGCCGTAGTGTTAGAGAGTTTGTACACCTAATTCTTATTGAGTCTATCAGACGCCTCTAACCACAAATCCATATTGATATCTGAGTGGGTTAAAGGATCGTTCCCGTATCTTTTCTTCAACTGGCTATTATATGTCTCCTAAAAATAAAAATAAAAAATTCATCAAATTCAAGTAAATAATAATTTAAGAAAAAAATGGTTGAAAACCAATATACCATAAAGTGTTGAACTCGGCCATCCACGAACTGCTACACTCCTTTTTTACGATCCTCGCTCCGCACATGTATTTCCATAAAAAGCTCCATTGGGCTTGACTCATGTCCAAGAACCGTAGCCAGTAAGATAAAAATGTTGTCAGTTAAATATATTTATAAAAAAAAGTTAAAAAATGGATGTAATTAAAAAAAATCTTACCATCTGCTTTGCAAACAAAACAAACAGAATAAAGCTATCATTGTGCGTGGTAATGGAACTGTGAATTTGCTGACTCTAGTTCCCCGCTCCAAACTGTGATCGTCGCGTGAAACCCGCGTACATCACGTGCTGAATGTATTCCACCCATACAGTCTCCGAGATGTATGGCGGCTTGAAATCCTTCCAAACTGCCACGTCATTCCAGCCTGGTAGATCGCTTTCTTTCATATATTTTTTGATTTTTTTATGCTTTATATCAAAAATCACGCAACTTATATAGTACAAATGAATTATCTATAAGTAAATGAAAAATAAAATTTTACTATTTGGAATAAAAAAAATTATCCTAATTTCGATGTTACCTAGTTGCAATGTGATTCTCCCAAACCCTCATTGCAACATTATCATCAGCTTTATCACATTCAAATTTTCTCTTGCAGTAAAAATTTATATAAATTTTTTTTCCAGTAATTTCAATAAAGTAAACGAATTAGCATAATAAAAAAATTTAAGTTAATATTAACCTTAAACCTTGAAAACCATCCTGTGGTTTCCATTCAGAATGCTTGGAAACCTGGCTCCAATGAAACAATGGAATTTCTATCGGCGATTTAAATGTCAATATTATTGTTCTCGCAGCCTCAATGTTTGTAAACCTGAAATTGAATAAATTTAATGAAATATTATTTTTAAAAAAATTATAAAACATGTCGTTGTGAAAGCAAAACAAACTTATATTGAAAGGTCATCTTTCCACTGGACCTCGTACTTGTAGGTAAATGAATCTCGCTATGAAGGGACCCCCCTCGATGTTGCGGCATCGCACTTAACAAAGTCGCGTCGTGAGTCGATGTTGGTGCCTCAAGTGCCTCTTCTTGGTCGGCACCTAATTACTCGTGGTTATCATTATCGTTGCTAGAAGAACTAGCAGTGATCTTGTCCTCACAACGTACAATAGACTTTTCCCTAGGCATTTACATAAATTCACGGAAAAAAATAAACAATTTCTATTTACAAAAAAAATTTTGGCAGCACCTCCCCTAAACGGGAAGCTACCCAGAAATTTTAATCTTGTAAATAGACAACACATATATCACAAACCAGTTGATTTTATTCAATTTCTATCAACAATTTTGTATAATGCAATTTCGTAGAAAATTCTCATTTTCTACATGATAATATTTTTAATCCTAAATTTACAAGAATTTATTTTAAATGGAATAAGTACAATATAATAATTAGAATTAATCCTACAAATTTAATTAACAATTAACAACAAAATTTAACAAAAAAATGAAAATATTATCTCAATAACAACTACAATTCAAAATATTATTCTAAGTGGTAAAACTAAAATTTAACAAAGTAATGCAAAAATTATTTCAATAACAACTAAAATTCAACACAACTATTAATTCATAAAATTATTAAGATGAAATAATTGAATGTAAACAAACACAAAAAAGAAAAAATAATGCAAAAGGAAATAATGGATAAGGAATGAAAAATTATTACCTTAATGACATGCCTAATTTCGGAGTTGAACTAGGTGTGATAAAAAAACAAAATAAATGAAAAAACATTGTCAAAAAACCAACAAACTAAGAAAAATAAAAAGAAAAATTAAGAAAGATAACATATCATGTTGATTGTGTTGAGAGAAAGGAAGCTTGATATCTATAAGGATTGAGAGACAGAAAGAAGAGAAGATAATAGAGAAGAAGAGAGAATAACAGTGTAAAATTGTGTCGAGAGATTTTAGAGAGAACAAAATGAATTAGCATCATCTGTTGTGCTCGTGGAGCTTTTATATTAGGTTTTATAGACGGAATTCCCAACACAATAATCTCTTTTATTTCATACAAAAAGTAAACATAATGTTTTCATCATACTTTTGAAAATACAAAAAATTAGTTAATTAGTATCACAACAAGTTTGTGATATCCACTGGGATTTGATCAAAATTTCAAATAAAAACCTTTTTACTTCTTGACCTTTATAATAGTTAGGTTTTAACCCTATAAGATAAGAATTTTCTTATCAAGAAAGAATTTTCTTAAACCTTGAATTGATTATTTTGGATTTTAGAATGACTAGGTTTTTACCTGATGAGATAAGAATATCCTTATCAAGGAGGACTTTTCTCAAATCTTAGATAGACTAATGAATAGAAACACAACTTAGAGCAAACAACAAAGCAACTTACCATATGTAGGGTGTACTGGTGGTGATACGTCTTTTCTTTGCACAACTTGTCCCCTTACCCAAACTCTTGCGGAGCCTAGTTCTCCTAGTGACTATAATACTAATTGACAACTCTCTTTTTCTTTTTACTGATAAAGAACAAGAATTCATTGTTCTTTCCACCCATATCTATCCTAATAACCTTGATCTAGAAGGATAATCGTCGTGATGCTGCACACGTGTAACATAGACAAAGATGGTGGAGGACAACCTAACCCATTACTCTTTAGTTGGGAGATTGGGCACAACCAAGCCTAATTTATTGAATTATATTTAGTTTTATTATTAGACTTTAATTTATGTTCTTTTGTTGGACTTTTAGTTAGTGGATTTTAAACTGAATTTGATTCTAACTGGGGTTTTATTATTTATATGAAATTTTATTGACATTACAATACATTATTCCTCCTCTAAGTTTCTCTCTTCTCGTAAGCTTTTTTACTAATTATTAGCTTCTTTCTCTACTTCTAATTCTTAACTTACCTGCTCTCTGAGTTTCTCTCTTCTCCTAATTCTTAGCTTATTTCTCCTAATGGAAATGCCCTGTAAACGTTCTATCGTGATTGATTAACCAAGATTGATCTGGATTTCAGCAAATCAATGTTAAGTCCTCAAGATCTCTAAGATGTCAGGCCGTTACAACACAGCCTTAGTTTCTAATTCCTAGAACTGATGGGCAAAATCTATAATAGCGAGCAAAAGACAATGAACGTTTGTGGCATAGTTGACTGCAAACTTGTATCACGCATGCTTCGTGCATCATCTCTAATACAACATAGTCAAATTCGGTCGAATAAATTTTGGTACGTTCGGTAACAAAAATTAACTTCTATGGTAGAAACGCTAGAGAATTGCATGCAACACTCAAAGAGAACTATTGATACTTGCTAGGCAACACGAAGGATACAAAGCTCTAATAAGAAACTCATTCGTCAATCTCTGGTTTCCTTTCTTTTTGATTCCAGAGACATATATCCAGAAAGGAGAAACTCCACAACTCTGCCACAAACAACTGATGAATGATATGGACATGTTACAATCACAATTTTGCCATCCACCAGCTTCTTCAACACCACGACAAATGAAATGAGTAGCCGTTGCGTTGGGCTGCTTCCCTTGAAAGCCTACAGTATGGTACAACATTGATTGGTTTTCTTTGCCTGCTTGTAGAACATCTGTTTCGACAATCAACCAAAGTTCATGCGTTAAGCTCCAGAAGGTGCAATTAAAAAAAACGTTGCTGAATTCAAGACTTGGAAATTAACAGAAGTGCTAAAGTTCCATTTTGAAACGGTAACTCGTTGATTTGATTTCCTTGCAGTCTGGGATTATAGGAAGTAGATCAGCCATTAAGAGATTATGGATAGAGAGCATAAGTAGATAAATAAGGTCATAGCAAAAACAGTTATGTATTTTGTTTTTTAAGAAAAAGAAAAACACAAATCAAAGGTTTCTAAAACAAGTACAACATCACCCTTTCGAACTGTTTGATAATCTGGACTCAGCCGGCTAAGTTTTCCTGCTTTTAATTACCAATGGTCTATTCATTGCCAGAGGAAGTGAAGGAAAGGGGAAATTTTATAAAGGCTCTCAATCCCAGAATCATTTTTCCAACATTGAAGAATATAGGATTCCAATTAAAAAAAAAAATACACAAGCCAATAATGTAGACTTTCAAAATGCAGCATCCAAATTGCTGAGATGTGAAAAAAACAGAACACCGGGTCAAATTTTTTAGAAGCCAATAGAAAAACTAAATGGTGTATTCATAAATCACCATAAAATTTCTTTTAAGAGACAAAACTAACTGCAGCTGCACAGACCATAATGAAAATGTGAGAAGTATGACAAATGCAAGTTCAAGCAGCATGTGGTTAATGGAAGTGCTAGCAATTCCCCAGGCTAAAAAATAATTGCATCCAATTTTCCTCCGAAAGGTCCTTTGCCCTTTTGAAATATGTAATGATCAAATATCTTTAGGATGTTAGTTAACAAGCTATTTAGTTATCGGAAAGCCCAGCATAAACAATCATGTAGTAAAGTTGTACACCTTTTTGTCAATAAAACTCTATAGAGACCCTGACTACTTTCTCAACAGTGAACCATACTAGTACATGGAATGATGGTGTAGTGAAGCAACAAAAACACAAATTTGACGAGTCTTAAACTTGCATAGCCTGATTAAGGAGGAAAAAACCAATAAACACACATACAAGAGTTGCACAAGTACATTTTTCAGATACCTGTACACTAGAAAAAAGCATAACGGTAATTTACATATTTGTATGTGTACCTGTGATGCAGCACTCAGATCAGAACTCTTCTCAACTAAACTGTCAAGTTTCTCACCTCGTGCAAGCACACTATCAATGGTCTTATGCTGTACCAAAAAAAAAACACAAACATGTCACAAAGGGACTAATATAGGAAGGTGAGATCAACAAGGATAAAGTTCAGTAAATTACTTATGAATCACCAAAAGTAATCTATGCCTAAACTTTCAACTTTTAAGTCCTTTGGCATGATGTTTGTCTCAGCAGCTAGTGAAAGAATAAAAAAGAAATTCATTTCCCATGCATATGTCAGGAAGCACTGGCAAATCAGAATGCAAGCTAACTGAGACTGAAAATTGAGAATCACCATGCCTATGAGGTCAAAATCATTTTAAAATGTGACGTATTCAGCAAGAAAACCTCATGTCAGTTGCTACACTGCAAGGAAGATCCTGGCTTATAAACAAAACGTGCATGCTATGCATATTGCACCAACACATTCTGCAAAAGGGACCAGGGCTATGCAAATCTACATGAGATGAAAGCTGCCATTTGGTTCAATGGTATGGTAATACTGATTTAAGATATACCACAGATTCAGGCTACTGAGTACAGGTAAGATAACCATCCACAGACTCAACATAGAACCAGCATTTTCCAGGGATGGAGTTCAGGCTGCTACTAGTTTTACTGCAACTTAATCACCTCCTTTTCAGTTTGTAAGCTTTTAAATTTGGATTTCCAGGGGTTAGTTTCACACACTTGGGTCTATCCAAAGAACATGTGATTACAATTTAGTCAACCAATTGCCATATGAGCCCAAGGTAGAAAAAAGAAAGCATATATCATGGAGAAGAAGAAAGAATATGCTTTTTGTGTAAGTTGATTGTAGCAGTATTTCATTTCTAATTGATAAGGTTCCAAAACAGCAATCCCAAGATGAAAGAACCATGTAACTAAAATACCTCCAACCAAAAGCTAAGAATAGAAACAGGAAACAGAAAAGTTAACAGATTTGACCAGGCATCTTAACTGAAAGAGAATAGGAAAGAATGAGTTGCAAAACTAAAACCTATCTAATCAACAGCCACTCACAAGGATAATTTTTGTCTCATCCAACTCCCTCTGGATTTTTAACAATTTGTCCGCCTCCGCAGGATCCTGAAAAATTTAAAAATTAGAAGGAAAAATGAAAAACAAAGAAGCCTCGAGATTCATGAGATTTGATGATAAACAACAGCATACTTTTCAATTAAGAATGAAACAGAAAATGTAAATAAATTGCAGCCAGTGTTGAGCGTGGGAAAAAAAGATGTCAAGTTACTTGGAACTTGGTCAAAGCTTCATTCAAATACGGCCAAGGTTGAGTGCTATCCGCTTGTGCAGCCCTCCATGATTCACCGAAATTCTTTTGATACTCATCAATCACCTGTAACATTACAATATACCATCTTAAAATGAAACCTATAACATAGCAAGTGCAGTTAAGTTTATTCCACCAAATACAATAGCACTAAAAACACAGCCTATATAATAAACTTTAGGCAGAAACAAATGTTATCCATCACATAACCTAATGATTTCAGCTTTCAAAAAAAAAAAAAGAAAAGCCTATCGAGTTACAGTATAATGCTGGAAGGTCCCTCGGAATCATTGCATTATAGAAACACAAAGAAACCTAGGAACATCATCAATCTATTTACATGATAACATGCAAAATTCGTAGTCTTGATGAGGCAAAACACAGTCCCGCAAAATCCTAATTACAGCTGCATTTCAAAGCTAACATAAGAAAAAATCCAAGCCACAAAAACAAGTATTATTACCTGATTGAGAAGGGAAAATGCACTGCGAACCGGATAATGATCATCCATAAATCCCAACGCGCATAGTCCATTTCGGTTATAGGTATGCACTTTGTACTCTACATAATTCAATTCAGTTATCTTGATCACAAGATCCCAAAAATCACCACAGATACTAACGAAATTACACAATTAGACATCAAAACTGGATCAATACATCAATCTAAATTTTGCTTTTTTTTAAAAAAATAAAAATAAACCTCCAATTCGAAGAAAAGCTGAACGAGAAAAGGAGATGACAAACATTGAGATCTTAAAAAATAATAATAATAAGAGAGAGAGTATATTGAAACCGACCTTCGTGCTGGACTGATTGGCGTTGGCCGGGTGGGGTCCGTTTAGCTACGGTTCGACCGACGAAAAATATGAATTCCTTAACGCTAGAACGTTGGAAATACCCGAAATGACTCACATCCATCGCGTTTGCTAAAATAACCGGATCCGATCCCTCCGGGTTGCACTTCAATACCAATAGCGCCGTGATCTTCATCTCTCTCCCTCTTTCTACGATTTTCTTTCTTTTTGTTTTTTTTTAAATTGAATTTCTCTCTATCTTTCTAAAACTCTGTTCGGTTTCGTGTTAAGAGACTGCTCTGTTCCTCCTTTTCTTCTTTTTTTCTTTCCTTTTTTTTTTTTTTTTCGAATTTAGTTTTCTCTGATCTCTCTATCGGGATCGCCAAAGAGAAGAAAGGGATCTTAATTAGATGTGGGTGAGTTTATTTTTAGGCATTTGAGCTTGCCTCACTGGCGATGAAGTGTTTGAGCTGCTGACGCCGAGGAATGGATCTGCACCGGGCGCTTCTGCAGTTTAGAGAAGAAATTTTAATTAAGAATTGAAAAGTTGTTACATATATTTAATAAAATAAAGTGAAAAGGATGTGAATTAACAAGTCTTAAAAGTGTTGTTGATGATAATTAAAGGCTGAAGTAAAAAAACAATTAAAATATAAATACAAATAAAGATTTTTTATCTTGTAATACGGGGCGTTCTTTAAAAATCCTTCTATTTAATTATATAAAAATAAAAATGGAGTTTTAACCGCATAAATATAAAAAATTAAACATTGAAAAAAAAATGTAATTGCTAGTATAGTTTTTTATGAACGTATTTTTTCAACAAAAAAAAATATAAATTTGATTAGTTATGTTTTCCATTTATATAATATAAATGGTAAGAAATTAAAATCAATATCTAAAGAAATTCTAATAAATTAAAACAATGATAGAAAAGATATCTTTTTAATCAATATCTCTTTTACTTATTAATCTGTTTTTTTTTACCAAATTTTTTTTTATTAGGTTGGAATTGTGGATTTTGACTAAATTTGGTGAAAATAAGTTAGTTTTGATGTTTTAATGATGTAAGGATATATGATTATCATTATTGTATATTGGTTTTTGATTTGTGAACCAATAATTGAAATAATATATTAGTAATAAAAAAACCAAGAGGGTGTTTGTTTATGTGGCTGTTTCTATTTTTAGAGTATATTTGGCAGTGTGGTACTGGTTACTTTTCAAATAACTTTTCATGCTGAAATGCATGCCAATAATTTTTTTTATTTTTTAAAAATTATTTTTTATATCAATATATCAAAGCGATCTAAAATATATAAATTATATTAACTTTTAATAAAAAAATTAATTCTTTTAAAAATATGATTTGCATCACGTTTACAAACAGTATGATAGAAGATAACACAGAAATAAACCATTTAGTTAATTACTATATGTAATTTACTGTGGGACCTATTAGTATTTACTTTTAAAACCCAAGGTTACCGAAAGCAAGTTGAAGCTGCTTCTCCTTCCTCTACCGTCTCCACTGTTCTTTTGGCTTGTAATTGAGAAATGCCCTCACCCATCGAAACATATTTACTTCGCAGAACTGGAATCCACAGGCACAGGCACAGGCACAGGCACAGGCTGTCAGATTTTTGAAGTAAACCCCATACCAACTTCATGGTAAATGCTTTGTTCATGGTACGCATATCACAGATAGCCTAGCCCTCCTTCCTCCTTCCTCCTTTGGCTTGCAAATTGCCTTCCATTTGATAAGGTGTCTGCCTCGCCTTCCTTCACTATCAGCCCAAATAAATCCTCGGCAAATTCTTTCAATCTCGCTGCAAATTAATTCATGGAGTAATGCAGCTTGCAACGGATATAAAGGAATTTTTGCAAGCACTGATCTGCATGAAGTAATTCCACCCGCTAGCGATAAATTATTCGCCTTAATTCCAACTCGCCAATTTCTAATGCATGTTGTCAATAATAAAATTGTATGTATGCTTGGTAATTCTTTGATGTATAATAAAGGGATTCTTGTTATCTCATAACTTTTTATTTATTGATATTTTTTAATTTAGTTTTTTTTTAAAAAAATTATTTTTAAATTAAATAAAATTATTAAATATGAGTATGAGATGTTCATCTCTCGTTATATCTTAATTAGTTTACTTTTTAGTTTGTTGTTCTAGCGGTACGTGTTGCTTCTTTTGATATCAACATATAGCCTTTTGTAATTGCATTTGAACTATTTCAATAAGCTATTTTAGGTGGTTGAGCAGTATCTATAACGGAGCGATGATAGGTTTCTAATGAATTTTTTCTTCTTCTTTTATTGAGTATGATTAATTATTATTTTTTTTGTTGTTCATATTATTTATGATATTTTTAAAAAAATTATATTATTAAATTAACTAGGTTTATTAAATTAAATTAAGTTAGTAATCCAGATTTTATATTTTTCATGTTTTTTTAAAAACATTGACATTAACTTAACATTTTTTTCTATATTAAATTTTTTTTTACTCGGCGTATCGATGAAAACTTATCAAAATCTAATCCAAAGAGCATCACCTAACCCATATATTGTAGAAAACAAGGCAAGATCAATAAGACACACAAACCCAAAGCCCAATGAATCATAAAGATCATTCAAGCATTCAAGGCTCAAGCGTAGATTACATCCTTTGGGGCCAGAACACGTTACGTGATCCAATGCTCTATTGTATTTTCTTCCAAGCAATCCTACGCAATTATCCTCTTAATATTGAAAAAAACATTTTTTTTGGGAGTTTTATGTGATCCTCGTCGCAATCAAACTTATGAAGAACAAGCCCTTGAGATAAACACATTAAATCAGAAAGGGTCTCAAAAAACAGTCAAGTCTTCAAGTTTTTAGCTGTCATCTTTGCCGCGAAAGAGAGATATAACAACAGCAAAAGGGTTCTAAACTAAAAACTAGGAATCAAAAATAGTAAATAACTCTCAAGTTCATAAATAAAACCATTATAACAAGACAGCAAAACTGTTCACACCAGCCATTAATGCGATAAAAACGCGTTGGAGTTAATTTAGCAAAACTAAAAAAAGAACATTGAATCCTTGTCATTACTTTAATTGTCATACTAATTCCTCTCTTCTTTTTCCCTTTTCTTTTTGAGTTTTCCATTCCATTCCCTTGAAGAGCTCCATTCTTTAACTGGAACTTGCAAGGGAGCTAGTTAACGTTTCTCGTGTTCTAAGCATAATCTCTAAAAGATTCTAAGCAAGTTCCTTTTCTTTTCAAGTTTTATTAGCCTTGGCCCGTTGAATTTGTTTGACCCTTATTCTAACGGGATTAGAAGACAATGATCAAGTATCTGCTTTTAGTTTCCTTGGTTATCCATGCAACATTGGCGAATTCAGAATCTGCTTCCAAGAAATGGCTAACACTAAATGGTAGCTGCATTTATTTTTTTTGCATATATTTTAGAAACCAACTGGAATCTGTCTGATATAAGACAACACAATTGTGCATCGTGTATGCAGGCCAGCGACCTTCTGTGATAGCCCGCGGAGGGTTCTCGGGGCTTTTCCCTGAATCCAGTGACTTCGCAAATCAAATGGCGCTTGGGACAAGCGTGCATGATGTGGTTGTGCTCTGCAATTTACAGCTAACAAAAGATGGGGTTGGGATTTGCCAGGGAGATATCAGGCTTGACAATACAACAAATATAGCAATGTTATTTGAAAAGGGATCAAAAACCTACAAGGTAAATGGGCAGGATCTTACTGGGTGGTTCGCATTAGATTTTACAGCTGATCAGCTCCTTGCCAATGTATCTTGTAAGTCTCAGAAACTAAATCTTTGTTTTATAGAGAGATATTCTTGTGTTCTCGTAATCCTAGCTTCTTGAAATCCAGATACCATGTCTTACAAGAAAAGTTAGGAATGGTAAATAGGCATATAAGAAAGAATAAGATAATGCATAAGAAAGAATCCATGGCATGGAAAGGGTAAATAAGCTTCTGCAAATTACTCTGTGCCTTAAAATGACTAAAATTCCTTTTCGGCACTGGCTCGTATGCAGTGGTGCAAAATATATTCTCTCGGCCGAGTGCATTCGACGGGATGCTGCCCATGTCTACCGTTGATGATGTCAGAAATTCCAATCCCCCAGCATTTTGGCTGAATGTTCAGGTGTCCATCTCTCTTTCTGTGGATGTTTCTGATAACAACGTTGTTTTAATTCTCATTTCAAGATGTACAGTGTCACCAAGTGTCATGCCCAGAAATCTACATGCATCCAATTCCTAATTAACATTTTAGAATGTGCAGTACTAATTAATGCCTTTGCCTTCTATATGCTCTTGGTTTGCAGTACGATGCGTTCTATACGGAAAACAAACTGAGTGTCACAAATTACATTCAAAAGGCAACGAGACTGCAGGGTGTAAATTACATTTCTTCTCCTGAGATTGGTTTCTTAAAGAGAATGAATGGATTAGTGAACAAGGCTAAGACCAAGCTCATCTTTGTGTTCCTGGACAAAAAGGCAACTGAACCCACAAGCAGTCAAACTTATGGTTCAATATTGGGAAATCTTGCCACGATCAAGAAATTCGCTTCCGGGATTGTTGTCCCAAAAGATTACATATGGCCTGTTAATACGGCTAATTATCTCGATGCTCCCACTAGTCTAGTAAATGATGCTCATAAACTGGGTCTTGAAGTATATGCTTCTGGCTTCGCGAACGACTTCACTACAAGTTATAATTATAGTTATGATCCATCAGCCGAGTATCTGCAATTCATTGATAATTCTCAGTTTTCTGTTGATGGGTTGATTACAGATTTTCCTCCTACAGCATCAGAAGCTGTTGGTAAGTCTATACATTCTCATGCCTTCTCCGCTTTTCATTTTCTCCCAGATAAAAACAACATCAAAAGAAAGGATCTTGCCATCTAAGTATTGGTTTCTTAGGAAGCATCTTAATTTACTGTCAAGATAAACATGCATGGAATACAACCTGACCTAACCCTCCAATTTTTATTTTTCTTATGCAGCATGTTTTGCTCAGTACCCTGATATCAAACCTACAAAAGGTACATGCTATTTTCATATTCTACGCACACTGCACAAGAGCAAAATAGATAGCAGAGCAACTGGTTAATGATGCACAAAAAATGTATATGCAGGACAAGCTTTGATCATAACTCACAATGGAGCAAGTGGAGTTTATGCTGGGAGCACCGATCTTGCTTATCAGCAAGGATTAGAAGATGGAGCTGACATAATAGATTGCTCTGTTCAAATGTCAAAGGATGGAGTGGCTTTCTGCTTGGATTCGGTGGATGTTACCAGAGATACAACTGCTGCAGCTACCTTTATGTCTCTTTCTACCACTATCCCTGAAATTCAACAGTCTTCTGGAATTTTTTCGTTTGACCTTTCATGGAGCGATATTCAAACCTTGCAACGTAAACTTTCCTTCTTCTACCCTCCATAAATTTGCTAACAGTTTTCTTCAAGTAATCTTCTGAAGTCCCTGACAGTAAAATTTTCACATTCCAGCTCAATTGACAAGTCCTTTTGAGAATAAGGGTGGCTTGCCAAGAAACCCTGCAAACAAGAACAAGGGTAAATTTTTAACTCTTGCTGAATTTCTAGAATTGGCTAAAGTAAAGGCAGTTACCGGGATTTTAATCAACATAGAGGTGAGCCTTTCTCTTTCATAAATTTTAACTGTGTTCTAGCAGTGTTAGCTTCATATTCAAAATCATCCACAAAACAAATTTCTAACGCACATCACTGGTCTTCAGAATGCCGCTTACCTAGCATCACAGAAGGGTCTTGACATAGTATCTGCTGTTAACACTGCCTTGAGCAATGCCACATTTGACAAGCAATCCACTCAAAAAGTCCTGATCCAATCAGACGACACTTCAGTGCTGTCCAAGTTTCAGAATGTCCCAGCATACAGTAGAGTACTATATCTTAAAGATGAAATCAGTGATGCACCCAAGACACCAGTGGGTGAGATAAAAAAATATGCAGATGCAGTAACTCTGCCAAGATTCTCCATCGTGCCCACCATTGATGGCTTCACTACAGCAACAACCAAAGTCGTAAATGAAATGCATGCTGCAAATATCTCAGTATATGTCACAGTTCTAAGGAATGAATTTGTTACCCTTGCATTTGATTACTTTGCGGATCCTACAATAGAGATTGCAACTTACACTTCTGGGATTGGCGTTGATGGAATCATAACCGAGTACCCAGCAACTGCAAGCAGATATTTAAGTATAGAATCGCCAAAACCATAAATTCTTACGCTATTTCGTACTAATGAACAATAATGCCTAGTCTTCAGTTCACAAGTTATACACTAACATATTACATTGATCCCTTGCAGGAAATCCATGTTCTTCTGATTCCATGCCCGAGAGCTCATACAGCATCATTCCAGCTGAAGCTGGTAGTCTGCTGAAGACAGTTCCTGAAGAAACACAGCCCCCAGCAAGTTCCCCAACACCAGCCTTGGATGTTGCAGATATTGTCGACCCACCACTCCCTGCAGTGACCAAACCTGCCTCCCCTCCTCCTGCAACTTCTCCTCGTTCAAGTGCCCTAGCAAACATTGCTAACGTGGGCCTTTCTTTAGTAGCAATCGTGGTGTTTAGTTCGCTGTCTTTGATGTGAAATTAGTTAACATGGCAAGGATTGTGACTGATTTTTAACCTTTTCTTTTTACCTGTCTCCTAGCAACTTGATCAAATCTGTGTACGAGTTTGCATTATAACTCGCAAAACACAAGTTGGATGGCCTACAGGTGCCATGCACGTTTTGACCTTCAATCTCTCAATTCGCAAGGCAGCTAAACAGAAACATTGACTATGCAATGTAAATCATTTCTCATCATCCATGTCCAAGTTTCAAACCTCATATATAGAAACGAGATTTAGCAAGTTCATTATCATTTGGATTTCTTCAAGAGAAAACACTTCCTCTTCTTCTTCTTTTTATTCTCATTTGTTTGATGTAAATGTATAGTATTACTAGGCAAGAAATGATGTTTAATTAGTTTATGTTGCATTTAAAAACATAAAAAAACATTTAAATAAAACATAGAGTTTATGCAAGTTTAAATCTATATCCATGCAAGATAAAAGTTTAAGGAAAAAATAGTTTTAATACAATTATAATAATAAAATTCTACCATGCATACTAAATGTATATTAAAACTTATAATCAATATCATTTTAAAGTCTTAGCATGCATATTAATAATAAAAATATTAATGTTTAAATTAAAATAAAGAAGAGTACTTATTTATTGAAGCACTTTAAAGCAATTAAACTTTTTTGATATTATCAGAGATGAATCATTTGTCCTTAAAACTTTATTGCAACTATGATGTTTACTATAAGTTACCAAAGATTTCACTAACACCGTCTTAGTTTAAAAGTACTTTTAAATAAGGTTTTTAAAATAACTAAAATAAAATGACTCAATTATCTCTCAACAAAGTAAACATAAGCTCTAGATTTAAGAGAAAAAACAAAGCATAAAAAGAGAAGGAAAATATTAAAATAAGAAGAGAAAGAGAGTGTAAAAATCTGGAAAAAACATGAGTGATGCTCTTCCTTCACCCCCTTTTACAGTGGATTCTAAAAGCTAAAAGGTTGAAAAATTAATTTTAGTAATAATCAGAATTAATTTTCTTCATTATCAATATCTGATTAGCCACCATAAATCAAAAATTAAACATGAACATAATGGTCGTAAATTATTTTTTAGTCGAGAAAATTATTTAGATTTTCAAAAAAAAAACTTTTGGAAGAGACTATTAATATTTTGTAGATAGAACAAAACAATGGGTTATAAATAATAATTCTTCATGAATCAAGTCCAAGTCCAAGTTTTAGTTGGCAAAAAACAATATTTTATAGCCTAAAATAATATTTTATAATAAATCCAAACTCAAGCCCAACCCAAAGCATGAGCGAACACATATGCATGTGAATTTAAGCTGAAAGCTCATTTATTTAGGATCTCTTTTTTCTAAAAGTTTAGGTGTGCTTTAAATTTAATTTTAACTTTTTAATTTCTCGCTTTATAATCACCAAGAAAATTTTGTTTTTTTTTAAATACCTCACAATATGTTTACTTGGTGATGTCCTTGAGGTAAATTAAATGATTTCTCATTTCAGCTAGAGATTTGGAAACTTAATTATGTTGAACTTCTATTCATTCTTTCAACCCAGTTCAATTCATCGTGCTTAAAATGGTTAGTTAGTCCTTAACTAATCATATGAAAATCACCGGCAAGAGCTTTTTCGCTCATTAGATCTTTAATAAAATTCATGCCGACAATCTGACAAAAAATTCTATCAGTAAATCTAAACCTAAAAATTCTGGAGTACAATATATATGCCCAAGAATAATCTATGTTTTTCCTCCCTTTCTTTATCTTTTTTAACATTTTAATCCATTTGATTATAATAAAGTAAAGTAGACACTCACAGGTTGTGATTAATTAACTTCAAGTTTAACCAGCAAGTAGAGATTAATTTGAGCCGCCTCAGTTCCTGAATTTGGTCCCCGGTCTCCCCGTTGACGAGAAGGCCAGACAGCATTCTCTGGAAATGTAACATCAATGGTTGATTCATCCATGTTTTAGTTTCAATACTAAAACTGAGATTGAACAGCCTATCACCAATTTGAACTCGTTCGCCGATGTTTCCTTCGGTCTTTTCTCGTGGTTTGAATGTTTGGCTCCAAGCCCTAGCAACTAGGGTTCATTGGTATCAGCAAAGCACCAGCAACACAAAGAGGAAAGGAAAGAACTTATTGTTCCATTTTGCAGTGTCATGGCGAGAGTGCACATCGTCCCATAACAATATAAACCACATAGTAGGTGGATAGTGTTACGAGTTTGGAATTAAAAAATTTGTTTCTTTGTAATTTCAGGTTTGAACTCTATAGTTGCTAATTTTAATAGTCACTAGAAACTTACCTGGTCGTTAATTTCAGGATCAGTGAAGATTAGTCGAGATACGCACAAACTAACCCGAACACTCTACATGAATAAATAAATAAATAAAATTTGTGAATTCTGAAAATTTCAAAGTTCAATCCAACAATCCATTATCACATTTATCAGATGAAATCTGTAAAAATTTGAAATTCCAACATCAAATAATCAGTTGCAATCTCTGTGGTTGAAAGAAATTAACAGCACAAATTAAAAAGAACTTTCAAAAACCTTCGAATTGGCAAACAATATTTCAAGAAAAACACTTGTAAAGGATTAAATAACATTCAGATAAGGGTTTTAAAAAAATTAGAGGAGGGGAGGGAACTGGAGGCTCAGATTCGCAGTTTGTCAGCGCGAAAAGGAAACACAACCATGGCTGCAACAATGATATTTATGCCTACGAAACAATGATGTTTCGTCTTCCTAGTGACTTGTAAAACACCCATTTCATTTCACAGACCTAGTAAGGTTACCCTGCCAAAAATTGCTTTCCCTTTCCATCTGAGTTTTCATTTCGAACACCATCACTGCCTCATACATACATGCATAGAGCGAGAGAGAGAGAGAGAGAGAGAGATTGCAATGATTTCTTTGTTTTTCTTTTTGGTTGTCATAAGAGCATATAGATTAGATGTGCCTTTCCGGAGGCTCAGATTCGCGTTATTTATCAGAAAATTAAAAAGAAACACAAAAACCATGGTTGCAATGAAGATGGTTCGATGTGAAACGGACAAAACAGTTATTCTAACACAGAAACCCTAACTTGCCTTGCCAAATGATTGAAGGGTTTCTTTAAAATAACCGACTTATAACTGGAAAATACCGTCACCGCCTCATAGGAGAAGAGGAGGAGGAGGAGGAGGAGGATCATGATCAATATTGACAACAGAAATGTTAATAGATATACACACACACGTGCACATGGCGGTTGGC
This sequence comes from Populus x sibirica, assembly GCA_019202695.1. Taxonomy (NCBI): domain Eukaryota; kingdom Viridiplantae; phylum Streptophyta; class Magnoliopsida; order Malpighiales; family Salicaceae; genus Populus; species Populus x sibirica. The sequence continues at coordinate 146,412 of JAGMVL010001966.1, forward strand.
TGGGTAAGATATTGTGAAATCACCGGCTTCGCAGTCTTTCAGAGAGGGAGGTAACGACATTGAAGCAAACCAGCCCATCTCTCTGAGAGCAAAACCTCATTCTGGGATTACTCATTGGCTGCAATTTCTCTCCTTTTACGGCAGATTTGTTTTTGTTTCTTTTCATCCCTTAGTTACCCTTCCTCTTGCATGGTATTGATGAGCTATGTCGTCTCGGGTGAAATAAAATAAACTTGATGAGGCTAGTTGGATAAATCTATTGTGGATTTTAACCGTGCTTAGATATGATTTGGATCGGTTTTCATTATGCATTGCATGCGCGACAGTAAAAACTACCCCCCTCCATATTTCTTTATTTAATTTGTAGCTAAAATAACTAAAAAATAATTACTAAAAATATAAAAGGAATGGCTAATATATATATATATATATATACTGTTCATCATCTCATACTTTATTATGAATTCATTGTTCAAATTTTTTTTTTTTAATTTCATTCTTAATTTTTTTTTACGCGATTACAATATCCTCTTTAGACCAAATTCAAGGACAATTAAATTAGATTTGTTAACTAAGAACAAAAATAAAAGACAATGAATCAAAGTAAAAAAGACGTCAAGTGATTGTTTCAATGTTCACACAAAAAGTATGAGTTAATCCTTAAAATTTATAAATTATGCATATTCGATCCCTCAATAAAGTTTATTTTTATTATTTTTTAGTCCTTGATTTAAGAGAGAAGAGAGAGGGATTATTGGATTCTAGCAATAGAAAGAGAAAGAAGTCGTTGGAGCCGATTCGACCACCAAAACAATCAATCTTTATGTCAAATGATTTTATTATACGAGGGGAGTTAAGCATAGATGCTTTTTTTTTTAACCTTGAAAGTGCCAAAAAAACATCTTTGAGCTCGGGAATATTTTTTGTTTTAGGTTTTGGGATGATTTTTTGAGATCATGGATATGTTTATCAAGGTGCTTAGGATGTTTTCTAAGTGTTTTTGTGTCAAATTAAATTAAAAATGGGTTTTTAGGTAAAAAAACCTTCAGCCTTGATTTTCCAGCCACTAGTAAATTCAGACGACACATCATCTGATTTAATTTGTTTTCAAAAAAAATCGGACCATCCGCAAAAAAAATATTAAGGGCCCAAGCACGGGTCCTTTATGAAATGGGCCACGTAAGCTGGCCTGGCTTACCAGACCCAACAATGCTTGGTCTTTTTCTTTTTTTTTTTCAATAATATTTTTTTCTAAATTTAATTTTTTAATTGATGTTTTTTTATATATGTATTTTTTTCAAAATTATTTTTTATTTATATTTAAATCAATACTCATTCTTTTTTTTATTTTTTTATATATCCTCTTTTAAATGATGGTTATTTTTTAGTTATTTTGTATGCATTTAAGTTTTGAAAAAATTATTCTAATTCATCTATATTTTTCTATGTTTTATATAAATTAAAAATATTTATTTTTGAATAATATCTCTAATACTTGTAACCTTACATAATATTTTTTTTTATTTAATCAATTTCATGTATATCTATTTATATTATCGTTTAATTAAATAAAACTTTTATTTTTGTATACAAAATCATTCAACACAATCAGGTCAACTGTATATTTTGCAATGTCAAATATCTTGATTGATATATATCTACTATTTTTTTTATTTTTGTTTTCGTTTATTATCAATGATTTTTTTTTATTTTTTAATACACATAGTTCTCGATTTATTTGATTTTATCCATACATAAACTTTTCGGTTTACACTTATAATTTTTTTTATATACAAATATGAGTCAGAAAAGCATGCATATACAATCTTTTTTATATAAAAAAATATTTGACCCACAATATAATAGGTAATTTTAGCTAAATCATTAAAAATTATGATCACGTCCATACTCTTTAAAACAGGGAGTCGTTAATATTTTTTTGAATTCTTATTATTCAAATTATATACAAGATAAATATTCAGTAAATATGGTGATTATGGAAAGGCATTGGTTAATATCACGACAAAGTTCATTATGACCTTAACAAAGCTTATATGCAGTCCATAATCATGCATCTAATCACTTTTCCAAGTTGGAAGTCCTTGTCCAAACATCCAACGTCAAATCTCAACATTTTGCTTAACAATCTATGTTCACATGATCAGAAAAAGCTTCATCGATACCACTATTTTTGGTGCTTTAGACGTTGGTAAAATATCGTACATAGAAATCCTGTCGTCCTCTCAATGTAGGAAGCTAATATAGGGAATGCCAATATAGACGCAGCTGCACCAAGGCTTCAATAATGGATGGAGTTTGGTCCTCTAAATTCTTAATTTACATGGCCACCTTACCACGCTGTTTGATTACAGCTTTATTCACAATCTTCCCTGCTGAGCTTACAAAATAGGTTGTCTGCAAAAAAATGAAAGTTCAGACGTCCTCTAGAGGAAAAGAGCATATTTCAATATTGCAGAATGTATCGAATTAGTCCATTATGATTCACAAAGTGCATCTAAGAGGAACGAGGAGTGCATTATATTATCATGTTAGAATGATGACTAGTGCATATCATTAGGATTTGTTGAAGACCAGCAAATTTTCCCAAATGAACTCTAATCTACTGCAAAAATGATGGAATACATACAATCTCGAGGGAGCCAACTCTGTGGAGAAGAAACCAATCATTCACCGTATCTCTGTGGAAGCTGAAAAGGAAGATGGAAGAACGGCTCAACTTGCATGAGTGGAATGCATGTAGAACGTAATGTAAGGAGAACAAGGTACTCACTTTCGGAAAGCCAATCTTCCATTTGAGGAATTCAAAGGTTCACTCTCAATAGAGTCTGCAATGCCTATGTATGCCACACCATCTTGAACGGTATGACCATTGCAACCCTGCCTGCTAATGTACGCATTCTAGAGAGAAAAGGAAAGAAACACAAATTACCTTCATAAATGTGCCACATGCAAGTTATTAAATTTTACTATATTCAAAAGTCATTGATATTCAGCTTCATCTAGTTTGCTGTGAGTTCGTTCTTAAGGAAAATACATGCAAAATCAAAGTTAATATATATGATGCACTTTTAATTTGTGTTAGCAGCATTGCCTAGTGATGGGATCCTGAATTTTAAAACCACAAACATGGGAGATTCACCCATAGATGTCAAAATGTGAAGACATTCACTTCTTACCACTCCATATTTCATAAAGATATTGTGTAAAGCCCCATAAATTTGCTTTGCTTCCACTCGCTCCTTGTCACAGATAACCACAGGGTGATATCCAGAAACTATGATCCTGCACAAGTATGAAAGAGTAAATAAGAAGAAGAGCTAGAATTGTGAGTGAGTCAGATCCCAGTTCAGTTTGAAAACCTTTTGTGTATTACAATAATTTCAGTTCTTTTTGAAATCAAAATACGAGTTATCACAGCTTAAGGCTTTAAACATGAATATTAAAATGACCCAACTTTGGACAACATCCAAATCTTCAAAATTGCGTTCCCTTTTACACAGCCTGCTGGTGCTTGAGTTGCAAAGGCCAAATAAGCTATAAATAAATAATATGATAAAGACTGATTTTACCAGCTATTAGTGGTCGCTTCTAGTGTTTCTGTCAGCCAGTTTAACTGACCATTCTTAAAGCCACTCGTTGATCCCATGAAATCCTTGAAGTTTCAAAACAGGCACATGTAAGAGATAAGGAAATACTACAAGAAAAATAAGAAAAAAGAATCTACGAAGGTACTCTTCCAAAAACATCAAATGTATATCTACACTTTCATTGAAGAGAAATTAGCTAAGTGAATGTTCTGATAATGTTTTGATAATGTATATAAAATGTCTCTTTAAAGTGAAAATGGAATTCATCCTTTGTTTTTTCCTTTTCATTCACTCGGATCTCTTCCATTTCATTGATTTTGTCAGGATTCTCCTTTTCTTCTGAAAAGAAGGAAGAAGAAGGATCTTCTTCGGTGAATCCCTCTTGTTCCTGTTTAGTCCTCTTCGTTTCGGGAGTTGTTTCTATTTCTACATCTGTTTCTTCATTCCTTTCTTTCGTTTATGAGATTTCTTTCAGTTTCTTAGTAAAAATGGGTGACGGTATTCTGCTTAAAGAGTAGACATAGGTAATAAATAAGAGAATACTAAAGATTCGAACCATAGAATTTCTCAATTCTGACACAAGGTGCTTATTAGATCGAATGTACTTATTTGATCTAAGAGAATTATTTTGTTGTATTCAGACTAATATCAGTCCAACCCATTTCATAAATAAAATGTGATCAATTAACCAACTAACAAAACTACTTATTACAAATAACACTGTTTGGTATTGCAATTCAACCATGTTTTTAAAAAAATTTGAATTTATTTTTTAGCTTCAAATTAATTTTTTTTTATGTTTTTAGATCATTTTGATATACTGATATAAGAAATGAATTTTAAAAAGTAAAAATAAAATATCATTTTAATACATTTCCAAACAAAAAACATTTTGAAAAGCAACATCTACCACACTCTCAAACAGACTCAAAGCAGTTGAAATGTTGTGCAAGTGTCCCTGACAAATTTCATGCTAAGTCTGTAAATCGATAACCATGTTCCTACTTGTGCTTTAAATCCAACTTCAAAAATATATCTCTACATAATCCATAGCTCGATTTGATCTATTTTCACTCTCGAACTTGCCAAGGACCTAATTGCTGAAGGCAAACTGTAATACATTAGACGAGTAGATTAAAGAGGAGATGCAATAATAGTTAATAGTTAATCCATTTAAAGAATTGGATGAGGGATTAAAGAGGAGATGCAATAACTTCAAATCATAACTATTGAAAGTTCAACCAAGCAGCATCAGAAAGATGCACATCCCAAAGGCCTTAACAACTGACACTAACAACTTTATGTTGTGGAGCTCAGATATAAATCTCGAGGAATAGTGCAGACAGATAATACATCATTTACGTCACAAGCAAATGCAAATAGTGAATTTCACAAGCAAGTTTATACCTGTAACAGCTCGGTATCCAAACCAACAACTGTTAACGTTTTCCCACAAGTTATGTTGATCTGCTCCAGGAAGCATCCACCTTCCCTGCCTTTCGAGACTCTCGTAGAATACCTACAAGCATTCCTTTTCACAATTACCATTTAACGGTGATTTGAAGCAATTGGATTAAAAAAGGTTATCATCTATCACAATCCAAGAAAAAAAACATTCGCATTTCCGAAGACGGGTACCAATTGCGTGAGTAAATACCAGGGGATTTTCTGTGGTGGGAAGAGCCTGCTTGCCTGCAAAAGATACATGTAGGATTGTTGCTACCTTTTGATTTCAATGAAAATGTAATCATACTTGATTCTATCATAAAGAGTCCATAGTAAGCTTTTGCATAACAGTTTGATTTTCACATGATCATGAACCAAGTGTCACCAGAAATCCATTTGACAAGTACGAAAAAGTGTACATCAAGGCTTCCCATAATTGAAAGTTTCGTGGACCAAGGAAAGAGATTACAAAATGATAAAAACAGGAAAAAGAAAGAGATCTTGCATTCTGGGTGAGTGGATCGTCTTCTCCCAGCTCACAAATGTTCACCACAAACCTTGCCTTGAAAATGTTAGCCACCTTCTCCATCTTCATCAATAACAGGATATCCAGTCAAACTAGGTACAGCGTATGAAATATAAAAAAGAAACACCCTCCGGTGATTTGACTAAACCTGAGTAAAGTTAACTAAACGTAAACTCAGAACATAAACACCAACTACTTCCTATGACATCAAATAAGGATACACACCAAATCTCTTTACCACAAACAGAACCAAACCGGTAATGCCAACACAACCGAGACAACTGAGAAAATTGTAAAAGAAGCCCACAAGGAAAAATAACGAGAAAAGTTGAAGCTATGATTTCATTCAAGAAATTTGGATGATGAAGCCAAGATCATTTAACATGTGAAAAAAGGGAAATAAGAACATAATCCAACCACCACCTACCAGCACCCCCACCAAATCCTCCACCACCACCAGCACCCCCTCCCACCACCAGCACCCCCACCAAATCCACCTCCACCACCAAGCCCGCCTCCTCCAGCTCCACCACCAAACCTAGGGCGACGAAACAAAGTTTTCCCGTCCTCAAAAGAACCCTCTCCAGTACTTACAAGTTTCCTAGCACTGGTGGAGCAAACTATAGCGCTAAAAAGCAAAAACAGAAGCAATTTAGGAGCCATCTTGCCAAGTTCTGGCAGCAAGCTACTCCAAGATGACACTTTGGTGATCAAAAGTGGAGGGTTGAAGGAAGGTTCAGAGAGATGTAAGTGCAAGTGACGGTGGAGTGTCTTAAATTTTGCTCATCTTCTCATCTACCAACCGTGTTGAGACAGTTAAGACATACAACTGTAAAGAGATCAAGGAATGGGAGACATGCAGTAGAGAGATCAAGGAAAGAGTTTCAGGAAGATCTGAGTAATACATCTGGGTAGCAGCCGGCCTGCAGACTGTAGGTAGAACCTACAGAAACTTCTCTAGCCAGAGATCCAGATCGAAGCTAATTCAGAAGATGTGAAGGATGGTCGTGATGATGTTGATAGAAAGGATGATCTTGATAATGTTCTTACCAGTTAGCTCTGGCCGGACGATGTCTTCTCCCTCCTCGTTTCCTCAAGATGCATAAAGGTGAGATAAATTTTTGTTTCATGCCTGCTCACAGAAGCAAGATCAAGTTCCTCTTCCACCAAATCCAACAACTACTGGCATAGATGAGATAAGAAGAATTCGATATCCGGCCAACACTTCTCATAAACCCCGGATCTGTTTGTCTTGTTCTTCCACTTCCTCCTCCACTTCCAACCTCAAACCATTGACCACAACCTCTCCCTCTCTCAGCCACGACAAAAAATATCACCAGCAGTTCAACCATTCTTCCCTCCTAGCAAAAAACCAGTCCCGACAGCGGCCGCTTGGTCTTCCCACTGGCTACCTGAAACAGAGAAGTGAAAAAAAAGAAGAAGAAATACAGATCAGTAGGGAGAAAAGCAGAACAAAAAACAAGAAGGAAAGGAAACCAAAACTTGTGGCTGCGTCTTTTCTTTTACAGGTCTTCATCGGTGACACAGCTGGCACAGGAAAGGAAGAAAGGAGGAGATCTATCCGATCCCCTCATTTTTTCACATTACCGGCGACGGTCAGAAATTCCAGCACTATTCCGAGTCCATTTTGAAGCTGCTGAAGTCACATCTATCTATCATCCCCTCCCCTGCAACGATGCTCCCAACCAAAACACTCCCCCTTTTGTCTATCATCCCCTCCCCTGCAACCCAGGTCTTAGCAACCTCCTTCAAACCTCCCTCTTACAATCCAACCCCACAAACACCTGCAAACGTCCCTCTTAAACATACACAACACCCCCCTCTGCACCCTGCCACTTTGAAAATTTTGCAACCTATGTGTTACACAAACAACAGCCAAAACAAGAAACAATTACCTAACACAACTCCCACTCCCCCTGTTTCTACTAAGTTTTATTTTGAACGTTTCCCATCTTGGCTTGATTACCAAGATCTCAAAAAAGCTTTTTCAAAGATTAGTCTTGTCACCAACCTCTTTGTTTCCAGGAAAAAAACAAAAATAGGGAGACGGTTTGGTTTTGTAACTTTCCTCTCCCATTTAGAAGCTACAAACCTTTGTGATAGATTGAACCTTATATGGTTCGACTCTTTCAAAATTCGTGCAAACCTAGCACGATTTCAAACACCTTCAGCTACAAAGGAAAAGACAGCCCTCACCACAAATCCAGAAACCAAAATCTCTCCCAAACTAGCCCTCAGAGACAACAGGACCTTTGTTGAAGCTCTTTTAGTCCAACAACCATCAAAGAAGACTGTGGTGTATGAGTCTACACAGGATGACAAGGAATGGCTATTGAGAAGTTTAGTCGGTTCTATAGCCACAGAAGTGGACTATGCACAACTGGAGCATATGATTTTGAAAACTGTTAAGAAGGCAATTGGATTTCGCTTCCTGGGAGCAAGCCAAGCAGTTATCACCTTTACAGACAAAGAGACCATGGAGAAAGAATTAATAAACAGTTGCTCTGTCTTGGCAAACTACTTCTCTAGTATCAAACCATGGAAGAGGGAAGTAAAAGCAGTAGACAGATTTGCTTGGGTCTCTATTCTGGGACTCCCTCTGCTTGCATGGAACCGCAGATGTATTGAATTCCTGGTAGAAGATGTAGGCAAGATGATTGGTTACAACATTACAAGTGTGAGTCAAGGTTCACTTATGGGAGTCAAGGTGCTTCTGAGCACAACCTCTTTCACAACTTTAAACAAGCAGCTTTCACTTACTCTAGACGGAGAGGAATTTGATATATCAGTCATGGAAATGAAGCCAGGTTTTAGCCCCCTGCTTACCACAATTAAATACTCAATGGATACATCAGGCACTGCAGAATCAGATGACGAGACATGCAGTAAAATTACACCTCCAGAAGAGTTTTTGCCGGCCAGTATAAATGAACCAGAAGCTGATTGGGCCTCACTAGAGCAACAGAACAAGGACATGCAAACTGACCCCTCTATCATTCTCTGCACAAGGTACATTGAAATACCCAGCAACCTAGACCAATCTGACACAACATACAAAACCTTCTGCCTTTTTCCTGAAACTAAGGAAACACACAAGCTACAGACAAAAAACCAGCAATTGCACACCGCCTCTTACCAATCCCAATCGTCCTCTACAGAGCCATGCTATGACACCATTGGGGAAAAAATACAAGTGGCAGAAACCAGCTACAGCAGCCCAGAAGACTCAGTAGTATCCTTTTCACGAGTGGGCCTCGATAAAAAACAAACACACACTAAAGCCTCCTCAGCCCAGGTTATAAGGCCTACCCCAAAATTAACGAGACACATGATACTAGCCCAAAATCAGAGCCAGAAAACACATCAGCAATCTTTCTCTGCATTCATACGTGACCTGGCAGAACCACAAGAAGTAGTGGAAATGGAGTTGGAAGGAAAAATAAAAGATAAGAAGCTTAGAAGAACTAGAGGGCTTGCACCTAAATCTTCATTCATCAAAAGGAAGAATATGATGAAAGTTAGATCGTTTGCAGCTCATATTTCTGATGGAGCACCCAACCTTCTTGCAATGAAGGTAACCAGCACCTAAAATAACACACCTCTACAAGGCACCATGACATCTCCTGTTCTCGAGTCATCCGGCGTTGGAAAGAAACATAATTATGCCTTCATGAATGATGAAACCAATGGCAAGCATCTCCATCTACCACCTCTGTTGAAACCTCAAAGCAGCCCACAAACCTCTGCAAACACGACAAATGAAAACGCAAATGGGAATAGCCACAAAATAAGAAAACCGAAGTTGCTTGCAAGCCAATGGTAGTGTTGCTAACACTATGGAGGATTGTGATTCTTCGGACTCCTTAAACTCGGGAATCCAACAAGGAAATATTCGGTTTCAAATCACCCTGTATGAAGCATCAAGACAATGGGTTTGACGGTGAAAAGGAGACTCAAGAAATGATACAAGATGTTGTGGCTCTAGGTCTGGGAAACCCGCAAGAACTAAAAGGGTACAAAGAAGGAATCATGAGAAACATTGAAAGAGAAGTAGTTGAGTGGACATCAGTTAATCAGTCGTAAGTTTTCTACCCCGCTCAGTGTAGTCTCGCCTTGGTTTTGTTCTCTTTATGAATATCTTTGCTTGGAACATTTGTGGTTTAGGTATGGCACACAAACGAAATTCCATCCGGAATAGGCTTATAAACAAGTAATGTTGGTATCTGTTTTCTTTTAGAAACCAAGAAAAATAATTGTTGTGACTCCTTCATTAGAAATCGTGGAATATTGCAAGCTGTCAAATGGACTTCTCTAGAATCTGTAGGGAAATCGGGAGGAATTATAGCAATGTGGGATAACTCTGCTTTTGAAGTTAACTCTATAGAATTTGGGGGGCAGTGGATCAGCCTATGTGGCACGCATATTCCCTCTTCTTTTAATTGTATGATAGTTGGTGTCTACGCTGCACCTTCAGTGAAAGAACGTGCTAATCTGTGGGAAGAAATCATCACTCTTAAGTTTGCTTTTGAATTGCCACTTGTGGTGATCGGCGATTTTTGTTTGTTTTTTGACAGTGTTTAGAAGAGAATTGTATTCCACGTTTTGCAGAGAAGATTGAGAAGAATTTTTCTTTTTTTTTCATTTATGCAAGCAACTTTGCTTTTATACACGTTACATGTAACAGATTCTACTATTTTAGGAATCAAGATCATCTCATCCATCCATTAATGGAGGGTCACGATTCTTACACATGTAAGAAACGGTTTGTAACTGATTTGTAACAGAAAAACAACTATAACTGTTATAACTGCCTTTAACTGTTTTAACTGTTGTAACTGCTTCTAACAGAAACTTCTTTCATTTTCTCATCCTTCATTCTTCTCGTTATAACCTCAGGATTTACTTCTGAAGTTTTAAAACAAGTAACCAGCTTAACTTTCAACAGCCTCTCCTAAGCTGCTTACTAGTTTAACTCCAAGATTCAATCTCAGTTGCTTGAATCTGTCTTTTGGCAATGCTTTCGTGAAGATGTCTCGCAAGTTGTTCTTCACTTCGCAGAATTTCACATCTATTACTCCCTCTTGCGAGCCTCTCTTATGAAATGATACTTCTTGTTTATGTGTCTAGTTCTTTGATGAAAAACAGGATTTTTGGCCATTGAAATTGCTGACATGTTATCACAAAACAAGGGTGTTGCCTCAGCTTGCATTTCACCAAAATCATCAAGCACAAACCGTAACCAAATGGCCTGAGCAGTTGCTTCTAATCTTTGAGACATACTCAGCTTCTGCAGTTGATAATGCTACTGTGTTCTGTTTCACAGAGGACCAGGAGAATACTCCACTTCCAAAGCTGAATGCATAGCCCGAAGTGCTCCTGCTATCATCTTCACTTCCTGCCCAATCTGCATCACATAATCCAATAAGAGTTCTTTGACTGGTTTCTCACATATTCAATGCCATAGCTAAGAGTTCCTTGCACATATCTTAGAACTCTTTTTGCAGCTCCCATGTGAATCTTAGTAGGTCCAGTCATGAACCGTGATAATAAGCTTGCAGCATACATTAGATCAGGTCTTGTTGCTGTCAAGTATAATAAACTCCCTACTATTCTTCTATAAAGTCCTTCATCAGCCAACTCACTCCCATCCACCTTCTTCAATTTCTCACCAGTGGCCAAAGGGATAGAGACTGGTTTGCAGTCTTCAAGTCCAAACTTGCTAAGCAAGGATTTGGCATACTTGCTTTGATGAATGAATACCCCTTTATCGGTTTGCAGTATTCCCATGCCAAGAAAATGATGAAGGAGCCCAAGATCAGACATCTCATACCTCTGCATCATTTCTCTTTTAAATTCACTAAGCAACCTCTCACTGCTGCCAGTGTAAACAATGTCATCAACATAGATTGAGACAATGATCAAATTACCTTCCATGTCTGACCTTGTATACAGAGTAGCCTCACTTGTGCTCCTTTTGAATTTGCACATGGAGAGGTATGCATCAATCTCACTATACCAGGCCCTCGGTGCTCGCTTTAGTCCATACAAGGCCTTCTTTAGTTTGTAAACTTTGTGTCCTGCATTCTTGACTTCAAACCCTTCAAGGTTGCTCAACATATACTTCTTCTTTGAAGACACCATTTAGGAATGCCTGACTTCACATCCAACTGAAACAACTTCCATCCCTTCGTGCTGCAAGTGCAATGAGAGTCCGGATTGTGTCCAGCCCTTGCTCTTGGGGCAAAGGTTTCATTGTAATCAATTCAGGATTTCTGTGCATATCCTTTTGCTACAAGGCGAGCCTTGTGTTTCTGTACTGATCCATCAAGATGAAGCTTGGTTTTGTACACCCATTTCACTCCTATCATAGGTTTATCAATCGGTCTCTCCACCAATTCCCAAGTATTGTTCTTCTCTATCACTTCCAACTCTTCCTTCATAGCCTCCTGCCAAGCTTTATGTCCAAAAGCTTCTTGATAGTTCTCAGGTTCTATGATGCACATGTGACACCTTGCATATATATCCTGCAAGGTTTTCAATTTTACTGGAGTAGAGCTAGGTGAAGATTGTTGACTGTTATCACTGTCAATATTCTCAGCTAACTCTCCAGCTGTAGAATTTTGATGGCAGTGTTCAATATTATCGGGTTGAGCTGCAGCTAGGTGTTCTACAGAATTTTCACTTTCAACTTCACCTCCTTCAAGATTGAGAGACAAGTGATTTTGGTTCATCAGATTTCTTTCCCAATTCCATGCTCTATCTTCACTGAAAATCACACTTCTTGAGAGAACAACCTTCTCTGATTTCAGATCATATACTCTATACCCCTTCTCACAGCTACCATATCCAACAAACACTCCCTTTCCAGCTTTGCTATCCCATTTTCGCCTTAGTGATGATGGAATGTGAGTGTAGCACAAGCAGCCGAACACTTTTAGATGCTTAACTCCTGGCTTTCTTCCTGTAAAGGCTTCAAATGGAGTCTTTTCACTGACTGATGTTGTATAACATCTGTTCTGAATATACACAGCTGTATTCACAGCTTCTGCCTAGAAGATTACTGGCATTTCTTTCTCCATCAGCATGGACCTTGCCATTTCACAAATTGTTCTGTTTCTCCTCTCTGCAACTCCATTCTGTTGGGGGGAGTATGCAACTGTCAGTTGCCTCTCCATTCCTTGTAATGCATAGAATTCTTCAAACTCATTTGAGGTATATTCACCACCTCTGTCACTTCTCAGCTTCTTCAATTTATATCCACTTTGCAGCTCAACAAACGCTCTAAATTTCTTGAACACATTGAGTGCACCAGATTTGTTTATGAGGAAGTATACCCAGCACATTCTTGAGTAATCGTCAATGAATGTGATGAAGTATTTGTTCCCTCCCATAGATTCATTCTGCATTGGTCCACATAGATCAGTGTGGATTAATTCCAGTGGATAGCTTGCTCTCCACGCTTGCTCTTTGTCGAATTTCTCCCTGTGATGCTTGCACGATGCACAGCCTGCACATACATCTTCAACTTCGTCGAACAGGAAGTCCACATACCAGCCTCTTTTCGTTGCATCTTCTTCATGCTTGGCAAAATTCAAGTGTCCCAGTCTTTTATGCCATATCCAAGAGTCCTCAGTCACTGAAGCTTTCCTTGCTGCAGGTGTGATGGATTCAAGTGAAAGTGGAAAGCATCGATTTCCTTCCATGGTCACTATTGCAATAACATTGTTGAGGCTTTCATCATCAAATATCATCGCTTTGTTACCTCCAAAGAGGATATAGTAACCATGCTCCATCATCTGACCTACACTCAATAGATTTTCATCCAATCCGGGAACAAGCAATACCTTTTTTATATATCTTTTTCCATGCTGAGTTTCCACAACCAATGTGCCTTTTCCAGTTGCTTGCACAAGGTCTCCAGAGCCCATCTTTACTTTGCAGGTCACTATTCTATCGATATTGATTAGCTCAGATTCTTTAGAGGTCATGTGGTTGCTGCAGGCACTATCCACAAACCATACCTTTCTATCTTGCAAACTTGCAGAATGGCAAGCATAGAACATGGTTCCAGTGGATACTCGCTCTTCTTTTGCATAATTTGCCGAGTTGTTTGTGATTGTGACTTTCACAGTCTTTTGCAATGTGACCAAACCGATTGCATCTTCCACATCTTGGTTTTCCCTTGTGTCTGCACAGACCAAAATGTTGCTTTTGGCAGACTTGACACTGTGGCTTTACACTCGCTTGACTACTTCCCCAAGCAGTGTTGTTCCAGTTAGAGCTGTTGTAGGTGTTTAAGTTTCTGTTTGGAAATGAATTTGATCCCTTCCTTTCTTGTGATTGCCATCTTTGAGAAGGTCTGTCATGAAAACCCTTGTGTGAGTTGTAGGCTTGATTGTTTCCAACCTTTAAGCTGCTAAAGGCTTTCTCTGTTCCTGTTAGCTTATCCCTATCATCATGTAGGTCCTCCCTCTTATCATAGACTTTAACGAAGCAATGACTTCTTCTCGCTCTCGGGACATCAAGATCTCGTGTCTCCTCAATGATTGACACAATGGACTTATATCTCCCGCTTAGACTCATTAGGAGTTTCTCGCACAATTCTTTTTTCGGTACATCTTCTCCTAATGATTTCAGGTTATTCACAGTTGCAAAGAACTTAGCTAGATATCCATCTAGGCTTTCATTTTCTGACATTCTCAGGTATTCAAAGTCAGCTCTCACAGCTTGAAGTTTTACAGCCCTAACCTTTTTGTCTCCTCTGAATTCTCTGCTCAAGATGTCCCAAGCTCCCTTTGCAGTCTTCTCATTTCTTATGCGTGGGAAGAGGTCGTCAGTTAATGCTCCTTATATTAGGCTTAATGCCTTTGCATTCTTGATTTTATCTTCTCTGGATGTAGTGGATGTTTTCACTGTAGTTTGCTCAGCTTCACTCTCTTCATCGCCTGATCCAATTGCAACCTCAGGTGATTGATGAGATTGTATCCCAGCCTTCTATTACGTCCCATAGATCGAATGCTATGAGGATTGTCTCCATCTTTACTGACCCAAAAATCGTAGTTTGTGCCATTGAACTGTGGAGTTCTTAAATCTCCTCCATTAGAGCTTGATCCTACCATTTTTGAGTAATTAACAGTTTGATCAATCTGTTTTTCACAGCTTACGCCCCTTTTAGGAATCAGTTTAAAGGCTCTGATACCATGTTTGTTTTTTGACAGTGTTTAGAAGAGAATTGTATTCCACGTTTTGCAGAGAAGATTGAGAAGAATTTTTCTTTTTTTTCATTTATGCAGCAACTTTGCTTTTATACACGTTACATGTAACAGATTCCACTATTTTAGGAATCAAGATCATCTCATCCATCCATTAATGGAGGGTCACGATTCTTACACATGTAAGAAACGGTTTGTAATCGATTTGTAATGAGAAAAACAACTATAACTGTTATAACTGCCTTTAACTGTTTTAACTGTTGTAACTGCTTCTAACAGAAACTTCTTCCATTTTCTCATCCTTCATTCTTCTCGTTATAACCTCAGGATTTACTTCTGAAGTTTTAAAACAAGTAACCAGCTTAACTTTCAACAATTTTAACGAAACTCTACACGCTAATGAGAGAAGTAGTGGTAACCTCAATCTATCAGGTTCAACTTCATTCCGCAGATTCATATCCGACTGTGAACTGGTTGAATACAATATGCAGGGGCACCGGTTCACTTGGTTTAGGGGTGGGTCTATGAGCCGCATTGACAGAGCTTTTGCTTCCCCGGAATTTGAGCTGCAGTTCCCGTCTCTATCTCTTTATCGCTACCCTAGAGCGATGTCCGATCATTGTCAGCTGCTACTCCAGAGCCCCGAGGTAGACCGGGGGTGGAAGCCGTTCCGTTTCATAAACCGCCGGGTGTCGCACCCTTCTTTCTTAACTGATTTTGAGGCCCTCTGGTCGATAGCTGCAAGGAGTTTCCAGGTGAGTTTAGTCTGATTAAGAAGCTGGGGATCATGGGAAAAAAGCTGAGGCAATGGAATAAATCCACTTTCGGGGATCAGAATCTAAAACTTGCAGACATCCAGAACTCCATTACAACACTTGAAAACTTAAGCGAAGTGTGTCCCTTGTCTGAGACCGAAAAAACAAAGCTCTAGAGGTTGAACTCTGATTTATGGGAGGTTAACAGAAGGGTGGAAGATATCTGGAGACAAAAATCTCGTCAAAACTGGTGTAAAATGGGGGATAAAAACACTCGTTTTTTTCACATATCAAGCAAGTCTAAGGAAAGGCCGCAACTACATTAGTAAGATTGATCATAATGGTAGTCACCTAGTCTCCTCAAATGATATAAAAGAAGGCGCTGTCAACTTCTTCTCATCCTTGTTTCGAAAACCAACGTGTAAAAGAATTGAAATGGGAGACTCGGGGTTCTCCAAAATTTCGAAGCAAATTCAATTTGGCTAGAAAGACCACCTTCAATGGAAGAAGTTAAGCAAGCGTGTGGGACCGTGATGGTTCTAAAGCCCCCGGCCCCGATGGTTTCACCTTCTCCTTCTATAAAAAGGTATGGAATATCATCAGCTCGAGGTTTTTATGTTGGTTAAAAGTTTTTTCGTAACCGGTAAACTTCCAAAGGGTATCAGCTCTTCTTTTGTAACCCTGATTCCAAAATCAAAGGGGCCGAGCAGATTCTCACATTTCCGTCCGATAAGCTTGATTCACGGGTTATATAAAATAGTGGCAAAACTACTGTCCACTAGGCTTAGACGTGTCTTGACAGATGTAATCAGTGTTAACCAGTCTGCATTCATTGCTGGGCGACAGATTTTAGACGGGTTCATGATAGCAAATGAGGTTGTCCATGGTGTGCGCAGCAAGAAAGAGCATGGCCTCTTATCGAAGGTAGATTTCCATAAAGCCTTTGACTCAATTTTGTGGGAACATATTGACACAAGCATGGGATACATGGGTTTTGGCTCACACTTTGGAGGAAGTTGATCTTTGAATGCTTATCCACTTCTAAATTAGCCATCTTGATAAACGGTTCCCCAAGTAGAGAATTCAGTCGGAGAGGGGTCTCGAGCAAGGGGACCCTCTCTCTCCTTTCCTATTTGACATCGCAGTTCGGGGATTGACGGTTTTATTCAATAGGGCATCCGCTTCGGGTTATTTCAAAGGCTTACAGATGCTCCAGGACATTACATAACTCATTTGCAATATGCCGATGACTCTCGATTTTCTTGCCAAATGATTTTCCCTCTCTTCTACATGCCAAGAGGATACTTCGTTGGTTTGAGATCATTTCCGGATTAAAAGTTAATTTCCATAAAAGCTCACTAATAGGTATCAACTTGGACATTTGGAAAGGGAATTTTTTGAGCATGGCGGGAAGGTTGTGTCTAATTAAATCAGTCTTAAGCTCTCTTCCTTTATTCTACATGTCAGTTTTTGCTATGCCAAAGGGTATTATTAAAGTCATCTCATCTCTAACCCGGTCTTTTCTCTGGAAAGGAACCTCAACATCTCATGGCATTTTTAAGGTGGCTTGGCACAAGGTAATAAAGAGTAAATCTTCGGGTGGTCTCGGGCCGGGATCCATCCACAACAAAAATCTGGCTTTGCTATTTAAATGGCTATGGAATCGGATAATGGAGTGGTAGGCGGTGGCAAGAACACATTCTTCTAAAATACCGACCTCACTTTATTAACGGTATCCCCGAGTTTACGGGTTCTTTATCTCCAACTTGGCATGGCATTGTTTCGGCGATCCTCTCAACGCAAAACATTGCCAATCTTTTACATGCAAATGTCGGGTTCAAGGTGGGTGATGGGAGGAACATGCGGTTTTGGACTGACTCTTGGCTTGGCTCTGTAACCACTCTCCAACTCTTATTCCCCAGACTATATAACATCTCCCTGCAGCAAAAATCCAGCCTTGCAGATATATATAATTTGACAGATACATCTTTCAACCTATCCTGGAGACGACCCCTTCGGCCTCGTGAAAACGTCATGAGGGAGAGTTTGATCGCAGAGGTGCAGCATGGCCTCATTTTCTCAGATGGTGCAGATCGCAAGTTATGGAAATTTCACAGCTCTGGCATGTACTCGCCTTAATCAGGTTGCGATCTTTTTGATAGTCTATCGGCCACCGAAAATAATCACTCCCCGTTTCCGCTATGGAATGGTTATGCCCCTCCAAAAGTGGATGTGTTCATATGGCTTCTTCTTCATGGAAGTTTGAGTACACGAAGTTTTTTAGCTGAGAGGAGAATCATTAATTATGAGGAATCTCACTGCCCATTCTGCTGCAAGGAAACTGAGACAATTAATCATCTCTTCCATTGGTGTCCCATAACATGGTCTCTTTGGGGTCGTTTCTTGAACTGGTTCGGGTGCTCGGTTGTCCGCACAAAGACCCATATCAAAATTTACAGGAATGGTCGGGTTTGACTAATGGAAAATTTCAGCGACGTGCTATTACCCTCCTCTCGCAAAGGTCTGATCTTGGTCAATTTGGATAGCGCGCAACCGCCTAATCTTCGAATCAAAGGCTCCGGATTGGGATATGATTTTTTATCTCACCTTTCACCGTTTGGCCTTCTGGTTGAAGTCTTCAGTTAGAAATTTCAACTATACAGGCTCAGATCTTTTTAGAAATCCTGAATGTATTATGAACTGGACTAATTAATTAGGTCCCTCGTCGCTTTGGTCTTCTCTATTCTTTTATATTCCAATTGTATTTTATCTTTTGTTCAGTTCCGCCTAGTTGATGGGGCTGTTATATATATATAATTCACTCGTTTACTATCAAAAAAAAAAAACATAATCCAACCTCCATTAGTAACATTAGGAATTGGTAATTATTATGATAAATTCTAAAATATAAAGAAGCGTGCTTCAATGTTCAACGAAGAAAAGAAGAGAAATTGACCTGTTTGAGAAGAAGGGCTCGTTGTTTAAGGGGTCTATATCCTCCTCTAACACTAAGAAAGTAAACATCAAGAGGTGTTCTAGTGCCTTTTCTGCTATTATAAAGGGACGTTTGAGGCTGATCCAAGTTGAGAGCAAGGTAGAAGGCAATAAAGAGAGAAACTTGCAAAACAAAAGTACAAGCCCAAGATCGTTTCTTTTCCATTCTCACACAAATTTCTCTAAATCCCACTTCTCTTCTGCTGAAAAATTCTTGTTGATCACAGTTTACTTGTGTAGATCTAAAGCTTGTACTTGATATGATTAAGGAGAATCCAAAGAAATATAGTGAGCAAGATGGTACGGGCGTTGTTCCCAGTCCATTGTAGAAACCTGTTTTAATTCATTAAATTTAAATGAAGAAAATTAAGTTTGCAAATAAATTATGTGAAAAAAATAAATGAATGAACTTTGCATTAAATTAAAAAATCTTAAGAATTCTCCTGTAAAAATTATTTTAATCACATAACTTATATTCATTGGACTATACCACTTAAAAGAGTGAATATTAAAGCTAAATTATGATTATGAGAATTTTAAGATTATCACATATATATAATTTATAACAAATATTTTCTTATATTATATATCAAGAATAAATTTGGTATCGACTTATAGATTGTATATATAATCTTAAAATCTCCATCATCACAATTTAGCCGATAATAACTCACATGTGATAATCTAAGAGTGTTATTTTAAACCTTTTATTCATTTTTTTAATATTCAATATAATCTTTTTTAATAAATGATTTTAAATAATGCATATTAAAATATAAATTATTAATTCTCCTACCCCCTTCCCTTGTCAAATAATAAATGAATGGTAGTTAAATTGAACATTTGTTACCGATCCCATAACATAGAAGGTTTTAAAATCACCTGAGAACATAATGAAAATGATAATTTTTAACTAAGAAATCATTTGCTGTTGATATGATAAATTTGATTGGAATTCTTTCATTATATTTAATTAAAGATTAACGTATATATTGTCATCAAACCAACTCAACCTAATACCTTAAACTTTTAGGTGAGGTTTCAAAATATGATTTATATTATTCTCTAACACACACCCTCAAGTGAAAGTTTTTTTACCTTAAAACTTGCACAGACTCATATTATCTTGTGTTTGATTTTTATCAAATATATGGGGGTAATGAGATTCCAACTCGTGACCACTTGGTTATTAAGGTTCTGATATCATATCAGAGAACCAACTCAACCTAATAACTTAAACTTTTAGGTAAGATTCTAAAATATGATTTATATTATTCTCTAGCATATATGAATAATATTACATTTTAGCATACAATTTGTTTAGAATTAAATAATTGCTTAATTTAAAATCGAATTAACAAAAATACTTTGTAAATTATACAGAATAAATTGATCAATTATTAATTATAGATTTCATATTGATATTAGTAGGTACAAATTGATCTGTAATTATGATAGCATGTTATTTGTTTTTATTTTTTAAAAGAAAGAGCCATGTTCAATTTATATGCTATATTTGAGCAATTTAATATTTTAATAAATACGAGCTTAAGAGGTTAACTGTTGCAACTTTAAACCTGTCCAAAAAAAATCTAAAATTAAACCAAATAAAACAAGATTTTTCAACCCCCATCCTTTTTTATTTTTTGACAGCATAAATAGTTTTAAAAAAAACACTTTAATAAAAAAAAATTTGCTCAGAAAAATCCAATCACATCAAGATTTTCTTTTTCAATGGTTAAAATGTGATTAACCAATTATTTTTTTCTTCCTTTTCTTTTTCCAATAAATTTCTCTTTTCTTTTAAATTTTAAAAACTGAAACATGAAGCCTTCAAAATATAGGATTAAAAGCAAAAGAATTGTTTTTTTTTTAATTTTAGTATTAAATCTAGTCTCTCTAATTTCAATTTATTAATTAATAAATTAAACTCTATTTTTATTTTTTTACATCACAAAAGTCATATCACTCAAAACCAATGTTGTCAAAAAAGTGAGTTGACTCGTAAAAAACCAATGTTGTCAAAAAAGTGAGTTGACTCTTAAAATCTTATGATTTTACGAGTCAACATGTATCTAACGTGTCAAATCGGATTAAAACTCAAAAACTAGTAAAAACTCGGTAGAATCAGATCAATTTTACAAGTTTGCAAAACATATAAAATTGTACATTCAGGTAATATGTACCTTAACATTTTCACTGTTTTAAATTTATATCTTGCAAAACTTGTGCAATTTGATAATCAAGGGCTTGATTTTAACTATAATTATTATAATTTTTTAATGATACAAGTTATTTGTGGATTTTATTTCTGTAAAATTAAAATATATATTCATTCTTCACAATTTCTTATGTAAACTATTAGCATGTCAATTCATATATTACTCTGTTTTAGCTAGCAAATATATAAAATAAAAGTTGTAAATTGGCATACTTGACCCTTGGAGTAATTAATGTTAAATGGTCTATCAAAATTTAAAGGGACTTATTTATTGTAAATGATGAAGTAAGTGGGTCGATTTGTCCAAAAAATAGAGAAATCAATGTGAATAAAATAAAAGTATTTGAATTTTTTTATTGTTTATTTTATTTTTATTTTTATTGTGCTATATTGTTAATTACTACTTGATTGAAATTTTTAATATATAATTAATTAAAATATTTTACTTATAATTTTACGATTCGAGTTTGCTATTCAAGTTTATATTGTATATTCTATGTCGAGTCAAAAAAAAGTTTTTGACAACTTTACCCAAAATATAACAAATTATAGTTTTAACATTGAAAACATAAAATTTAAAAAAAAAATTGGTACATTGAAACTAAACAATCTTTCAATCTTTCAAGGACGAGAAAAGAAAGGGGTCGACTCAAGTGCACTGTAGCACCTGAGTCAAACGCCAAGATGAACAACAAAACCCTTTTTATTTTAGTTTATTTTGTAATGTAATTGTAATTTGTAATGCTTCCAGCAAGTAATGTTACATGGTTAATGGAAGGATGGCATACAATTTTATTTGCAGTGCTTTGGCCCTCGAGCATGAGGAGGGAGGGTGATTCATGTAACTGTCGGCCGGCGGTGAGACTCTATGAATTGCGCTTAACACTTTCTTCAACACGAGTGAGGGCATCCGTGAATATGTAGAGGTGACAAATTATTGACTAAAAATCCAGCAGACACAACATCAGAGTCATCCATTAACTAAAAAAGGGGTGACAAATCACAGTTATGTGTTTATCAGTAATGAAAAGAACAGGATTCTTCACCATGCGCACTGGTTCTTCAGTTCTTATGCGTGCATTAGGAGAAGCAAGCGTGGGTTCAAAAGGGATTTCCAGGCCTTGCTTCTCTGAACTCCTCCCGTTCTTTGTGAGTAGGCATCCTAACTGTGCCTTGACCAGCTAATTTTGCAAAGAGAATTGTTAATTTTGCAATCCATTGAGTTCAATTGCCAAAAACAAAATCAATCCATTTAATTCATTGGAGATGGATCCTCCATCCTTTTCTGGTCTGACGCAAATGCTTTACGTAGCATTTTCCCTAAGCTTTACCAAATTTCTACTTTTCGGAATGGTTTGGTTAATGAGATGGGTCAATGGGTGAATGATCAATGGCGATGGAATTTGGTTTGGCGTAGGAAGCTCTTATCTTATGAAGAGCAACAATATCATCATTTGCTCTCAATCTTCGGAGCCAACGATAATTCGTCAAGGAAAAGATGACAAACTTATATGGCCATGCAATTCGATGGAAGCTTCTCGGTTAAATCGTGTTGCACCCTAATTGACAATACCTCCTCTGCGACGATAGAGTCTTCGAAGCCAATGTTTGGATTAAAGGGGCCCCCGAAAGTTCGGTGTGTTTCTCGGTTGGCGGTACGGGACAAAGTTAGTACAAGAGTTTTTCTTCATCAACGGATCGTTTTGTCTCGCCACACAAGCTTCATGTGTCTTTTGCAGCTCAAATTTGGAAACCTCGGAGCATCTTTTTATACATTGTAACTTTTCTAGGAGTGTTTGGATGAAAGTTTTGGATTGGTAGGGTATCCAATGTTGTTTACCGAGAACAATTGACTTGCTTTTCAGTAGTGGCCCGAAATGGTACATGGCAAATTCCAAAGATCGGCTTGGAGATTAATTTCAAATAGTACTATTTGGGGTACATGGTTGCTCGAGGAACAAAATTGTTTTTGAGGAGGGAACTATAAACTTGTTTGATTGTTTCTCCACCATCCTTCATCGGGTTGCTATTTGGTTGCATACTCAAGATTCAAATTTCAATTATACAGAAATGACCTCTTAAGATCTTCTGATGGCATCAAATTATGGTGTAATAAGAAATCTTAGGTAGTCTTCTTGTTGTTTGCTGTAGTAGATCAGTTTTTTTCTTCTTTTTTTTTTATCTCTTGTATTTCTCTTTGGCTATTCGCTTTATAGCCTTTTCAATATACTCTCGATGATTATCAAAAAACAAAATCCATTTAATTCAGTAATCAATATTAAAATCCAAAACCAATCAAGATCCGAATATCACGACATACCATCACGAGTAGCTTTGCAAAGAGTGCAGTTCCAACAAGATTGAGAAATATCATGGGCATAGTTGCAGTGTCAAGAAATGACATGGATTCTGGAATCTGGACAAAAATGTCGTTTTTTTTTTCAAGTTCTTCTTTGACCTCCTTATTTTCTCCAATTCCGTGATTCTTCTCTTCAATTTTTACTTGGGACCATCACGGGACACTATTGTATGCAAGGTGTCTCCCAAATGACATAATTGCTTTCCTCAACCCTAAACCAATACCACCATACATTATTTTTCAAAACCAATCACGCAAATGATTCAGCCCCAATTGAAAAGGGGAGAGAGAGAGAGAGGTGTGCCTTGCGTCATGTACAGACCTCCCGTTGCCGTGAGCTCGAGGTTTTCTTTAGGGTTTTAATGATCTGAGAACGAGATGCAAGGGAAGGAGAAAGCTCTGATTTTTGTACTATTTAGCGGGCTGTATGCATATTTAATTGATCTAAATTTAACAAAACCTTATTTCATAAAATTTATATCTAGTTGAAGTAATTTATCAATTTAATTAATGTAATTTATTCCTAATTGATATAAATTCAACAAAACCCTAACCAAATAAAAAAACCTTAAAAATAATCAATAAAACCCTAATGCATCAAATCCATACCTAATTGATGTAATTTATACCTAATTAACATAATTTCACCTAATTGATTTTAATTTAACTAAACCCTAGCATAATTACCAAAATCCTAATTCATCAAATCTCTGTCTAATTGAAGTAATCTATCAACTTAATTGATGTAATTACTTTCACATTCAAGGGCATGGTCCATGTTAATTTTTTTCTTGAAATATTTAAGCGTTGTCAATGTTTTAAAGAAATAACTAAATTTAATAACTTGATTTATAATTCTAACCGGTTAATTAGCCTTGAAAAAGTTTAATCAAAACTCGTTGATTTTTTTTTAAAAAAAAAAAACAATGTTATTTTTAAACATTTATTAAAAACAAACTTGAGCTAAGTTAATCTATGTCAACTTATCTAACTCGTGACTTAGAACTCGAATCAAGTTTGAAAAGTATGTGATAAATAATTTTTAAAACCAGTGACACAGGTCATTAGAACGGAAGCATTATACAAAAAAAAAAGTTTCAATTCTTAACAAATCAAATGTCAAATGATAAAATAAAAAAAACACAAAAAGATCTAAGAAAAAATAACAATTAAAAGAATGAAGGTGAAAAACAAAATAAAAAAATAAATTAGAGGGAAAGAACAATTTTTTAATCGAATGGTTAAATTGAAAACAAAAATATATTAAAAGGATAAACAACAAAACCTATAGCCCAGGTAATAAGATTTGGATAATCCAACAAATCACTTATTTAAAACCCGACCTGATAATTTGACACGTGACCCGAGTGATCCAAGGTCGAGGCCTAGGTTGGGTTGGTATCCAACAAAAATAGGGGGATGATTGATCTGGTATAATCTAGTAAAAAAAAGGTTGACCCGCGACCCAATTAGCCCTTGAGAAACCTACTTAAAATCCTTTAACCTTTTTTATTTTATTGTTTTCAAAATGCTGTCATTTTCATATGTTTATAAAATATAAAATGGGTTGACTCGGGTTATCCAACTTGACACAGGTCAACCCACTTGACCCGTGACTTACCCTAGGTCGCCCTTCGGGTCAATTTGAAAGCTATGTTATATATCACTTTTAAAACTTGTGACAAGGGTCATTACACTGGAAGTACCATACATGAGAAACCTAGACGTTCAATTCTCAACAAATCAAATATCGAATGATAAAATTAAAAAAAAAACTCACGCGAAAACATTTAAAATAAAAAATAGCAATTAAAATAATGCGGTTGAAAATCAAAACAAAAAACAAATTAGAGGGCAAGAACAATTCTTTGATTAAAGGGTTAAATTGAGAAAAAAAACACAAAATGATTAAAAAAATAATCAAAAGTATGAGGACCAAATAAAAACAAATAAAACACAACAAACTAGGATTGAATGAAGAAATTAAAAACCATTAAAACCTTAACAAAAAAAAGCCAAGGAAAAAACTGAAATTAAAAGAAGAATGACAAAATTGAAAAGACAAATTAGAATTGAGGATTAAATTGAAAATAAACAAAAACTTCACAAAAAGGATCAAGAAAAAAAAAGAGAAATCAAAACAATAAGGACTGAAATGGAAAAGATAATATATGCCAAAGTGGAATTGAAAAACTAAATTGAAAACAAATAAAAATTTTATAAAAAGATCAAAAACAAAAATTAAAAAAATAAAAATTGATATTAAAATAGCAAATAAAAAGAGGACAAGCCTGTATTTTTTGGGGAGGGGAGAGAAGGGGGAAGAGAAGGCTAATAGCAACACACGTTGCACCTAATAGAAATGACACGACAATTCATCCAACAACAAGATAGAAGGGCTTGTTCGAACAACCTTATATAATTATTAAATGACGAATGAGTCATGTAAAAAGATCAAAATACCCCTAAAACAAAGGCTTGTGATTTTTTTGGGAATTTCAAAAGCATCATTACATTATAACCATGAATAGAAAAATGTGACTATGGCTACAAAAAGTTTATCTTTGTAATGTGTCTATAGTTATAAAAAAAATTACCTTCGTTTTAGTAATTATTTTTTTTTCAATTTTTTATTTTCAATGAAAGATTGAAAAACAAAATTCATTTGTTGAAAACAATAATAAATTTTTTCAACAAAAAAAAAGAAGAAGAATAAATACATCAAGAATAAAACTATTTTTCATAATAATCAAAACCATAATTTGTAATAGTCATCTTAATATTCTTATATTTGTGATAATCTAATTATAATATATTAACTTTATTTTATTAAAATTAAAAGTTATCATAAAAAATTTATATTGCTAATTTTAAAAAATATTTATATTAGATTTATTATAAAAATTAAATATATGAAACTAACTAAATATGAAAATATAAAAAATATTCTTTATTAAATTCATGAAACTAACTAAATATATAAAAAAAAACATTTTTTTACTAGATTTATGACAGTAAATAAATATAAAAATACAAAAAATAATATTTTTAGGATGCTCAAAAGTTTTTCTATATAAAAAAAAATATATTATTCATGTTTTTTTTCATTTGAAAAAAAAACTGTGAAAAACACGTTTATTGAAAAACTATTGAAAACCTTTAAATTGTGTTTTTCAAACTCAATATTTCTAATCTTTTTAATAGGAAAATATTGAAATTGAATATAAAATTTTAGTTTTTCTTTTCTAACTTAGATTTTTTTTTTAACTTACAGTATTAATTTAGATAGTCTCAAAATTTTATATTTGTTATCTACTTACAAATTTCATCGTTTCAACATATAAGATTTCTAAAAACCTTTTAAATAATAACAAAAATGACAATCCCTCAATACATAAAAATCAGATACCAAATGCTACAATAAAAGACCTTTTTTTATCAAGAAAGAAATTTGTGAATTGTTGTCATTAAAAAATAAAATAAAATAAAATAACAAAATTGGAAGCCATAATACTATAATTACTATTTTACCCTTTAAATAAAAATTGATAAATTAATTTTATCCCTAGACATAAATCACTATTCATCATAATAGTATAATTACTATTTTACCCTTTCAATAAAAAATTAATGAACTTGCTAGGGGTAATAAGATTTTTTCTGCATGACACATTTGTCATTACGAGATTAATTGGAAATTATTTGGTCTTTTGACATTTTAAAAACACAGTAAATAAAACTATATCATCCTTAAAACATAATTTGTTAAAAGGTTGATTGGGGGAAATTGATCTTTTATATTATGAAAGCATAGTGTAAAAACTATTATACTTTTAAGAGCAAAAATCTTCAACTTGTAACTAGGAGCATTTTTATATTTTCAAAATGGTTTTTTTAGTAATTAATAATTTGACTTAGAAGCAATTTGGTCTTTTCATAAATATAATTATTAATTTAAAAAGAATAGTGGTTGGTGTATGCAACGCACACGTCATCAATTGAGCGACACGTAAGGTGTTATCTCACATCCAATCATCATTGGAAGCCTCTTGTTGTGATCTTCTTAGTGGTATGGTACGAGTACACAACATCATATTAATTGGGCTCTAGGAGACTATAACAACTCCAATTTTAGGAATAATATGGCATTTCAATAAAACATTTACATAAACCTGACCATATAAAAATTTATTCATAAAGTAAGAAGAACTTCATAGTAAAATAAAATAATCATTCAAAATTAAAACATTAAATAATTTCCTAAGAAATATTCCAAACCATAGAAAACAAATACATTAACTAATATTGACTAATTGTACAAGAAGAGTAAAATTCATAATAAGAACAAAAGAATTAATATATCTAACCATAAGATATATAATATTTACCAAATTCAGTTAAAAAAGTCTAATTCATTACATAGTTTTCCAAAAGTTAAACATAGAAGCTTTAGTCAACAGTTACATCAAAAATTTACATAAACCTATGTCTAGTTATCTATAACAAAATAGATATGTCTCCAGCTAAAATTATTATTCTTGTCGCGAGTGAGATATTCTTATAAATTAAACATATAAATCTAAATTACCTCTCAAATGAAAATTATAAATCTTAAAAATTAAAATATAATGTCTTACTTTTTCATCACATTATTTTGTATCCTTAAGATGATAGTTCTAATATCAACATAATCTAAGTTAATATTCCTAGCATCTAAGTTTCCGGTAAGCAAATCAAGATCTTAATGATACTAATATCAACATAAACTTATTGATATTTTTAGCTTCCATGATTCAAAAGAAAAACACGAACACCAAGTAATGTCAATATCAACATAATTCATGCTAATATCATTAGCCTCTAAGTTTTCAATAGGCTAATCAAGTTCTCATTAATACCGATATCAAAATAATCTTGTCGATATCATTAACTTTCATGATCCGGTAGAAATACACAAACATCAAGTAATGATAATATCAACATAATCCATGTTGATATCATTACCCCCCCAAGTTCTAGTAGGCTAATCAAATTCTTTTTTATAAGTTTCCTTTATATTTCTTTCTTTTATAACATAACAAAATAATAATAACTCAAATATATATCTACGACTTTCATAGAACATACCCAAATTATCTTTTTTTCTCAATTCTTATTAGTAAAAATGAATTGAGGAGAAATCATATATGTTTGATGTGCTGATCATGAACCTCTCGCACCTTGAAATCTAACCGGAGCAATAACTCTTGTCTTCAACCAAAATGTTTTATTATCACCATTTTATATTGACTCTTGGACCCATATAACATGCTACTCAATTATTTCCATGTATTTATAATATTTATGTTAAATATACCAATAAAATTTATTACATCATTTCCACATTACGAACCAATTTCGACTAACCTTTACATAGAATCTTGAAAAAAAAATTTCATTCCACACATCCCTTAAAATATAATTATTTACTATGCAAATATTTTATACGATAATACCTAATCAATTTTAAAATTACTCATTTATTTTTAATGACCTTTAGGCCGAGGCTTAAATACCAAAGAAATCATAGATTTTTAGTTATTTTTTTTCGAGTTTTTGCATGAATTCATAATTATAGGATGAAAACAAACTTACATATCCTATAAATAATCAATTTGAAGAAGACATCCCTCCCCTTCCTTGGTGCCTCTAGGTCGGCACCAACACTAAAAGAAATAGACAATTATTTTTTCTTAATTGCTTCAATTCTAACTTGTCCATCAATTAAATATGCATATTAACATGATTCCAAAGTAAATTAAACAATCCAAGTAAGAATTTCTCAAATCCCTAATTTCTTCCATACACAAAAATATTGATAAATTCAAAAAATATATATATACATTAATTGAACCAAGACAAGAGTTTCTTACCTTTTAATATCAAAGACTTAACGTGAAAAGAATGGAAGAATTGCTTGATTTTCTCCCCTCTTTTCTTTTTTCCTTGTTTTCCCCAAATTCTTCTCCTTCTCCTAAGTTTAATTCCTCTCAATTTGTATAAGTACCCTTCCTAAAACTTTCAATTCTCCTTTTTACTTCTTAATCCACTTATTTTTGTGAGATTTTATGGAAGAAAATTGAAGAAAAGTTTGAAGAAGCCAAGAGGCTATTTATACTTTGGGGAAAGTCTCCAAAATTACTACATTTCCCTAAAAGTTTATTTTAGGAGTTTCTTCTTTAATCGAGTATCCTGCTTCCATCTATTTCGATAAATAACTATACTAAAAAGTTTTAGTCCTTGAAAAATTATCTTGCATCACCCTTAATATTTATTTTACTTATTTTATTTTTTTATTATTTTAGGGTTTTACATGAACTTTTTTTTTTCTTTTTTTCTCTATCTTTTTCGTGCTAAAATATAAAGGTAATTATTATTTTTTTCTTTATTTTTTTTTCTTCAACTTCATCCTTCATCATTTGATTTCATTTAATTTTTATATTGAATTTGGTCCTCATTCTTTTCTTTTGATTGTTTTTTTTCCTCTACCTTATTGAGTTTTATTTTTAATTTCATCCCTCAGCATTTGATTTCAAATTATTATATCAAATTTAGTCCTCATTTTTTTTATTATAATTTCTTTTGTTTCAGGGCTTTTTTATTATATCTTTTTTTTTTCAATTTCATCCCTCAGCTTTTTGTTGATGTAGAATTTTACTTCATTATTTTTTAGGGATTTCTTTCTATAGGGTTAAACTCAGGCCCATAACCAGAGTCACAGGTTTCGAAAATTAACATAAGTTGACTTTGAATTTTTTTAGGTTCATTTTTTTATAAAAAAATTCAATTTCATCTTTCAACATTTGATTTATTGGGAATCAGTTTTCATGCTTTTTTTTTCACTTTTTTTTCTATGAGATTATTTCAAGTGTACTCATGGTCATAATGTTAGCATGTTAACCCAAGTTGACTCATATTTTATTTTCATTTATTTTTTTAGTTAATTTTTTTTAATTTCATCTTTAAATATTAGATTGTTTAATATTCATGATTTTATTCAGTTTTTTTTTAACAAGATTATCCTAATATCACGACCAGGTCGTAGATATAGTATTTTAACCCAAATAAACTCGGATCAAGTTTTTTTGACATGTTTTATGCTGTTAATTTTTTATTCATTTATTTATTGTCATTGTATTTTTTTTATTTAAATTAATCAAACTTATTTTTTTATGTTCTTAGAAACACTTTCATTGCCTTAGCATTATTTTTTTACATTAAAAAAAGAAAGTTAAATCAACCCACGACACTGCGCAAGCCCCCTAGGCTATACACAGTACACACTGCTTAAAGCCTTAAACTACAGCGATCCCCGCAAGACCAGCGCAGAGGGCTTTATATAGAAAACTGAAACACTCCATCAGAAATATAAAAGGTCAACAGACACCCACTAATAAGACTCCTTTTCTCCTCTGATCATTTCCAGAAACTCATTCCTCTTATACAAAAGCAGATTTCTGATCACATCTGTTTCCGGCTTCCCGCCCCAAATAAAGAGGGAAGGAATGATAAATACAGATAATCGTGTAATATCACTAGTCCACATCTACATTTATGAGAATTTCTACCAGCATACAAAAGTATTGCACCAGTGCTCCATACAGATTTCTTTGAACCGTGCTTCATCTCAAGGACTATCCTGTTAAACAGCATTTGTAGGTCGCGTGCTTCACCCTCACGCCACCGCAGATTAAATCGGAGTACTGCAGTTCAGATTGGCACTAAATGTAATTCTGGGGCCAGCATCAGTGACCAGTTCAATGTTACATCTATTAGTATGTACACATAGATATTAAATAAGTATGGAAACAACATGGTTACAAGATTTTATCACTGTCGCAGAGGTACATGGCCATCCCTGGAAGCCATCTTAAATCACTGGCGTATGACAGGAACAAGGCTCTCAAAATCAATAGAGCAATGCACTTGAATATGTATTCTCAACTTCGCTTTCAATTGCTGATCCACCTTCGTTTTCGAGGAGGCCGCTCTGGTTTAATCTCTGAATCTGCAGGAGTCTCAGGTTTGACAGAAGGCACCGCCTCGCTCTCCATCTTTTTTACTGAGATGGCATCTTTCTCACTTGGCATTGGAAGCTTGAACCTCTCACTCCGCTTCTTCAACTTCTCAACCGTGTCCAAGTGCCGGTCCTCCGATGGCTTTGTATCAGTATCCTTATTCTCTGCATCAGCAACATCTTTCTCTTCACCTGTGCAATGCTTCTCAACAGTCTCGATTTTTGCCTGCTTCTCAACAGTCTCAACTTTCTTAGGGGGTTCATCAGAAAGTTTACTGCCTTGTAAAGATCCACCATTGTTATTCCTATCAGTCTCTTTAAACTTTAAGGAAGCTGATGCCTTGCTGATATTGTAATCCCTCTCTTTATGGCTTGTCCAACGCTCCAATTTTGAGCGTCCTCTCCTGGAATCTTGTTGTTCATCATCCGAGGAAGCATTTTTCTTGAGTCTTTTGGAAGAGTTCAATTGCATCAAGATCTCAGCCTCTCTGCTTCCTGGCTCACGAGAGCGTTTTAAAACCTAGAAAAAGTAAAAGATGAACAGCACCAGCTCAGTTCAAGGCACTTTCTAAATTAATCAGCAAGTGGTCAACTAGTTGACAACCAAATGAGTTGCCAAGGGAAAGAGTACATGTATGAAAACTTGATTTTCAAATTAATGACCACACCCCATCTAAGCTCTCGATGTGAACTTCAAGAAATCTTAACAGTAAAAAAGTTTCCATAAAGAAATCAAATCTGAATGTAGCCCACCATTGTGAACTAATTTCAAGAAATCTTAACAATCAAAATGGCTAGGCATTCCTAAGCACAACCCTAGGAATTTGCAGCACTGCCTGCCCAAGTACCTAGATCTCCACTGTACCTGTCATTGGTAGTATTAGATACTGAAGGTGAGAGACTATATAACACATATCTTAAAGTGAGTTCTGCATCATGTTGAATATCAGTTCAGATTTTATCAGACTTGCTTAAAGTGAGATGACCTCACAAGGCTTTTATCTCCTTGAGCGGGTATGATGTACTTCAGTAACAGGAAGACTATACCTTTTTTTTTTGCATGGTTCTGTGGCATGGAGGGTGGAGTCATTCGGATCCACCTGAAGGGTTTAGGAAATGAAAGGATGAGAAAATGTTGTGGATGTGCGGTATCTATGGGGTAGTTTGGCAGTTGGAGATAAAGCAGATTAGAGAATTGGTAGCTATTCAGCAGCTGTTGTGCATTTTTAATTTCAGGGCTTTTCTGTTTGGATATCTCCCAGTTGCTTTCTGCTAGCTTAGTTTTGTCATTAGGAGGATGCATCCTTGTATTTATGTTCTGTTTTACCATCCACTAATACAGTTTTCTTCTATCAAAGACAGTTTTATATGTTACTTAATTTATCAATTATCTGCCTTGAGGAGGGTATTCCTTGAGTTTTATTTTCTAGAGCTAAGCATGGAACTTACCGTTTCATCATTGTGACCATTCAGGTTGTCTTGGTTTCTTTTGGAAGGGCCCCAGGTGCCATGATCTCCACCATCAGATTCTTTATTCTTCCTTGGGTTTTCTTTATGCTTCTTCTCATGCACCCTTTGGCTAACAGAAGTATCTACAGTGCGATCAACACGAGAGCTTGACCTTTCCTGCCTGGATCTTCTCTCTTCATTACTAAACTGATTTCCTCGTGCATAAACATCATCACGTCCCCTATGATGTGAAAGACTTTCATCCTCCATTCGGTCCCTTCTTTTCTGGTGTTCACTGATTCGAACTGTATCTTTAAGTTGGTACTCTTTATCAGAAACTTTATATTCATCTTTCCCCCAAGCATGGCCAGCCCATGCTTTGTCATCCACAACACGCCCACTCCTTGCAGATGCTCGTCCTTCTTCTCTCTCTCGTTTTGGTAAATTTTCTTCACTGGATTGTTTTACCCTATATAACTCCTCCCTCTCCCTCTCCCTCTGCCTCTCACCCCTCTCTCTTTGGAGCCAGACCTCGTCTTTATGCTTAACAGAGTGATAACCATCAAGATTGTCTCTAATCCTTTGCTGATCATCTCTTTCGTGCCTTCGGCGACTGGTATTTTCTCTGTGGCCATGCAGTATCTCCTCCTTATCAGCATATTCTCTTTTCACATATTCTTCATCTTTCCTCCTTTTGCTGTGGTAGTCATCTACCATTTCAAACCTACTCTTCAAATTGTCATCTCTTTCCCTGTGCCGTGAACTGCCATCCTTATCATGATGGATCCTGTAGCTGCCATTCTCTAACTGTTTCCTTGAATGAAGATGTTCATCTTTGTCACTCCTCTCAGTCTCCCGAATCTTACCCCGGTGCCTTGATCCCATTTCATCTCCGTGTTCCCTCTTCCTGTCTTCAGTTCTATGTTTTCTGCTATGTGGATCTTCATCTCTTTGTTGCCAAGAGATATCTGGATTTTCACGCTCCTTTCGCTTATCATAGCTCTCATGCTTCATATGCAAATGATGGGGCAAGCTAGGATCCAGGTCTCTATGAGGATAAGAATCCTCCCTCCCTCTTATCACACCACGATTTCTTTCCATCTCTCTTCTCACATCACGATCCTTTCTTTGAAAATTCTGTTCATTTTCATCAAGGTGCCGTCTGATGCTCCCTGAGCGTGTAGAACGTCTATCTTGAACAACTTCCTCCTCAACACCATCTTGCCATTTCTGATAATCTTTGCTACTGCCTGATCTTGCTTTGCTATTTTCACTGCTTCTTGCAGCCTTTGAGTCTTCCTCATCATCAAGCTGTTGCAATGCAGGCTGTTCGCCATGAGAACTTACCTTTTGTTTCCTTGTAGAATGGTGCACATTTCCATCCTTATCATTAGTGGTTTCTTCATTCTCAGTCATTTCATCCCTTCCCAATCTAGAGCTTCCCTCAGCTTGCAAAGGCTCAACATCATCTTTTTCCTCAGAACTCAACTCTCTTGCATCTCGAACTGTGATAGGAGATGATATCCGTGGACTGAGTTTATCGTCCATACTTTCAGTTGATTCTTCCTCCACATCATCAAGAAATTTCTTGTCTCGTGAGTTTTGACTAGGAGTTAAATGAGGAGAACTATCACATGATCTTCCCTGCATCTGCCTGTGAAGAAGAGGAAAGAGTTAGAATTTTTTCAGTAGTTCAGGTGCAGTTTTAACAAGTGAAGACTAAATCAACATCAAAACTAAATGAAACTACGACTAATGAATTCTTGATCCATCAAGCATTCACTATGGCAACAGCCTATGGCCTGCTAAACACAAGATTTACAGCTTAAAATAAATTCTCTAATAAACAAAAAAATCTATCTCATCACAATTTATAACTGAATAGGTTAAAGATGAAAATATCCATGGGTCCATTAAGTACTCCAAATTCAGGGGCGGACAAATGTGAGTTTTCAGATTGACAAGTAAAACACCATAACCACCAGTATCACACAAGAGTGTAATTATGACTGAACATAGAAATGTGCATACCTCTAGTTTCTCTCCTAAGAAATCATTAACTCAGTTTACAGTTATCCACAACTCAGTCTACATTTAATCTATAATTCACTATTTTCATGATCTTTTAGAATCCTCCGACCATGCTTCAGTGAAGCATATGAAAGGTGGCCAAATTTCACTCTTGTGAAAATTGATATACACATAAGAACCTCCGGATGGGGGGGTTGTGCATCCCTACCCACTATTTATGGCATCCTAAGTATATTCTCTAGAATCTCCTCCTGTAAGGTGCTCATCAAGATTATCATCTCTTTCAGATGCTTTCAAATGTCAAATGCCTATCACTTGATATCTGAAATACAAAAAGATTCATAAAAGAGAGAAAATAAGCAGATGCTGGCATATTAGCTCTATCCAAATTGAATACAGCGGCACAGGAAGTATCAAGAGTATTTGGTTTAGTTAAAGGCATTTCTATAAGAATTCTCTCATTATGTTTTGAACACTTATTCTTCTTCTCTAAATGTTGCCACTACCATAATTATTCTACAGCCCCCAAAGTATCCTCCAGTAGCCACTATTAACCATTATGCCAGCACAGCCCTAATTTTCACTTTTTTACCCCAACTCTTTCTCAACTCAATACCCATTAAACCACTCAAAAGAAAACCTAAATCTTCAACATTTAACCACCATACTCATTCTTCTCCATTTTTTTTTTCAATTTGTCAACATTTTGTCACCAAACTTCATTGTTGTCCAACCACTTGCAAAACCTTAAAACAATTTATACATTCCGCATCAATCCGAAACCCTAAATTTCCCAATTTAACAACCCTAGCCCATCACAGAACAAACAAATGCATATTCCTCGAACCTGTCCTGCATTGCCATAATAGCGTAATTGACTATGGTAAGCCTTATTTCATACCTTTCCTCATGAGGGGTGCCAGAGTCCCTACCAGGGTAGGAAGGAGGGTGACCCCTAGAACCAGTCTGGTGGTATGGAGCTGGTGCTTTGGGATGGAAGGGCAAAACATCTCTCTCAGACATGTTGTGGGCAGAATTCATGTAAGGTGTTCTCCTCCCACCCTTTCGACCATTGTAGGCCTGTGGAAAACCACCAGCATATTCATTTTCTGTCTGTTCCATGTCATCTTCAGATGCATCGCTCACTTTAAAGTCATCTTTTTGAGGATCATTGTGTGCTCCATCCTGGACACCATCTCTTGGGGGGAATCATCTAGAGAGCCCTGGCAGACAATCTATTCATCAAAGAAACTTTTAGTTAATCTACACTGCATATGTACTGCGCAGATATCAATCAAATGAATATGGCTATATCAGTGCAATTAAAGACAAATGTTTATTTACCTCTATGATGGCATCAGAATCACGAAGTCGAGGAGCTCGACCTTCAATGGAGGGGATGCGTTCACCATAACCAGTTTCAACTTGTATTGCTCTTCCAGTTGGCTAAAAAGCAAATAAAGTAAACCATTGAGTCCTCAAAGCAACACGGAACCAATGATAAATGTAGAGAATCTGACATCTTTAAAACATTTTTATAGAAAACCGTGTTTTTTTGGTTCATTGAGAGGCCAGTGGGCCTTGGACTACACAATAAGAGTAGCCCTCCTCCGATCCCTAAATCCACACTCCAAGCCATCACTCCCAAGGTTTGAATCTGAGACCTCCTAGTGAAAATCCTAAGTCTTAACAGACAGAGTGTCCCACTAGGAAAAATAGAAAACCATGTTTGAATGATTTGGACAATAAGGAAGAGCCATTCCTGGCTATGCAACAAGAACGGATATGTTTAAGTTGCAGGCAGTAGATGAATTATACAAGAGAGCCTTCTCAAAAAGACATGGATTTTTGTCTCTGATTATGAAAAAATAATGGTCAAATTTTATGCTAAATATGTAGAAGAGAATGGAAGTCAAAGCATACTATTTGTGGCCGCATACGAGCAGATCCTTTAGCTAAATCACTCTGTCCAATGTCTGACTTTCCAGCATTTGAATTGTCAGATGGAGCATGGAAACCTGTTGCCGCTGCTAGTTCTGGTGGTAAATCAGGATCGTATTCCTAAAGTGAATTCAATAGAAAATCAGAAACTTTCCTCTTCACCAAGTAAAAACTGAAATATACGACTTATTTTACTGTATGAATATCCATAAACCATAGCATGCATGATGCCTAAGCATACAATTACCTGCTCTGCCCGCCCACTTTCATAAACACGAATTTTGCTTTGCATTGTAGTCTCTAGTCGATATTGTTCCTGCACAATTGAAATGATCCTCTTACATATTCATATATCTAATAGATAATACAATTTAAAATACAATATTCACCAGCTGTTTGCAATAATCTTTCCAGCTCTCCTCATTCAAACCAAAGTTGAAGTAGTCCGATATGTCCACGCCAGGATATTTCCATGGCTTTTCCTCAAAGCCATCAATGTCAAAATCAAATATGGTCCTGAAAATAATATTGAGGATTGATAATCATTCATCAGGAGTCAGGACAAACCATATAGCTCAATTGGACAATGCATGGTAGTCCCATACTGAAATGGACAACTCACAAATTAAAGACCAAACAAAAGGATTTATGTGACATGCAAACACAAAAGTATATCTTGGGTATCACCTAACAACTATAGTGAATTTCAACTCACTAGATAAAGACATCAGCATGACAAGGCCTGGGATTAAACAGTGTATTAGGTGAAGATTGAAGAGCAGGATGATTGTGTAGTGATTATTCCATATAGGAGTTTATGCGATTATAAACCAAACAAACAGCTTGCTGAGGTAGAAGGTCAGACAGTACAGTTCATGCACAGATGGCAATCAGAAGATGTCAAGTCTCAGAGGGGTGGGGTACATATTTCCCATTTCCAAGAAGCATCTGATTTATAAATCTATCTAATTATTCAATAAGGATTGACCAAAGTACAGATTTAAAATTAATATGTTTCACAGATAATGGCATTCCACACAACACATAAATGTAGGAAAAGGGCTCATATATGCAACCTTAATGGAGCCATACTAAAAAAAAATATTGCTTTTATTCATATAATTTTTAGGAAGGGCAACGTCAACAGCCTTTTAGGCTATGGAAACAGCACCTGCATTTTGTACCATCTAAACAGGTTCTGTGTCTCCTGCAAGGTGGTGGATCTCAAGTTCAATTTCCACCATATTTGAGAAATATCATCAGGATCATAGTTGATCCAGAAGAGAGCATGCAGGAAAAACTACAGGCTGTTTTGAAATGGAGAAGCCCCCCTTGATGGCTGATCCCATCCGCCACCCATGACAGGTCTCATATGAGAACCCTAAATCTATCTCATACTTTCATTTAATTCAGGAATGCCTTAGAGCTTGCTGCATCTCACCTTATTTAATGAACTTAAGGAAATGGAAAAGATTCTAAAATCAAATCATCTAAAGTACTCTTTTACAAAGACTTTAAGAACACATACATCTAATCCAAACCCAAGGTAAAATCTATAGCATGAGGATGATTCAAGAAAATCAATGATGGTGTAACCCTAAATATTACCAAACATGGAATCATGTAAAGATGGAAGGCTTTGATCTATTGTTGATGAACTTGTCATTTATTACTCTTGTAACATGAGATTTTGAGCCTCTCTAGCAAATAGCAAGTCAGCCAGAACACCCAATGAAACATAGTAACAGACAATGAAGCAACAGCACATATATATGCTTCTCCTACTATAATGATTAGAGAGAAAAGAGAATTTCTAAACACACACACACACAAACACAGAGAGAGAGAGAGAGGGAGGGAGGGAGAGAAGATGAAAGAATTGATACCCCCCAAAAAGATTAAGAGCAAGAAAGTTTCTTGGCTCAGCGCTTTTCTTTTGG
Source organism: Populus x sibirica (assembly GCA_019202695.1). Taxonomy (NCBI): domain Eukaryota; kingdom Viridiplantae; phylum Streptophyta; class Magnoliopsida; order Malpighiales; family Salicaceae; genus Populus; species Populus x sibirica. The sequence continues at coordinate 184,971 of JAGMVL010001966.1, forward strand.
CCATGAGTCCATAGCATTGCATGTGTTATCCACATATGCAGGTAAGAGAGAGAAAGATGCAGACAACAAAGATGAAAGAAAAGCATGAAACCCTAAGAATATACAGCTGAGATCTTGAACACCCAGCATAGTTTAGAAATTAAATTTCAACTCAACGGAGAGACAGTGAGCATCATATTCATATATATTTGATTTGATTAAGTCATATTCAGATGCTTGGAGCCTCAAACACACACACATACACATAGTGTCAACAACTTTTTTAGAATGTCACATGGACTATTGACCAAAAAAACTAGCTGTGACATTGTAAAAATCCAGCTAATGATGTAAATAATTTACAAACAACTTAAATGCAAGATAATTGATAAAAACAAAATAATGTAATGAAACTCAGTGAGAGAAAAAACCAGTTGATGAATTTAAGTGAAAATTACTTGTGGGAAGGAAGCGTGAATTCCATTCCACTGCCAAAACCCCTCCCTGCACCCCAAGCAGACCCCCCAAATCCTGGATGAAAGTTCTTTTGAGGGGCACCTTTTATTCCTACTGGTCGCCAGTCACCTCTACCTCGACCAGCTATAGCACCCATGTTCATAGGAGGACGGACTTGACCTGGAGTTCCTCCGGGACCAACACTAGTAGCTGCAGGCATCGGTGCTGCACCAGGTCTTACATACTGCATTCCAACAAAAAATAAGCCATAATGTTGACAGGGAAATGAAATGAAATGAAATGAAATGAAAATAAGAGGCAAGCCCATCAAATTAAAAAGTAAAAACAAATGAAAAGCCATTGGCACCAAATTAAAAACAAAAGTAAGCCAGTGGCACCGAACAATTGCAGGTGAAGAGAACTCTACATACACAATTAACTTGCAACAATGATTCTTATTTGCACGGAGAAACTACAAGCTGGCATAAGTTAAGCATGGCTCATCAAAATTAAGCTTCCAATTTAGGAACATAAATCATATCAAAATTAAGGCCACTTTTCATCATGCTAGCAGCAAACAACAGAATTGGCCCAAATCAGAACATCGGAAAAGGTCAACCTATTCAGCTTTAGAATATATGAAGTTCAAGCCCAAGATAGAATCTGCAACGACAAAGAAGTTATAATTTTCCCTATGACGTGTTCCCTTGGCAAGAAAATGAAAAAAAAAATTGCACAAAGAGACAGGCAAGATGGTGAAACTCAAGGTATGGAAAGGAACTTTACAGCTGGGCGTCAAGGAGGAAGTGAGCAATAAGAGCAAAGACAGTAAGGATAGTTTCAAAAAGACCAGGCGAGAAACCACATATCAATTTGACCACTGGGGCTATTACAAGTTTTCAACCAAAAGAAAAATTATTATGAAGGTTCAGTGGAAAGGCATCTCAAACATATGGATTCCAATTCCAAAAAGTAACATATCAATGGAATTAACTAGTTGTAGATTTTGAGTTGGACAATTCAATGAATGAAGAGGAATAAATGAGTTTAGCTCAGTATAGTTCATGGCTATCTGAAGCAAATAATACCAGGAGAAAGATAAGCATATCCTATGTCATTGTAGGGTGCATCAAATAATACTACTTACTACCTCTAATATACCAGGGAAAATGTTCACTTAAATTTTTGTGGGGACTATCAAGACATAAATAATAGGCTGCAGACCATTTGTTTGCAAAATTACATGCACATCTTCTTGGCCATAAGAAAATGGAGCAAATTTTACCAAGCATCTCAAGCAATTATTTACCTTCTCGGCTGTTCCTACCACAGCATTACCCCTATTATACAAATGCAATAGGTCAACCCAGATAAAGATTACAACAACCATGAACTTAATTGACACATTTGAGCATGGAGAGACATGCCTAGCTATAACAGCTCCCCATGCATCAACAACAAAGATATCTTGATCGTCATTTTCATCCTCACAATATCCACCTATTTAAACTGATGATTGCAAAGGCCAAAGATTGTTATTGTAACCCACAGAGAAAAAATGCTGACTGCAGGGCATTCTGACATGGTGGAGCAAAGGAGCCCTTCATAATCAAAGGCTAAACTTGAGCAGGGGAGGTAAAATGACAATCACGAAATCTAAGAGGAACCAATGCCAAAGTTTGTTGGCATGCCAAAAAATTCCGCAGGATGTAATCTTGGTGCTAGCATCGTTGTCCATTGCATCTGTTCCCGAGCAATAATGTCATTGCAGGAGAATCCAAGGAAAAGTACTTTCAATTAGAAAAGCTTTTCAAATTTTCATATTTGCATAACAACTAGGAATCTACCCAAGTGGTTACTTTATGAAAATCCCACGCACCAAGAGAAACATGTTTAACAATTGACTAAAAAATTCTCCACAAATATATGCTTCCCAGACACCAAAGATCGTTCGAGAAATATCAACAATTGAGGTGAATGAAATTTTGCAAACCAATTAATCCTCGGTGGCTTGCAGTATTTAGGAAATTTTGAACCTTGAAGCCAGATAATGTATCTAGAAGAAGCAATACGATGAAAAAAGCACAAAAAATTCATGAGCATAATCAAGTAAATTTAAGAATTTTCATTCAACTTTTTCAAGTAATCATACATTTATAAGAAAAGGAACTATAAAACCCACTCATATCATATGTACAATAGTTACAAAAGCCCTGACTTGCTTTTCTTTCTTTCTTTCTTTCTTTCTTTTAAAGCTCAACATAGAACATCAACAACTACAACACTGACCTTAAACTGAGAATGAAACGGATGATGATGATAAACATGATTGCTATACCCAATCTTCGGTCCGACCACTGCATTTCCTTTCCCCACCGCTTCTCCTCCTTCTTTCCTCTCGCCTTCTGCCCCACCTCCTGCAGCCGCAACCCCATCCTCACCGCCACCCCAATCCTGCTCCTCTATCGCTTGATTCGGTCCATCTCCATCAGCGACAATCACAAGCGGGTCCCCATCCTCGTCATCATCGTCATCATCACCGATCTCTCTATCAATTCCCATGGTCCCGCCAGGATGAGTGTTATCATTCAACACTATTTGCAAATCATCCTCGCTATCACTCTCCTCCTCGTCTTGCCAATCGCCACCGCCGCCACTGATCTCAGCAGAAGCTTCCATCTTTCTAGAATCATCTTCCATCAATCCAGGGATAATCGGGCCCGAATCTTCAAGAATCCCAGTATTAACCTCCTCGATATCAAAACTGACCTCTGTGTCCTCGCCAATGGATCCTTTAATAGGCGATTCTGCATCTCCCAAAACCCTAATTCGAGGAGCTGAATAAGAGGTAATTTGAATAGAGTTTTGATTGGATGGATCAGGAGGATTGCCGTGGAGGATCTCGTCATCGTCGTCTTTGACAGCGTCGTTGATATCGATCGGACGGTGGAGAGAAGAGGGTGCAGAGAGAGGTTGTGTTGGTTGCGGAGTAGAGGATGAGGATGAAGAGAATGGACGTAAGACGTCAGTGTAGAGATCTCCAAATTCGTCATCGTCTTCCATCGTAGAGAGAGAGAGTGATAGAGAGAGTTCTTGGTTTTTCAGAGAGAAGTAAAGAGAAGAAAGCCAGCGAGACAAAGGGTTTTGAGGTTCGGGGGACGTGTTTGCTTCGTGTTTTATCTGTGAAGTAATGAGAAGGGCGAGAGGCGGTTGGTTTGGGTCGTAGTTACGAGCCCCGGCAGCTTCATTTGGTTTGGGTCAGGCACTTAATGGATCAATTAGAGTTTTGATCAAGCCGAGTTATTGGAAAAATCTTTTTTTGTATTCAACATGATATCTTTGTTTAAAAGTTAAAGTTGAGTTGAGTTGATAGAAGTCAACTTCTAAGCCAGATTTTAAATTAAATCAAATTAATAATTAATTTTTAAAAAAAGTTAAAAGTTGAGTTGTTCTAAGTTAACTCCTAACCTACAACTCAAGTTTTAAATGATCAGCTGTTAATAACTATAGTTTAGATTTGGGTTTGTTTTTTGTTTTAATTTTAGACATTTACCTACCAATCAATAGTTAACTTCTTGAATTAAATTGATTTGTTTTGATAATTAAAAATCTTTATTTGGAATAATTTTAAAAATATAAAATTTATTTAGTTTGAGCTATTAAAAAGATACAATTTACTTAGTCTGCTATTGTTAAAAAAAAAATCAATGAGAAAGGAAGGAATAAGAGAATTGATGAATCATTATTTTTTATTCAATATTTTGTAGTTGGAAGAGTCCAGTGCAATGTAGATTTGGCAATAAACCATTTCAATGTCGAACCCATGGGTCAAACAGATTGCTAAAACCAATATACTTGAGTTCAGTCATTAGTTGAATCTAATATAATATAAGTATGACATGTTGTCAGACTCAATATACTTAGGTTCAGCTATCAGTTAAATCTAAAGTAACATGGATCTGATAAATCACTCTTTTTATCTGAGTTTGGCTAAATGACAGTTCTAATTGATCTTAAAAATCTAGGACTATGAAATTCAGATTAATTACATAAATTGTTCATATCAAAGGTAATGATCTCCCTACATCTATAGATGTAAAATAAGTTTCTTAAGGGTCTACCACACTTAACAATTTATTAATGATATGTGATAGATATTTATCTCTCATTAATAACATATAAGAGGTATTTTGCCCTCATTAATGTTATTAAAATAATAAGACTTCCCAGTTCTTTCTTTTTCTTGAAGACAACTTTAGATAGAAGTGATCATATCGGTTCGGTTCGGTTTTTATCAAAAAAAGTAATCAAACCGGTTTTTTTTTAAAAAACCAAAATCAGTTCAAACCGATCGGTTTTGATTTGGTTCGATTATTTTAGAACAAAAACCAGTTCAAACCGATTGGTTTCGGTTCGGTTTGGCTTGGTTTTTTTTCAAGTTTGGCTCGGTTTTTTTCGATTTGGATTCGGTTCGGTTTTTTTAGTTTCAGGCTTATAAAACCAAAATCAAATCGAACCGGTCAATTTTTAAAAAATTCTAATCGATTGAATCGGATTTTTTTCACGATTCGGTTTTTTCGGTTATTTTTTTCTGGTTTTCTTAATTTAATCAGTTTTTCAATTTTTTTGCTTACCCCTAACTCCAGGGGTTATATATACCCCATGAACCATCAAGGTAAAAGGGTCAGAACTTTTTCAACTTTAAATAGCTTCCATATACTTCAGACTATTGATTATACTAAAATATAAGAACAAACACATTTATTCTTAGAATTTAAGGATTTTTTAAATCATTTATTATCTGTTCCATAAAGTTATTGACTTTATCATCAGATCAAATGATCTTTAAGTACTCTTGATTAAGATTATTTTTGCAGGTAGTTAGGTTTTTATCATTAATTTGATACTTCCCGAGCTAAGGAGAAGAAAATAATGTTATTGAACACATTGATTAACCACTGTTATCGAAGACTTTATAATCGGTGGGTCTTTAAATACTCTTGAATGTGATTGTTTTTGCAAGTACTTATATTTTTACCATTAGTTTGGCACTTCTCGAAATAAAGAGAAGAAAATTGTGTTCTTGAACATATTGATTAATCACTATCCAAATATTAAATACCATATTACTTGAATATTCTGGATTTTAGAAAAACATTAGCGTTTGTGGAAAAAAACATTCAAAAAGTCATAAATACTATTAGTTAATTCTTTTTTCTATTTATAATCATCAATAACAGATAATAAACGCACTTTTAAATGAATTAGTAATCTTCCTACCACAACATATATTCTTGTGTGGCCAACCCTCCAACAATTTATTGACCAAATAATAACAAAAAATTTTTGTGAAAAACTTTAGTCATCTTACTGTGCGTTTTAATTTTTATTTTTTATGCCCGGTCAAATACCAAATTTCTTCTCATATGACATTATAATTATGTAAAAACCATTGTGAAAATATTAAAGTATCATTGATTATAGTTTTAATTGTTTTGATTATTTAATCATTTTACTGTACTATACAATTAAAATAGATTTTTTTTTTTTTAATTTGATAATTACTAATATATTTTGAAAAAAAAATTCAATACCCCCCATTTCCAGTGTTAAATTTTTTATGTGAGGGGTAAAACTGTAAAAATACTGTTCAATGAACAATGTTTACACTTAAAGGTGAATGGCAGTGGTTAGATAGAAATAAATTTGATGGTGGTCCATGCAAATACCTCAACAGGCCCAGACCCATAAAAGACCCGAGGTCCGCAAGCTCAATACAGCCGAAACGGGGCAGCAACACAGAACAGAGCACAACCAATTACCACTCCTCCATGTTCTTGTAATTTCTCACCTTTCAAAGTCCAAACAGACCATAGTATATATATATATATAAAAAATTTCCCATAGAAAGAAAGAAAATCAAACCCTAAAAAAACATGATCGGAGTAGGCAAGATCAAGCAATACTCTAACGTCCTCGAAAAACCTCTCAGCAAAGGCAAACAAGAGGTAACCTTCTTGTTCGAGTTTTCGATCTCTAACCTACTCAAGCCATTGGTGTGGTTTTCATTTGTTTCGAAGTCTTGAGCATTCAATTGATTGTTAGGGATTTTGTTTTTTGCAGGTGAGTTTGAGTGCGTTTGCATTTTTGTTTTCGGAACTTGTCCAGTATAATCAAACACAGGTTGATAACATTGCTGAATTAGAGCGAAGGTGAACATCTTGTTTTTGCAATATTTTCTTACTTCAATTCCATTATGCTCGCAAATTGCTCGATTTTATATAGTTAAGAATGTGTAATTGATTATTTTGATGAAAAAAAACAGTTATTTTAATCTCATATTAGTATATAAATTAATAAATTTTAGTGTGGTTTTTGAAGTGAAAAAAAAAGAAGGAATGGTTGAAACTAGTGTAATTAGAAGTGTTTACTCTAGACACCTGTAATTTAATTTCGTAACTGTTGTACGTGGCCTTCTATTTATATTTTTTTTTTATATAAAGTATTCGGGGTGTTGTCACTTGTTATAATAATCTTTGTGAGAAACGGAGCAGGCTAGAGGATGCAGGATATGCTGTGGGGGCTCGAGTTCTGGAACTTCTTTGTCATAGGGACAAGGTATTCACATTGCTAAGGGTTCTCCTTGGAACTCCTGTCACAGTTAAAAATTTGTTGGTCATGCCTATATTAATGCAATTTCTTAGCCACGTTCTCTGAAACAATCACACACATGAGAAGTAGACAAGTTCGGTTAGAAACTTTTTAGCTATTTCTTTGGCAGTAAGCAGCAGGGGCATTATATATATTAATATCATCACCCCACCCCCAATATAGTGATTATGTTATCTGGATTTTTTTTTATTTTTCTTTCAGAGGCAGCAGGAATATAGGCATTATACATCTGTATCTCTGATCAGAGTTTGTGGCCATGATTGTATATGACTGGGGTTTTGAATTGGGTGTGAGTAGCATGTGATATGAATTGCAGTTTGTGGGTTAGTTGTGAATAATGAATTACTTAATCAATGTTCCTGTGCTAGAATTGCTGGGAGAGGAGTCACAGTCCATTCTCGTTTTCAGTGCATGAAAGCATGCTTAGATTGCGGAAATTAGAGTAGCTATCTGTTATTTGATCTTCCACTCCACATTTGATGTCTTTAATGGCTCTACATTTTGCTGACTGGATACTTAGAATTTCATGCTGTCCACAGAATTGATACCTTATTTTATGCTGAATGGATTTACTTACGAAATAACTTTTAACATGTTATAGCTAGATCATGACATCAATCCAGAAAATTGCTTTGTTAGCTATCTTAACATCATCAACCTTTAGTTTTTGTCTGTGAAATCTGTGACTTGCTAAACTTTGAGCTTATGCATAGATGTTTATATTCAGTCAAATGCTATAAAGGCACTGTCCATACAGTGAGTCAATGGTGTGTGGTGTGGTCATTCACTGTAGTTTATTTGCATTTCTCCAAGGATCTCATTTTGCATTTCCCTCCTATGTCTCTCACCCCTGTGGCAACTAGTTTGTGGTTATACAAGGGGTGTGATTTAAGTTGTCTAGAGCTCTGGCTAGCTTGCCTCAGGAGGATTCTATTGAGTAAACTTGCGTTATGTATGATTTGACAAATATGATTTGGCTTCCCTCTGGAAATAGACCAATAGGTTTGCTTCATTGAACTTTATTTTGCATTGCATTTGGTTTCTACAAGTGCTATATCAATGCTTCTTTTGATGCTACAGGGCAACAGAAGGGAAACACGATTGTTGGGTATTTTGTCTTTTGTGCACAGCACTGTGTGGAAAGTGTTATTTGGAAAGGTAAGTTTATTTGCAGTATTTGAAAGTTCAATGACTCCGTAAGTTACATTTTATGTGAAAATGGAAAGTCATACCAAGGTGTTTTCTTTATTATTTTATTTCCATTTCTAATCTGCAATTCAGCATGTTTTACCCATTTTTGTCTTCTCAAAGCATTTATTTGTGTACCCTTTTCATTTCCTTTTCTATACATATGGTTGAAATATAGGTTCATGAAAAATTCGAAGTTGGACCTTACCAGTCTCTTTCCTGCTATCATGTTAGGTAGCTGACTCCCTTGAGAAAGGCACTGAACATGAAGATGAATACATGATCAGCGAAAAGGAGCTCCTTGTCAACAGGTAGTAATTATATCCTTGCCCTTTTTTGTTCAATAATATGACAATTGCTGTCACAAGTAGCTGGATTTGAGGCTATAAGTTATGATCTAGGTGCTGAACTGTCTTTGTGCTGTAGATTCATTTCAATTCCGAAGGACATGGGGACATTTAACTGTGGGGCATTTGTTGCTGGAATAGTAAGGGTAAGTACTAAATTTAATTCATACGACCTTTTGGTGGGCGGAATCTCTTATGAGCTTTTTTCTCCCTTTCCCTTTGTAGGGTGTTTTGGATAGTGCAGGTTTTCCAGCTGTAGTAACAGCTCATTTTGTACCTATGGAGGGCCAGCAACGACCTAGGACGACCATTTTGATAAAATTTGCTGAAGAGGTAAGGATTACTTTGTTTCCTTTCCCATTCACTTTGGCAAATGGATCAACAAAGATTGATTTTGCTTTAAATTCTGCCTATTCTATTCCAGTTCTTGCAATGTTCTTTCTCATCCCCTGTCTTGAATACTTGTCATGTTATGTGAAGTTTTGGTTTGCTGCTTTTGAATTGGACTGAAGATTGCAGATAACCTGTTACGAAACTGGCTTAACATTTGCATATTACTACTCCAAGGGTATGCATTAGGTGTTCAGTAGACCTTTCCATTTTGGTCAATCAATGAAATTTAAAATAAGTACTTATATAGGGACATTGCCTTTACTGGTTGCTCCACCCTTGCATTTTTTGGTTGCCGACATCTTTGTGCCCATCTGTTTTGTCCTCGTGAAGACCACTATGGTTTATCTGAGAGCTGCATGAGCCTTGCAAGCTGAGTTGGATGATTAGATCATATCTGATTAGAGATCACCTAGTAATGCCACTCATTTTATTACATATTCTTGTCCGGATAATATTTTCCTTGTCTTCTGAAAAGGACCCTGAAGCTTCAACTTGTTTCAGTTTTACTTTTCTGCGTTATCTTGCCAAGTCTTTGGGTGACGTAGCACAATTTTTTTGTAACTGTTTGTAAGATTGGCGTGTAGTTTAGCTTGTTGTTCGTGGTCTCAAGAAAATTGCTCTGTTGAGCGGAGGGTGGACCCATGCTTGCGATATTTCTCACCTCATTCTGGTCACGGCTTTTTTCTCATTTCTCTTTTCTTTATTTCAGGTACTAAGAAGAGAAGCAAGACTAGGTTGATGTCTGTACGAATATTTCATCATGTATCCTTCAATCTTCTGCAACAACATGGTGACGAATAGTGAACTTTTCAGCTGGTTTGTCAACAAACGAGGATTTTCACCTGGCAGTCCTGTCAGCTATACTTGTGACTCTATTCAATTTCTGTCTGATTTTTGTGTATGCTCTTCAAAGCACGGAAATTTTAATGATCTTGTAAAAGCAATTATTGCCACTTCAGTTGATGTGAAGTAAACGATATCCTTTTTTCACTGCACATAAGATCTTAGTCATGACTGAATAGACATTTTGTTTTTTTATTTTATAAGTGTTTTTTTTATAAATATTATTTTTTAAAAAATTAAATTTTTTTTGGTGTTTTTGTATGTTAATGTTAAAAGTAATTTTAAAAATAAAAAAATATTATTTTTATATATTTTTAAACAAAATATATTTTAAAAAGCAATTATTATTATATTTTCAAACACCTTTGACTTCACTTTCGGGGACAAATTGTGTTGAACTTACTAAACTCTGCAATCTTTTCATCCTCTCAAATGAAGATGGCAATGGGGTTCATAGAGTGAGAGAGGATACACTCTTCACCTGCCCTTCCATGGAAGTCTCTTGATTTCTATATCGGTCTCCTTTTATGCTACGATGGAGGTAATTTTAGATCTTCTAATTAGGGAGCTATTTTAGATCATCTAAATAAAAATAACAATTTATGAGTTGGATTTCTCCATGTTTATATCTTATTTATTATTTATCCAATAAAAAGTATAAATATTTATATTCTAAAACTGGGTTTGGAATATCATATACGTATATATATACATTAATTAGTGTTCAAAATAAAATAAAATAAAATAAAATAATAATATTTATGTGTGTATTATATTAATATTGAAATATGTATATATTTTATTGAATTTTTAAAAATATAAATGTTTTACATGTGTATTTATATAATACAAATAAATATTTTAGATTATATTTGGGTTGACTTAGGTTTGTATCTATCGAGTTAAATTAAATTAGTGTCCATACCTCTAGAACTGTCACAGGCAGACCTTTCCAATAGAGATTCACATGGTTTTGTTTTTCAAAATAAATTCATTAGATAAAGTAATATTGGTAATTATATATATATATATATATATATATATATATATATATATATATATATATTACTCGGGTTATACTTAGATTGAGTTTAATAAGTTTATTTTTTTAATTAAATGATAAAAAAACAAATAATGATAATAAACAACTATTTTTTTAAATGATCATGATAATTAAAAAAAACTTTTGAAATGATGAAATTAGGTAAAAAAAAAAAAACAAATTTAGTCTAGGTCAACCCAAGTTAGGATGATAGATATATAATTTCGTAACAAAGGACGAGTCAACCTAGGTTAACTATTATACCAGGTAATGAGATCATAATAGCACAATAAAAAAAAGATTGAGAAAACTATAAATTCAATTTTTTTTAAAAAATAATATCGGATAATAAAATAAAAAAAATATCAACTTTTCAAACTTGTAACTTGGTTCATTAGACCGAAAGTACTATACATGGAAAAACCACGAAACTTAATTCCTAACAAATCAAACATTGAAGATAAAATAAAATAAAAAATCAATTATTTAAAAGGATCCACGACAAAAAATAACAATTAAAAGAAAAAAAAAGCAAAAGGTCAACTATAAATTTTAAATTGAAAAGTGAAATAAAAAATAAAAATAACTTTAAGAAAACAAAAGGAATAAATATCAAATTAAAAACAATAATATACTAATTTTTAATTAATATTTATTATATATTAAAATACAAATCTGTCCTTTAGCCCACCTATAAAAAAAACCATAGAAAAATGACAAAAAAATAACTCTGATCAAAAGTTAAAGCTTCTATGCGCCAGCTCTATATGTTTTGGCTTCAAGAGTAATTTTATATTTTCTTGTTTAAAAAACTATAAAAGACCCTATTACCCCCGTTAGGCCAATTTTTTTTTTTGTTACGAGGGGGGGAAATCGTAACTTAACTATTACAATCTACAATGCCACCAGGTATACAGCCAGAATAATTGGCGCTGTGGATTTTACCGTTCCGTTTTAGTTTATTTTGTTAGCCTCATTGCCTGTTACCTCTTCTTCTTTAGATCAAGAACTACCGTCCTCACCTCCATGGCAGAAAAAAAGTACCCAATTCTTGCAAGACCATTACAGAAACACAAAAGGAAAGTCAGCGAAATACCAAATAGACATGACCAATCAACAATTCAAAACAATTTGACCAGGTCTGTCGCTACCTAATACTCCCTCCTACTTAGCACATCATATCATATGTCTAGCGTCACCATAAATTTTCCAGGAATTCAATCAGCATATGAAGTGGGGGCAAAAGATGGTAAGCCACAATTGATGCAAGAATGTCTTCAATAAATAGCAAGATAAGATTGATAAAGGTTCAAGAATAACAGGACGCAACATCAGAACTTACTTGGAGCAGAATCAAGCAACTAGAATGTGTCCAGAATTGAAAGGTCTGACTGCTTCATTTGTTATCAGAGTTAAAATGCCACATTATACTGAAAAACTCCCAGGAGATATGGAAAAGCGGTTGGGAGAGACTCCATGCAGGAATCCCAGTCCCAGAGAGAGGGACACTTAGAATATCAATATATCCTCCTCCAAACATGAGCCCCTCAAAGTTACAGAACCTATCATCTCATCACTACAAAGACTGATATGGAATGGTAATACCATCACTGAACGATAAATGAGCAGAAAAGGAAACATGCAAAACAAAGAAAATCAAGAACATATGTGCAGATTAACAAAAATGATTTTATTTCATATTTTCTTTTGGTAACAAGTATTAAGCCTGTCAATTCTCAACACCAAGACCATACAAAACACCAGCATATCTCTCAGGGGAGCCACTAAAGAAAATCTCCTTCAATTTCATAAAAGTGCTACTAGTAAGCAAACTATCAGAACCTGCTTGGTGAGAAATACCAATCCTCTTCACACCCAACTGCTCAGCCAGCTTGTTCAACCCACCGTGAAGACCATTACAAAACTTCATCAAATGCTTAATATCATAAAGCACAGGGAAATATATCTTGATCAGCTTAAAAAAATCTACTTGTGTATCAGGCAGTTTCTTGCCAGTAAGCATCTTAAGCAAGTACCCAAAATCATACCCACTATGAAATGTAACCCAATGAACATCATCATTCAAAACAATCCCAGACGTCATTAACAACTCAGTAAACCTCGTAGCATCAGCACCAACTTCTGCATTCTTCACAAAATCAATGCCACTTTGGGATAAAAGCTCGATAGAATCATTAGCATAGACATCTTCATTGGGGTTAAAATCACAAAAATTGAATTGCCAAACACAATACTTATCAGTTCCACAGGTTGGCAAGTTCCCTTTTTCATCAGATAATGTAAGGCCCAGTTGAATTAACTTCAAAAGATCAACATTTGCCTTAAGGGTTTGATAGTTGTAATCAGAGCCAGTCTTGACACTCCCCACCGGGCGTAAAACAATGCCAGGAAACTCAGTGTCCATTGCAATGTATGGGAAATCATCAACAATATTGAGGATCAATTTGAATTCTTTTTCAAGATTATATTTCCATACGTCCCTGATAACAACCAAATCTTTGTTATGCACAACCGACATTTTAGAGTTCAAGGCCAAACAAACCCTGAAAAGAAAAAGGAAACAAGAACCCGATTCAATATATGAAACAAGAAAAAGAACCCATTATTAACAAAAAAGAAATTAAATACAACAAAACCCAATTCAATAAATAATGAAACAAAGAAACGAAACCCAAAAGTTAAGAACCCTAAACTTGAAGAAAGAGATGTTACCTTGAGAGATGAAAGACGATGTTCTTGGAGAGGGAAAACAGAGGGTTTTGTCAATGAGTTATAGGGTTCTATTTTTTTTATTTTTTATTTTTAATGCTGAAGGCTCTTCCCTTTGCTTGGCTGCTTACATGCTGGGTGGCAGCATGCTCCAAGCGCTGCGATATGGATCAGAGAGACATGGAAAGAGACTTGAGACTGCGAGAGTAGTTACTCGTCTGTGTGTATATATAGGCAGGATTTTTCTTTCTTTCTTTTCTTTTTCTTTTTTTTTTTAAGAAAAAACAAATATTCGGATTAAGCTATTTCTACATTTTTTTAACCACGGGATAAACGTTATATTTTCATATAAGAAATATTTTAAATAAAAAAATATATATTTAATATTCATTACAAGTAGTATGACTTTATTATTTCTAAATTGAAAAGTTATATAACTTTATCATAAAAATATAAATTAAAACCAGATATGTAGCAATAATTAAATTTGAAAGAGAGAAAATGTGTCACAAATCATTTCATAATCATTATAATAATGATTGAGAAACCGATGCCTCGTAAATATCATAATGAGATAGTTTGATTTTTAAATATCCAAATCATTTAATTATTAAGAAAATATAAGTGACATGATGTTAATTATTTTTTAAAAAAAAACTTTTGTATATTTTTCTATTATTAATAATATTTTTTTTTGTGTTTTAAAAATGTATTTTTAAATATTTTTATTTTTAAATTATTTTTTATTAATCATTTTGAAATGTTGATACTAAAAATAAATTTTAAAAAATAAAAATATTATTTTAATATATTTTTAAGTGAAAAATATTTTAAAAAATAATTATTATTACAATATCAAACAAGTTGTAAATCAAACATATGTTAGTAAGGGTTATATTTATATGTTAAGCTTTATTTTTATTTATTTTTTAAAGAAACTTTCTATATAATATATAAAATATTTTTAAAAATAAAGTATTTTCCATGTACGGTATCCTGAATTTTTGAGAATTGCCATCTTACGTATTATATCAAACTGGCGTTTAGTATTCATGGCGAGCAGCTACGGAAAATGGCTCGATTCCCCAAGCCTGCTTCTTTCCCCCAATCCTCTTGTTTTCAATTCAGGTAATTTTACAGTCTGATTCGTTAAAGGGAGAGTGGGCAAATAATAATAATAATAATAATAATAAAAAGAAGAAAGAGCTGCTTTTTTCTCGGCCATTTTTCTAATTTTTTGGGTTTTATACACGGCCACCATATCTATCTTTCTTCTCCTCTTCTCAAAACAACTAGAGTTTTCTTTTATTAATTAAAACACACCTAGTAGCCCTTCTACAGTTTCAATTCAATTTCCTTTCTCTCTGGTTGATAGAGATGGAAAAACCAAAATCCCTTTTTCTTATTCCCACATCTCTCTCTACTCATCTCTTTTTGAGAACAAGAAGACGATTGCAATTTGAGTTTTGTAGGCAGATAGATCAGACGATGGAAAGCTTGAGACCTTGAGGAGGAGGAGGAGGTGGCGGTGGCGGTCCCTGTCGCACCTGATTCTTCACCGCTTAATTTGACCATGCTTGTGCTTCTCTTTCTCAATATTTCTGTGTCTTTCAATATGCCAAAGAATGAAGTCTTTAATTCAATTGCCTTGAAGAGTAGTGGCAGGCTTGATGCGCCATTCTTAACAATCTCTCCCTTTTGACACCCCCAGGACTACGCCTACAATACCAAACATGGGTTTTTGTCTTCAATATCTATCTCTATCTCCTTCCATCTTTCGAATTTACAAGTGATTTAAAGTTTTGATCCTTCTTCTGGCTTAAAAAAGATGTGAAATTAAGAGAGTCACAATATTTTATTGGGGTCAAGGATGATTGATTGAGTGGACGATAGCTTACCCCCACCATCAGTCTTTCTAATATTCTTGGGAGCTTTGTCAAGCTCCTCGCCATTTGCGCTTTTTTTTTTGGTAGTTTATATTAAAAAAAAAATGGAAGAGAGATGCACAATAATTTTTTTTAAAATTTTAAATCAATACAAAAAATTAGGGGTGAGTAGAAAAATCGAGAAAATAAAAAAAAATAACTGAAAAAACTGAACCGTGAAAAAAAACGATTAAAATTTTGAAAAAACCGGCCGGTTCGGTTCGGTTTCGGTTTTATAAGCCTAAAACTAAAAAAACTGAACCGAATCGAACCCAAATCGAAAAAAATAAAAAAAAATTGAGTCAAACCGAAAAAACCGAGCAAAACCGGTTTTTTCCTAAAACCAATTTTGGTTTTTTTTTTAAAAAAATTTAGTTTGATTTTTTTTTATAAAAACCGAACCGAACTGAACTGAAAATGATCACCCCTAAAAAAACAAACTTAAATAGAATAAAAAATTATTTTTAATCATGATCTACTTTTTCCAAGTGATGTGGAAGACTTTAGAGGAACTTGTCACAAGACCGGCTCTTTTTGTTGCTAGAATAGAGTCAACTAATCACTTTATTTTTATTTTAAAGTTCAAGCGACTTTATTTCTCATTTCTCAAAACTCAAAGAGTAAAATATAAGTAAATAAAGAACCTATGCAAAAAATTCTTAAACTAATGGGACAAAAATGACTAAATAAAGACTATTGGAATGAAAATGATGTTTTTCATGCAAAAAAAAGAAAAAGAAAAAAGAGAAAAGCTCTATTAATGTTTTTTTTTAATTTTTTTATTCTAATCTTTTTTTTTTTTTATTATTATCGTGGGTGTCCGAGGCACTTTGCGCGCACCTCGACTAATCCCACGGGCCCGAAGTTAACGACCATGTAAGCCTCCAGTGGCCATCATATGAGCAGTAACATGGTTTGAACCTGAGAACTAAGAGGGAATAAACCCCTTAGCCCCAAGCTTTTACCACTAGGCCACCACCTAGATGGTTAATCTTTGTTCTTAACATCACATGAAATGATGGAATTGACAAAAGAGCAAAGTTCAAAGATTAAAATAAAAATAAAAATAAAAATTAAAAAAGGCACTGCTCCATGATTAGTGTTGTCCACCATGAAAGCTTTTGAGTTTTATATACATTGTATAATAAACCGCAAGAGAATATGTTTTCATAGACCACCCGTTTGGCAAGGGGGAGCTCTCGAGTTCGACTCCCAATATGAACAATATGATTTATCAACTAAAACTAAAGGCAATTAAAACAAACATTCCTAAATATTCTAATGATTTGAATTAAAAAGAAAAAAATAATTTTAAATAAAAAACTTCATTTTCTTATTCATGTTTTTTTATGAAAATATTTTTTTATATTAGAAGCATTGCTTTTTAAATAAAAATCATTATAATTGTGAAATGAAGTTTTAAAAAATCATGAATAGATCATTTTTATATAAATAAATCTAATAATAACATATTTAGAAAAAATTATATAAAAATAGATATTCTATTTTTCGTGAATATTAATGATCAAAATTTAAAAAAAAATGATGTATATTAGAGCAATACATAATTGATCATAAACTCATTATTGATCTTACCATAAAAAGTTCTAATGCTCTAGAAAACTATTGCATAACTAAATGGTTATTTAAACTAGATTTGTGGTGGGTGGGTTAGCCAAAAAAATTTCAACATAAAAAAGAATGCTATGAAGAAAAGTCATTGATTCAATTTATAATTTAAATAATATGAATAAAAAAATACAACAATAAATAAATTGACAACAAAAATGACAATGAAAGAACCCGACCTAAGCCCATCTAGATTATCAAACAACTTAATATTGAAAGGCAAAATTGAAAAAAAAAAACCTTAGTTAAACAAGGTTAACTCGCAAACTCCATAACCATTGGTATACCATTGGGATAATCTCATACAAAGAAAAAGAAAAAAAACTTCAAAGACCAATTACTAGTAAATCAAATGAGAACATGATAACTTTAAATAAAGAAAAATGAAAAAAAAAGTTCATTCTTTGAAAAATAAAATGTTGAAGGAACAAAATTTTAAAAAAATTTTAAAAAAAGGTTGAGAAAACCTAATCCGAGCCTACCCGGGTCAAGATTCAAAATCTCTGACTTAGTTGTGATACCAAGTTAACCTCTTTCAAAAGCAAATTAAATAAAATCATGAAACACAATTATCGAACAACCTAATGTAGAAGGAAGAAATCGAAAAAAGAAATTTAATTAAAAAAGCAACATAAAAAAATATAAGTCAACTTGGGTTAACCCTATGACCACGAGCACATGATCGAGATAAACCAATAGAAAAGAAATGAAAAAAAAGTACGAAGACAAATTAACAATAAACCAAATGTTGAAGAACAAAATTGAAATAAATCAATTTAAAAAAACAAAAGTAAACTCGTGTTAACCTTTGAAACCGGTGACTTTGATCATGAACTCGAGACTAACCCCATTAAAGGCAAACCATAAAAAATAACAAAGCAAAACTCTAAAATAATGATAAAAAAACATGAGTTAAAAAAAAAACCCAAGCAAACATAGGTAAACCTTTTAAATCTGATCTAATATTTAAAACTCGCAATCCATAAAATCTTGGACCCAAATTCAATCAAAAAGTTTAATTGTCAACCAATTTAATTTTAAAGGATGAAATCGTGAAAAAATTTATCAATATAAATAACTTGTCAAAACAAAAAAGATAGCAATAAAAAAAATAGAGAGCAAATTTAATAGAAAAAAGCCTAAGGATGATGAAATTATAAAAAATAAAAATCTAAAAAATGATCCCAAACAAAACAAATAACAATCGAGAGAAAGAAGATCAAATTTGAAAGATTAAAAAAACTAGTAGGGGTGCAATTGAAAAACATTTGTGATTTGATAGATTATTTATAGATTAAAAATGGTAGGGGTGAAATTGAGAAATATTTGTAATTTTATAGATTATTGAAAATAAAAAAATAGTAATCAAAAGGATAAGGACCAAATGTGAAGGATAAATAAATCGCAGGGGTTGGTTTGGATTTTTGAAGAGGATAGCACTAGATTCGACGAGCAGAAAGAGAAAAAAGAAAAAAAAAAGAAATGGTTGAGATGCCAAACTAGAGACGCGTTTGTTGCACGTGCCGTCTCATTAGGTAAGAGGCATCAAGACCTTTCAAACGTCATCGTGGAAGACAATGTTTGGTGGCTGAATGACTCCACACGTATCTCCAAAAGGGTGTAGGGGCTATCCATTCGCTGACGCATGCCATGCATGCACCAACATGTTTGTTTTAATAGTATTTAATTTATGATCAATTACAGTAATATCCTGAGTAACCTTTAAATTAACAATAAAACCAATGTAAAAGGACAAAAAATATTTGTGATAGAGTTATGTTAATTTTGTCTTTAAAGTGAAAAAAAAAATGATTAATCGAACCTGCATAAATTGTTAAAGACAATTGTATCATGGTGAAAATAACACCTTGCCTCTTGCCTTTAATAGCCGGTTCAAAGTTTTTCTTGGGTCAATGATAATTTTATCAATTCACTATTCCAATGAATAGCGAGGGTATAATAACTTCCATTTTATTTTTAGTTTTATTTTTAATTATTATTATCATTTCAATAAATTTATTGAAAAGATAATTTTATTCTAAAATTAAAATAAAAAAAATTAAGGTTTGTTTAAAAAAAGATTAGGTGCTCCTGGATTTGTGAGAACAAGCTATGCCTAGCCCAAAATAAAAAGCATGTTGGCTTTTTATTTCTCATCCTTTCTAGTTTTTTTATTATTGAAGATCAGATGACTTGTTTCCCAACTAGACAAACGACACGTTGTCTTCTGTTGTAAATTTCGGTCACCTACGATGGATGGAAAATCAGGGTCCAAGTTTTGGGACCCTAAAACCAATTTTTCTTCAATCTTTTTTGACTTGACAACACCTACAAATATATGATATGGACCGTATTAAACACCCTCTAACCCAAAAACTCTATTTAATTAGTCGAAAACCCCCAAATTAGACAATAAAAAAAACCTTTTTTAACTTTGATTTGCTTTTTTGACAAGACAAAGAATCCAAGCCAGCTACATGGAACTACTCTCTCCATAATTTGTAGAATGAACAGTGTCATCCCTAATGTTATTTGTGGGAGTAAACAGCGCATCACTGTTCTGTTTTTATTTGCTGTAATTTCAAAGGACATGCCTCAAAGGAATTTTACATCCATGACTCATGTAGTTCTGCATAATCATAAACATGCCTGTTGAGCAGGAAACATGATAATCAACAAGATTACAATTCTGGAGTAATTATATCTCAGACTTCTTCGTCTAACTTATCGGACAACTTTCTTAATTCCAACCACTGGCTTAGCTTCTTCCAATTCTGCTGGATGTGGACTATTACTGCTAGCACAACCATTATTATTACAACCGCAGACTTTCTAAACTCAGAAGTACTCTCCGGGCTCGCAAATTCTGAATCTTGGAATTCGGAGTCTAGAAAAGGATTGCTGATATAGTCGTAAAGATGCAGAACAAGCCTAATCAAGGTAAGCCCAATGTAGTGTGCTTTGTGCAGTGATTTAACATTTGTCTGCAACAAGAAGTTGCTGATGATCTGAGGAAGTAGAAAGAAATCTTGAACAACTCCTGCAAAATCTTTTAGGATTCTCATCCAAATTTGTTGCACATGAATAGCTCCTGTTTTATAGCTACCATTTTCAGGATGAAACAGCATGTCTCGATGCCCATATACAGATAGCCATATAAGAACACCTGTGTGTACAGCCGAAGTACTTAGAAGGACCAGTTTATTGTGAGGAACCCAAAGATGTTTCATCTTGGAAGTACAAAGTGGTTTGTTCTGATATTTGTACACCATCAGGAAAATCCTTGAAGTGAGTAGCAAAGAAACCAAAACAAGAAATCTTCCAGCATAGTCGAGGACTTTTGGCAACAGCCCATACCAATCAAGATCATAAGACGAAGATATGAAGAGAATTTCAGCACCACTGAGGAATGGAAGGCTATAACCAAGAACCTGAAGAGCAAGCATGACAAGAGACACATAAGGAATAACATTTGTTTGTTTCTTCATATAATGGAGTTGGATCCATGTCATTGCAATTACCCCACTAAGCAACAGAATTCGAAGAATCCCTTCAAAAGTTCTTCGATAGGCCACAGTCAATGTATGGTTTTGATAACGAGGCAAGCTTACAGGGCCAAAATATAAGGGGTCATCTTGACCCATTCGATAGAGTGAGTGGTCTTGACAAGGAGTTTTGTTAGCCAGCAAGCTAACAGGGCCAAAACATAGGGGATCATCTCGACCCCTTTGGCTGGTGATGGTGATTTTGGTATGTTCCATGTTTTCAGAGGGGTACTGAATTTCAACTTCAATCAAACAATCTAGGCCCCGTTCTACACCAGTGCCTCCGATTGCAACCTTTCTGCAGCCAATAAGATGCATCTCACCAATAACTGGATCATATATACCTTCCAAGAACACCTGTGAGATATTCCTGTAAGATATCATGGTAAATTCCCGAGTTTCTTCTTTCAATTCTCTGAAAACAAGATGTGTTGAGACATTCAGAAGCTGTCTGTTGGTGAAGGTGACATTAGCTGTTGTATTGACTGCAACCTCCTTTGAACCATCTTCGTGGAAGTGTCCAATTAGTGGACCTAGCGAAAGTACCTCCATACGAATGGAGATACGTGTACCAAGACCATCAGGTAGCTGATCAGGGGCAATACAGCCATCAACGAGGAGCTCATCGGAGAGCGAATCAAGCTGAGCTCGTGATTCTGCTCCTTTTAGAGCGGGATACCTCGACAGAGAATGGCTGAGGGTAGTGAAACGCTGAGCTCGCTTTTTAAAGGAGCTAGCCGGACTAAGCTTTGAGTAATTGTATGACAAATACGAATAGACTGGGTTCCTCAAATATGAAGGTTGCATCACTAAATCAAAAAGAAGATGATAGTTTGAGCTTACTCCATCTCTTATGTTAGATATGCTTCCGAACACTAAACTCCTCTGCTTGATCGACAATGCTCGAGGAAAATAGAGTGATATCCGTAAAGTGCATCTTTTGAGTTCTGAATCATCTCCAGTACGACAACCAAGCATGCAAAGTTTCCCGCTTGAAGGATTCCACCTCCCCTCAGCATTGAAAACCAAGCCTGAAAGACCGGTCAATGTTCGTGCTAAATTTGGATACATTTCTGCAGGAATTACTCTCAGCACCGCTGAAACTTCTGCACCATGACTGTCATTTGAAGTTGCTTGACTGCATTGGACATGTTGCAATATGAGCTTAATATGTTTGTAAGTCAAATTCATGTCACCAATGTCCTTCCCAAATAAGACGGATGTCAATTTTCTGTCCTCTACATAACTTCCACCAAGTTTATAATCTGGAAAAACACTGAGAGCTTCCCACGAAACCTGACCGAGAATAGTACAGAACTTTGACCAAGTAAACTTTTGGACTCCATCTTCCATCACCTCATCATGAAAATATGGATATGGCTCACAAGTTGGCGACGCCTGCACCGTTGAGCTAAATTGATACATCGATTGATGGCCCAACTGAGAGGTTATGTATACTGTATCAAAGTACTTAGGACTCGCCTTTTCATCTAAGCTATGCATTTCTCCATGGATTTCTCTATTTCGCAGACTGAAGGTCATAGGATAGCGAAGGACAAGTGAGATTTGATCAGTTTCCAGACCAAAGCGATTCGCGAAATCTGAAGGAACATTAATCCCGATGCCGCTAGTGACTGTTGACTTTCCCAGCAAACACAAGTTGCGTTCCCCTCCATTCTGTTCATTCTCGGTATAAAGCCCCTCAAAGGCAAATGTAAGGGCAGATGTACCAGGTCTAATGAAATTTGGCGCTGGGTTATAACCAAGAACAAACGAGCTCTCTCTGGATATGCCGATTACCAAATATCCTCCAACACTAACCGTGTTTTGAAAATGCTGGACCTGGCTAACATCTTTGACTTCAAAAGACACCAAATTCAAGGCAGTGGGGGAGAGAAGTAGAGCTGGTTGGCAAGCCACTGTCAAAAAATGGCATCAATGGCACCCCACCAGTTTTCTGCTCCCAATCTCCGTTGCTGAAAGAGAGCCCTCCCATAAGTCTAAACTTTGTATCTTCATCAGTTTTCAGTTCAGAAGCTGACGACAGGAGAGAGCGGCACTGCTTTTCAACTTCAGATAATCTGCTGTAAGTGAAAGTAACCGCAGGATCACTCAATATACGGTACACGTCATCATCAGGAAGTGCGAAGCTAGCGATCATGAAAAACTCTAACAGGGCCAAAAGAAACAAAAGCAAATTCTGGATCTTCATCTAAAAAGAAAAGAAAACACAGCAGAAATCCAGTTGCAGATAAATTAAATAGCAACCATGACCGATCTAGAAATCATACGAAAGTAAATAACAAAATCCCAAGAAAAAAGAAACGAAAATCACAAAAAAACCTCAGCTTCACTTGATCTTAAACTGCAGAATTTGGAAGTGGTTGAGGAAGTCAAAAGATAAAGCAACCGGTTGTAGCCAGTAGCAATGGTTGACTTTACAAAATGGCTTGCAAATATTTTTATCTTCTTCCAGAAAAACAGCCTTAAAGAAAGCATTGGGATGCAGAGCCAAATTGCCCCATGAAAGCGGAGAGGTTGAGTGGATATGTTGTGGAATCTTTTGTTACAAGGGACTCAGGATCCTTTGCAGTCAATGATCAAGCATAATTATTAGCATTGCAGATGATTTGACCTGGAAAGAAATATCACACTTTTCTGATTCACTGATTCAAAATAATATTTTTTATTTATTTTTTAAAAATTATTTTTTATATTAGCACATTTAAATTATTTAAAAATATAAAAAAATAATTTTAAATAAATTTTTGAAAAACAAACGGCTATCAATATATATCGGTTTGCACCATATTTGTATCTAAAATTAATGATAAATTAGATTTAATAATAATAACAATATGGTCCATTAATTATGGATAACTAAAATTACATTGCAATATGTTTTTGAGAACAGATTCCCAACTCCAAAATCATCTTTGAAAACAGGGAACGGTGAGTGAATTTATTACCCAATCATGTCCTATAATTTTAATTTCTAACAGAGAAACGGATGCAAGCAAGCTTTCATAGCTCAGTTGGTTAGAGCACCCGTTTAGTAAGCGGGAGGTCTTGAGTTCAACTCTCAATGAAAGCAGGAACCGCTGCCTTTCTTCACCCTTTATTTTTTCTATTTTAATGTGAAACATGTTTTAAGTTATCTCCACCTTGCAATTCTACTAATGGGTAATGATGAAGCTACCTCTCGAATGGACTTTGCGGATGCATGGAGGACAATTTGGGAGAGAACACAAGCAGCTGAAATTCTCGTCAGATGCCTATAAACTGAGCGAAGGGGGACTGCAAATGGTTTTTTTTCTACAACTTCAAGCGACTAAATTAGTAAAACTTATTATTTATTATTCGAATGTCATCCATCAAATAAATATGACCCAAATCAAATTTGACCAAAGTTTGCAGATTTCAAAAGCTGCAGCAAATCCCATTTGTGGCACAGCTTTCTCTCCCTAATTACAATAAGTTGCTGGGTTATGACCACGAATGAAGAGGTTCAAGTGTACTTGGGTTACACTCTCCTTCCTCACTAAAAGGCACGCAGTGTTCACATAGGTCACTCTCAACATAAAACGAAATTCAATGCATGACAAAAACGCACGCAGACAGTGAACTCACAACCATAATTTCTTCATGTGGCAGATGAATCCTAAGAAGGTTTCGACTAGAGATGTGTTAAAGCTTAAAACTACATAATATTAACCTAGTTGGAGGGAAAAGGAACTAGGGCGTCCAAGCAATTAACTACTTGAGGTTTAAAAATCTAGAACTATCTGGTTACCATACTGTACTAATAATAGGTTCGTAATCCACCCACACGGATAGCTGTGCTCTCACTTCATGTTTCTTTTCTTTTTAACTTTGCCTTGAGGCATTTCATTTAAACTACAGTTTACCAGATATATTTCAAATCATAGAGTTTTTATAATGTCAGAATGTTAATATCAAGTCCTCCCAGACTAGTCTGCACCAGTCTAAAAAGCTTTGCCATACCCATCCTTGGCAGACTTCAGCCTATCAAAGTTATCACTACCAAACTTATCCCAGATACTCAATACGTTACAAACATAACTTACTCTCACAAAGGCATCATCTCCCCCATAAGAAACTGATCTTTGACCTTTAATTTTATGGGAGGGCGATGGTAAATGATGAAATTTTATTGAGGAAGGAAGGGTGCAAAGCTACAGAGCTTTTCAATCGCTTAGCGCATCTGCTCAAGAGACATCTCTAAAAACAGCTGTGGCAAAACACCATAAGAAGCCAGAATAAAATGCCAGCTGCTTGTCCTGAAATATTCTAGAGTTCCTCTCACACCACACATGCCAAATCATCGGCAAAAAAATTATACAACTCCACAAAGCTTTTACCTCCCTTAGAATTTACAAAACCCTCAAACCTGATCAGAATAAACTCCAAGTTTTGTGCAAAACTAAACCCTAAAAGAGACAGAAATGAAAGCTTGCAAAATATTTGAACTACAGGAAAGGAATGCACAACCAGTAGCTCAGAGGTGTCGGCCTAAGCAACCATGATTTGGAAGAATTTCCAACAAAAGCAGGCTATTTTATGGGGGAAGTTTAGGATGCCAGCGTAAGAGCACACACAAAGACAACTAGGCACAAACAATATTCTCACATTTAAGTAAAGCCCAAGCATAAAAGCAATCCATGAACCCCACATGAATGTCAGAATAAAGGTGTCTGTGGGGAACATTGAATAACTCTTCCCAAATAACTACATGTTGAAAAAATGAAGCTACAATTTATCATCCAGTTTTAAGAAACTGGCACTTTAAATTAATATATTTTTGCCAAAGTTAATTTAATAAAATTATTTTATAATCCTGGCTGATCAAGAAGAAAAGGTAGCACGTTGCAAGAACGAAGAACGAACAAAGACACCGAGGAGCGACTGATAAGGAGCGGTTCCACTTGTTTCGTACATAGGCATATAGGCAGCTAACCTTCCAATGGCAGTATATCAGTCAAGGGTGATCTCAGTCATGGGATGAAGGCCAAGAAAGATGGAGGTTCAATGGGATCCATTCTCTTTGATTGCCCTTATTTGTCTATTGACTTGATGCTCTTCATCTCAAACAAAAGAGTTCACTATTATTAAACATAATTATAAAGGCAAAGTAAGATAAAAATTACAGAAATCTTGCTCAATGTTTTAATGTTGACTTGGTAAATGTTTTATTAATCCAACTTTCTATCATCGCTCCCATCTGAATCTATGTAACTGATTTTGGCTCTCTGAACTCAGAAATAAAAAGAACTAATTTAAGAAATGATGAAATCAAAATAGCCTGGGATCTACCAACAGCACTTGTAAGAATAGGTAGTGCAACACTAAATGATAAAAAAATAGAACATGCATAGAAATGTTGATTTGGGGGCTTGCAATCAAGTGAATACAAGGGTATATTAGTCCCAACATATCAATAGTCTATTAACCAACCTTTTGTCTAGGTTGCACCAATGACCTTAGTAAATTTCAGCCCAGTAACGGTATCACTATTGAACTTAATACATCCGGATCATCAATAAACTACAAACCATGAACAGAAATCTGCCAACAACACTTGTGTTATGTAGCACATTATAATGAAAAACACAATGTACAGAGCAAGTTTGATTTAACATCAAACAATCAAGGTAAATACAAGAAAATACCAGTCAACATATCAATACTTTATGTTCACAACAATGAACTGTAAGCAAATTAATTAGGAAGAACAAAGAATCACCTCATAAAGGAGGCCCTATGCCCTCATAAACATTCAACAATTAGTTCCTACCAAGCGGAAGGGATCTGCAACTATATGTCTCCTTGAATTTTTTCTTCTGTGATGAAGTAAATATGGATGCATATACCTCCTTAGTGGCATTAGCTGGTACCATATCTGCCGCCTTAAACCGCTTCGAACCACCATTACTAACCCCTTTCACATTCTCAACCTTCCCATTTCCTTTCACTTTCCCAGCCACCTTATCCACTCCCTTAACATCAACAATCCCATGCTTTTGACCACTCAACCGCGAAGACACCACGCTATGACCTGCAAACTCCTCCCCATTATCCTCCACTTCCCCATTCTTCACCTTCCTTTTCTTCTCCTTCACCTTCACCTTCAATCTATCCCCCTCCATTCTCTCCCTTAAAACCTCCACCTCTTCCTCACTCCCATTTATCACAATCTTATCACACTCCTCAAACTCCTTATAACAAACCAAACATGCTGACGACTTCACCTCCTTCAATGCCTTAGCACTCAAAACATGTCCACAATTCTTTAAAGAAAAAAACTTATACTTCCCATTAAACTCTAACCCCGTTACTGGACATTGAAATCGGGCATTACCCAACCCCTCACCTGGAACCACCTCTAACTGTATGTTAATCATATCTTTCAAACCTTTTATATAACCAAACTCTTTAGGCAATTTTTTACCAATCAAAGCCTCAACTAAAGCTTCCTTATTAAACATATTACCGAGGCGATCAATTACGCAAGGTTGCATCAAGGGCTCATTTGAAAGTGAGCAATTAAGCCATTTCGATAGGCGTTGCTCATGTGGATCTACTTTATCAGGCTTTTTTTCAGCATACATGTTGAGATAGCAGTCCCTGGACTCTGCCCCCGTGGCACCGCCATCGCCACCGCCGCCAGAGAGCCGGGTTTGTAAAATTAGCGTGGAGAGGGGGGTGATTTGGGGATTTGGTAAAACGGAGGAGTCTTTCAAAGGTTTTCCATTAAGGGTGAAGTAGAAAGAAGAAGGGTTTTGGTTGTTGGGTAAAAGAGAGAGCTTGAGATTGTGGAGGGTTAGGGTTTGAGTTGGGTCCAGAGTTAGGGTTTGGGTTTTGAATTGGGGATTTTGGGATTGGATGAAAATTTGATGGCTTTTTGTGTGCATTTTGGGAGATGAGGTGACTAAGGATTTTGGGATTTCTAGGGTTTTTATTTTGATGATTTTGGGAAGAGAGCGAGGGAGATTTGATCGAGAGAAAGGTCAAACGGGGATTTTATTCGACAATCGGAGTCACCGACAAGATTGTCGTCGAGCAACTTAATGACATGTCGTTTACAAAACTGCTGTCTTCCAGGTTAGATTTGACGGGCTGCCGTTCATTGGGCCTACGTTTTTCTTTTCTGAGTACTGGACTTATTTGGTTTGTTCTCAATGGGCTTCCTAGCTTCTTCTTATCCTTCTCCAAAGCACCGATTAGTTATGGGTAACATTCTTCCTTAACTGACTTATATGACTGCTGGACTATCTCTCTCTCTCTCTCTCTCTCTCTTTTTATGTTATGTTGGAAAATTTTGTTTAATTATGAATTTATAATTAATTGACTCATGAAAAATTATTTTTGTCGGTCCATGTTTTGTCTAATCCAGCCCATTAATATTAGAACCTTAACACAGAGGTATTTTATGCAAGTCTAAACAATTTTTTTAGCTAAAAAAGATAATTTATGATCAAAACATTCCGGTTTAATTAATGATTCATGTTGGCTAATGAATATTTTTCTTTTTATTTTAAACTTTGATTTCCTTCTAAAATTTATTCAATGATTCCTCTCATTAGAGCTAGAAAATAGTTTTCATACGTATATATAGAGATTCACATGGTTTCCTAATTTCGTGAGATAAATGCTTGGAATTAAATTCTGCAAGCAGAGTATATTTTCGTACAGTACAAAATCGAATGATCACATTGTTGTGGCAATGTTAATTTGAATATGATATTTTTCCCGTGTTGATATTATACCAAATTTACATGGCTGCAGCAATTGGTTATAAAGCATGCTTCCATGTCCAAAAAGACAGAAAAAAAAGAGCATAATTGCTGTAAAAATTTCATAAAGATAAAAGAATTTTTTAAAAAAATTTAGCACAATAAATTAAAAATATTAATAGATTATCATAATATAAAAAAATTTAATGAAATAATATTTTTTGTACATGTCACGATTGAGAAACACGACACTTATAACTTGTCGCCATTCAAAATAACGACTTCTATAATAATATTAAGAAAAACCACCAATAATGACCAAATAGACAACACTTGTCATCAAAGTCAAGTGAGCCACCCACATTCTTCGGGTGATAAGTATGATCCATTCATGTCATCGGTGATAATCTTTCTTTATATTGTTGAATTGATCTTGTTGAGATCTCTTTTATGATAATAGTGGTGTCATAATTAGAATTTTGATGTGTTTTTGATATTTTTTTTCTTTCTCTCCTCTTTCCTCTCTCGCTCATTTTATATTTTTATTTATTTTAAAAAAACTACTATTTTAAATATCATAATTTTTTAATTATAACGCCTATAAACTATGTTATTTTTTTTAAAAAAATATTCTATATTATTTCATTAATTTTTCTTAAAATGCTAATGATCCAAAATAACAATAAAATAATGGATGAAAAGTGTGGTCTGAGTAAGACATGGAACCTCACAAATAATTCCATCTTTATGGTAGCTGGGGCGGGGACAGGCAGCCTCTCAACTGTCCGTCCTCGATGTTTTTAAAGATATGACATTGCTTTTGTTTCCCGAGGCAGGCCTGGTGGAGGAATACAAAATGGTCCTCCAATTAATTTTCAAATTTCTATGTTTATTGACCATCCACCACCCTTCCAAGAAGAGATGACGGCCATCTACCACCCTCCCAAGTCCCAACCATCCTTATAATAAGAGATGACGGCCATCTGCCACCCTTCCAAGATTTGTGGTTCTCCTCTGAGCTGCCAGAGCCGATGGTTCACCCTTCACCAGTGAAGACAACGTCTTCTTCTATCAACCCCCATGCAGGCTTCAACTAACCTTCCCTTTCTGGTCTACGGTCTTTGTTTTCACTCCTTTCACTTTCTAAAAGAAAAAAACAACAAAATATCTTGGATCAAGGAAACCATGCAGCAGCTATTTTTGCTAAACTGAAGCTATTCTTTTTTTCTAGAAGCATAGTAAGATCAGCTTTCTTATTAAAAAAAAGAAAAAGCATCTAGAATTGATGTTTTGTTTCCGAGCGGAGTGCTTAAGTTACTGATATAGTTATGCTCAAAATCTATATAATTTTATAGCTTATTTAAAATTAAAAAAATAATTATTAAAATATTAAGAAAATATGAAGAGAAAATAATTACATATTCTTTTTTTATTTATATTTAATATATTTAATTTACAACAATGCTCCTAGTACCATCGAAACTTATAATAAAACCAATGTAAAATAATAAAAAAGTCATTAAGTGAGAGTTTTATTAGTTTTATCTTTAAAAATATCAAAATAATTACACTATTTCAAAAAAAAAATTAAAAACACAAAAATATCCCTAAGTAGTAGGTAATTAGATTATTTTATTCTATAGTTAAATTAATTTTTTTTACTATACAAAAAAAGATGAAATTACCGATCTAACTCTGAATAATTTATATAAAAAAAATTATGGCACGGTGAAAAGACTATCTTATTCCATACCTAATTCATTTTTTTTCACTGATAATTTTATAATTATATTATTATAATAAATAGTAATATGAGTCAACAATAACTTTTTTAGGAGAATTTGTTTTTTTAATTTAATGATACAAAGTCATCTCCGGCACCATCCTGTCTTAAAGGAACACATTAATATATAAAAGTAAAGAAGTTAACAATTTGTGAAGTGTAATGATATGGAGATGGAAATTCCGCACGATTTGTTTATTTACAACAAAATTTACCATCGATCAATATCTCATCAATGGTAGGCTAATTTAGGCTAATTTGCTAGGGAAAGATGATATTGAAAGGAGGGAACCAAAATGAGAAGGATGGGAATAGGTGGCCTTTTTATTTTTTGTGAAATATTTATTTTGCCCAAAAAAAACCAATTTATTGGGAGTAATTTAGTATTTTCATAATGGTTTATTTGTCATTCTAAAATTTAAAAGGGGGCAATTATTTTTTTTTAATAATATACAATGAAAAAACTCTTAAACCATAGACTCATTTCTTTTAAAGATAATGTTAAGAGATGTTTTTATCTTTTTCGTTTTTAATGAACAATTAAATGACTCGCACGCCCTTGAGAGATGATTTTCTATGCCTTACATTCAAGAGCTTTTTTGTATTTGTATTCACGTATTTGTTAAATTATATGGTTGGCTTAAGGGCAATTGTATAATTTAGTATATACAAAAATTATTAAAAAAATTGTTGTCATGTGGATAGCCCTCGCACCCTTGAGGCAACGCGTGCGGGGCTCTTTAGTGGTCAAACATCGCTTTCTGCAGTAGTGTTTGAATTATCTTGGTGTCGCCTCCTTAGATAGGTGACGTGTGTGGCCAAAGGCCATCGAGTTTGGCTCTAACAACCATTTTTCTTCTTCTTCTTTCCTCTCCCTTCCCTCAAAATTCACGCTTGTTATTTAAAATTTCAAGGTAGTCTTTTTAGATGGGGATATTTGAGTATCAATCTTTATTCTTTTAATTTATAATTTTTATCCTTAGCTTTTTTGTGAGTTTTTGATTTGTTTTCAATTTTATCCTTTAATATTTTTTTCTTTTCAAATTTGGTCCCGATTTTTTTCTTCATTTTTCTTCTTGCCTCTTTTGTAAACTTCTCATTTGTTTTTAATTTTATCCTTTAATAAAAAAAATTATTTGTTATTTTTTAACATTTTAGCTCTTTTGTTGAATTGATGCGCGAAGGTGTGCCAGCGAGAACACTGTTGGAATCTCGGCAACATGCATAGGCAGTGGCATCATGTGTAGGTAGAGGTAGATTCAGCAGCAATACATAACAGGTGTGTGTGAACATCGGGTGCATGTTCAACACAACTTCAAACTTGGATAGAGGGTTGTCCAAGATGTGCAGAAATACAACTAGGCTGGCAGAAAGGGTTTAGCTGACTGGCTTGATGGTCCATGAGGTGACAAACCAAGAGAAGTTACAACATGAGTGGTGGGTAGTTGAAGATAATTTTTTACAGTTACTGTTTTTAGCCAAATTGTCCAATTTGGATAGACCTGTCTAGGGGGCAATTTTCTATGTAACTTATGTATTTTTTTTTT
Source organism: Populus x sibirica (assembly GCA_019202695.1). Classification (NCBI taxonomy): domain Eukaryota; kingdom Viridiplantae; phylum Streptophyta; class Magnoliopsida; order Malpighiales; family Salicaceae; genus Populus; species Populus x sibirica. Next base: position 216,804 of record JAGMVL010001966.1, read on the forward strand.
GTAATAAAAGAAGGCCAAAATTATGTAGCATATAGGAGAATTGTGCATGACACACACAAATAGTTTTGTGTATCCTTTGTTTTGGTATTAATAAAGGTTGAGAGCCTTTTCCTATAAATTGTGTTTATGATTTTGATTTCTAATACTTGTGTTGTTGCTATTTTTCTATTACTTGAAAGACTTTGGGGAAAGTGTTTTAAGTGTGTGAAACACCTTAGTATATAGGCTAAACACATTAGATTGCGACATTTGGAGTAAGATTGTGTCGAGAAATTTATCCTCGTGTCAAGTGGTATCAGAGCACTGTCCGTTCTGTTTAAGAAAACTATTGGCTTGAGGATTAATGCCATCAGGTATGGAGACAATTCAAGAGAGCCTCACTCATCTAAAAACTGTTCTGGGTCCCATGGCTGAAAACAAAGACCAATTTATAAATGAAAGGCTTGCGTACGTAGTAGAAATGATAGAAAGGGCTGTTGGGCAGTATGTGGATCTTGCAGCTGATGTAAGTCGTGAAATGCAAGTTCTTGAGGATGAGATTGCTATTCTGAAGAAGGCAGTAGTAAACGTCCCTGGGGGTGGTGGCTCGTCCAAATCAAAACTGCCAGAGCTAAAGTCATTTGGTGGTACAAGAAGTTCGAAGGAATTGAAAAATTTCTTTTAGGACATGGAACAATACTTCAATGTGGTGAAAATTAGGGCTGACGAACAAGTGAACATCACAACAATGTACTTGTCAGGTGATGTGAAGTTGTGGTGGAGAACTCGGATCAAAGAAGATCTAAACATAAGGCATTCTAAGATTGAGACTTTGGATCATTTAAAACAAGAACTGAAGGAACAATTCTTATCGAACAACTTATCTTGGCTAATAAGAAAGGATTTGAATAAGCTAAAGCAGGACCGATCGTTGAGGGATTACATCAAAGAATTTAGTTCTTTGATCTTGGACATAAAGAACATATTTGAAGAAGATAGGTCATTCAAATTTATGTCAGGTTTGTAACCTTAGGCTCAAGCTGAATTGTAAAGGTAGAAAGTTAAAGACTTGTCTTCTGATATTGTTGTCGTAGATAGTTTGGTTGATTTTAAGACAATGACATGAGATGAGACTATTCTTGTCCCTTTGAGATTTAAAACCAGGGATAAGAGGGTTGGAAAAAGTAAGAAAAATAAGCTTGGTAGGGGTAGATTCAAGCTTTTGATTGACAAGAGTAAAGCCAAGCAAACAGATGTGTTGACGAAAGAAACCAAACTGAATGCCGAATGTTTCATATGTGGAGGGCCGCATTATGCTAGGGAAAGTCTAAAAAGGGAAAAATTAAATGCCATTCTGGTCAACGACAGTGAACATGAAAAGACAATCACATACATCAAACCCATTATATGTGTTGAACTGTTTGGTTGCAAAATTTAAGGATTCGGTGGATGAATTTATCCTTACTGACACTGATTTGATGTGTTTGGATGCTTGTAACAGGGACAATTAGGTGTTGTGGGTACTCTAATGTATGTAAAAATTAGAGTGAATGTCAAGGAAATTATTGCCATGTTAGATTCCGGTGCTATGAACACCTTTGTTGCTGACAAGTTGGTGGCACAACTAGGTTTGCGATTGAGTAATAGTCAAACAACAATAAAGAAAGTGAATGCAAAGGCATGATGGATAATGAGAACTACTTATGGTGTGCCCCTAACATTAGAAAAGTGGCAAGGGAAGTATGATTTATTGGTTATGACCTTTAATGATTTTGACGTGATTCTTGGCCTAGATTTCTTCAAAAAGGCTAAGATTATGTTGATGCTGTATTTAGGAGGGATTTTAATTGCTAGTGAAACATGCCCTATTTTTGTTCCTTGTTATAAGGCTTTGGTGGCTGAAAGCAAAAAGGATAGTAACAACATGATTTTGGCCATCGCGATCATCAAAGCCTTGAAAAAGGGCAGCGAAGTATTTCTGGCAATAGCAATAGGTGAGGATTCTGGACATAGTATGCAAGTGTCGAATGTCATTTCTAGAGTATTGAAGGAATATGAAGATGTTATACCACTTGATTTGCCGAAGAAGCTTCCATCAAGAAGGGTTGTTGATCACCGAATTAACCTTGTGCTTGGGGCGACACTACCGTCACAACCCCTATATCGTATGTCTCCTAGAGATTTTGATGAATTGAGAAGACAACTAAAGGAATTGATAGACACCGGGTTTGTTCGGCCGTGTAAAGCTCCGTACAGTGCTCCTGTCTTGTTTCAAAAGAAGGTTGATGGTAGTCTTCGAATGTGTATAGATTATCGTGCACTAAACAAGGTGATGATAAAAAAATAAGTATCTGGTGTCGCTGGTGCAGGACTTGATGGACAATCGAGCGGGGCTTCTATCTTCACGAAACTGGATTTGAGGTCTGATTATTGGCAAGTTAGAACTGCCAAGGGGGATGAGCACAATATGACTTGTGTGACAAGGTATGAATCATATGTATTTTTTGTTATGCCATTTGGCTTAACCAATGCTCTAACTACGTTTTGTAACTTGATGAACGATGTGCTATATGAGTTTCTGGATGACTTTGTTGTCGTGTATTTAGATGACATTGTAGTGTTTAGTAGAAGCATAGATGATCATGTGGTGCATCTATCTAAGGTTCTGTCTCGACTAAGGGAGCATGAGTTGTTCGTCAATAAGAAAAAATATGAGTTTGCAAGTGCTGAAATTATGTTCCTAGGACATATGGTAAGTATGGACCAAGTGAGGATGAATCCGAAAAAGATACAAGCCATATTGGAATGGGCAGCCCCCCTATGACGGTGTTTGATTTACAATCCTTTTTTGGATTGGCAAACTACTATCGTTGATTTATTAAGGGTTATAACAAAGTGGCCGCCCCTATTTCTTATTTGTTGAAGAAGAATTGGAAGTGAGATTGGTTTAATGGATGCCAACATGCATTCAAAAAACTGAAGAGGGATGTTACATCAGCGTTGATGTTAAAGCTGCTTGATTTTGAGAGGCTATTTTTTATCGTTTTGTATGTTTGAATTTTTTTCTTTTAATTTTATCCTTCCAACATTTTATTAGTTGAAGATTGAGTTTTAAGGTTTTTAAAATTTATTGCTTCTACACAAATAAATTGGGTCACGAGCTTAATGGATTAATATGAGTTATCATTTTTTTTTAGTTTTTTTTCATCATTTAATATTATTTTTTTATTTTAACATTATATTTTTTTTTAAAATATGATTATATCACATGAACATTACTTGTTTTAGCTCAATATTTTTTATTCAACCCGCGGTGACATAGCTAGTTTTGGATTGTGCCATGTTGCGTAACTACTAACCAACTCAATCTATTGCAAAAACGACTTTGAATTTTTCTTTTTGATATGTTCGTGTTATGGTTTTCGTGATAAAGACATTTTCCTTGCAAATAATAATAAATAAATTTTATTTTATTAATTTTAGGGCATCCATACGACAAGTAATAAATTTTTTATTAATTTTCTTCGTAGATAAAAATTTTCAACACTGAAAACAGAAGTAATGACAAAGTTGGAAATTAAATGCCCACATGGCACTCTTTGAACTATCTAATCAACCTCTTTTGTATCGACTAGCTGCCATGCCAAAACGTGGCTGCCCTTCTTATATATACACCATCAAAACCAAGCCACACATTCATCACTCTCTTACCTTCATCGCTCTTTCTGCAAAGGAAGAGACTGGACCTGGCTTAGTTACCAGCTACTATACTTTCATTTTTTTGTTGTTGTTAAAAAATAATGGCTGGGACTGGAATGTTTTCTGAAATATTGGATGGTGATGTGTACAAGTACTACTCTGATGGAGAATGGAAGAAGTCTTCTTCTGGCAAAACTGTTGCTATTGTCAACCCAACTACAAGAAAGACTCAGTACAAGGTTCAAGGTATAGTTGATTAGATTTAGATCACTCCCATATCGCTGTTCTTTGGACAACATGCATGATCAGTTCTTTTTTTGAGAAATGTTCCCAGGAGTAATTCCTTAGTGCTTGAAAGAATGTGCATGAATGACAACACTACTCCACCGTAGTCATGCCTAATAATTATTTGGGGATAGAGAGATTCCTTAATGATGAAGCATGTTTTATATTCATGCAATTACCTCTATTTATGAACTGAGAGTATGAAAAAAAAATCAATTTTATATATGTAAGAAACTTGTTCAAGCAAGAGATGTATAGTTAAGAATTAGGAAATTTGATCTTGGGACTGTTGATTTTTCTTTTGGCATAGTTTGAAATGATGGGGAGAGGGGAGAACTGCATAATTTCTTTTTTCTGATCCATCTGAAAAATTTAGTTTACGTATAAAATTTGTTATGGTTCTGAAACAGCTTGTACGCAGGAAGAGGTTAACAAAGTGATGGAATCAGCCAAAAGCGCACAAAAAGCATGGGCTAAAACTCCACTATGGAAGAGAGCAGAACTTCTTCACAAGGCAGCTGCTATCCTGAAAGAGCACAAAGCCCCAATTGCTGAGTGCTTGATAAAAGAAATTGCAAAACCAGCTAAAGATTCAGTAACTGAGGTATATAATTAGTTTTCTCCATTTTCACATTTGAACTTGACCATGCAAATTAATGATAGAAGGGAATGATTTATCTGATTTTCTTATTTGATTCGTTGAAGGTTGTGAGGTCAGGAGATCTTATTTCCTACACTGCTGAAGAAGGGGTTAGAATTCTAGGAGAGGGAAAATTCTTGGTCTCTGACAGTTTTCCTGGGAATGACAGAACCAAGTACTGCCTGACTTCTAAGGTATAATTCTCAGCTCACATATCTTCTTTTCTTACTACCTCTATAATTTATGATTATGACTTGTGAGGATGAGTATAAGGACCAAGAAAGGGTAAAAGAAAGTTGACTCCCATATCTTTTAATAGTATTTATATCATTGGTGAACAGAAAATGCAGGGGAAAAGTTTGTTTGATGATGTCAACATAACTAACATTTTGATTAAAATCTTATAAGGTGAAGAAGAGTTCAAGTGTAATTAGGAACAGAAATTGTCATAAATGATTAAGATGTAAGAATATCTGCATGAACACAACATTACTCACCGGAATTAGAACCTGATGGATCAATCCATATGTATTTGGGAGTAGCCACAGTTAGGGAGTTCGTTTAGATAGACATTGGTGTCATTTGTCTGCTACTGTTACATTAAAGAGATAATGGGTGGGAGAAATTAACTAAAAGCCAATAGTTTGGAACTGTATTCTAAAAGTTGTAACAAATATCGTTCTCATTGTTTTTTTCTTCACTAAAATATTGTTTGTCTTTGTTCTCTTGCTGCTAATGCTAGTTTTCTGTGTCTTTTTTCATTTCATTACTCTGTCATCATTGATTTATCTGTCACCACTAGCTTTATCGACTCTTAAGGTTCTATCGATTATCCTATTCTACATACCTAACAAACTTCTTCAGATTCTACTTCGATATAGATTAACCAATGGCATCATGATAGGCTGAGGTTGAAGGGGGCAGCTGTTGACTGTTGTAGTTCACTCTTCATCCATTCAATCATTTTTCATGGAAATGAATGAAAATAGTAGATAATAATTAGAATTCTTAAAATAACTTTCCACGGCATAGTTAAATGAGATACACGAAGGACAGGGAACCAGATGGTATCAATATTTTTAAATTCATTGCTGTTGGATGTGTTATAACCCATGTATGATGCCCCATTCCGAATCCATAAATAGCTTGTCATGATAGCAATCCAACTTTCTTTTCAGGACCAGTAAGAAATTTTTTTCCTGAAGAGCATATGCGTGAGAGATGTCTTTTAATAACTTTCACCAGTATAATTGTCTTCAAAATTATTCATATTGGTTAGCTAATTCGATAACACTAAAATCACAGATTCCCCTCGGAGTGGTTCTAGCCATTCCACCCTTTAACTATCCTGTCAACTTAGCTGTCTCAAAGATTGGTCCTGCATTGATTGCTGGAAACTCCCTCGTGCTCAAGCCTCCAACTCAGGTACATGAATGTCTCCTTTATCTTACTCATTATAATGTTTTCCATCAATGGGCATTGTATCGAAAATTTTAGGATCCTTATGTTGGTTGACTTGAGGTCGTGCCTAAAAATAATGATTCAATTGTATGCATTTGGAGGACCTGCTTTTTTAGAGGGTTTTGCATAAGGACATAAAACATAAACTCTTTTCAAACACCGGAAAAGTAAAGCAAATATGCATCTAATATTTCCTCTTATTTTAATCATAGAGGAAGGATTGATCCTCTTAGTCTCACCTTTGAGTTTTCTTTCAGGGTGCTGTCTCTTGCCTGCATATGGTACACTGTTTTCACTTGGCTGGTTTTCCCAAAGGCCTAATCAGCTGTGTCACCGGGAAAGGGTCTGAGATTGGTGACTTTCTTACTATGCATCCTGGTGTGAACTGTATAAGGTAATCTTTCATTTATCTTCTTCTGAAACTTCATTAGCTCCTTCCTTGTACTTGTTTGATGCATAACGTGGTGTGTAAATCCCAAGTGGCATTATTTTTCCTCAGCTTCACTGGTGGAGACACGGGCATTGCAATTTCAAAGAAGGCAGGCATGATCCCTCTTCAGATGGAATTGGGAGGAAAAGATGCCTGCATAGTGCTTGAAGATGCTGACCTAGATTTGGTAGCAGCAAACATAATAAAAGGAGGCTTTTCTTACAGGCATGAGAATTTTCTATAAATCTCATTAAGGTTGCATTTAGCATGGGGATGATGAAAATGTAGATATTGTCATTTTGTTTTGTAAAGCCAAAAATGGATGTGTGTGTCGATGTGTTACACTTCTTCAAGATAGTGAAAATATCTTCTATCTACATTTGATGAGGAAATTTCTGTGTCAATAGGCTGGCTAGAGATAGATAGATACACATAAATCATGCTAATTATTTTCTTTAACGAGGATAAACTGGAAGCATATTAAAGATGTCGGTGAGAATTCGTTGAGATAACTTCACTGCCAATTTTTTGAAGGAACACAATGCAATAACGGTGACTAGAATTTCACTATATTTGAAGCCAGTTTCTGGACTCTGGCCAATGAAATCATTTCCTTCATTTTGCTATGAACACATTACATAGACATCTTATTATATGACATGTTGATTTACATGTGATCTAGATATATTTAACACAACTCAAACCACACTTTTGTAGGCCATCTTAAGTAATCTATCTGTTTCTGTCTCCATCCTTGTTTTGTTATTAATACAATGTGTATATCTTTTCTGCCACATATATAACAGTGGTCAAAGATGCACTGCAATTAAGGTTGTCTTGGTGATGGAATCCGTTGCTGATGCTCTGGTTGAAAAGGTGAAAGCAAGAGTTGCAAAATTAAGAGTTGGGCCACCAGAGAATGACTGTGATATCACCCCTGTAGTCACAGAGTCATCGGCCAATTTCATTGAAGGACTGGTAATGGACGCCAAAGAAAAAGGAGCAACTTTCTGCCAGCAGTACAAGAGAGGGTAACCTCATCTGGCCCTTGTTGTTAGATAATGTGAGGCCTGATATGAGGATTGCATGGGAAGAACCATTTGGACCAATTTTGCCAGTAGTAAGGATCAATTCTGTGGAAGAAGGAATTCACCATTGCAATGCTAGCAATTTCGGACTCCAGGTATAGCTCATCTTCCTTCACAAAATTTCTGTTTTAGTTAAAGCTGAAGCCTCTCAATTGGATTAACTTCCACCACCCTCTCCATATTTGATATCAATGCTTGTTTCTGATTCACAGGGTTGCGTATTTACAAAGGACATCAACAGAGCCATGTTGATCAGCGATGCAATGGAAACTGGGACAGTTCAGATCAACTCGGCACCAGCTCGTGGACCAGATCATTTCCCTTTCCAGGTGAACCAAAATTTTCTGAAAATGCTACAGATTATGTTACTTAATTACTTAGATTTTGCTTCGTGGCATTAGCCTGAGGACTAACAACTGCATTGTTGACAGGGTTTGAAGGATAGTGGTATTGGATCACAAGGCATCACCAACAGCATTAACATGATGACCAAAGTCAAGACCACAGTTATCAACTTACCAAGCCCTTCTTACACCATGGGTTAGTCTTATCTACAAGGGAACCAATAATCACTACTACATCCTTAGCTGATTAGTAATATTCGAGGAAGAGTTATCTTTTTCTACTACATCCTTACTAATTCATATCTAAGAGCATGATGCGGAATAAAGATGCATAAATCAACTGCACAATTGTGTGCTGCCAGATTGCTAGTCGTTGTGCGGCTGTTGTAAAACGTGGGCTCTAGCACTGTGCTCCTACTTTCCGATTTCGCTGAAAATGTTTCAACAAGACTTGATAAATAGACGAATGAGAGTTGTATTTGTTGCTATCATATTTATTTGAAGCATGGTAGTGTTAACAATTGCACATGAACTGGTTTGCACTAGCTTGTTAATTTCTGAACTCATTGTGAAGCGATTGAGAGGAACAGTGTTCCGTTGTGAACATGAACACAAGTTGCTAATTAAGCTGAAACAAGCGCATAAGGTTGGCCTTGTAAGCTGCCTGGAATTGAGAACAATGTTTGTTGTTGGGGAGCCCGTTAGCCTACTCGTCTCTCAAATGAAGATGCCTGTGTTGATCATGCATTTTGTTCTCCACCTGGTCTTCCTCTTGTTTGGCCGTAGCCTTTCGACATTTTTTGTTTCTTCAGGCTCTTCAGGATCCTCCATTAGAAGTAGAATCTGAAGAGTAAAAGCAAAGAGAGGCAAAGGAACTGCGGCTGCAAGGAATTTTTAATAAATCACATGATGCAGATGAAAGCATCCGAATTACGATTCCCTGCTTGTTCCTCATTGTTTAATGCCGCATTACAACCTTGAGGATTAACCTAAGCCTTCGATCGAACCAGAAAGATGGAGTCGATATAAACTGATTCGACAATATTACTTGATCGTTAAAATCACAAGAAAAAATCACGCCATGCATACATGCATGGGATGCCAATCTAACAACAGCAAGCACAACCCTTATTTCTTGAATGGTTCTCTTCCGGTAAAGATTTCTGCAATTCCTTGGAATACTAGGATTGATCGATTATACAAAAAATCTCATTAAATAACTTGTTGGAGGCACTTCCTTGTGTGATCTTTTTATTTAGTTTCTATTATGATTTCTTTTTATAATATTGTTCATACTTGAATGTAATTATATTGGTTGCAAACATTTTCACATATTTATCCATCTAAAATACCGATTCAACATGATAATTTTTTAATTCAAATGATTTATTAAATAAATTTAAAAGAAAATATAAATTCTCAATGCGTAATCCATTTAAATTCTGAATTGTTCTCAATTTTTGAAAATAATAAGATAAATTATATCATTATTTGTTGCATAAATTGATGAATCTAATTAAACATGCGAATAAAAATCTATTCATAAACATTTTCACACATCTATCCACCGTTGAATAAAAATATATTCATAAACATTTTCATACATCTATCCACCTATATAAACACATCTATTCAACATAATTAAATATTTATACAAGAGCGTATTGAATAATCTTCAAAAACAATATTCTAAAATAAATATGAAAATTCTAGATGCACATCCAATTTAAAATTTTAAATTACGATTAATTTTTGGAAGCAATAATATAAAATATATCACTTGATTTCGTTATTTTTTTAAATAATGACTCAATTAAAACTAATGAAAATATAACTGATACATAATTCAAACCATATATCATCATAATATTTAAAGGACTTTGATAAATTTTTTTTAATGATAATGAAGGACTTTAATGTAAGTTGATACCTATTAGTTAATTGATATTGATTGAAATGAATTAAGGGTGTATAAAAAACACATAATTATACTATTATATTATCATAAACTTTCAATAATTTAAAGGCTTTATTGATAAGTATTGATCTAACATCGAAATAATTTCTTTTTTTTTAGTTTTACTTCTTCAAAAAAATATATTCAATATACCTCATAAATTAAAGCTTACATCATGAGCTTTTAATTAATTTAAATAAAAAATAAAAATATTTTAAGAAATCTTGATTTGAAATTTTCAATTTAATTTTTTTTTCTCTAATTTCTTATCTCCTTAAATCTCATTAATGATTTACTTTTTATTTTTTTTTATAAGAACAAATGACATAAAGGACTTATATAGCTTTATAAATTTCACATTTGTTATAATATAATTAGTTAATAACTACCTATTTTTCACATAAAAAATATAATAAACACCATTAGAATCTCAATAAACTAATTTCTCAACTCAAAACACAACTAAATCAGTAAAAAAAACACAAAATCAAATCAAAAAAATCTTTCTCATCCTTAATCTAATTTTTTTGGAAATATGGAAGCTCATTAACACTTATCTTGTCAAGAGAAATATATTAACATCAAATTTAACTTTTTTTCTCATGAAATTTAAGGTCACTAACCACTTTCTCTCTCTTTCATTATTTTTTAATGATTCTCTTTCTAATCTCTCAAGAAAAAAAATAAAAGTTCAAACTAAAGGAACAACAAATGAAAACAAAAAATTTATAGAGGAAAGTTTTTTTTAAAAAGGCGTATGATGAACAAATTAAAAAAAAAAGATTGCAAATTTGTCTCATTATCAATTTTGGTCCTCATATTTTTCATTTTTTAAAAGCAATAAAACCAAATTTTTTATTGCAAAATTGATCTATAACAATTAAGATTTAAGGTATCAAAATTGAAACAAAAAGTATAAGGGTTGAAAAAAAGGCATGACAACTTTGTTGGTGCGTGCAATGCACACACTAGCATGTGGTAAGAGGTCGTCATGATCTAACAGCGTGTGCAACCTCTTTTGATGGCATAACACAACCATCCATGATTGATTTGAAATGGCCTACCAAGATCTTTCCAATTATCTAGCGTGTGATAGAGGAGAATTGAAGGTAAGGCCTTTACAACCTTTTCTTTCTTCCACTCTCTTTTTTTTCTCTTATCTCCTAAAAAATCATGCCAACCTATCAAAATTTGAATGAAGATAAGGGTAAAATCGGTTTCAGATTAACAATGCATACAATGATCAACATGGGTATGATTCCTCTGAACCTAATGATAATAAAGATAGGGTGTTATAGGTTTAATTAAAATATTAGATGACAATGATGAGATGATGAGTCTATTGTTCTGGAATTTGATTATGATACTGAAATTGATAACATAGTTTGCAATGATTGGTCTCTTTAACATAGAAATTCAATTGGTAATGATGATTTGATAGTTGGACAACCTTTCAGCACTAAAGATGATTTAATAAATATTGTTAAGTCACTCATTGTACATTTACTTAATATCGAGTTTAACATTTAAACTCATCATTTATTCAATTATAATGTGTTCAAGCACTTGGATGTCAATGGTATTTGTATGAGGGATATCATAAAAGGTATTTATATTGTTGCGAGCATATAAAAAGAAATTAAATTGCACTATAAGTTTAAAATTTCTTACCATAAGACATGAGTTGCAAAATAAAAGATTCTCGAGCAAATGTTTGATACACATGAGGACTCATTTGAAATGTTACCTAGATTGTTGTTGGCAATACAAGAATTAAATCATTGGACAATTATTGAGTGGCTTCATAATGGACAACTTGATAATTGAGGGGTTCAAGTTTTGCAGGTCAATTATGAAGCTTCCAAGCATAATGTTAATGCATGGTTTGATGATATGGACAATAGTCATCTAAAGTAGAAAGAATGATTGGAGTATGAACTAAAAGAAAGATAGACACTATCTTATAATGGGGGTCATTGATATTGTTGTAACCCAATTTTGGATTCACCAAGATTTTCTTGAATGTTATTTTATTTCTATTATTATTTATAAAAATCCAAAAAAATTAAGAAAAAGTTTAAAATTCAAAAAATATTTTTCTCGAGTCAACCGCATCTTTCCACAAGAACCGATTCCACTAAGTCAATACAAGTCCAACCATGTCGACCAGGGTAAAAAATCAATTTCAAGCCGTTTCGGGTCAAAACCGTCATTTTCGGTCAAAACCGAGTCCACCGAGTCAATACGGGTCAAACCATGTTAACCAGGGTAAAAAATGAGTTTCAGGCCGTTTCGGGTCAAAACCGTCATTTTCGGTCAAAACCGAGTCCACCGAGTCAATACGGGTCAAACCATGTCGACCAGGGTAAAAAATGAGTTTCAGGCCGTTTTAGGTCAAAACCGTCATTTTCGATCAAAACCGAGTCCACCGGGTTGATACCCATCGAAAGTTTTTTTTTTAGTGTTTCAACATAATTTTCGGTCATTAAAATTGATTTTTAGCGGTTGAATCGGGCTTTTTTTCTAATACTGATTTGAATTTTTAGTTTTAACTATATAAATATTTATTATTATATATAATAAAACAAAATCAATAATACAAAATTTACCATACTAGGCGGGTAGTTGCGCCGATAGTAGGCGGAGTAGTTGTGGCGAAGAAATTTTTATTTAAAGCAGATTCGTGACATGTGTATTTAGATTTTAATGTCCCCTGTTATTGGCTATAAATAGCCAGTGAAATTCGGCAGAGAAGGAGGATGAGAAAGAAAAAGAAAGAAAAAAAGATAAAGGAGAGATTTGGATTACTATTTAAAGTTTTTTTTAGTTTTTATTTTCACGCGAGTAAGATATTGATTTAAAAAAAACACAATTTGAAAGATACTAAAAATATCCTAACCGTTAGATCTAATAATATTTAGTTCTTGACCTTTGATTTAATAGGATACAATAGGGCTTACACACTAGATTAAAACTCAAATCCATCCCAGCCCTTAAAATAATCTGCTCTTCGATTCTGTTGTGCCACGTCACCCGGTGTACCAAGCTCTCGATACACCGCGCCATACCAGATCAAATCTCAGACCATCCGGACCGTCCGATCAAATTGCAGACCAAGCCAATCATAGCCGCAAGATCAGTTCATCCACGATCTAACGGTTCAACACCTTCAGCGGCACTGGTGTACCATGCTCGCATTCACACCGTAGCACAATCGCGAAGTCTCTCTCTCCTCTCGCCGGCGATTCTCTCTCTCATCCAATCTTCCATTTCCGGCCGTGTGAAGAATCCGAACCACCACGAAAGGTTTCTACCCACCTATAAAGCAAAACTCCGGCCGTTTTCAGCGTTTTCGCCTCCCTATCTGGCCGGAAAAAGGCCGCGATTTTTGTCGGCCACCCGAAGCTTCAAACCGACGATTCTCCCTCGTCAACCATCAACGACCGTCGAAACCACCTTCATAAGAATCCTCTCCATCAGATCTATTATAAGCAACCTTTTTTGGCGGGAAATATCACCGGAAAATTTCACCGCCTCCAACAGTAGCTGCGCGTGAGCCACACGCGCCATAGGGGCATTTTCATAATTTTTCGAGAATTCAAGGGTATTTCAGTCTTTTACCTATACAGTGCACTCAGGTAATTTTTGGGGTCGCTATTGGTATTTTTGATTTTTTGTATATATAAATACTTGTAAATTTTCTTGCATGTGAAAAAAACAAAAAAAAAACCAAAAGTAAATTTAAAAGGAATAACGACGCGGGTCCAACACCCATTTTATCATGTCATCATTCGTGGGTCCAAATCCCAATTCTCAAGTATGGTTATACTCATTTCTCAACGATATCAAAATAATTTTTGTTTTATAAATGAATATTGTTTGTTGACACGTCTCTTTTATTTACAAAAAAGGACCGATGTGAAAAATCTAAATACCAAATATGGATTATGTCCATTATTTCTTTTGGTAACCCAGACATAATTCTTCTTTTTAGGGACAAACGTCAATATTTTAGACGAGTCTCTTATTTTTTAGGGACTGATGTCATTTTTTGACGTGTCTCCTATGAATATTGTCTGTCGACAAGTCTCTTTTATTTACAGAAAAAGGACCGATGTCAAAAGTTTAAATACCAAATATGGATCATGTCCATTATTATTTGTTTTGGTAACTCAGACGCAACTCTTCTTTTTAGGGACAAACGTCAATATTTTAGACGAATCTCCTAGTTTTAGGGACTGATGTCATTTTTAACGTGTCTTCTAATTTTAGGGACCGACATTAACCATTTAAAAAAACAAAATTGCAAATAAGCTCAAAATATAATAGCATTTGAATCAAATAAAAAACACACAAGTAAGGGTAACCTTTCTCTTGAAAGGATGTTTTAAGGGTGGTGTCTACCTTCCCTTAATCATAACTAACCCCGTACTTGAATCTCTAGAACCATTGTCTAATTTGGGATTTCTAGTTCCCTCAAATTACTAGATGGCGACTCCAATAAAATCTTCATTTCCCCCAAACAAGAAAAAACCCTTTTTGTTAAATAAACAAAAAGTGGAGCCGTCGCCCGACGTCGTGAATCGACAGATATGACAATATGACAACAAATCTTTCTGAATCTTTCAATCATGTTTTGAAAGGTGCATATAATTTTATTTGTTTTTTGCTTTAGTCGAATTGACATTTTATTGGACAAATACGTATTTTGTTACACGAAAAGTGAATGCATATGACTATATTACACGTGGGATATTATGGCCTTTAATTGTTCAACTGGAATTAGATGCCAACATACTTAGATATATAAATCATATTATAGTATTGTTTAATATTTATAATGATATTTTTCAAGTTCACACCTCTCATAAATTAGGTGTAAAAAAAAAAGTATGATGAATATTTAAATTGGCTCAAGAAATATGCACATGTGGTAAATAATAGAGTTTTCATAGACCTTATTTACACATTCTTGCATATTGTGTAGAAAATCATTTTAATGTTACCCAGTATGCTGACTTGCATTATAATGTTCAGATGTAAAAGAACACATATAAGACTTTATTCCATCCTTTACCCTACAAATTAAATTGGAGTGAATATATTAGTTATCGAGTTTACCTAGACCCTTCTAGATGAAAAATCAATCGGGTTGTATAACTAAATGAACAAAAAAAAAAGGGGCATTCCCAATATAGATATGGAATATGCAGTCAAATAGGGCAAAATAAAATAACATATGAATATAGACAACAAATGCATCTAATTATTACAAAGTTATCATGTTACATTTTTATTTATTATTGTTTCAAATGTGATGTTATGTATCAAATCTTATATTGTATTTTATTATGGTGATGTTAAAAAATATTTGTTTTATTGGTCACTTGGTTAGGATGCCACGTACACGAGTTGCTTTTTCATATGCATGTAGATGTAAAGTTTCTCAGTACATGGATCTCGGTTCGGTTGACCCTTCTAGATTGTAGGAGTTGCATAAATTAAAAGCCATATAGAATGAGAATGTTAGTTGTTTTTATATCATAAAAAAATAAAAATATTATGCTAATTATAATAAAATATTCACCATATATCCTATAAATCATGTTAATACATTTAATAATTTTTTTGGTTTCGTAGGATTTAGGTAAAATGTAATTTTAATTCCATAAGTTGATATCGTTTCTAGATCTTGTGATCCTACTCATTATGCAAGTGAGTTTTTTATTGCATTACCCATTTAGAGCGTATTAATATGGATTATGACTTGGTCAATGCATTTATTAAGAGATGGAGATGAAAGACTCATACATTCCATCTTTGAGTAGGTAGAAGGACACTTATGTTGTAGGATGTTATTTTTCTACTTGGCTTGCCTATAGATGGTCGAGAACTTACTGTTATGGGTATTTAAAATAAGGTTGTTTTATACGAATGTGCATTCAGATGAGCACCCCCTCTTAAGATGTTTAAGGGGAATACTTTATATATGAGATGACTTTAGGATAATTTCTCTAAATTACTTGTTCATGTTGATGACAAGATCCTATAATGGTATTTTAATACGAACTAATAGTGCAATTAATATATTAATTGATCTAATATGGATTTTAAGTTATTTTTTTGTTGTACAAGTATGCTAGAGTATACATACTTCATATATTTAATAACATACTCTTCACGGATCTCAGCGGAATGTGTGTGCCATTATTATACCTACCATTGTTGAATGACTTCGACTTCATTCCACCTGTATAGTTGGGGCTTAGACGTCCTTTTATATTTGTATATGCACCTGCGTCAAGTAAGCTTGGAAAAAACAAAACAAGTTGGATGATGTTTGCTATTTTTACAAGTTAAACGATGTACAAGGTTTTTTGTATTTGTATTTTTCGAGCAATATTTGAGTTTATTACTAATTATTGTTTCCCACCATATAACTATGGTCATGGGAGCATCTCCACTTGGGGTGTCCCCGAATTAAGTCGAAACCTGATATGTTTGTTCATGTCTTGGAGGTAAAGCTGCAACTTCTATTAGCATACAAGTAATATGTTGTTGATAATGTAATCTTCAAACTAAGAATAATTTTTATTTTAACATTATTTAATAAGTTCATTGGCTTTTTATTAACAGATGGTGTGATAGTAGGTACTTTGAAAATAATCCAACACATGTTTTGTTATTTTATCATAATGAGTTAGATAAATATTAGTCTAACCAAGTATGTTATAGTAAATTGCAATGTTGATGTTAAAATTAGTTGATGTTGGAAATTGTTTGGGATAAATTGCATTATTGATGTTGGAAAATATTGAGAACTGCATTGTTTATATTTAAAAATGTTAGGATAAATTGCATTATTGATGTTGAAAAATATGATAATAAATTGCATTGTTGATGTTGAAATGGGTTGTGTGGAATTCTTATCCAGAAGATTATCTATTAGTTGCATTGTTGATGTTGAGAAATTTCAGGAACTAATTGCATTTTTTTTTATGATGGATAATGTTTGGATAAATTACATTGTTGATGTTGAAATAGGTTGTGTGGAATCCTTATTTAGAAGATGATCTGTTAGTTGCTCATGTTATATGTATAATGACCAATGATTTATGAATAATAGTGGTTCCCCTCATATTTTTTGAGCTTGTTGAGATTTATTGTTCGAATTGTATGATAGGACAATTCAACTTCTAGCAATACATTCCATATGACATAGATATCAGTGATAAATTGCATGTCATTAGTGCACATTGATTATAATTGGATGATCCACCATTTACAATACATATCAATGTAGAAAGTATAAAGAGATGTGATCTTCAGAGGGGTGTATTTTGTAATTTTCAAGGAGAAATACATAGATTAGTACTTGGGTATAACACGTTTAGTCATTCCACCAAACTTAGCTCATATTCCTCCACATGAGAAGATGGAGTATGAGTCACATGTATGTTGGATTCAAAATATTGTAAGTATTTGTTACTTTTTATTCGTAATATGTGATAACCAAAATGTTTTACTTATGAATTAATAAATGTATTTGCTTAGTATTAGGTTGGTTTGTTGTTATATGAAACATATCATGGTTGATCTTCGTGATCTTGAAGATGATGATGAACTTGCTTATTATTATGTATCTTTTTGGCTCAAGACATGTCACATTATACTTGAATTGTTAAAAGAGACATTAAATCTTGATGATGATGTCTCAAAGAATAAGACCATACAGACAAGTGGAAGCCATGCTTTTGATAAAACTGACCCAACCACTCGTCATCGCAAATATAGATAGACTCATATATTTGTTGAGAGAACATTTATATTGTGTTATTTTCTTTAGTTATGAAGTTATTTTTATTACTTTTGTAAAGTTATTTTGACCAATTATTAGGTTGATTTTAATATTGTTTTATACTCTCTGAATTTTTATATTTATTTTAAATAAATAGAATTTAAAAATTTTAATTTACAGATGAACATGTGAAAATCACACACATGTTTTTTATAATTTCAAATAAGATATTTACATGTTAAAAAAGACACATTGTTTTATTCTATTATTGACAACATTAATTATTTTTATAATTAATAAATAAAAAAATAAAAAATATTATACAAAATAAATATTAAAATATCACAATTATAATTAACAAATAAAAACAACATTAATAATTAAATTTTTTATTGGACTTTCTCCTACATCCTTTGCTTTTTTCACCACCATGTTGAAATATTGATTTTGAGTTTTGGATTACACTCATGGATTTAAGTTTAGAGTTTATGAAATTGAAGTTTGAATGTAAAAATTTAGGGTTTTAAAATTTAGGATTGTTAGAGATTATGGAATTGGATTCGGGGTTATTGAGCTGGGGGTTATGGATTTTCCAACAACACAACGTGCTTCTTCGCGAACAATTTTTTTTTTTTTAAATAATCCGCTTAACAAGCCACCGTACAACGCTTTTTTAAACTATAAAGAAGCTTTATATTACAGGCACTGTTTCTTTATCTCTCTTCTCTTGTTTTCTTTTAGTAACCCTTTTCTAGGCAATCAGAAAAGGCGATAGGAGAAATGGAAAGAGAGGAAAAAGAGCTGGAAGATGAAATCAAGTTGGCTGGATATGCACTTCTTTCATCTCCATCTTCCGTTTCACAACTCCTTCTTTTGCTTGAGGTAATTATTTTTTCTTTTATCATCTCTCCACTTTACTCTTTCTCTACTGTAATTTTTTTTTTGGAATAATAAAGGGTGTGTTTTAGGGTTTCTGTTTTCTAAGTAATTGAGCTTTTTTATTAAATTAAATTTTCTGTTTCTGCCAACAATTTTTTATGTGGGTGGGAAATAAATTACAACTATCTTGAATCGGCTAGAGTCTGCTCTTTTTTAGGAGGTGTTTTTTTTTTAGTTTGTTTAATGAAACTTAGGTGTGACTATATCAGATTAATTTGGTTCGACTTCAATGTGCGGGTGCATCTTCTTGTAAGCTTTGGTTTGGTTGATATTATAAAATTTTCTATTCCAATTTTGCACTGCATTTCTTTTAAAGTTACAAGGGTGTTCTGAGGTTGATGTTGCATGTACACTTTAATTTTGGGTTTTGAGTCCAACTTGAAGTAAAATAAAGTTCTTGAAATGGAATTGGTTGAAGTTTGTCCTGCTGTGGTTGTGCCAATATTCAGTTTGAATGCAATCTAGAATGCGTTTTGGACTTCTTTTGGTTATTTGACTGTCAATAATTTTGATCAACCTGAGGTTCCTAGTAATCTTGTTGATTATCCGACTTGTACTGGGAAATGTCACACAATACTTAAAAGTTAAATGTCTCAACCTCCGAGGTGAAGATGTCGGTTGGAGTGTTTTATCTATTACCCTCTATTTACTATCTGTTAAGCTCAATTCTTCTTGTCTCTCTCTGTTTAAATGCAGATGCAATTGCATTGTCTCATTCATTTTCCTTTTGTTTTCTTTTCCTTTTTCTTAGAAACTTGAGGATTGTTTAAAGAGAGTGAATCAGTCTCCTTCCAAGTCAATGCAAAGGGCAGTAGAGCTTGCAATGAAGGCACTTATGGCCAAAGAACTTTTGAATCATTCGGATGTGGATGTGAAAGTTTCTGTTGCATCATGCTTCAATCATATTTTAATAATAACGGCACAAACTTTTTCATATGATGATGAACAAATGAAGGTACCTACCCCTTTATGTGTCTCATGTTTCTATTTCCAAAGGGACTAAGAATTTATTTGGTGCATGATTGTAATTGCATAGTCTTGTGCATACACCAAGATACTTTAAACTGACTGTGTTTTCAATTTTCATAGTCTTGTGTATGTGTATTTTGCTTTTACGTGTTTTATCTAACATTGGATTGTTTTACAGGAAATTTTACAGCTGATTGTAGCTTCATTTGAAAATATATCTGACACCTCAAGCCCTTCATACCATAAAAGGGTTTTGATTCTAGAAAAGTTTGCAAATGTCAGATCATGCGTTTTGATGGTGGATCTTCAATGTTATTCCTTGATCATGGAGATGTTTAAACATTTTTTGACAAATATAAGGTGAGATTGACCGAGTGCAAATTTTTTCCTTTTCAGTCAACTTGTCTCAGCTAATTCTCGAGTAAATTAGTTTTGTTACTTTTTCAGCTTTTGTTCAGGTGGTCTTCGATCTTTAATATTTTGCCACATATATTTGGTTTTAAATAATTAGGACTTGAATGCTATTTTTTTTCCATCTGTTTTTGGAACACACTAAGTAATCCACTCATGAAGCATAGCTTGTTGGCAATGATTCATATTGCAATGCCTTTTTTTGTCACTCTTCATGCTTCTGTTACTTAAGAATTGTATCCTTTATTATAAACCTTCTGGTCCGTCTTTCAGTTGTACTATGCTTGCTGAACCAAAAAAGGCAGATATGCAGATTTCCAAAAGTATCAATGAGTTTTTCCCCCTTCTGTGGGAAATAATGTATCAGTTGCATGTGCTTGATTTTATTTAAGTATGATAGTATGCCAATAAATCTGAGTGTTTCATGGAAAAGATTGTAACTCACAAGTGTATAATGCATTTCTTTTTCATAGCATGGATTATAATTGTTGAACTGAATGTGCACATTTTTTAGGGAACACCATCCTGATATTGTCTATTCATCTATGGGGCTAATTATGATTATAATCTTGGACGAAATTAAAGAGATCCCATTGGAGATTGTCAACCTCCTTTTGGACTGTATAAGAAACAGAAACCAGGTGAATATATAATCAACTTTTCTTTTTCTTTTTTCCTGTCAAACTCGTATAGATGCTTTATTATTAAATGATCAGGTATTTTTTTCTTTTCTTTTTTCACCAGGATGTTTTGCCTATTGCACAAAAGCTTGGAGAGAGAATATTTGAAAATTGTGGATCAAAGCTTGCTCCCTACATGCCTCAGGCAAATTATTGTGGCCAGACACATATTAGGGGCAAGCTGCTGGATTCAGGAAGTCATACTGAGGTTGTTGTATTTATCTCATTTCACATGAAAATAGGATCACTTTAATCAGTAGGATTCACAATACATTCTCCTTGCAGCTAGTTGTGAAGGATAACAGTGATAGAGGAGAAGGCTGTGGATATCAGGTTTTTGAAAAGGAGGGGAATAGAGAGGAAAGCAGAAAGATCAAAGAAAAGGATTTCAAAGAGAAGACACGTAAAGAGGAAGGTGAGATTTTCCTAAGGGAGTTTATGAAACAGAAGAGAAGTAGAAAAGGGGTCAAAACGAAGCAGAAGGTTAGCGTTCCACAATTTTTTCCTTGCTTCTTTGTAAATCTAAATTTTGTAACATGACCATTGTCATAGTTGCTGGGAAGAGTTTTTCTGGCTGCGTGATTTTTCTGTTAAATTACTTTATTAGTGTGAAGCAAGGCATTTGAGTTTTACTGTCCAGTTGGATTTACAATGCATTTGCTTCACAGCCAGTTGTGAAGGAGAAGAATGATGGAGAAGAAGGCAGCGAAAAGCAGGTTTTTGGAGAGGAGAATAGCAAGGAAGACAGAAAGGAGAAAATCAATAGAGAAGAAGGTTGTAAAGAGCAGGGTTTTCAAGAGTACCATAGCGAGGAAGGCAAGAAGGCCAAAAAGAAGGTTTTCAAAGAGAAGAAAAGTCAAAAGGAAGGTGTACATTTCCTAAGGGAGCGTGTGAGAAGTAGAGAAAGGGTAAGAAAAGACCAGATGCTTAGTATTCCAATTGATGTTGCCTTCTTCGCCTCTTGGTTGATTGTATTTTGTAATGTGATTTCTCTTGCCTCATGATTTACTGGAGCAGTTCTTTGTTGCTGATATTCTTGTTTAATAAAGTTTTTCCTTTTCTTTTTGCAGGGTAAACGAGAACTTAAGTTTGAGGGAAAACAAGCCATGGACACTAGGTGCAGTCAGCGGAAAATGCATGAGTTTCTTTCAAACTTAAAGGGGAAGAAGAGAAGCATAATTGAAAATTCAATCTTCTCTGCCTTCCTTGATATTCCTAGATGCCCCATTAATCGCAATCTGGCAGCAGCTCTTATTGAATGCTATGATTCTGAAAAGGATGCATTTATTGTAGCAGGCCAGCCACTCAAGTTCTGTGGCAAAGAAATTGAGAAATGCATTGGACTCAGCTTTGAAGGGAAAAGGGTGGACATGAATATTTTGGGAGGGCATATTGATACTCAAATTATATGGAAGTACTTTGAAATAGTGAATGGAAATGCAAGAATCAAAGAGAAGTCAACAGATGCCAGTAACGAAAAGGATGATGGAGAAATCAAAAGTTCCTTTTTGATACCTGAAAGTTTGCTTCTGCAAAAACTAAACCTGATGAGTGTTGGTGGAAAAGGGGAAGCTGAGGACTTCCTTCGTCTATCCGTTGTATACATGTTCAATATATATTTCTTTCCATCCGCTTCCAAATATATATATTGGTGGCCGCTCAAATTCCTGGAAAATCTACATGATTTTGGCTCATATGCTTGGGGACGGGCTGCATATGACTATTTACATAAATCTCTAGAAAAAGCAGCAAGCAAGTTGGCACGTCAGAACAAATTCTACGTGTCCTTGAATGCATGTGTTCCATTGTTGCAGGTATAATGGTATTATTGACTAAAAGTTAGGCTTAATTGTTATTTTTTGGATTTCACATGTTTCTTTTGAATTTCTCTTAGACACTGGCAACGGAACGGATCAGCAAGTTGCGAGTCCTAGCTCCTCCAACAAACCTAAATCCCTCTGTGCTCAATTATACTAAGAATGAGAGTAGGTCATTCGATGCAATCCAAAAGGTGTTGGCCAAGCTGCAACCTGATGAGGTAATATGGCAGCAAAAGCAATAATGATTTGTCAAAACTAGTCATAATATTCAATTTCAACCACAACTCTTTTATATAATTGCCCAAAATGATGTCACTATAGTTACGTCTTGCATTCTCTTTTCAATTTACCATGTAAAGAAAATCAAAGTTTTAATTGTTTCTTGCTGAGATACATAGATCAAGAAATGCAAGGATTGTGAAGGTGTCAAGAACAGTACTCGGTTGCAAGGAGGAGCCAATGTGAAGAGCACAAAAAGGCAGAAAACTCAAAATGAAGAGGAGGATGGGTTGGTAATTACGATATAGCTCTTGTAGTTCATGATCTGCAGCAAAATGAAATAGTCTAACTGTACTGTGTTAGTAGGGAGAGATAACATGGGCATTGTTATTTAAACTCACTTTTGTTTATTATTGTCATATATTAATATATTTCTTTTTTCTTTTTTATGTCTGAAAGATACGAACATTTTACCATTCGTTTTTTTCTTTTTTGGAAGACCTTTTGGCATTAGCCAAAATTAGCATTACATTAAAATTACAATTACAAAAAAAAAACCTAAAACAGAACCTAGATGACACTTTATCTATATCAGTGTTTTTTTGTCATCACTTTTTTTTGTTGTTGCTATTTCATCCTCGCCCTTGCTTGAAGTTTGTATCGATTTATATATTATTTTCTGCTTTTATTTGCCTTCTATTGTAAGAGCGAGGTTCTTAGAAGTATAGTTTTTAAACCCGACCTGGTGATCGACCCAGTATAATGACCGGGTCACGGGTTAGATGGGTTGATAAAAAAAAAATCCATATTATATTTATCATATTATATTCACCTAATTAACAATAAAAGAAGCATATAGTTTAGTTAAAATATTGGTTAGCAACACCTAACATGGCAAGATTACAAAGCAATGTCTTTTATTCAGTGTGTAAGTGATGCATATTATAATTGTCCTTAATTAATCCCTTGCTATGCAAAACATCAACATCCTCTCTATTGTCATGCTTGATACCAAGGTCTCTGCTCTTTTTTCCATCCCTTACTCTCCCCATTAATTACTCCTACTATTAACCTCAATTTTTATTTATTTTTTATTCTTTGCTAATCTTAATCATCGTAATTCTTTTTTCTTTCTATCCATCCACCCATCCATTTACCACTCTCTGCCTGCCTTTCTAATATGTGTTAGACACAGTTGATAATGCATTTTTCCTTGTCAATTAGGCATTTACAATCACATTTGTTTTATTACTTGATTTTCATGGATTAAACCCACTTGGATCTACTCATCAACTAATTATAATCATAGATGATTAGATTCTTTCAATTTGTTGTTAACAAGAACATAAACAAGGCAAGAAACAAAGCCCAGATTCAAGAGAAACAAAGCCCAAACACAGGCAAGGAACAGAAAAGGATTGACATATAAACTGGGCGAAACGTAAACAGGGTAAGGAACAAAAATCTATCTTACATAAACGAAAAGCCAGTGAATTAAACAACTTATCTTATATCCATGAAGATAAATGAAACCAGTGAAGAACAGAAATATAAGAGAGAAAAAAACCGAAGCGAAACAAAAAACTATCTTATATCAAACTAGTGCTTTCATAAACAAAAAACTAAAGAGAAACAAGTAACAACAACTTCATCTGACTTCGATTTGCAGATCTTAACTAAAGAGAGCCAAATCAAGAAAATAACACAAACACTCTGCAAAAACAAATTTAGAGTTTGCTGAGGGCCTCTTTTTGTTGTTCTAACCAAAAGAGAGACGGGGACTTACCTAGTATGGCTTGCGTGTAGCTTAAATTCCTCTGCAACTGATATGGCTATGAGTTTGAAGATGGAGATTATGTTTTCTAATTTTGTGAATTGTGATTCTGTGTGTCTTCACGTTGCCATGCAAACGGTTTGGTTAATTGATAGTAAAAAGCTAAAGCCAAAATCGACGTCGTTTTATATATATATATATATAAACAGCTGGGTCTCAGTTGGGTTTACCCGGGTGGACCGGGTCTTGGGTTGACCCGCCGGGTCGACCGGGTTTTACTGGGCCAATTTCCAAGCGGGTTTTTATCTCCACCCGGACCGGTCTCAGGCCCGGGTCGGCCGGGTCCCAGGTCGACCCGCCAGGCCGGTGCAGTTTTAAAACTGTGCTTAAGAGTGTTTTATAAGTTAATTGAAGACCAATTTTAAAATAAAAATTACCAATTTTATATAAAATAAAATTAATTCATTGCTGAGAAAAAAAATTAAAAGAACAAAGATAAAAATTAAAAAAATAGATGTTTTATTTTTACTGTTCAAAAGATGCGGAAAACTATAGTTTTGATCTTTGATGTTATAAAATTTTACATTTTTATATTTTATCTTTATTGTTTAAAATTTTTATGTCTAGGTCCTAAATTTTATTTTATTTGTGCTTTGATCCTTGTATATTGACAGATAAGATAAATGGTCACTGAAAAAGGAAAAGAAAAAAAAATGTTTTGTTGTCCACATTCTAATAATAAAAAAGCTAATTTTGATAGTAATAAGTTCAAAATTAGGTTAAAATTTTTATCTTTCAAAAAAAAAAAAAATTCCAAGCTTGGATTTTTTTTTTCTTGAATCGGTCTGATTTTGTTGTGTTTTAGGTTAAAAAATTGCATGAAAGATACATTGCACGCTCATTAAAAAAGAAAGAAAGAAAGTGCATGGCCTTTTTTATATTACCATTCATTTTTTCTTTTCCTTTTTTATATTGGGAATCAAATTTACTATGAATAAAATAATTAAAATAATATCTAATTTTACCATAGTTTTAAGTTAATTTTCTTTAGTCATGATATTTTTCTATATCTTATTGATCCATAATTTTCAAATCATAAAAAGTTTATATTTGAAAAGTAATGATTCATGTCAAAACAATAAGAAACAAATGAACAAGGAAAAAGAGTTTTTGATTAAAGACATATTTTTTCATCTTAATTCAAATTATATATTTTAATGATATTCAGTTTTTAATTAAAACAAATGATGCTCATAAAAAGGTGTTTTTGTAAAAATAAAAAATACATTAATAAGAAAATAAAAATTCATATAATAAAAAATATATATTCCTTTTAGATTTATTTTTTTCTTACAAATATATAATTTCTATGTAAAGTCCAGCCCAACGAAGCCCAGATTCCTAGCGGAAAACATAAAAATAAAACAAGAATAGAAGTGGCATTAACATAATTGATAACACCGATCAACTCCTTTTGGCATCACCGGTTTTACTGTACTACAGCATGACTCTTGTTAATGCATGGAGGTAGAGTTCGAGTCAATAGATAGAATTGGGAAAACCTCTCTCCCTTTTGTCGGCGATACAGTCTGGTTAACGAGAAGCTTTGAACAAAGTAAAGGGCAGAAGGGGTCAGGCAAGGGTTTCAGGGAAAAAAAATGTTGCAGAAAATGAAAAAAGAAGTTTGCTAAGCTCTTTCTCTAGTTAAGGTGATTGACGAGGTAGAACCATTCATTTTGGTTTGGGTGTTACCGCTTTAATAGAAGAAGGCGAACTTTTAGTGGTGCGATGCCAGAGAAGCTGTTCTTACTGACCACCTTGAGCTTAGGGTTCGCTACTCATGTCATTCTGCGGAACTTTCTTAAATTCTAGAGTTCCTTTGGCTCGGACGAAGGAGACTGATCCAAGAGAAGAGGCTTCGATTGAACCCATGACCTTTCTTGATCTAGAAAACCATGGACAACGGGGACTGATACAGGTGGTCGGCTTTAGCTTGAAGGCAGTTGGAGAAAAGTCCGTTTTCCGGGGAATGCCAATGAAATTCCACTCATAAGTATGATCTATGTTTCGTTTCAGTTCAGGACACTGGTAGTTAAAGACTCGTATTCTTCTCCTTTCAACCTGACTTGCGGTTATGAAATAATTCAATAGCTCCGGGCCACTCACTGCATTCCGGGCAAGCCCCCATTACATCCTATATATTATTCTTTAATTTGAGATTCCTAATAGATTTTAGCAAAAAGAATTATATGAACATTGTATTCCTATGCCCCGCTCTTTGGTTTAGGATGGATCCGAACTTGATTAAGCCTGAAGATATTATTAATTGTAGACCGGAAGCGAAAACATCATCCAAATTAATGGCTTCTTTCTTTGTCTCAGTTGGAAGATCTCTTATGCTTTGTCAATAAAAAAAATACCTAAAAAGTAATATTTTACGGTGCTATTCATAAACCCTGTGATACTCCAATTTTTCTGATAAAAAAATAGAGTAAAAAAAAGAAAAACCGGAACTTCTTCTTCAAATACAATATTTCTCAATCCAGGAAACTAGAAATTTTTAATGAGTTTGGAAAACACATTTTTGTTGTTTCCCACAGTTTTGCAATACAAAATTCTTATTGTTTTATAAACGAAGATCGATAAAACATGAAAATATATATTTTTTCTTTTATATACAATCAGTTTCACGATGACAGAGAATATTTTGTTACTACTTTTCAACAAAAATAGCGATGGAGAATTTCCATCAAAAATTTCAAATAAAAATAACAAATAAAAATAACGATGAAATATGTTTAGTTGGCAATTTTCAACAGAATTGACGACAGAGTAAAAAAATAAATAAAACAATTAATAAAAACTTTATATGCAATTTCAACAAAAAAATGATACGTCATTATTTATTGAAGAAATTGTTGACAAAATTATTCCGTCGACAAATGTAAATAAGTTATAACTGACAATTCCCTCCTCCTTCTCCTCCTCCTTCTCCTTTTTTCCCCTGCCAAAAAAAAAAAAAACTATCAACCATCTTATTTTCTCACAAATTCAGTCACCCTAACCCGTTGGTATTGTTGATCTACATCTATAAGTAGTGTTAGCATCCATTGTAAATATTTTTGTGAAGTTTTGATACACAAAGTAAGCAAATTCACCTATTTTTTTTTATAATCTATTTATGTTTTAAGTTAGTTTATTGAATTTTTAAAAATTATTTGTAGTTTTCTTATATATTTAAGTTTTTTACAACTTTTTTCTAAAGAATTTTATATTCAAGTATAATTTGTATGTTAGGGTATGTTTGAGACTCGAGAGAAATTGAATTTTGATGTCATTTGATGAAATTGAATTTGATTTTGTAACTTAGATGTGTTATAATTGAAAATATGATGGGTTATTTTAATGGGCACCAATAACATTTTATAAATATTATTAAGTTAGAAATTTAGGGAAAATTGAATTTTTTTTTATGGAATTTATAAAATCAATATTATTCTATATAGATTTCATAAGAGATAAATGATTATTTTTAGATATGTCGAGATTTACCCGAAGGGTTGTATACGCAAGATTATCTTCAAGGAGTTGAGAGTTTTATTAAATTTGTACTTTCTAATATGAAGAATATTAGTGCAAATAAAATTAGATGTCCATGTGTAAAGTATGAGAATAATAAATTCTACTATAAAGATGTTGTGATGATATATCTATTTAAAAAGGGTTCGTCAATAAATACTTATGTTGATTTGCACACAAAGAACTCTGTAAAACACCTTGCTTTTATTGTAAGAAGTATAATACAATATAAATAGTATTTTTTTTAGAGGGTCTAAAACAAAAGGAAAGAAAGACCGAAATTGTTAAAAAAAAAGGATTAGGGCCGAATGTTAGAGATGAAAATTAAAATGGGGAGTAAAATGAATTTAAAAAAAATAAGAGACAAAATAAAAAAATAATAATAGAATAACAAAAAGTAATGACCTCTCTTGTAAAGAGAGAAACAATCACCTTAAATAAAAGGGAGAAGGGGAAGGGAGAACTTCTTGTGACTTTTTAATTCTAAGAGGGAACAAATCAAAAAAGGAAATTGAGAGAAACATAGAGAGAGATTAGCAGTAAAAACATTACGTAAGCAAGAACTCAAGGAAATTAAAGAAAAGTAGGGAGAATTGGAGAAGAAGGGAAACAAATCAAGAAATGATCATTCAATAAAGTGATCTTTTGTATTCAAGATTCATTGGTAAGGTGTCTTAGCATTCTTATTCTCTTATTTTTTTTAAACTTGATGTGAAAGAGAAAAGCCCCAATTTCTTTTGAAAAAATTAGGGTTGATGTAGATTGAAAAAACCTTAGTGATTTGGTAAAGATTTCATGAAATAATGTTCTAATAAAAGTATTTAGAAAAAATAAACAACAAATTAAAGAAAAATCCAAGGGTAGAAACCCTAATTAGGTTTGGCCAATTAGGGAAAACTTTATGTGTAATCTTTGCTTGAATTTATACATGATTATGGTGGTACAAACATCAAGGATATGATAAAATTAAGTTTAGACATGAAAACTAGATGGAAAGATGAGTTGAATTCTTTAATTCTAGGGTTTTGAATAATATTGAAGAAAATCACGTTTTCTTAAGAAACAATGAAATTTTATGATTATGGAATAGAATTAAGGATAATATTGTGGAAGAATTAATGAGAAGAAACCTTTAGGGAGGAAGATGGGGGGTTTTTGGCCACTATGAGTTTTGTGGGGGAAAGAGGGATTTGTAATATTTGAGTATATGTCCTTTAAGAATTCATCATTTGGTGTGTTAAATATGTAACTTGAATGAGTATGAAATAATCTTGAAAGGAAAAATCAAGAATTTTACGGATGAAGGTTTTGGCTAGAGAAAGAAAGAAGAAGAAATCTTCTAGAAATGGACTAGCCATTTTGAGAAATAGCTAGACCGTTTTGGCTATTGCCTAATTTTTGTTCTTTTGCCTATGAATAAAAAGTGTGAACAATGAGTCTTCTTCATCTTCTTGAGCATTTTTTTTTTGAAGGAAAAACTTCTAGTTTTAAAAGATTAAAATTGCCAGGGCCAGTAATTAAGATAAAACAATGAAAATTAATCTTGATAATTATTTCTTCATTAGTTTTGGTTTTAAAAACAGTATGAATAAGGGTGAAAGGGGTGATATTCAGTACACTTTTGCCTTTGATTTCTCTTTGTTTTAGAGCTTAACAGTAGAGAACTTTTGAGTTCCAAATTCCATTGGTTTATAGAATTAAAAGGAAATGTATTCTTTTAAGTGGACTTGTTAAAATTATGGGAGGTTGAATGCATCTATTTCTTTTACTAAGTGATGAATAATAAAATCTTTAAGATATAGGATTGATAATTTACAACAATATATTACTTTTGCCTTTGATTTTCAACTTTTTCACAAGTAAGTACCTTACATCTACATTTGTTTTAGATTAATTATTTTTATATGTGATAGGATATTTTATAGTTTAAGTTAATTTCTATACAGTTTTTAGTATGTTTAGAATGCATGCTAAGCAAATTTCTTTAATTATATAATTTACAGGCTATATAAGCTAAACTTTGTGATCTCTAGTCAAATCTATAGCTAGCGGTAAACACTTCCAAGTTCGAATCCTAGAGGCATCCTCATGAAGTTAAATACAAGGGCTTTCCTTTAGACAGTGATGGTAAAAATGTTGCTCTTATATGTTGGAAAGAATCTGAGGCTGTGGAGTGCATTGTTCTTATTTCTCAAGGCAACACTCCTGGGAAATGCCTGGCATGCATCTTTGCAGTGCTGCGCAAGTATGCATTTCTGAGTTAACAATTATGTCAGCTTGTTGCTTCCACTTGATTCCCCTGTTAAGGCATTCAGTTGGTTTTCACACACTAATTCATTTGCTACTTGTTTTTCTCCAATAATAATAATAATAAAAAAAATATATTGTTGAGTTCTTTGAGTTTTCCTCCTTCCCATGATGATAAACGTTCTAGCAGCTCATTTATAGATCCACAAATACTTGTAGAACCTCTTTTAAAGAAAGTATCGAGGATTTCGTAGCTTATAGCCATGGATAAAATGTTCAAGGCAAACTTGTACTGACTTTTACATTTTCTATCCCCTTCTATGTGTACTACCACTATCACCACAACAATTTACAGCTCTTGTTTAGGAGACTTCTTTTTTCTTTTTGATGAATGATTTCTGACAATCTTGACCATCCCACTCTCAGATAATTTCTGAAAAATGTGATCTCACAAGGATAAGATGTGATTTTCATTTTACTAGCTTGTGTATATTTATTTTAAATAAATATGGATAAGTAGAGTTTAAAAACCATAAAATTTTCCTGTGAAAGCAACATTAATTCGGACCCCTAGCTAGAGATCGATATTATAAATTCAAGCCAGCCTACTACTCTGAAGCCCATCATGCTGCTTATTTTGTTCAAATTCGTCTAAACCAAACCCATTCCTTTTGCTCACTTACAAAAGAAAAAAGAAAAAAAGAAAAACTAATAGGGTTGGGAAAATATTGTTCATGCTTGCTTATAATTATTGTTTATTTAAACAATGGAATAATGAATTTATATCATTTTCAAAAAAAAAAAAACTTGAATTAGCTATTTAGGAAATAATGGTCATTGCACAAGACTTATTTGATTAGTTGATCATTTTGTGTTTTAGAATTATAGTGAAAGGAATAAAATACCCTTAGATGCAAAATTTTTAAAGATAGAGTCTAAAGACACTTTTCATAGTTTTTTTTTTAATAATCATGTTGGGTAAGATTCGGTCTTTGAATAAATATAAAATATATTAAAAATTAAAAATGGTTAGCGCATGTGTTGCAAGTGGGAGGCACCCACACTTTTCAGGAAGCATCACGATACCTCCCAGTGAATAAAAACTAACTTTTATCATGTTATTGGAAGTATCATATCGTCCTTTTCCTATTGAGGTGGTGCGAGGTAGTGTTGGGTTAGCGGAGTGATGTCGATGGTTTTTTTTTTTCTTATCCTCCCACTTTTTTCTCTCCTCACCTTAAAAATTACATTGCTCATGAAAGAATCCATAATTATCTTTTGATTTATGGGGATGTAAACTTTGATTCTTATTCTTTTGATTTCTAATTTTTGTTATTGGTTCTTTAGTAAAATTTTAAATCATTTTCAATTACATCGTTCAACTCTAATTTGTGATATGTTATTTTGTCCAATTTAGTCCTTATTTTTTATTTTATTTTTTACTTTTTGTTAAATTGATTGTTCTTTTCAATTTCACCCTTCTAACAAAAATAAAATATATTTTGCATTTCAATTTTGAACCCTATTCTTTTAATTGCCATTTGTTTTTGTTTTGGATCCTTTTGTGTAATTAATATTCATTTTCCAAGTTAATCATTCAATATTTAATTGATTAAGAATTGAATTTCGTGGTTTTTCCAGATAGGGTGCTTCTAGTCTAGTGCCTCAAGTCACGAGTTTGAAAAGTTAATGCTGGTTGACATCGTTTTTTAACTTAATTTTTTTTTCAGCTTTGTGATTTTGTACGAGTTCTTTTTCATTGGGTTATCATGATCTCATGACCTGAATTGCGAGTTAATCGGTGTTGGGTCACTTCTTATTTCTCGAGTTATAGGTTTGTCATGCTATCTCGGATTGACCTAAGCTAATTTTTTTGTCCTTTTATTTATCCAATTTTATCTTTCATATTTAATGGGTTGAAAATCAAGCTACATTGTTTATTTCCTTTTACAAAAATATTTTCTTTCTCATGTTATTGTTTTCATTTTCATTTTTTAATATAGTCCATTTGCTATTATTATTTTTTTATCATCTGATTAAAATAAAATTAATTTATTTAACTTAGTCGGTTCTTTAACTTGAATCATAATTTTTTTTAATAAAAAAACATATTTGTGTTACCTAAATATTATTTTTAACTTAAAAAATAAAATTCACCGGCATGGTGCGGTTCCACTGCTAACAATATTGTTACTCCATATTTACAGTATTATCATATCATTAAATGGGTTCGTTTTCAACTATTAAAGTACCCAATTTATTATTTTAAAAAAATTATCGAAAACTTGTCAGATCCCAACTTTTTTTAAAATTACATTATCTCTTAACACTTTTTTAACTCCTTGGTTGCAACTTGCACAGAAGGAGCTCATTGTTTATCGCAAGTCAAATTTGTGGAGCCCAAAGCAAAGTTCGTAGATGATTTTCTTATTAATTACCCGTCCATTTGAATCCGAAGCTCCTTTCTCTGAAGGCCCCCTCGAGTTAGTATAATTCATTTCATTATATTATATAATAATATATTTGTTGATCATTTCCCAACCGTCTGATGATATTCTCAACTTTATCTTTTACTTTCCGAGTGTTTTATTCTCTGATATAGTATAATATATATATATATAGAAATATGATTATGTGGAATATTATATAAGATTGAGATGATCTTTAGCCCCACA
This sequence comes from Populus x sibirica, assembly GCA_019202695.1. NCBI lineage: Eukaryota > Viridiplantae > Streptophyta > Magnoliopsida > Malpighiales > Salicaceae > Populus > Populus x sibirica. The sequence goes on from JAGMVL010001966.1 coordinate 249,798, forward strand.
ACAACTGTTAACTGGGGCTTTAGTCACAAGGTTGTGTGCTTTATGTAATAAGCTGCTGGTCTGCTTAAAATTCCTCGCTCATTCTCTTTCTTTTCTAATCACTCATAAGAAAAAAATAAAATTAAATAAAATAAAGACTATAGTTGACTAATACATAACTTATTTTAGTGGTAAAAGAGTTGGCTAAATCTTAGTTTTTCTATTGATTTCTCGTTGTATGCTTTTGAACACCTTTATGACGTTTCCATTCCTATATACAGAGGATTTTTTTTTGTTTTTTACTTTACTTCAAAATTAGATACATAAGCTAGCCTTCCTCAATTTTCTTTAATGAAATCTCTCTTTTGAAAAAAAAAATGATGTAAATTTTTCATGAATTAAGTTAGTTTATTGCTATAGTTCATATCAGCAACTTTTTATTTATGAGCACATTTAATAAATCATTTTTTTATTCATGTGGGGTGTTCGGGTCAGCTTGCGCACACCTTGACTAATCTCCACGAGCCCTGAAGTTAACGACTAGATAAGCCTTTAATGGCCATCAATATTAACAACCTCAGAACTCGAACTTGAGATCACATGGAAGTAAACCCTTTAATTCTAAGTTTTTACCACTAAGTCATCTACTATATGGTTATAAATCTTAAATGCATGTATTCAAATTATATTACCAATGGAAAACAAACAAATTATATTACCAAAAGAAAAGAAAGAATACAAATTCTGTTCATATTGTTCAAGTATGAATTCGAAAGCTGGCAGACATGCATGCAGTCATCTCAAAGAATTCTGTCGTTGATAACGTAAAATCAATAACCAGCAAAAGGCTGTTCTTTACAGATACAAGTTAACATGGAGCACGAAAAAGGAGGCTATGCCTTAGCTTAGCATATATGTTTGATTAGAGATGAAAATCTGATACTCAATTCTGATTCTGCCTTTGCCTTGTTTGGATTTGGCATAAAATTGCTTCTTTCTGTGTGATTGATCGATTGACTCAAATGGAATTGGATTTCAAGATTCGACTTTCTATATATATATATATATATATATTTTAAATCATGATTAATTTAATTAGTAACTTATTTTTCGTAATAATCTCTTTTGATAATTAAAGGAAGACAATCAAAATCTTTTGGCGTAAGAAATGTTAATTAATTAAACAGTCTTTGTTACTGTATAGCTCAAAATCAAATAAGTTTATGAAAAGGTGGTGTGATAACTAACATCTTGACTACGCATTATCGCTTAAAATAATACAGTGGTAGGGTGACAAATAGCTCGTGGTTGACAACTTGTATTGATTTGAATGATTAAAGCTGGATTCTAAGTGGCCTAACATTGCTTGTTCGTTATGCGGATAACTTCGTCTTTTGTTTTTTTTTTTTGTTTTTTTCTCTATAAGCAACTTTAGGTGTAGATTATATATGATGTCAATTTCAATATATCCGAAGTACCTAGGCATGGTCCTATAAAGAAAAAAAAAAAACAAAGTACCTAGCTAGGCTAGGGCATGTGCTTGCTAGGAATAGGATGTCACCGTATCATTAACCGAAAAATATATATGTAATCAAAATAATAAATTTAAGGTTTTTTAGGAGTTTTAAGAACCTGCTAGACAGATTTAGAATCATTTAAGATTTATATAAATATTACATGAATATCATATGTTTTTTTTCGGCTCTGAACAATTGCTTTAAGGCTGAGTTGTCACAAACCATAAGTCATCCAAGAGTTTGGTCACTAGCGATAATCCATAAAATCTCCTAAATCCTTTTAGAAGAGAGAGATTTTTATATCTTTGAATGCTAGTTTTTTTTTTTTATGTGTTTTATGTGTTTATGTAATTAACGTAGGTTTTCTCTGTGCAAAAAATAAGAAACATAACATTCTCCTTATAAAAAAACATGAAAACCGTATAAATGTCAAAATATTAAATTTTCCCTTAAATAATATCACATATATTATTTCAGGATAATTTTAGAAATTTATTCAATCAAGTCCCTACTTGGATTTTTTTCTATATCTAGAATTGTAATCCATTGTATTAATTACATTTTAGTCCTTAATTTCTAAAACTTATTTACAATCAAGTTACACTTGATAAATCATCCCATTTTAATTTCTGACTAATGATTCTTATGTTTACAACCCTTTAGGTTCTTAATAAGTTGACCCAAATATAAATTATATTTCTAAATAAAATAGAATTAAATAAATTAAACAATTTAATTTATTATCAATTCAACTTTGATTGACTTATATTTGAAGATCAAGTACAATGTTTAGCAACTTGTCATGATCACCAAAATATTAGAAAAGTCATAAGTGGTTTGACTTAACCTTCTAGTGACTAGTTTCTTAGTGTAATTATTATTTCTTCATCAAGAATGTTCTAATTTAGACATTATAGTATGAAGTATGTCTACTTTGTTAAATTATTTTTGTTTTCAACACTATAGTCATTGATTCTTTAAATAAGATTTAAAACTCTTTTCAAATCTCATTCCACCCAAGCCAAGGATTTCACAATCAATACTATTTGAAAACGGATGAAATATTTTCCTTAATTCACCTAAGATGATGAATTCTCTCTTGATTACTCAAATACCTTTATATAGTTTATGTTATACCCAATATTTACTCATTTGTTATCCTTGATTAGAAAAGCATGCAGTCAGGATCAAAACATAACACTCTCTAATAAGATAACATAGTAATCTCAAGTTTAAAGATCACTTACACAACTGTCATATGAGCCTTTCTATAGACTTAAATGATCTATCCATATGAAATTCTCATGTGGGCTAGTTTAATATACATGTCATTTGACAAACACATATATATTAGTTCCAGGTATCCCTCGTACCTCAGTTTATGAGAATAATTATTTTCTTTCATAAACAAAGAAACATAATATGCATCAGCCTTAATAACTCTAATTAATGTCTAGTCTTAATGGAGCATTGACTAGGAATATTTAGGAACAATGCTTTGATGCAATAAGAATCTCATAATTATAACAACTTTATAATTTCCTTTGCAAAACATTTTTGTCCCATGAACTTTATGTTTACTCTAGATTCACCAATCAAATATAAATGAATATTAAAGATAAAAAAGCATTCATTAATAATAAATATTTTTTACATGAATAAAATAAGTGTTATGTGTAACCAACCGATTGAATTCATGAGATATTCACTAACAATCTCTCACTTGCATTAAAGTCAATCACTCATGTATCTAATACCATATCCCTTCGTATAGTGATCATGCTTCTGTTGGGATAGTGTCTTAGTGAGGGATCTACAAGATTCTCTTCAGTGGGTACTTACTCTATCTTTATGTCTTTCTTTTCTATGATTTCTCTAATCAAATGGAATGATCTAAGTACATGTTTGGATATTTGATGAGACCTTGGTTTATTTGCTTGTGCAATGACTCCATTATTATCACAGTACAAGTCTATTGAATCAATAATGTTAGGAACCACACCTAATTTAGTGATGAACTTCTTGACTTAACTAGCCTCGTTTACCGTATCAAATGCATAGATGTATTCAGCTTCAATTATAAAATCTGATGTGGTCTCTTGTTTGGAACTTTTTCAACTCACAGCATCGCCATTTAGAGTAAAAACATATATTGATTGAGATTTACTATAATTAATAACTTATTAAAAAATAGAATCTAAATAACCATGACTTTCTATTTCATATGCTCCATAGATCGTTAAGACATTATTAGTTCCTTTTAAGTATTTAAGAATATTTTTAACTATCTTTTAGTGACTCTCACTTAGATTAGATTGATATTTACTCATTATGCTCAAAGCATAAGATACCTCTGGTCTTTATATAGCATCACATACATAATGAATCTCATAGTCAAAGCATATAAAATCCTTTCCTTCCTATATCTCACAATTTGTGTTTTATGACACATATCTTTGGAGAAACGTATTCTTTATGAAATAAGTAAGTATTAACTCTTGGATTTTCCCATGCCAAACTGTTTTAGCATCTTATCTATGTATGCGAATTGGGACAATCTAAGCAACTTTCTAGATCTATTTCTATAAAACTTTATTCCCAATATATAAGTTGCTTCTCACATATCCTTTATAGAGAAATTCTTGAACAACCAAATCTTTACTAACTAAAGTAAAGGAACATTGTTTCTTTTTTAAATATTGATTTGATGATATATTGGATGACATTGTTTTTTAAATATTAAGATGATAACATATTGGATTAACCTAGGTTATCCAGTAAAATATATGACCTGGATCATGAAATTATGATAACCATATAAAAAGCAAATCAAAATAAGTAATGACGGTCAATTCTCAATCAACTCAATGTTGGAAGATAAAATTAGATTTTTTTTAATTAAACTACCCAAGTCACCCCTGGTTAACCTTCCAAAGTGACAACCAGAGTCTTGAGATTGAGATAATCCTATAGAAAGGAAATGAAAAAACAATTATGAAGTTTAACTTCCAATTAACCCAATGTTAAAGGATGAAATACAAAAAAAAAAACAATTAAAAAAGAACTAATAAAAACAACCAAAGTCAATTAGGGCTAACCTGTTAAACTAGCGACCTAAGTCATGAGACAAGGATAACTATATTAAAAAAAATAAAAAAATTATGAAGCTCCATTTCTAACAGATCTAATATTGAAAGTTGAAATCAAAAGAAAAAAAAACTAAATTCATAAGACCAATATAACTTCACAAAAAGCAAATTGAAAAAACAATTATGAAGCTCAATTTCCAAACAACCTAATATTAAAATATAAATAAAAAAAACTAAATAAAAAAAAGATTAAGTTGGTGGAGGAATTAAAAAAAAATAATTAAAAAAGAACCCAAAAAATAAACCAAGTTGACCCATATCAACTTGTCAAACCTGTAACATGAGTTATAAGACTGAGATGACTTCATATAAAGTAAATAAAAAATAATTATGAAGCCCATTTAGAAAATATTCAATTAAAAAAGGATAAAAAAGGACCATAATCACCCATGTCAACTTGCTAAGCCTGCAACCCAAATCATGAGATCGGAATACCCTTATAGAAAACAAATTAAGAAAATTATGAAGATTAATTTTTAATCAACCTAATAGTGAAGAATGAAATAAAAATAATAATCAATTAGAAAAATAACCCAGAAAATTACCCTAGTCAACTCGGGTTAACTTGTTAAACCCTCAACTTGAATAACGAGATCGAGATAAATTCATAGAAATAAAATGAAAAAAAATAATAACGAAGCCTAATTTCCAACAGATTTAATGTTGAAAGATGAAATTGATAAAAAAAAATTTAAATCCATGAGACTGATATATAACTCAACAAAAAAAAATAAAAAAAATAAAAAACATAATTCTCAAAATAACTCAATATTGAAGGCTATAAAAATAATTATTAAATGATAAAATTAAAAAAAATACAAAACACAATACTATTATTAATATTTTGTAGATGTGACTGTCTTGTTAAATAAAGTCATAGTAAAATAACTTAGCTATAAATTAGAATCCCTCTAAATAAACAAACGAGATAATCGTGTTTTAAGTCTTGATTAATGGGTTGCCGAGGCATATATGTAGCGTCATGGGTGGGTGGGTTGAGGTGTAAAGAGAGCCAATATATCACCTGAATAAAAAAGAAAGAAAGGTGGGATTGTGATTGGTACAAACAAGACAAGGACATGTTCCTCCAATTAGTCTTTTGGCCTTGCTAGCGTGCCTTTGCTAAAGCTATTTCTAGTCATAGTAAAACACTTTTTCTACTTAGATTATGTGTGATTTTGGTTTTAAAAAGTATTATTGAAAAATTATAATTTTTTTTTATTTTTTTCTCAAAATTAATATTTTTTTGTTCTTTTCAGGTATTTTTATGTGTTCATGTTAAAAATAATTTTAAAAAAATAAATAAAAATATTATTTTAATGCATTTCTGAACGAAAAACACTTTAAAAAACAATCTCTACCGCACTTTCAAATACCCTATAATTTCAAAGTTGATTTTGTTCTAAGATGGACAAGAATATAAACCATATAGTGTAACCATCTAAACCACATTTTAACATGTTGACTCTACTCATGTCTTGACAGAAATAATGCTTGTTATAACCCAATTTTTGACCTTTTTATTTTAATTATTTTATTTTCTAAAAAAATTAATGAAAAACAAGTAAAAATGAAATAATTGAAGAATGAATTAAAATTTGGGTTAAGGGCAACATGATTGGAAGTTTAAAGATTTAATTAAACTCTTGACTAGTTTAAATTAATTAAATTAATGGCTTAATTGGAGAATTGATTCAATTAAAATTTAGATTATTTTAATTAAGAGTTTAATTGAAAAATTAATGAGTTTGAGGACTTAATTAAACTTTGATTTAATTAATTAAATAAATTCGGGGACTTAATTGAAATTAATCCAAGGGTAGAATTAAAAGATTGTTGGGATCAAATTGTTAAATTTCCGGAGGCAAGGGTCAAATTGAAAATTCCCTTTTCTGCGAAACGGCACCGTTGCTAAGGAACAGCCGTGCGTCTTCTCCATCCCGATTCAACAGGGGAGCTCCCGATTCAGCAGGGGAGCGATAATCTGCAACAAATCCGATCATGGACCACGTCTCTTGCCCACTATCTCGTTCGTGGATTCCATAACAGCCCCTGCAAAGCGGGAGGCTGGTGGAAGGGCAAGCTTCTCTATAAAAGGGAGAAGAAAACCCGAGAAAAAAGGGGGAGAATGGACCGGAAAAATTAACCCAAAAACAGAGAAAACAGAGCAAAAAAACCCAGAGCAAAGAAATAATACACGGAGAGAAGGAGAGGAAAGAAATCCAGCATACATAGAGAATTGTTCCCGCTATTGCCTTCATCTCTGCAGACGTCCCTACATAAAAAAAACCAACACAAAACCCGGATCCCGAATTGGAAGGAGAAGCCAAGCACCGTCGTCAGTTCATCATCACAAGGATCGAGAAAGCGGGGGAAAAACAAAGAAAAAAAGAGAGGACGGTGGGCATAGACGCAAAGGAAAGCGGGAGTGAAAGCTATAAGCGGAGGAGGGCCACCGCGCGCCACCATCCACACCGTCTCCAGAGAACAGGTAAGTCATTTTTCTTTCGTTTTTTTTGTACATTCAATTTGATTGTATCGTTGCACTGTGCGAAGATAAATTAATTACCTTCGCCTTGTGCATGAAGCACGCGGGGAGCCACTCCACGCGTGCTTCATCTGTCTTTGCCCAGCCGGTCACGGCTTGGGCCGTGACTGGCCGGGGGCTGGCTGGGCCTAGCCCGGCCCATGTGGGCCGGGGCCCAACCCCAAAAAAATTATCTTGGGCGGGCCGGGCCCCAGAATAAAAAAAATAAAAAAGCAGAAAAATAAAAAATAAAAAATATGTATGTATGGATAAAAATAATGTAAATTTATTGGTTTATTCACTGACGCCAGAGTCATGAATAAAATACCGGTTTAAATTTATATTATTTTTATTCGTTGTATTTTATTTTATTTAGCTAGAAAAAAATAAAAAAAATATGTGCATGCGTAAAAAATAAATTTATTTTTGTTTATTTATTCACTAGCACTAGAGTCGGGAATAAAAAAAATATTAATCTAATTTATTTTATAGCTACGTGATATTTACCAACGCCAGAGTTGGAAGTATCCGTAGTTTAATATTCACTGGCGCAGCAGTCGGGAATATTATAAGCAAATTATCATATCGTAAAATAATAAACATTTAGCAATTTAAGACGAAACTAGCAATGCGGCTGCCTCGAGCGGGACGTTTAAGGGGTGATCATATCTTCCCTTTTACGTAACCGATCCGGACCATAGAATCTCTGTTGACCGAGTTAGGGTTCCTAGTGACCATAATACTAGGTGGCGACTCCTTAAACAAAGAATATCCTCATTAAAGAACAGGATGCCAGAAATCCGTTCTTTCCAAAGATTTAATAATTTTTAAGGCCGCCGCGATGTCGGGTGCGATAGAATGGCGACTCCACTGGGGACCAATGGACTAAGCTTTGCCTTTTGTTTGTCAATTGCTATAATGTTTGTTACGTTGTGTTTATTTGTTTATTTTTTCCTACATTTTACTGCTTTAGCATGCATCCTTGTTTATATTGCCATGCATCACGTTAAAAGCACACACCTTACAACCTAGGATAAGTGGGGGAGTAACGGTACCCCAATGGCTTTAGCACGGGTAAGACTCGTGAAACCATCCAACTCTCGCTTGATTGTTTACTTGAAAGTGGTTGATATGCCAAACTGATATTACCTAGGGCCTCTATCTTCACACTACTTGTAAGCCTCATATCAACCTTTTCAAGGACGATCACTGAGCATGCGAGAGACCCATTTGAAACTAGATAATGACCAACCCCTTGATGCACTCAACAATTAGGATCTTCCTACTTGATTGTTTACTTGGAAGTGGTTGATATGCCAAGCGATATTACTCGGGGCCTCTATCTTCACACTACTTGTAAGCCTCATATCAACCTTTTCAAGGACGATCACTGAGCATGCAAGAGACCCATTTGAAACTAGATAATGACCAACCCCTTGATGCACTCAACAATTAGGATCTTCCTATTAGGTTGTCATCTCGTGAAGGGCGTGCCCGCATTTCATACGCATTTTTAATTGAATCAATATTTTTGCATAAATTGCATGATTTACATTTACAGGTTGAAATATAGGTTGCCCATTGAAACCTACATATAATAATCATTTGAGAAAAAAGACAAATGGAAAACGAAGAAAGGGCCCAGTTAGAAGCCCAACATCAAAAAAAGGTGGACGATCTTAAAGAAGAAGTCGCAAGGCTTACTAGTCTACTCGAGCAAGCCTTAAGAGATAAATCTGGAAAAGCAACACTTACAGCCCAGCCCGAACCTATGCTCGTGAATCCTTTCAATCCACAGAATCTGGGGGCAAATGGTTTGTCATCTGATTTTCAACAAGCCATGCATTTTCAACCATCATCCCCCACGAGAATGTCGTTTACCATTGATTCTACAGAGAATGAATCTCAAAAGGGCAAGAGGGTAAAAGAAGATGGTATGAACAAATTAGTTGCCTTAGAGCAAAGGTTGAGAGCATTAGAGGGAATTCGCCTATATGATCCTATAAAGGCCGCTGAGATGTGTTTGGTGCCCAACATTGTCATTCCTAAAAAGTTTAGAGTGCCAGAATTTGTCAAATATACGGGAACTCAATGCCCTATAACTCATCTTAAAGCATACTGCAACAAAATGGTCGAGGTGGTTGATGATGAGAAACTGCTGATTCATTTCTTCCAAGATAGCTTGAGTGACGCTGCACTCACTTGGTATATATGGTTGGACAATACCAAGGTTAAAAAATGGAAGGACTTAGTTAATGCCTTCATGAGGCAATATAAGTTCAATATAGACGTGGGCCCTGATCGGTTAAGCTTACAAGCTATGAAGAAGAACAACAAAGAGTCCATAAGAGAATACACCCGGAGATGGAGTGAGGTAGCTGCGCAAGTTAATCCTCCCTTGTTGGAAAAAGAGATGATCAGTTTATTTCCAACACCTTTGAATCTCCGTACTTTGAATACTTGGTTAGAAGCTCTGCACAACATTTCACTGACCTGGTTGTTATAGCTGAGAGGATTGAACAGGCCATTGGGTTAGGTAAGATTGCTAACCCGATCGAGAAGAACGGTTTCACCGAAGATGGTTGCTAAGACACTTATCATTTCTATAGCTAATTGCTTCACACTGAATCCCAGAAATCAACTATCTTGAAGATAAAGCTATGGTGATATTAGGTCGAGAATGATCTACATATGATTTCCATTGACTGTTGAAAAGATGCCCTTGTCGAGAAGAATGAATGATTGAAAAATTCCAGAAATTCCAATCAATGATCGCTAACTGTTTAGCCCCTTTATGTGTTATCATGTTAGTGTTTATAACCCAAGATGTTGGCATAAGTTCTTTATTGTTAAACTTCTTTTCCAAAGTTTCAATGAAATAATGAGTTTGTCATTCAATCATGTTTACGACCAAGCATTATTCATTTTTCTAAGAGAGTTTTCTTATAAAGACTTACAAACACATCTTTGAAGCCTTGCGCGATCTCATAGATTCAATTCATTACTTTTACCAAAATCAGTTTCCCTATTGGAGTTTTGAAAAATTGATCTGGCATTTTGATTTCAAAAGTAATTTGATGTTTATTCAAAAACGATATTTTTGACATTCTACTTGTAGAATGACAAGTGAATCAAGCAACTTCTTCATAGAGGTGACCAAACTCTAAAAAAAAAAAAAAAAAGAAATAAATAAACACCCTTACCCCACGACTCTTGAATCATGTGTTTTTAAATGTATGAATAATGGTATGTAGTGAACTTGTTGCTCATGACCCTTGAAATGCATCTTTGCAAAGACCAAACCATCACACTCGATGAGGTCAAAGTTTATTGATCTTAACTGCTTGCGCTTGAAATGAGGAAAGGCCATCTTTGTTATTCCTTTCACATTCTGAAATAAGTACATCCCTTGCAATCTCTTTTTGAGCACGAATAATTTTTCTTTCATAAAAAATCCCGACTAGGATCACACCCCCACACGGGGGCAAGTGAAATTTCAATGATCAAGAAAGATAATAAAGCTGTGAGAAAGCCAAAAGGCAAAAGAGCCCAAGAAACTCAAATGCTAGGGGGCATGCCCAAATCACAAGAAAAAGTGATAACCAAGATAAAGTGAGTATGCTTTAGCAAAGCAATGAAAAAAAGAAAGAAAAAAGGGCAAATCAAAGAAGAGCGGCAAAAGAAAATATGAATGACGTCAAAAGTCAAACTATTGATCGTGATCTTCAGTCTTTGAAACCCTGAAACACTTTTTGAGCCTTATGAATCCTTTTCTTTCATAGCAAAAAACCACAGCCTACGTTACGTGCCTGTAGAAGTCCTTTCTAATCAAGCAAGCAAGCAACCTAGAACAATAAACAATGCTCTCAAAATGCAAAGAATACTTTTTCATAAGATTCATGACATCAAGAATAAACTACTCATTATTATTCATGCTGATAAAAATAAAAGTTCAAAAAAAGAGATGTTTTTCTCATACAAAACCTCGAGCTTTTTCTCGAGCCCTTCACTTTGAAACAAAAGGTCATCTCATGATGTATTTTCACCGAAGACCTCATTGCCAAACACAAGAGCAAATAATCTCTTTTCCAAGAAAGAAAATAACCAAGGAGTTGCAAGATTTCAAAAGCAAATTGTTATTGGACTCACATCGAAATAATTTTTGTTTTCAAAATGCAAGATCAAGATTTCAAGATTCATTCTAGACCCATATTCCTCCACCAAACTGAAAAGGAGAGAAAGGCCTTTTAAAACCTTTATTTGTCTAAATCGCTGACAGAACACACTTGGGGGCAATGACCAGTACAAGGGGGCAATATTGTGTTTAAGGAAAATCCATCTCTTCTAGAAAAAGAGAGGAACATGTCCTTCAACAAGACAAGGGGGCATTTTGGTTTACAAAAGAGACTCGATCCTTTCGGCTAGTGATACCGAATGTTTTTTAGCAGTGAGACGAGGGGTAATGAATGATCGTCTCAAATTATTTGATGAGTCAGAAAATCTTTAGCAAGCAAGTGGGTCACGATGGGCACCACAAAGGCTGAGTTGCGCAAACAAATCTGGAAATAGACTTACATGGGCTAACTCGAGTGGGCTAGAAGCCAAGCGACGAAGATGACCCAAATCAGAGATAGCAAGTCCTCATCGGTCAAGCAACAAGAAGACCGTGTGAAGAAATGGGGGCCTATATTTCAAATCAGGTAAAGATGCATGCATATCATCTAAACTTTGAGACATTGGACAATGAGTTTTGCAAATTTCATTAGAGAAAATTCCAACGGAATTTATCAAGTGGAAGGCCAACTTGAAATGGCGAACATTGATATTGCTTTTGAAAAATTATCACTTTTGAGAATTTTTCAACCTGGGCAGGCCGCCCATGAGAATTAGGCCACCAGAAAAATCTCTGTATTTTTTTCCACCACCTTTCAGTTTCCACTCCTGAGGTAGTGCATTTCCTATCCTACCTCCATTCGAACGCGCCTTTGAGCCCTCGTCTTATTTACATTCGAGCGCGCCTTCGAGCCCTCGTCTTATTTACATTCGAGCGCGCCTTCGAGCCCTCGACCATCATAGGTAGTGCATTTCCTATCCTACCTCCATTCGAGCGCGCCTTCGAGCCCTCGTCTTATTTACATTCGAGCGCGCCTTCGAGCCCTCGACCATCATAGGTAGTGCATTTCCTATCCTACCTCCATTCGAGCGCGCCTTTGAGCCCTCGTCTTATTTCTTTTCGAGTGCGCCTTCGAGCCCTCGACCATCAAAGGTAGTGCATCTTCTATCCTACCTCCTTTTGAGTGCGCCTTCGAGCCCTCGTCTTATTTACATTCGAGCGCACCTTCGAGCCGTCGACCATCATAGGTAGTGCATTTCCTATCCTACCTCCATTCGAGCGCGCCTTTGAGCCCTCGTCTTATTTCTTTTCGAGTGCGCCTTCGAGCCATCGACCATCAAAGGTAGTGCATCTTCTATCCTACCTCCTTTTGAGTGCGCCTTCGAGCCCTCACCTCATTTCTTTTCGAGCGCGCCTTCGAGCCCTCGACCATCATAGGTAGTGCATTTCCTATCCTACCTCCATTCGAGCGCGCCTTTGAGCCCTCGTCTTATTTCTTTTCGAGTGCGCCTTCGAGCCATCGACCATCAAAGGTAGTGCATCTTCTATCCTACCTCCTTTTGAGTGCGCCTTCGAGCCCTCACCTCATTTCTTTTCGAGCGCGCCTTCGAGCCCTCGACCATCATAGGTAGTGCATTTCCTATCCTACCTCCATTCGAGCGCGCCTTCGAGCCCTCGACCATCATAGGTAGTGCATTTCCTATCCTACCTCCATTCGAGCGCGCCTTTGAGCCCTCGTCTTATTTCTTTTCGAGTGCGCCTTCGAGCCCTCGACCATCAAAGGTAGTGCATCTTCTATCCTACCTCCTTTTGAGTGCGCCTTCGAGCCCTCGTCTTATTTCTTTTCGAGTGCGCCTTCGAGCCCTCGACCATCAAAGGTAGTGCATCTTCTATCCTACCTCCTTTTGAGTGCGCCTTCGAGCCCTCACCTCATTTCTTTTCGAGCGCGCCTTCGAGCCCTCGACCATCATAGGTAGTGCATTTCCTATCCTACCTCCATTCGAGCGCGCCTTTGAGCCTTCGTCTTATTTCTTTTCGAGTGCGCCTTCGAGCCCTCGACCATCAAAGGTAGTGCATTTCCTATCCTACCTCCATTCGAGAGCGCCTTCGAGCCCTCGTCTTATCTCCATTCGAGCGCGCTTTTCAAGCCCTCGTCTTATCTACATTCGAGCGTGCTTTCGAGCCCTCATCTTATCTCCATTCGAGCGCGCCTTCGAGCCCTCGTCTTATCTCCATTTCGAGAGCGCCTTCGAGCCTTCGACCATCAAAGGTAGTGCATTTCCTATCCTATCTCCTTTTGAGTGCGCCTTCGAGCCCTCATTTCCTTCGAGCTTCCATCTATTGAATAATGCGCCTTCGAGCCCTATCATGTCTTAAAAAAAAAATCCTCGTATTTTTCAATCATTGGACAGGTCGCACTGGAACAATTAGACCACTCGCGAAATTCTTCGCGTTTCTTTTATCATTGGGCGGGTTGCCTAAAACAATTTGATCCATTTAAAAAAAAAAGGGTCGTCTCCCAAATGACTTGTTTCTTGATTTCTACATCTCTGTAAAGGTCATGTGTCAATCTACTGTTTTCAAAGTTTTCAAGACTAAAAAAAAAAAAAAAAAAAAGAGTTCTTTCTGTATCTACTTTCCTTTATAAATTTACTATACAAAGCTAAAAGAAAATGAAATTTTCTAATATTTTTGCATAGTAAATATTATAAAGAGGGGGCAACTGTTATAACCCAATTTTTGACCTTTTTATTTTAATTATTTTATTTTCTAAAAAAATTGATGAAAAACAAGTAAAAATGAAATAATTGAAGAATGAATTAAAATTTGGGTTAAGGGCAACATGATTGGAAGTTTAAAGATTTAATTAAACTCTTGACTAGTTTAAATTAATTAAATTAATGGCTTAATTGGAGAATTGATTCAATTAAAATTTAGATTATTTTAATTAAGAGTTTAATTGAAAAATTAATGAGTTTGAGGACTTAATTAAACTTTGATTTAATTAATTAAATAAATTCAGGGACTTAATTGAAATTAATCCAAGGGTAGAATTAAAAGATTGTTGGGATCAAATTGTTAAATTTCCGAGAGGCAAGGGTCAAATTGAAAATTCCCTTTTTTCGCCGAAACGGCACCGTTGCTAAGGAACAGCCGTGCGTCTTCTCCATCCCGATTCAACAGGGGAGCTCCCGATTCGGCGGGGAGCCGATAATCTGCAACAAATCCGATCATGGACCATGTCTCTTGCCCACTATCTCGTTCGTGGATTCCATAACGATCCTGCAAAGGCGGGATGGTGGAAGGGCAAGCTTCTCTATAAAAGGGAGAAGAAAACCCGGAAAAAAAAAGGGGGAGAATGGACCGGAAAAATTAACCCAAAAACAGAGAAAACAGAGCAAAAAAACCCAGAGCAAAGAAATAATACACGGAGAGAAGGAGAGGAAAGAAATCCAGCATACATAGAGAATTGTTCCCGCTATTGCCTTCATCTCCGAGACGTCCCTACATAAAAAAAACCAACACAAAACCCAGATCCCGAATTGGAAGGAGAAGCCAGCACCGTCGTCAGTTCATCATCACAAGGACTGAGAAAGCAGGGAAAAACAAAGAAAAAAAGAGAGGACAGTGGGCATAGACGCAAAGGAAAGCAGGAGTGAAAGCTATAAGCGGAGGAGGGCCACCGCGCCGCCACCATCCACACCGTCTCCGGAGAACAGGTAAGTCATTTTTCTTTCGTTTTTTTTGTACATTCAATTTGATTGTATCGTTGCACTGTGCGAAGATAAATTAATTACCTTCGCACTGTGCATGAAGCACGCGGGGAGCCACTCCACGCGTGCTTCATCTGTCTTTGCCCGGCCGGTCACGGCTTGGGCCGTGACTGGCCGGGCCGGGCCGGGCCTAGCCCGGCCCATGTGGGGCCGTTGGGCCCAACCCCAAAAAATTATCTTTGGTCGGGCCGGGCCCAGCCCAGTTCAAAAAAAATAAAAAGCAGAAAAATAAAAAATATGTATGTATGGATAAAAATAATGTAAATTTATTAGTTTATTCACTGACGCCAGAGTCATGAATAAAATATCGGTTTAAATTTATATTATTTTTATTCGTTGTATTTTATTTTATTTAGATGAATAAAAATAATGTAAATTTATTAGTTTATTCACTGACGCCAGAGTCAGGAATAAAAATACCGGTTTAAATTTATATTATTTTTATTCGTTGTATTTTATTTTATTTAGCTAGAAAAAAATAAAAAAAATATGTGCATGTGTAAAAAATAAATTTATTTTTGTTTATTTATTCACCGGCACTAGAGTCGGGAATAAAAAAATATTAATCTAATTTATTTTATAGCTACGTGATATTTACCAACGCCGAGTTGGAAGTATCCGTAGTTTAATATTCACCGGCGCCGAGTCGGGAATATTATAAGCAAATTATCATATCGTAAAATAATAAACATTTAGCAATTTAAGACGAAACTAGCAATGCAGCTGCCTCGAGCGGGACGTTTAAGGGGTGATCATATCTTCCCTTTTACGTAACTTGATCCGGACCATAGAATCTCTGTTGACCAGTTAGGGTTCCTAGTGACCATAATACTAGGTGGCGACTCCTTAAACAAAGAATATCCTCATTAAAGAACAGGATGCCAGAAATCCGTTCTTTCCAAAGATTTAATAATTTTTAAGGCCGCCGCGATGTCGGGTGCGACAATGCTAATTGTCCTACTTACGTCCTAAATATCCTTCTCTCTTTATAGCGCACACGATTCTGATACCGCAAAGCGAATCATCATGTACTGTCGAAGGTGATAAGGAACTTAACTAGCATCTCACATATTATTACAAAATTCAGGAATTTTTTTTTCCTGATCAAAATCATGTGTTGGCAAAAGTGCAAAATCATATGCTTCTGTAGCTTTGTCACAATAAATATTTTATTGACTTTAATTAGGTCCAACACAAAATTATATTCTTACCGTTAGCCTTTTTTTTCTCTCCTTTAATAGTCGAATTGTTTAGTGTAATAAGATAAACCTTCTTACTTTACTGTGCTCCTTCCCAAAATCGAACTACTATCCCGATAAAAAATAATAAATATTATTTATATATAAAAAATATTAAAAAATTATCCCAACTTAATAGTTTAAATTTTTAAATAAAGTCTTATAATATGATTTATATTATTAATTAATATAGAATTTTTCAGATTTCGTAGAAATGTTTCTTAGGAAATAGAAAATTTTTGTGGAAGAAATTTACTAATTGCTATTGTTTTGGAACAAGTGCTTGTCATTTTCTGAACAAGAAGAAACATTAATTTCTCTACTTTAGATTCACAAATAAGTATTTAATCTATTGTCATTTATATTTCAAACGCTGTCCGAAATTAGACTGAAAAATTATTAATTGGCAATATGTTTTTTTAAGAAATAATTCTTAGAATGAAAACATAAAATGAAGATGAAAACTAGAAAATTATTTTCTGGATATCCAATTGACTTATCAAAGTAAGTTTTAGGGGAAACCCAATTCAGTTCCTTGACTATATTGTGAATCTCTAAATATTCAAATACCTTTCAATGATACTTGTATTGCAGAATTTTCACAGAAAAATCAAAATTCCTTCAAGAATTTTTTTTCAGTTCGCTATCCTTTACACATAAAACTAGTTTGTAGAACCACTCTATATTACTATTTAAATTCTTGGAAGCGTTACTAATGTGTTTTCTATTTGTAATTTTTTTTTATTATAAACTAAAAATTTAATGTAACCGAAGTATATTTTATTTCAATTATCAAGATGACAATATCTACAATCAAATTAGGCCAATCTAGGCTATCATACCAAACTCATGACTCAACCTGAGCTATCAAGCCAACAATATAGCTTATCTTATCCAGACTCTGAGACCAGTTAACATTTCTAGTCATTAAAATACTAGGTGACTATTGTATCTCTTTTTTATTGATAAAAGACAAGAATCCCTTGTCCTTTCCACCGAAACCCATAGTTATTAAACCCGGCCCGGGGGTTGACCCGGCCAAGGGGCCGGGTCCCGGGTTTCATGGGTCAACCCGGATTAACCCGGGAAAATTAAAAAAAAATTAAAATTTTAATATTTCATATGAAAAATCCATGTAAATATAGATTATACATATTATAAATAATGAAGTTTAAAAGAATATTTTAAAAAGTTTTTTATCCCACATTAAAAAGATATTATGTTAAGCTTTTAAGTTTAAGTATTTAAACTAAAAAAGTTTTTTATCCCACATTGAAAAAACATAACCTTTTCCTTTGGAATATAGAGTATATATACTAATAGGTTTCAAATCCCAGATTGAAAAAACATAACTTTTTTCATGGGTGTTGGTGGGAGAAACCACTGGTGGTGGCTTTGAAACACTCAGAGGTGATAAAACACAAAGTTTTATTTCAAGAACAAAAGCTTAACAACTCAAAGAAGCTTACAATACACGCCCTCTCTCTCTCTCTTTCTAGTGTCTCTCTCTAGTCTCCCACACACCACACATAATAGCATAAGCTCAGCTTGCTATTTATACACGAATTCAAAACAAGATATTTCAACCTTCAAGTGTGAAGGCGGGGCAAGGTAATGGCGGCAAAAGCTAGTGGTGGCTGGCCGGTGGTTGCCTTCCTTGACCTTCTAGATTGAGTTTAGTATTCAACAAATCTCCCCGTTCGTCAGAAAACAGAAGAGAAGTGGATAGAAGCAATGGATGAAGAAATACATGCCATTGAGAAGAATGATACCCGGAAGCCGACTTATCTACCGGTAAAACAAGAAAGCAATAGGTGTCAAATGGGTCTACAAGACGAAGAAGAACGCCAAAGGAGAAGTGCAAAGATACAAAGCCGATTAGTGGCTAAAGGCTACAAACAGAGAGAAGGCATTGACTATGGAGAAGTATTTGCTCCAAAGAGTCGGCTAGAAACAATCGGGATCGATGATCTCACTAGCCGCACAACATAGATGGAAGATCTATCAACTCGATGTGAAGTCAGCATTTCCGAATGGCTTCCTAGAAGAAGAGATCTATGTTGAACAACCACTTGGATACATTGATGCTTGAAAATGAAGGCAAAGTATACAAGTTGAAGAAGGCTCTCTATGGTTTGAAGCAAGCTCGCGTGCTTGGAATACCGAACTGATGGTATTTTCAAGATAATGGATTTGAGAAATGTCCATATGAACACGCCATATATGTGAAGAAAGGAGCGGATGACAACATCTTATTTGCGTGCCTATATGTTGATGATTTGATATTCACCGCAACGACCCTACCATGTTTGACGACTTCAAACAAAGCATGGTACATGAGTTTGAGATGACCGACATTGGTCTAATGTCACATTTTCTTGGCTTGGAAGTAACGCAGAAAGAAGAAGGGATTTTTGTATCCCAAAGCGGTTACGCCAAAGATATTCTTGAAAGGTTCAAGATGGAAAGCTAATCCAATCAAGTATCAACTCCAGTTGAGAATGGAGTGGAATTGAGGAAGAGTAAGGTTGGAAATGTTGATCCAACTTACTTCAAAAGCTTAGTAGGAAGCTTAAGGTACTTGACATGTACCAGACCGGATATACTCTACGGAGTCGGACTCGTCAGCAGATACATGGAGACACTAGACCAGTCTCATTTGAATGCAGCCAAGAGAATTCTTCGCTACATCAAAGGCACAATGAATGAAGGTATGTTTTATACCTCAAGTAAAGACTTTAATCTTGTAGGCTACTCGGATAGTGATTGGGGTAGAGATCTGGATGAAAGGAAAAGCACAACAGGGTTTGTCTTTTTCATGGGAGACACATCTTTCACATGGTCATCCAAGAAGCAATCGATTGTCACATTATCAAGCTGTGAAGCCGAGTATGTTGTTCGCCAACTCAGCCGTATGCCATTCAATATGGTTAAGGAATATGCTGAAGTTTTTGGGATTTCCTCAAGAAAATCCTACGGAGATTTATATTGACAATCGATCAGCAATCGCATTGGCAAAGAATCCGAGATATCATGAAAGGAGCAAAATATTGATACACGTCATCACTTTATCCGGGAACATGTGAAGAATGAAGAAGTCCAAGCGATATCTTGCAACACGAATGATCAAGTTGCAGACATCTTCACAAAGCCTTTGAAGAGAGAAGTATTTATCCGATTAAAGTTCATGCTTGGCATGATATCTCTCTGATACCAATTGTTGGTGGGAGAAACCACTGGTGGTGGCTTTGAAACACTCAGAGGGGATAAAACACAAAGTTTTATTTCAAGAACAAAAGCTTAACAACTCAAAGAAGCTTACAATACATGCCCTCTCTCTCTCTCTCTTTCTAGTGTCTCTCTCTAGTCTCCCACACACCACACATAATAGCATAAGCTCAGCTTGCTATTTATACACGAATTCAAAACAAGATATTTCAACCTTCAAGTGTGAAGGGCCGGGCATGTGGCGGTGGGCGGTATGTGGCGGCAAAACAGGGTGGTGGTGGGCTGGCGGTGGTTGCCTTCCTTGACCTTCTAGATTGAGTTTAGTATTCAACAATGGGAACATAGAGTATATATATGAAAGGGCTTCAAATCCCACATTGAAAAGATATTATGTTATCCTTTTAAGTTGAAGTATTTAAACCAAAAGGTTTTTTATCCCACATTGAAAAAGCATGATTTTTTTCTTGGGAACATAGAGTATATATACTAATGGGTTTCAAATCCCACATCGAAAAAACATAACTTTTTTCATCGAAAAAAAACCGGGTCTCGCTGGGTCGCCCGGGTTTGGCCGGGCTGTTGCCACAGCCGATCTTTTATTAAACCCGAACTCGAATCGGTCCAGCCACCTGGTCGACCCGCTAGGCCGGGTTTAATAACAATGCCTAAACCATGAAAATCTCGATCCAAAAGGATCGTTGCCGTGAAACCGTACACATGCAACAAATATAATACAATTATCACTATAAAACAAGTGAAACACTTAAATATACATACAAACTACAAATTCAACAAACAAATTTTGAATAAATTAACTTTAAACACAATTAAGTGTTATAACAAAAACGAATGGGTTTCCTTACATGATGGAGCTTGACAAGAAATGAAACAAAAAAAGAGAGGTTATCTCAGGGCCGACAGGTTAGGTAGTTGAATTTTAGAGGGGGCTGTTGAAAATTTAAAGAAATTAGGGCTAGGTTTTGAATTGAACTATTTATAGGTAAAAAAAATTATCTTTTTCCCCTTAATTGCTTGGTTCCCAAGCAATCTAAATTTTCTTTGGTTCCTCATTTTCTTCCTCTTCACTTTTAGTCCCTTTAACCATATATTTTTATTTTTCTTATTTTTTTGTATTTTTTTTAAAGAGGTAACATCAACGTCGTCTCAATGAGAAAAATCAATAATTTTAAAAATGATGTGTTAAATCCTGAATGCGTTCAAAAGAAATTTGAAATTTGAATCTTTTTGAGACGACGCTGAAAATGCTGCAAATAATGCAAATACATCAAGAACATATTTTTGATTTTTTATATGTTGAAAATTTTTTGAAAAACAAAGAGGTTATAAATTGGGTTACAACATGATAAGTCTAACCCTTTTAATCCTAAAAATTCTAAAGATGTTGGTGTAGATGTTATCTTTAATAGGTTAAAACAGTTAAGGTTTATCAAAAAGAAGATCTTATAGTGATGACTCAACATAATTAACATGGGCAAGGGAAACCTTCACAAATTCTTCCTAAAGTTATTTAATGACCAAAAAAACTTTTTCAAGATGCTATAATTGGTGATCTAATGAGTGAAGTAAGACCAAGAACCTCTATGATTAATCAAGTTGGTAATATTGTTTTTATCTTTAAACTTAAACCTAAGAATAATGATGAAATCTTGAGTGATGAGTATTGGATACTCTCAATACAAGAAACTCTTAATCAATTTAAAAGAAATCAAAAATGGAAATTAGTCCCTAGGCCCAAAAGTTATTTCATTATTGGAACCAAATAGGTCTTTCATAATAAACTTGGAGAAGTAATCTGAAATGAAGCTTATTTGGTTAGCAACAACCATGAAAAAGACATGGACTATGATGAGACTTATGCCCTATAGCTAAAATGGAAACAATTTGTATGTTGCTTGCATTTGCGTGTTTTAAGATTTTCAAACCTTTTCAAATGGATATAAAAGATGTATTTTTAAATGGATACATTCAAGAACAAGTTTATGTTGAGCAACCTCCTGATTTTGAAAGCCTTAATTTTTCAAATCATGTTTTTAAACTTATAAAGGATTTGTATGGTTTTAAGCAAGCTATAAGAGCTTGGAATGAGAGATTAAGAATTTTTTTCAAAAGGTTTTAACAAGGGAAAACTTTATTCAAAATTATTTATAAAATACAAAGAACACGATTTCATCTTTGTGCAAATTTATGTTGATGATATTCTATTTGGTGCTACTTACAAATCTTTGTCGAATGAATTTAAAAAGTTATGTTTAAAGAATTTGAGATGAGCATGATAAGAGAGATGACCTTTTTCCTCGGAATATAAATCAAGCATGATATAGATGGTATATTTATAAATCAAACCAAATATACCAATGAGCTATGCAAGAAATTTGATTTGAATTCTGTAAGTTCAAGTCTTACACCGATGAGCATGACTACCAAACTCGATAATGATGAAATGAAAGGTGGTGGACATTAAGAAATATCAAGGTATGCTTAGCTATAAGGAATTCCCGGTTTGAATTCAATCCTAACATTGACAAAGTTCTTCAGGAAAGTGACAATGACAAGGAGGAAAATGAAAAGGAAGCATCCTCTCCTACCACATAAAGTGATCCTTCCGAATATTAAGCATGTTTTCATCCCTCTGTGCAATCATCTCATGCATGCTCTAACTTACCTTCATTCTATTTTGAACTTATGCTTTTAATACTTGGTTATGTAATATGTATGTGTGGATTGTTATTTGGCTATTTATAATCTTTATTTATGGATCTATTTGCTTTTGGTTATGATTTATTATGGGTCCTTATTTTCCTCCCTTTTTGATATGACAAAGGAGGAGAAAATTGTAATATTATGATGATGTGCAAAAAAGAGAGAAGATTATGATTCGTTATTACATGCCCATGATTAGTGATCAATGCATAATGTCTTTGAAAATGTGGTTTAATATATGCATGGTTCATTAAATACAAAGACGGAGAATATGCATGTTATGTTGGTGGCTTGTGTAGCATGCCTTATGTTTAAATCATATGACTTATTGTGCCATGTTGTATTTTTGGTATATTCTAAAACATGCACATTAGTAGAGGGGTCTTTAAGTATTGAAGATGTATATTGATAATATAATGGTTATGATAGAAGGAGCATTATTTAATTTGTTATTTTTATCTTTTTATTGTATAAATTATTTGTCATCATCAAAAAAGGAAAATATTGTTAACTCGAAGGTCTTTAATCACTTATGACTTATTTTTTTATGATAACAACAATTAATGGATTTAATATGTTTGTTAAAGACCTCAAAGTTATAGGAATTTCTACACATCAATTTAAAGCTATATGGACTCATTGGATGCAATATGAACTTAAAAATGCCTAAACTCTTTTTAATGTAATCAAGTTTTTATAGAATTTAACCTAGGATCATAAAATGAATTTTATCCAAAATATTGTTATTGCCAAAATTCATCTTCCACAGTATTTCCATTGCCAAAACTTGTATAGTGATAAATATATGATGAAAAATCATTTTATCATATATTTTAGTATTATCATTCAATTTATTTTAAAATGAAGAGTAAGGATTTCTATCAATTCTTAACTAAAAAAACTCATCATATGTGTTATTACACTTTTATCTATTTTTAGCTAAATTAACAAACTTGTAATTTTAGAAAAAGTGTGCTCAATTCTCGAGTTGTCTTTACAACAACTATTTTTCTCTCAAAATTATAGATATAGTTGTTTCTAACATTTAAAAGAACACTTGACACTTGGATGAGCAAAAATTCTTTACCTTTATCTTCTTCTTTATGAGTAACGGCCAAAATCAGTTTTCTCCTATAAATACCCTCTTGATCTTATGAGAAAATTCTCTCAACATTTTTATTTTTATGCTCTTACTCTATTGTTTTACTCTTGATGCTTTAATTCTTCAAAAGTTTTTATTCCTCATTTTATTCTCTTAAAGCTTTAATCCCTAAATTGCATCAATTTATCTTTCATATTCTTGAGTTAGATTATAATTCTATAAATACTTGAACTTAATCCTTTGTAATCTTTTCTTGTGAAGTGAGATAACTTTTATGAGAGTTATAATTATAATGATAGTGTAAGTGGCAGTTGAACCACTTGGGTAATTTTTGGTTGAGAGTCATTGGGTGATAGCTTTCATCTCGAAACTTGAAAAAGATTGTGATAAGTTTTAATCTTGATCCTTGAAAAAAGATTATGTATGGTTTTCTAATATTGATCCTGGAAAAAAATTAGTGTAATAGGTAAGGTCTCACTCGCTAAGATGATCGTTGATTGATAGCGAGTGCTTAAACAGAGGTTCAACGAGTGGAGTAAGTTGTTGTCTGAATTACTGTAAAAATCGGTGTGTCTCTCCTCTTAGTACCTATCTCATTGTATTTGTTTATTGATTAATTGTGTATTTTTGTTGTCAAAAATTGAGGTGGTGATTTTATTAAAGTTAGTGAAGTTTGATTTTTTTTTCTAATTCACCCCTCTTAGATTATTTTAGTCTTTCAAAAACACTCCTAAATCACTTCAAAATACAAAATCAAACATTATAAAATATAATATCTCTCGAGTCTGACCTATTTTTTCAAGTAATAAGAAGGCCTAAAAACACCACTAACGAATTCCTCTCATCAAATAGAACTCTTTGACAATAAACTTGGCTATTTGATTGCTAGAATTGTGAAACTAACATCTTTCTCTCTCCTCTCTCAAATCCAGAGATAAAAAAATAAAAAAAATGAATTTGTATACCAAAATGAAAATTATCATGAATTTTGAGTTAGCCATATATTTTCTACTTGTTTTAGATTTTAGTCTTCTATCTTTTAATTTTTTTTATTTTAATCATAATCGCAAGCCTAATTTAATCCCATTGTATTGTAAAAGGATCTATTTCAAAGAAGAAAAAAAGTTCAAAAGTTTTTTTTAAAAAAAAACCAGTGAAGCTCCATCAAGTTATCTAACTGTTTTAGTTGTAGTAATGAACATACGGATGGGGGGTTTAATTAATAAGAGTTCTTGAATTTTTTTTTAATAAAAAATATAGTTTCATTAAAACTCAAAACAAGTATAAATATATTATAACTTTCACAAGACACATAATATTATTATTTTTTGAATCCTTAGAAACTTAAAAATTCAATCCAGAAACAAAAACTAAATTCAAATTGAGATATGAGTTATCAGTTGAAGATTAATTTGTTGTCTGCCCATAATTTTATGGATTAAACTAATTATTACTTTCATTTTTGTTACTAACCTTGAGAACAAGACACTCAGCACTTTGATTATCTTGAAGCGCTTTGGTTAGTTAACTCTTATCTAAATATTTAAGTTATTACTTCATTATTTCTAGCAAGAATCCCCTTATAATACTTAATATATCTTCTGAACCATGCGATTTATGATTTTTTTTTCCCGCTGCTCTGTGGTCCGAACCATTAATGGATGAAATTAAAAAAAAATCTTAGGCTTCCCTATGCGCATGTTTGAGTTTACATGCTTGATCGTGTATATATAATCAATTAGAATGATGATTGTAGATGACAAGTCTTTTTTAGAATATGACACCATATTCATGTCCTTAGAATATATATAGAAGAAACAATCAGTCACTACATCTTTCCAAATCGACCCTCTCAAAAGTCAAGATTATATGGAATGTATCTTTTTATATTTGTACCAGTACCAAAAAAGAACAAGATCACAGCTCATATATCCCTCTCATTCTTTTATGTTAGAAGATCTGTTTTTTAGTTACAAGAAGCACCACTAGAAAATCGATGAATATAAACGGAAATATTGATAAATTATTTTTGTTGGTATTCTGCAATAATTTTTATCAACCGAATTTTTTTTATCGCCAACTCCATCAATAAACAGTGACGAAAAAATATTATCGGTATATACTGAATAGAAGAAATATAAAAATCAAACAATATATTAATGTATAAGTTTTTACGGATACCGTTACTAATAGAATTACAATAAAATTCAAACGGGCAAACCATTCAATGACATATTACATATACTGACAGAATTGCCATCATACTGAATAATTTGAATTTGCAAGCATTAGAAAAGCGTCTCATGATTTTAAATATTGTCCGTACATATTAAATAGAAGTAATTAACCTTGCTTTATCATTTTCAGCTTGCACATTTGAAAAGATTATCTTTCGATTCAACAGAGAGCCAAGTCGCCAACCCCGAACCATGCCTTTTACCACCTGATAATGGGCTACGTACCATGCCGCGTGCCATCAATCCTAACCATTCGAACAATATAAGGGAAAAAAAAATATTCTCAAAAAAAAAAAAAAACAACGATAACATGGTGCCCGAAGCTATATGTTGGTCCTTATTGAGAACAATTAAAGCATTATATATTATACACAATGTATGACACGATCGATGTAAATACTTTATTTTTTAAGCAAACAATCGATGCTCACAATGATCTGAAACAATGCCTTTTATATGCTTGTGTGGCCATGTTCATGAAACGAAGAATATCCCATATGCTCAACCATGTCGGAAACTTACAAACAAGTTCACCACTCACCTCATCAATGCATGATAGAGAATCCATCAATGATTGCACAAAATATTGCACTTTAAAGTACTTTTGTGATTAACAGTGAGTTGTTAGGGTTTGATGAATTTGAGAGAATATTGAAAAAGATTTTTCTTGGAAACTTCTCAAGGGCATGCAATTAATGATGAATTATGATTAATATATAATCAAGTCTTTCTAATTCCCATTTAGTTTGTTAATTTGAGATGAACTAATGTACTTTGTTTGTGATGTAACGAATTCTTTTGGAGCTTATTCATTATTTTCAGGGATTTCCCTGCCTTGTAATCCAAGATATGATGCATTGAACATAGGTTCTGAACAACTAAAATCCCATGAAAATTGGAACTAATAACATAGTACGTAGGAGGAGTACTGAATTAGATCTTTTTTGTGATCTTGAACCCTCCAACAATCTAATCACAATTATACTTCTTTTGGTTTGGTCGTATTTTCACCAAACAAATTAATTCAAGCATATGCATGCAGTTGTAAGGATGGATATATATATAGTTTTTTTTTTTACAGTGTTTAGTTAATTATATTACATAGCAATTAGCAAGTAGAATAGTAGCCTTTTATACATGCATGACTAACGTCTAATTAATGAAGTACATAGATGAAGATATTTACATTGGAAATTGAAGAAATTATTATATTTAATTAATTTGGGCTGAGAAATGGAAAGTATGAAGATCAATATTCATGATTCCAAAGAACTCGATGGACCTGAGAATGATGGACTGGAATTCTTTTTGTGCTGATCTCTTTTCTGCTTATGGAAACCAAGCGCACGAAGCACTTGGTTATGATATAATATATACTATGTATAATTAATGCTTACACTTGAATATGAGATTGAGAGGTATTTAATTAATCTCTTAATTATATAGTAATTAATTGCATGTGTCTAGCTGAATGCTTGGAGGAGATGGAACATTGGGAATTGTTTTGCGATAAGAAATTATGACAACTAATTACACGGACAACTTCGTCCATTTGACCAAGCTAATCTTGATTTTTTATAGTAGACGTAGTGTTATTACAAATTGTAGGTTCCATGATTCCATTACATCATTAAACTAAAGTTATTATGGCTTAACAGACTACATTAATTTTATTATTGTTAATTATAGAAAAAGTAAAGTATTTTTTGTTATTAACTCAAGTACATGAAGTGAATTGATCATTAAATAAAAAGCTCGTCTTTCGGCATTACTATATGCTTTTCCCGTATACTAATCATATCATTAAGTTAGTTAGCAGTACATTTTGATAATTCAAGTGCCTAATCATGTGTTGGGAGCATTGGCACAATTCCACAGTTTAATTACTGCTGCTACTTTAGTCAAACATTATATTAATAAAAACAAAAACTAGGAGTGCTCATATTTTCTCATCGTGGGCTATGAAATATTTTACCGTTAACCTATTTGAGAATGAAAATAAATAAAGAGTTGGTTTAAAAGTGTAACAAAACTATATTTAAAGTGTTTATTTGTTTTAAATACAAAAAAACATATATTTTTATGTATGTTTTCTGTGTAGTAATAGGTTTTTATAGACTTGAAACATTATGAATATTAATATTATTATTGTTAAGGAAACAATTATATTTTGGATTAAACTAGGTAGCTGCTATTTAGTTGTATCCTAACAGTCACAAATATCAAAATTAATTATGAATATTAAAATAAATAAATTCAAAAAAGAATTAGTATCAATGACATATTAAGTTACAAGTGTCATATTTTGATATTAAAAATATCTATATAATAGCATTAGAAAGCCCACTATGAGAGTCCATCCATCATGGCTTTCACTTAATTTACTACACAATAGAAACCAATATTTATAAACACTTATGAGGGAGTATTTCTTTCCAATATAGGAAAAATATCTTTTTCTTCTTTTTTCATTTACAAACTATACCAACAGAATCGACATAGTATTTTTCTTTAGTTTCTCATCTTTCTTTTCGCAAAAAATACTGGTGTTTTGTACTCTCTATTTTCTTCATGTATGCAATTTTTTCCCCTACCATATCTCCTTCTCTTTTTTAACTTTTTTGCAATTAACATCAGATCTTTCAATTCACCCATCTTTTTTTATGAACCAAGCTAATAAAAGAGAGAGGAAAAACATAAAACAAACAGAAGATAGAAAAGAGAAGGCAGACACATTAGAGAAGATAAAGTTGCAAAGAGAAGGGGTTGGTGGTGGTGTCCACTTCTCCCTTTTTTTTCTTCTAAACTAGACTAATGAAAGAAAGAGGAGGGAAGGAACTTTATCTTCCTGTGTTTAAGTCTTTCAATCTTAACAGTAACATATTCATCTTCTTATGGTTCAGGTACCGCTGCGAGCATATTCAAATCAAGAATGTGGTAAACTTTAGTGAAGTAAGCAAGAACACCATCTTATCCATCCACCTTATGTAATTTATACCATCAAAACAATACACTTAAATTTTGACACCCTTAGCAACCCTAATGCTTGAATTCATATTTGTCTTTATTAAGTAAACATTATCTTTAAGATGTTTATTTGTCTCTTACAGAGACAACACCTCTAGGATATAACTAACTTTTTAAATTTCTAAAAGAATAAGAAGAATGACAAAGGAAAGAAAATATTTTTTTTTTGTTTATATGTATGTTATATGTGTAGTAACAGGTTTATAAAATTGAAACATTATGATTGTTAATAAAACTATATGACTATTACTGAAACAATTATATTTTGAATTAAACTGAATAATTGTTATTCAAATTTATCTCAACAATCATAAATGTCAAAATTAATTATAAAAAATAAAAGAAATAAGTTCAAAAAAGAATTAATATTACTAACATATTAAGTTTCAAGTTTCAAGTGCGCAAGTGTCAAATGTCATCTTTTGATATTATAAATATCCATATAATAAATTAGAAAGCCCACTAGGAGAGCCCATCCATCATAGTTTTTATTTAATTTATTACACAATAAAAACTTACACTTATACACACTTAGGAGGGAATGTTTCTTTTCAATATGAGATAGACATATGTTTCTTCATTATTCATTTATAAACTATAACAACAATTCCTTACTAGTTTATAATGAATGTCTTTTCATTTGATAGAATAATACTTATAAGAAGATATTTTACAATTTAAACCTTTGATTAGTGTTAGAACTTGAATCCTATAAAAGTTAATGGTGTCCGCAGATTAAACCAAAACATCTTTTTAGAATTAAAGATATTACACACATAATACTATTCAAACTCTTAAAGAGGTTTACAATTGTTTAAAACTTATTTATGGCAATGTGCTAAAATCTCATTTTCATGAATATTTACAAGAGAAAACCCTAACCCTTGTAGAAAAAGACACCATTTTTATATTCATATAGGTAGAATTAGACATGTCTCTATTAAATTAAACACGAACTTTTAAATTCCATTAAGAGTCTACGCTCATTATTCTTTACATAATAGAACACACTGAATACTATTAGAATAGGGTCTATAACTAATTATCAGTGTTCAACATATACTAAATAGTAACTTGTTATTACCAATTAAATTTAGAGATAAGCTTCTTACAAATCCGGAGTTGGGTTCCTAAAATCAGTATCTATAATAACAGGTTTCAACCTCATTCCACTAGCTGTTTTCCTTACCATGTCTCTAGATAGTCCTTTTGTGAGCGAGTCTGCTAAATTATTTACACACTTCACATAGACAATAATGATTAACTCATTGTTAATCAACTCTCGAAAATATCTATATTGAATACTTATATTTCTTGATGTACCATTGTAAATATTACTATAAGCTCGAGATATAGTTACTTCACTATCACAATATAAAGAAATAGCTAACATAGGTTATGGCCATAACTTAATATCTAACAAATGTTTTAGTTATTTTGCTTCTATACTTACAACAATCATAACAATAAGTTCTAATTCCATGGTAGAATAAGAGATCTATGTTTTTTTTCTTAGATGCCCAAGATATTGCACCTCCTCCAAGAGAAAAACTCCATCTTGATATGGACTTATTATCACTCGAACTAGTTATCCAACTTGCATCACAATATCCTTCCAAATCAGAATACAACAAGCCCAAATCAATCGTTTTGTTTTTAGATAATCAAAGACTTTTGCAATAGCCTTCCATTGACTATATTTAGCTTTCTTGTATATCTTGATAACTTGCATGTAGCAAAAGCTATATTTAATCTTGTACAATGCATAACATATATAAGACTTTTAATGGAACTAACATATGTTAGTTGTGCTACCATTTTATCACAATAATCATTTTACTTCATACTAGAGTCAAATGGGGTATTAGTCTTCTTTATATTGAGATGGTTAAACTTATCAAGCATTTTCTCAATATAATATGACTAATTAAGTGCATAGCCACTACTATGTTTCTTAATTTTGATACCTAAAATTATACCCACTTCACCAAGATCTTTCATGTTAAAAATAAAAATGAGATACCTTTAGGTTAAAACTATTCCAATCATATTAATGCTAAGGATTAACATCTCATCTTTGTAGAGACAATAAATCACACCAAAATCTTTTGTAAATTTAGAATACATATACTTATCGACATCATTATGATGAAAATAATTTAACAAAATAGCTTTGTCAAACTTCTCGTACTATTGTTTTGGAGCTTGTTTTAAATCATATAAAGACTTTACTAATTTACAGACTTTTTTTTCATTTTCGGGAAGTATAAAACCCTCAAGGTTGCTCCATATACATTTCCTCCTTTAAATCTCCATTTAAGAAAGTCATCTTAACGTCCATTTGATGAACTTACAATTTATAAATTGATACTAATGCAAATAAAACTCTAATGGATGCAATTCTTGCTACAGGAGAATAAGTGTCAAAATCATCAAAACCTTTCTTTTAAGTAAAGCCTTTGACAACTGATCTTGCCTTGAAGGTTTGTATAGAACCATCGGTGTTATATTTTCTTCTAAACACCCACTTACATTCTATTGGCTTAGAACCTAGAGGTAACTCTACTAGAATCCAAATATTGTTAGACAATATTAAATCCATTTAATCATTTACCACTTTTTTCCATGAGACAACATCCCTTAAAGATATAGATTCACATAATGTCTTTAAATCATCTTCCATATTTAAGATCATAGGTGTCCTTTTCACTACTGTTTTTCTATCATCTTCCATTAGAAATACAATTGAATCAGTAGAACTAATGTGTTTTCCCTTTCTAACTCCTTGACTCCTTCTAAGTTTACTTGAATCTATTACTTCTAGTTTTTATGTTTTTCACTAAAAGTTAAGCTAGAAGTCATTATTGTTAGATCTGGTTCTTGCATATTTGAATCACTTATGAATTTATTTTTGATAAATTAAACATGTACAGATTCAACTATCACATTAGTTTCTATATCCAAAAACCTATAAGCTTTTGAATTTTGTGCATAACCAATTAAACACTCTTAAGACCTTTAGTTCCTAATTTTGTTCTTTAGGGATCAAAAACTTTATAAAAATCTACACACACCCGCACTTTAAAATAATTCAGATTTGATTTTCTACCATTCCATACTTCATAAGAAAAAACATTTAATTTCTTAGATAGTACTCTTTTATGATGTAACATGTAGTAAGTAAAGTTTCACCCCATAAACAATTTGGTAACTTAGCATTCAAAAGCATGGCATTGACCATATCCATTAAGGTCTTATTCTTCTTTTCAGCAAGTCCATTATATTGTGGTGTATATGTTGTGTTCATTTGATGAAATATTCTATTTTCCTCACAAAATATAGAAAACTCCCTATAAAAGTATTCTCCACCTTTATCACTTCTAAGAGTTTTAATTTCCCTTTCCTTATGATTTTATATTATTTTCTAGAATTCTTTGAATTTTCCAAAGGCTTCATCCTTAGTTCTTAACAAGTAAATATAGGTAAAATGCGAATAATTATCAATAAAAGTTATGAAATATCTTTTCTCGCCTATTGTTAACATACAATTTATTTCACATACATTAGAATAGACTAACTCAAGCAATTAAGAATTTATCTCAACTTTAGGAAAATGTTTTTTGTCATATTTGCTTAATACATATTTTACATTTGTTATTATTATCATTCTGATATGAAATATAACCATGTTTACACATATATTTCAAAAAACTATAATTTAGATGTCCTAATCTAACATGCCAAAGAAAAGAAGTAGATTCAACCATATAAGTCGAAATAAGATTGATTTTATTAATATTGAACTTAAACATGCCATCACAAGAATAAACATTTCCCACAAACATCTCACTCTTAGTTACAATAACCTTATCAAACATTAAAACAACCTTGAACCCTTTTTCGCTCAAAAAATTAGCAGATATAAGGTTTTTTTTTCTAATTTCAGGAACATGAAATACATTAACTAAAGACATTTTTTGTCTAAAAGTAAAGCACAATTCAATAGTTCTTTTTACCAAAACATTGGCATAATTATGGTTGCCCATCAAGACCTCTTCAGGTTTCTTCAATTCATCATAATTCTTGAACAATGCTTTGTTTTTGTAGACATGAATCGTTACACTAAAATCCAACAACCAATCTGAAGTCTTCATAACACTAGTTTTTATATTTAATATAGTAATCATTCCAATATGAATGTTTGAAACTATGGCAACAAACTCCTTGACTTCGTCTTTTTCAACCATATTCACTTTGTTAAAACTACCACTCTTGTTGAAATTATTGAATCTTCAATCTTTTATGTTGTGCCCTTTATTTCCATAATGGAAACAAATTATATGCTTCTTATTAGTATTTTATTTCTTCTTGAATTTGTTTCTTTTCTTTTGCACTTTTAGATTTTGTTGAGTCATTTTCAAACTAGTTTTAGTAACCAAACTCACTTTATAATTTAATTTTTGCAATTCACACATATGAGAGTGAATCTTAATTTGCAAGTGTGTTCAAAATTATTCAAATGTATAATTGTTTGTTAAGTGCAACATCTTCTTCCTATATTCATTCCATGATAGAGGAAGTTTTGATAAAATCAACCCCTACTTAAAGGGAATCAGGAACTATGATATCTAAATCACTAAGTTTTGATACTAGTATCTAAATTTTATAGACTTGATCCATGATTGGCTTGTTGTCAGTAATCTCTTACTCAAAAAAATTT
Source organism: Populus x sibirica (assembly GCA_019202695.1). Lineage (NCBI taxonomy): Eukaryota > Viridiplantae > Streptophyta > Magnoliopsida > Malpighiales > Salicaceae > Populus > Populus x sibirica. Next base: position 283,130 of record JAGMVL010001966.1, read on the forward strand.
AAAGCAAGAAAATGATTTTTCCTACTTGTGGTGTCTTCAAGACTACCTAAATTTCTTTTAGCGACTTTAATTTGGAGAAGATGTCATAAAGTCAACTAGTCAGAGCATTCAGAATATGCCCTCGACAAAGCACTTAATCTTCCTCATGTTTCAATCTTTCAGTCTTAACAGCAACAAATTCATTTTTTTTATAGTTTAGGTATTATAGGCAGATTCAGATCAAGAATGTAGTAAATCTATAGAGAAGTGAGCAAGAACATCATGTTGTCCATGCACCTTGTGTAATTCGCACCATCAAAACAATGTAGTTAAATTTTGACACCTTTAACGACCTTGGCATTTGAATTTAGATTTGTCTCGTTAGAGAAACTGTTGTTTAGGAATGAAAACAAATAAATAGTTGGCTTAAAGGTGTGAAAATACTATCTTTAAGGTGTTTATTTGTCCTCCATAGAGACAAAATCTCCATAATACAACTAACCCCTCTAAACCTCTGAAAGAATAAGAAGAAAAAGACACAAAAGAAAATACATTTTTTTCTCTATATATTCTCTGTGTAGTAACAAGTTTATATAGACTTGAAACATATGAATGTTAATATTATAACTGTTAATAAAACTATATAATTGTTAATAAAATAGTTATATTTTGAATTAAACTGAATAATTGTTATTTAGTTTTATCCTAATAGTCATAATTGTTAAAACTAGTTATAAGAAATAAAAGAAATAAATTTAAAAAAGAATTAATATCAATGACATATTAAGTCTCAAGTGTCCAAATGTCATCTTTTGATTTTATAAATAGTCATATAATAGCATTGGGATGCCTACTATGAGAGCTCATCCATCATGACATTCACTTAATTTACTACATAATAGAAACCTACACTTATAAACACTTAGGAGAGAATGTTTTTTTTTCAATATAGGATAAACATCTTTTTCTTCTTTATTCATTTACAAACTACACCAATAGAACCAACATAGTTTTTCACTTCAGTTTCTCATCTTTCTTTTTGAAAAAAATATTGGTGTTTTTTTTTCTTTCTTTTTTTTTTCCCTGCCACATCTTTCTCTGTTTGGTTTTACTTTTATGCAATTAACATCGGATCTTTCAATCCACCCATCTTTTTTTTTATGAACCAGGCTGATAGAAGAGAGAGGAAAAACATAAAACAAATAGAAGATATAAAAGAGAAAGCAAACACATTAGAGAAAGATAAGGTTGCAGAGAGAAAGGGCTATTGGAGGTGTCCAATTCTCCCCCTTCTTTTTCTAAACTAAACGAAAGAGAAAAGGAGGCACTAAACACGAAGAAGAAAAAGGAGAGGAGAGTGTCATGAGGGGGAAAACAAAATGCAAATGAGGCATAAAAAAATAGGTTATATGATTGTCTTTTCAATGTTAGGTTGTGAGCTTATTTCTCTATATTTGTTTTCCTAACATATTAGTTCTGTTTTCTACTTTGTTTTTTCTGTTATTTTTCATTCCTTACCTTTTTATTGTTACTCTTGCTTCAAGTTTGGAATTATAATTTGGGAGATAATGTTTTCTTACCCTTAACTTTGTGATACTATTTTAGTTTTTTTCCTGAACCTATTTTATATTGTGTGATTTGTTAGAGTGTTGGATGTCTTTTTTTGATGATTTATTATGTTTTATTTTTTTTCTATTTTATAGTATTGTCGCAATAAGGCATTATTGGATAGATTGACGCGATAAAATTTGCTCATAAGTATTGATGTTTGTTAAATTAGTAGCTAATTGAATGTTTTGTTGTTGTATTTGATGAGATAAAATTTTTGTTTTGTAGATTGTTAGGCCCAACCAAGGAGAAATGTAAAAAATGGTGGCACTATTAATCTGAAGCTATGCACTTTTATCTACTGCAAGTACATTATTTGTGCTTTCCGATAATTCTTGCAAATCATTGTGTTTTACCTCACTTTTTGCTAGTATTTGATAAATCGCTTATTGAATTAGATAGCAACAGTGTAACTTTTCAAGTATTTTTTTTCCTTTTTTTATTTCTAAAAACATTTATAGTAAACCTTTTGTATGTATTTTCAATACACTATGACTTTCATCTTCCATTAGTTTTCTCTGCATTCAAATGAATTCTTTGTTGGATACATTTTTATGCTCTTTTATTTTATGATCATCCTTTAATCCAAAAATAGTTAGAACATAGTTTAAAACACTACGTAGTATAATGTGAGCACTATAACTAATGGTGTCCTAAAGGACATGCACTCAGCCTAAGCTTCCAACTAATATCATTGAAACAATTATTGTTTAGAATTTTCACATATAAGAAGACAAGTGAGCATATATATTTAGTTTATAATCATGCAATTTATAAGATCATTGTAAAATTACAATCATAACAAAGACTAGCGTGCTTACTAAGAAAAAATAAATATTTTTATAAAAGATTTAAATAAAATCCTAGCATGTATACTAATCATACATATTATGCATAAGAGACTCAAAATAGCTCCTATCATACATTCTAAGCGTTTAATTAAAACATATTTAAACAAAACCAATAAAAGATACTTACTTATTAATGAACTTAGCACATAACCAATTTAAAATATGTTGTTAATCTTTTGTCCTTAAGGCTTTATTGCTCTCCACTTGGTGTAAAGGTCTGATTTAATTAAGCCTCCCAAGATTTCAATAACACTATCTTGTTTAGGTGAACTCCTAACAAGTTCAAACAAACCAAAGAAATTGGACTCAACAAGGACTGATCCTAAACTCTAGATTTTGGAGAAAAATTATGAAAAAAAGAGTTTTAATAAGCTAGAATGAAAAAGAGTGAAAAAATAGGTGAAGAAAAGTCATGAATTTATGTCCAAAATAATACAAAAAACCAACATTGAAGACTCTTTTTAAGCCTTCTTTTATAGATAATTTTAGGGACCAAAAGCTTATGGAATTCCCCGACTAAAATTTTTTATTACCCACCATAAAATCAAAATTAGACATGGATATTTTTGGATTAAATTAGATATCTTTTAAGCTAGAAAAATGTTCAGGTTTGAAGAGAATCCTTCAAGAAGCAAAGTAATCAAATTCTATCATTCATGGGTTGGACTGAACAATACAATAGGCTAGAAGAAATAATTGTTCATGAGTCATACCCAAGCTCAAATATTAAGTTCATAAAAATAATCTTTTATAGCCTAGAAAATTATTTTTATAGTAAACCTAGGCCATGGCCCAAAGCCCAAGGCTCAAGTATGAGACGAGCCAGGCTAGGCCATGCACGAGTGTATGTGGGTTTTAGCCTAAATCCCACTTTACTTAGGACTTTTCCCTTCTAAAAGTTTGGGTGCCCTTCGAGCCTAATTTCAACTTCTCAACTTCCCCCTATATAACATCAATTTTTTTCTTCTATGTGGGATAAAAAATTTTTTAGAGGTTTTGGGTTTCACCGAAACGCGCCAATCTAGAGTTTTTTTAGATCAATCTCTCATTCACTTACAATTTATTTAAAACATATTAATGTTCCATGTTAAAGAGCTTATGTTCGAGATTGAATTTCATCAAAGTGTTAACCCTAAAATAAAGGGACCTACTTTTTAATATGGTCTCAAATGTGCCCATTAACCATGTTCATAAATAATTTTTCTAATAATCCCTCACATAAATAGAAATTATCTTTCCAGTTTAAAAACAACTCGAAGATTTTTAGAGGGATACTGATTTGGTAAATCACTACATCTGGAGATGTAACTTTTGGCTTTATGCTTTCTTTAGTAAAATACTATCGAATTTACTTACTAAATAATAAACGCAATGTCTTAAACTATTTATTTTTTTATGTAAACCAAGACAATAGTACTTATATAGTTTTCAACCTATAGATTTCCTTTGATTTTTACTATTATGTTTATTTTAGCCCTCAACAACTCCTGGATCATGAGTGCTTTATAAAATTCTTAAAGAAGTAACCACATTTCTCACTCATATGGATGATCTTTTATTGGAGTATTCTATTATACTCCATTTGGTATACCAAGATATAAAAATCATAAGAGCATTGCTCATTCTTTATCACACTATAGCTAGCACCTCTTTCATCATAGAAATATGCAGGAAATAATAATTTTTTAGTGCTACTAAGAATGTTATATGACTTAGCTTTCTATTTGAACCTAGATCTTAGGATCTCTAGTCAACTATGTATAGTTACAATCATTACACTCTTTCATCTCTAAAGGCTTTAATCCCATCACCTTTAATGAATTAAACACGTGATCTTTCGATAAATCTTTGGTTAACGGATCCATAATATTTTTCTTTAACTTTATATAGTCAATACAAAAAATTTCTTTTGAGAGAAAAAGTTTAATGGTATTATATCTACGATGTATATGTTTAGATTTACTATTATATATGCTACTTTATGCTCTTCTAATTATTGACTGGCTATTGCAATGGATACAAAGAGTTGGCACTAGTTTTGGCCAACATTGAATACCCTCTAAAAAATTTCAAAGTCCTTCAACTTCGTCTCTAGCTTTATCAAGAGCAATAAACTCTAAATCCATCATAAATCTTATGATACACTTTTATTTAGAGAATTTCTATGACACAGTTGCTTCATCAAGTGTGAAGATATATCCACTAGTGGATTTTAAATCTTTAGTGTTGAATATCCAATTGGAATCACTATATCATTTTAGTACCACCGAGTAACTAGTATAGTGTAACCCATAGTCTAAGGGGTACCTCGATATTTGATTGTCCTTTTAATTTATTTTCAATAATTAATACTTGAAGTACTAGGAAATCTACTCAGATTGCTAACCGATTACCTAGTAAGTAATGTAAAATCTTCTGTAGTTCATAATATACATTAGGCTTCAAATTATTCAAGAATATTCCAATTGGTCTATTTCCTTACCTCTGTTGTTGGATAGATATGCACTTATATCAATTGATGTTTTAATAGTATTATTTTTATGTTTAGAAAATGTATCGAGAATTTCTTAATATAATGAGATTGGAAAAATACTAATCCATCAGATGTCCTAGAAATTTTAATTTATAGTATGACATCTTGAAAACCCAAGAAATGTCAAACTTTTTGGTTAATATTTTCTTAGTAAACTTGATCACGTGATCATTTTTACCTAAAATTAACATGTCATCAACTTAAAGACATATAATGACATAGCATAAATCTATGTTTTTCACATAAATATATTTATCAACTTTATTGATTTTGAACTCATTTGACAACATAACTTTATCAAAAAATTTATGCCAATGGTTAGGGGTTTGCTTTAAACTATATAATGATTTGATTACATGCAGACTTTTTTTTATCCATTAATAACAAACCTTTTAGGTATAGATCTCTTCATCTAAGTCATCATTTAATAAATTTATTTTTACTTCTATTTGATGTATTTCAAGCTTTTAATAGTTATAATGGATATTAATGTTTGTATGGAAGCTATTATTGACCCAGGTCAATATGTATCAAAATAATTCACACATTCTTGTTTTCTGAATCCTCTCACAACAAGTCTAACATTATATTTGTTAATAGTACCATTAGTTTTCATCTTCATTTTAAATATTTATTTATGGCCTAATGAATTACTTTTAGGAGGAAGATCCACTAGTTTTCATGTATAATTATTCATGATAGATCTTATTTCACTATCTTGAAGTAGGTTTGAGATTTATTTTCTAACAAGTATGTTAGAAAATTATAACCAAATATTTTGGTTGTTTTTTCCATTTTACTCATTCTCAACTCCACTTCATCATCTTTTGATTGATGATGACTACTTGAGTTAGTCTTAATTGTTTTTTTAAGGGAATGATTTTCTTATGCTTTCTTCCATGAAAACATATCTTTTAAGAATATAGCATTCCTTAATTCCATAATAGTTTTAAGATGAATATCATCAATATTTGACTTGTGTACAATAAATCAATATGAACTACTATTATAAGCATATCCGATAAAAATATAATCCATGGTACTAGGTCCTATCTTGACCTTATTAGGATCAAGTATTTGTTACCTCTGCATGACACCCTCATACTTTGAGATATTAATAGAAAAGTCTTTTACCTTTCCATAATTAATATGGTGTCTTTTCTAATTTTTTATGGGGTACTTTATTAGGTTAATTGGTAGTTAAAATTGTCTTCCCCCACAAGTTTTGAGGTGCTCCGAAACTTAGCAATATGACATTCAACTTTTCTTTTAATGTGTGGTTTTTATATTCCATAATGGCATTTTATTGAAGTGAATAAAGAGTGATAGTTTGATGGATAATATCATCAACTTGATTTTCAACTTCATTCTTGTATTGTTTAGACATTTTAAGAATATCATATTAGCTTATTAAAAAATAAGTATAACAATACCTTGTGCATAAATACTTTTTCACTTCTAATTTGCACAAACTTTAAATCATCGATATCCGAGAAAATTAAATCTAGAGGTTCATTACTTCTTTTAATTAAATAAAAAGAAGTTTTTTTATGAATTTTAATTCTACACAATTCTCACACTTATGATTTTTCTAAAAAATTATAATTGGTAGTAAATCAAGATTTATTAACCTTTGTATAGAGTTATAATTCACATGGCCTAACCAGTCATGCCATATATCACAACACTTGATCATATAAGAAAATGGGGGGTTATTATTACAATTCTAATATATGATTTTAATAGTCATTACATTCATTTTCAAAAGGCCATCACTAAAATATCCTTCTTCTATCAATATTTCATTTTTAAAAATACAATTTTGTCACTCTTAAAGACCAATTTAAGATCATTCTTGCTCAATAATAAACCAAACATTAAATTTATATTAATATCAGCAATATGAAGCATATTGTCAAGGGTCAAAAAAATTTCAGAAGTCATCTTTAGTATGATCTTCCCAACACCTAATACCTTGGAGGTTGATGACACCACCAGAAAATTAGAAAACACCGAAAAAATATTTTGTTAACGAGTAAACACCATTCTATCAACAATTTATATCACTAATTGATTTATCAACAAAAATACATCGTCATAAAAACTTTTATTGGGGATTTGCTATTCGTCATCATTTCCACTGGTAAATGGTAAAGGAGAAGGAATATTGGCGTCAAAAAATAAAATGCATAGACCAGTTTCCATCAGCCATTCCATCGATAAATAAATTACTGATAACATATTCCATCATCTATTTCGTTAGCAAAAATTAAATGTTTCTAAAATGTCTAAAACTTCTAAATCATTTTGTAAATTTTCTATGAAAGTCACTTGTATTCCTGATGGAATCACTGACAAATAAACAAAAGCTCGTTAGTGATTCCGTCGTAAGTGAAGCATTTTTATATATATGTAATTGTAATTAAAAAAGAAAAATATAACAAAAATCATAATAAAACCAAAAACTATTAATTCTATTGAACATCAAAATTTTATTAATTTCAATATTCATTCAAAAATAATTTTACAACAATAAATACATTACTATACAGATGAAAGTGAAGGTGGATGGGGGGAATCTTGAGCCAAAAGGACCAAAATGAGGAGCAAGATAATGTAAAGCCATATATTCCATCATTTTCTCCCAATTCTTCATATTTTCAGCATCTAATTTGGCTCTCATTTCTTCTTCTAATTTGGTTACCCATTTCTCAACCTGTTCTAGGACCCTCATTTCAAATTTCATTATTGACTAGCTCGGGTAAAACAATTGTATGTTTAGAGCTGAACCACTATGACCCAACCTCTTTTCTTTAATTAATGCCATAAGCATCCTATAAACCTTATTCCTATTATGTCCATCAATTACACCAGCCACCAACCATAATTTATGTTCATAATGAGGATGGGTGGAAACATCTTCTCCATGTTTTTCAGATATTATAGCACTATATATTTCTTGCAAAAAAAAAAAAAAAAAGTCAATTATAATTAAAAAAATTAAAAAAAATCACAAGAATTTTTTTTAAAAAAAAACTCACAACGAATGCTTTAACTCTGCTATTTATGAACTTCTTCACCCATTTCCCTATATTCAGCTTCCTTATATGAGTTTTATAACTCCATTGGAGTAGGCTCGCTCCCAGGTTGTTGCTCCTGCAAAATAAACAAGCTGTAAAAAAAATCTAACAAATAGAAACTAAATTAAAAATTAAAGAATAAATAATTTAAAAATTTTACTAGGCGATTTGTATGGTTGACAAATAGGAGTGATCTACTGGTATGCTTGCTTACTGAACCATATGTTTCTTTATTTTGTTTCTGCTATTCAGGTTGCGAGTGCCTTTAAAATTTTGTCAATCCCACAAAGTCTTAAAACTTTGCCTAATAATCCTCTATGACGTGACTCGGTTTATACTTTTTCCAGACCTCGACATCATCAAAGTTGGCTCAGTTTTTTGTATGTTTATGGGTATTATATCATAAATCACACAACCTGGTACAAAAATATTTATTAAATATACATGAGATTTGAAAATTTAAGATTACAATTTCAAATATAAAATTTGTTAATTGTTGTATTTTTTCCACACTTTCCTAACCACCCCTCATTTTCCCTTTCCCACTAAAAGTTTCCTTGCATTTTCAATTCATACATTAATTAGTTTTTTTCTTAAATTTTATATATATATATATATATATATATATATATATATATATTATCCTACCTTAAATAGTCCCCACAAAGCATATTTCATGGTCATCCATTCGAATGATCTTGGAGTTGGTTCCTCGAATGATTTCATCACATTTATGATAAAAACACGTAGCTTTAACCTAAAATCATTTAGTTTAAATCTTAAAATAGCCTAGTCAAAATAAATAACTTCAATACATAACTTACATTGAGTAGTTTGCCTTCCATTCCACAATAAAATTATCAGAATATAGATCTCTTGAAGATCCACCCCTGCTGCCTAAAATGGACAAACTCGGTTAATATTGATTGCATTTGGTACCTTTTCATGATCGACACCTAAATTAATAGCACGATCACTGACATCACGAACAATACTGCTAGTTAAACTAGTAGTGCTAATAGCAATGTAACACAAGTTAATTCTCAATTTCAATGTAATCAACTCATAACCAAACCAAAACAAACAAAATCAAGATCACAAACCAAACCAAACCAAACCAAGCCAAACTAAAATCTTTATTTTGGACAGAAAGAATTCTATCACAAACCAAAAAAAATTTAAAAAGAACCCACCATATTGTATTTCATTCACCAAATGGTATAGAGAGTAAGTAGAATTCCTGACTTTCACTTCTAAAGTATCTTTATACTTTTGGATATGCATACTGAATTAACACATATTAAACATATGTTCCGAAAAAAATTCATAATTTAAATTTAAAATCTTTAGCTCATTCCTTATAATTAGGTACTTCAAAACTTAAATAGAAAGGCCATAAAACATTACAAAAACCAACAAATGACATACCATTCTATTAAATTTCAAATGCATAGCAAAACAAAGTACCAAATTTCAAAACCAAAGCAAGATCTCCTACGAAACAAACCATCTCTTCAATTTCAAGAGCTTTAAATAATCATACAATTACCCTTAAAAAACACTCAAAATCAAACAAAACACTCTCCAAGAAGAACAAGAATTTTAAAACTCAATAAGAAGTTCAAAAAAATCACCTATGTGAAAGAAACAAATATTAAAGAACACATGATACCTTTTAAGCTACAATAGAAAAATCTAAATGACAACTTAAGAACCCATCAACCGAAAAAAAAAAATTTGAAATGCAAATACCTTTTTTCTATATATATATAAAAAAAAACTTCCAAAACAATCCCACCAATTTTGAATGCAATAACCCTTAATTCAGTCTTTCTAAATTCATATCCATTATTTTTTCTAAAATCTAAGAACTCATGGAATTCTCAATATCAAGCTTTCAATTCCAAGAACTTTCAACATCTAAAAGTCTAAACTTAAAAATTCAAAAACACAAATTAAATTTGAATTCAATCTTTAAACATCACAAACTAAAACCCATAATGAGATTAAAAAAGGAATAAAAAATCCACATATCTTTAAGTCCTCAAAAGCCATCTATATGGTTGAGTCCCACAAATCCCTAACAAAGACAACAAACTAGTTGGTGGCGAGAGAGATAGGATGGGGGTGGCAGTGGGATAGAGGGACAGGGGCAGTGAGAGTTTTTTTATTTTTTTGTTGTAGGTGAGATGAAATGTGAAGAAAAAGAAAGATTAGGTTATAACCTTAATTCACTTATGAAAATTAAAGATTAGGTTTGGTTTTCACAATTGATAACTGATCAACTCTATTATGATTCTTTCTAAAGGATATAGTGTATATATAATACACTTATTAGTATTGTTTGAAAAAAAAAAAACAATAACATTGTTGATGTTATGAAGTCTATTTCTTTTATTTATTTTGGCCATAACATGGTGAGGATCTACTATAATTCCTTTATCGATATTATACCAATAGCATTTAAATAAAACCAATGTCTCTTGCTCACTATGATATCACAATTCAACAACCTCTATAAACTTTTCATGATAATCAACTTCAAACTCATTGGGAGTTGAACCCTTTTCACAAGCCCCACTATTATATGCCCTTTATCATTACCACACTCTTCAGTATAAAAGACATACTCATTAATAAAAAATATATATATTATAACATTAGATCTTTCTTTCAAGACCCAAATATAGAAACTTTAATCTACCAACATTACCTTCCATGTTGAAAACCTAATTAAAGTTAATTAATAACCATTAGCGGTCCCATAAAAAACATAAGTAAATCTCTTTTTAGGAGTTATGAATTATTAAATACTTACATATATTTTAAACCATATGACAGATTGTTCACCTATCCATTGGATAATTTCAGCTTCAATAACATTTGGATTTTGGGATAACAATAATTAATGATGTTGCCTATATATAAGTAAGTTACTGAAATAAGTCTATATGAGAATATAAGAAAAAATATTTTAAAACTATATAATTGTAAAATTGACTTATTAAAAAAAATCTCAATTCATCACATTTGAATAGCATATAATTATGTATTTGTCTGAATTCAATATATGTCAAATATTTACTCCTCATTGCATTCTTTAATAATGATCATCACGAATGATAAAATATTGATAAATTCTCACTCTAAGATAGTTCACCACCACCATTATATTTTAGAACACAATTGATTCTTATTTTCAAGTGAGACTCAAAATAATAAGAGGTAAATGTTAAAATCTCTTCAATAATATAAGCCTTGTATATCTATGCCTCAATATGCACTTTGTTTTTAACCTTTTTCTTAAGGTTGAACAAGTATCTACATGTAAATAATTAAGGATGAATAATTGTGCATCTATAGCGTGCCAAGGATATCCATAATCTTCAACTTAACAATAAAATTGATAAAATATGATTGATACCCATTAAAATAACTCATCAATCTTTAATTATGACACAATAAGTTACTAAATCGAAGTCAATTTCATCAAAGGACAAAATATAATTCATTTTTTTTCAAATCCCAAACAATCCCTAACATACAAATCATACATTAATACAACAAATTTCTCTAGAGAAATTTATAAAACACTTAAACAAACAACCAAACTACAAATACTAAAAAAATAATTCAATAGATTAACCTAAAAAACAATGGGTTACAAAGGGTTGCTTACTTTGTGTATTGAAACATCATAAAAAACTCAACGATGGATGTTGACACTATTAATAGGTGTAGATTAATGCCAGATGGTTTATGGTGGCTGAATTTATGTGAAACAGGGGGGCTGCTAGTATTTTTTGGCAAAAGGAAGCATGAGGGGGGGTATTGGTTATAACTTTTTTACATTTACTAATGTAATTATTCCATCGATAATTTTATCAGTAAATAATAATGTGTTAACTTTCCGATAGTATTGCTGATATGTTTTTTATAGATTTTTTATTTTTTTACTCCATCAGTAATTTCATCAAAAATTACCAACATAACGTATCTTTTGTTAAATTCATTGAAAATTATTGACGAAAATTATCCATTGCTATTTTCATTGAAAATTAGTGAAAAACATTTATCCATTGGTGTTTTCATTTTTATTTTCTAATTTTCTAGTGGTGTGAATTTCCTATATATAAGTGTTCACCAACCACTTATTTATAAGTGGAAAACATACATTTCTTGGTACATAAATGTTTTGTTGCACTTGTGTCAACCAATCACTGCTCAGGTTTTTTAATCAAGTTTACTTCAGAAACAACAACAATCATATTTATTTCCAAACTTTATCTACGAGATGATAAACCTCATTGAAATTGGTTTTAGCAATCATTTCCTTTTTTGTGTTACTTTGTTGAACTTTAAATCTACAACCAGATATAACATTTTTTATTAAACATTTTGGTAATATTTTTTCCTTTCACAAATTTGTTTTTAGAGGCTATACTAGAAGAGTTAGCTTTTCTTTCAAACAACTTATTGTCTTTTATAGTTTTAGCCTGATATGGTCTTTAACTCTTATTTCCTTGCTTTTCTACTTAAGGTAATTATTGAATTCTTTCCAAAATAGTGGTGATTTTTCAATAATTACAACCACTTGAAAATGTTCAATTTTAACCATATCTTTAAGTTGAAACTCTTAAACTTGCTCATAACGATCCTTGGATCAACCATCTAAAAATCTAAAATTTATCGACTATGATTTTTCATACAAACAACTTCAACCTTGAACTTTTTGCCTAAAGTTTTTCAAAGTGTCTTTGCACACTTGATTGAACTATGCACATCATATTGTGTATTGCTAAATCTATTTAAGATGTAGTTGTTGCACATGAAATAACTATGATTTCACACATCCAAAGCTATCATAATAATAAAATTGAGTTCATTATTTGACAACCTTGGCGCCTTTTCCAACAGGAACTTTTCTAAGTTTAAGATGGTCAAATCAAATAACATGTTTTGTTGCCACCTCTCAAAGTTTAGTCCGTTAAACCTTTCAGATTTCTCACCACTCATCATAAAAGATGATGGTGGAATCCTCACTACCAAAATAATACTTGACAAAGCAATATTGGTTGAAATAATCAATTCTCAATTTGAAGTCATGATAAATGTTATGTAAAAGAATAGCCAATATTATATAAATAAGTTGGCTTCTTAAAGCATATATAAAAAAACAATCACAAAATTTTAACAAACTAAAGTTTGATAAAAAATAAAAAAAAACCTTTTAAAAATTATAAGAAAAGCTTAGAAAATAAATATTCTCAATTAAGCAAGATCATTTTAAAATATTATCGAATTAACACGCATCATACCATTTTAATCTTGTTTAAACAAATTGCATATCAATATAAATTTGTATGAACAAATTAAACAATTAGCATACCATACAAGATTGTAAATTTGCATATACAAACTAAACAAATAGCTAGCAAAAATTAAAAATATATATATGGTAGATATAAACAAGTTTTTTATTGTTTCGTTCATAAGGATATATTATATGCATCAATCTAAAAAACATGTACATATACAATTAGATAAAATAATAACAAAGATACTACTATCCTTTTTAACTATTCATCTAGTTATGACAAAGAATTATAAACTAAACAAAGACTAATAATGTATATTAAAGCCTTACGATTGTTGTCTAAAATATTCACATATAAGAAGATAAGTTGGCATATATGTTTAGTTTATAATCATGCAATTTATAAGATAATTATAAAATTGCAATCATAACAAAGACTAGTATACATACTAAGAAAATAATTTTTCATAAAAGATTAAAATACAATAATAGCATGCATACTAATCATATATGGAATTATGTATAATAGAATGAAAATAGCTCCTAGCTTACATTCCACGCTTATATTTAAAATATACTTAAAGTAAACCAATAAAAAATACTTACTTGTTGAAGAACTTAGCGCATAAACAACTTGAAATATGTTGTTGTTGTCGTCGTCAATGTTTAATTATTTGTCATTAAGCTTTTATTGATCCTCACTTGGTGTAAAATATTTGATTTCAATAAGCCTTTCAAGATTCCAATATCACCACCATGTTTAGGTGTACTCCTAAACAATATCCAATGAAATTGGACTCAAAATCTCTCAACAAAAACTGATCTTAAGTTTTAAATTTTGGAGAAAAATTCTAAACAAAAAAGACTTTAAGAAACCAAAATCAAAAGGAATGAAAAAAAATAGGTGAACAAGAGTCACAAATCGCTATCCAAAATAATGTTGAAAAACAACCTTCAACACTTTTCTCCAACCATCTTTTGTAGGGAATTTTAAGGATCAAAAGTTGATGGAATTTCCATCTAACAGTTTTGATTACCCACCATAAAACCTGAATATTTTTGGATTAAATCAAATGTCTTTTTAGCTGAAAAAACTATTCAAGTTTGAAGAAAATCTTTTTGGAAGCAAATTGATCAGATTCTATCATTCATGGGCTGGATTGAACAATACAATAGGCTAGAGGAAATAATTATTCATGAACCAAACCCGAGCTAAAATTTAAGTCGAAAAAAAATAATCTTCGTTAGTCCAAAAAATTATTTTTACAATAAACCCAAATCCACACCGAAGCCCGAGCATGAGCCTGAAAAAATATAAAATTGATGTTTTAGGTGTGTTTTGATAATTTTAATGTGCTAATATTAAATATAAAAAAAATATTATTTTAATTAAAAAAATGCACTCCATCACATTATCAATAAGAAACTAATTAGCAAACTCGCTTTATTTGATAGACACTTTTTCGGCCTTGTTGTATTTTTATAGTTGGAAAGTGCTCTCGTAAAAGATTGAGATTTTTTTTTAAATGATTTTTTTTATGTTTTTATATTGTTTTGATATACTAATATCAAAAATAAATTTTAAAAAATAAAAAATATATTATTTTAATTTAATTATAAAAAAATATTTTAAAAAATAAATGATATTTCTCTACCACACAAGCTTTTAGAGACCGTTTGTTTATATGGTTGCGGTTGCTTTTAAAGCAACCCGCGTAAACTAGGCATTTGGTAAAATAAAAAAAGCAATTTACTATTTGGTGGGACCCATAAATTTTTTCCTCAAACCGCCATTTCGCAAACAGCAGCTGTGAGCTGCTTCTCGTGTAATTCACCTGGGTACTATTGTGCTAGGTGATGCCAGGTGAATTATAATTCACCTGGCAACGCGAGAAGCATTCACCTGCCATGTGAACAGCATTCATTGGACCGCGTCCGACCTGGTAAAAAAAATTTTAATTTTTTTAAAATTGTGTTTTACTCGAAAAATTAGTGTTTAATATTATTTAATAACACTACATAAATTAGAAGAACATCATATGATGATGTAACATTTGTGAAATTTGATCGCAATTCCAATTTTATTTCTGATGATATTTTACCTGATTTTGTTGCACGCTAAAAAAACCATGAAAACTATAATCCTTATTAGATGAATTTCATACGTGATGAAATTGTAGATAAGTTAATGGAATAATAAAAAATATTTGATATAAAATATTATTTATTTAATGATGTAATAATGATAGTTAAATCTATAATATTTAAATTAAAATCCATCAATATTAATATATATTTTTTTTAGTTATTTTATAACCTCAATTTGAAAAGCATGTTTAACCAAACACATTAAACTACCTTTTATTCAATCTTAATTTCAACTACAGTTTTAACCAAATATATATAAATATCAAAATAACCTTAAATAAAAATACTTTTTATAAAATAAATTTTAACCTATAACAATAAAAATTATCACAATACCAACATACTCCTCGACACAGACACAACTTTTGCTTTTGCATGATTAGAGATGAGCAGTAGATAGTAGTTAATGCTTATGAGTTGTTTTATAGGTGTCATTAGGATATTGATTAGCAGTAATTAGTCGCGTGTTGTGTCACATTATCCATCAATGACATAAGGGTAAGATTAATTAGCATCCAGAAACGCGGTTCAAAGCAAATCGATGGACTTGCCGACCACGCGGGCCTGAGGAAGTGATTGTGCAGAAAGGCCACTCCACGCGAGGAATGAGAGCATGGAAACCACTTACAATACTAATAATAATTAGTTTTTGTTTGTTCTTCAATAATTATTAATTTATTCTCCAATAATTATTAGTTTAGTTTTTTTAAGATTTTTGAAGATTTATTATTAATTTTAAAATTTATAAGATTAATTGAGGTACACATAAACTGACTCGAACACCAACGTTAATATAAAAAAAAATAACTAGTCTTCTCCTTCTTTCTCTCTATTTTTTTTCCTTCTTTTTCTTCTTCTTCTTCTTATCAAATAACTAGCTTTAAGTATTAATGATATGATGATTGATACGAATACAATTGAGGTTTCACATACAAAAAAAAAGATCGTCCATGTTATGTATTTTATAAAACTCTTGTGTTAGTAAGTTATGAGTTATCCTCTAGCTAGAACTTATATTCATAAAAAAAAAAATATTTAAGTGAGATTAGTTATCAGATAGTTGTCTTAATTTTCATAATTTGTGAAAAGATATAGCATTAAATATGAATTTTCATAGTAATATGAATTTTAATTGAGAATTAACTTAATTTAAAAAAATACCACTTTCTTCCATGTTTATGTGTGCTTCTGACTTTAAAATGCTAATGCAGTAGCTAAAACACCCAATATGTTTACCATAGGCCTCCCAAAAATAATGTATACTCACATTATTACAAGCAATTAATATCATATGCAACCCTTAAATATGTCAACATTTCTAAATAAAATGTTTAGATATAGTTTTTTTGGTAATTAAAGAAAGAAAATCAAGAAATTGATATTGTTTATACTATCTAAAGCTTTCTAACTCGCAACTAATAAAGATTTTAAAATTTTTTAAATGACATTAATTCATAAGTTGATGATCCAAAACAAAGTGATAAAGTTTCTTAAATTATAAAAATATGTTTTTTCAAGAATTATTAGAAATCACAATCATTCTATTTAATCATTAATAATCAACACGCATGGATGAAACAACACAAATGAGATAATAACCTAAGTTCCTAACACCACCTTTTCTTCTCCGGTTGTGATGAAAAAAGGTCTCTCTTTTATGCAACTATATAAAAAAAACAAAAAACAAAAAAGGAAAAGGAAAAAGAAATGGTCCTGGCCTCTAATAAAGAGAGTGGAAGTCACGCGTCATCATCGACTTTGGGCATTGAACAAATGATTAAGTCCTTAGTTAACCCTACTGGACTAACACACTAACCCATACGAGGATGGATTGGATGTAGAGAAACAAAAGATAGGTCAACTTTTGCTATTTAACACCCCAACCCCAGAATCCAAACATAGAAGAAGAAGAGGAAGGAAGGGAGGAAGAAATAACGAATTCACCTCCTCATTCTCAATCTTTATAATCCCAAATGCCTTCATCCCTCTTGCCTTCTCATTTTCCATCTCCTTGAAGAAAACCCCAACTCAAAACCCAATCTTCAACTCTCCCTCTCCCTCTCCCTATTTCGTTTCGTTTCAAAAAGATGCGGCCTTGTAGTAGAGAAATGCAAGGGATGAACTCGCTCTTAAACCCATCATCACAAATCCCTCTACAAGACCTTCAAAACCAGCAGATCCAAAACTCTCACTTTGATCCCAATTCATCATCAAATGATGATTTTCTTGAACAAATGCTGTCTGCAATCCCTTCTTGTTCATGGGCTGACCCTAAGTCGCCTTGGGACCTTAACCCCCCGACAAACCTCCCTTTTCCCACAAATAACAACTCCTCTTCAGCCAAACCCAGAGACTTGTTTAATGAAACCCCACCATCTAATACTGACAATAATAATGTTGGGTTTCATGATAACTTTGACGAGTCTGTAATTTTGGCTTCTAAGCTGAGACAACACCAGATCAGTGGTGGTAGTGGTGCTGCGGCAGCCGCTAAAATGATGCTACAACAGCAGCTTCTGATGGCTGCTGCTAGAGGCGGGCTCTCTCAAAACGATGACATTGATGTCTCTCCTACTCAGGTGATTTTCATCTTCACTATTATATATTATGTTTGTGGTTGTTGCTACGAATCAGAGCAATTTTTATAAATTTCCTAGTTGTTATTCTACTTAAATAGTTTTTTTCTTTTCTTTTCATTTGCAGGGAGGAGACGGTTCAATGCAAGGATTGTTTAATGGGTTTCGTGCTGGATCTATGAACGGAACTGTCCGGGCATCGAATCAGTCCATGCAACATTTTAACCATCCTCAGGCATGTTTTTAGGTTTTGTATTCGTATTTTGCACACATTAATTTATTTTGTGCAACTGTACCTGAAAGGATTGTTGTGTTACAGGGAGGAGCTATACAGTCACCGAATTTGGGGGCTCAGGGGGCAGCCACCAAAGCTGTGATGAACCAACCTCAAGCAAGTGGCTCAAATGGTGGTGCACCAGCTCAACCTAGACAAAGGGTTAGGGCTAGAAGAGGTCAAGCCACTGACCCACATAGCATCGCTGAAAGGGTACTGTTCTTATTAATCTCTTATCCCTCCTAGTTACTATTACATATTAGAATAAACATTACAGTACCTCTTGGAGCTTTTATGTTGTGCTAATTTTTTTTTTTTCTTGTGGACAGTTACGAAGGGAGAGAATTGCAGAAAGAATGAAAGCTCTGCAGGAGTTAGTACCTAATGCCAACAAGGTAAAAGAAGCTACTTCACAATTTGATTGACCGAGGAACCAAAACAAAAACTGAACTGATTTCTCTTCTAGTAACTGCCTGTCAGATTTTTCTCAGTTTCTTCCTCTCGTACCTGCCAGTGTATTTCTTGAAATTTTGGGTGGGCAGGTGTCGGTAGTTTACTGGGTTGTTTCTTAATTAGGTGTCTATGCTGTGCGTTTTGGAGTTTTCTTCCTCTCTTTTGCCCCCCTTTGTGTACTTGGAGAGAAATGAAGTAATAGTTAGTTTGTTGGTCCCCGAATTGTTCTCTATCCAACACCCGCAATGGCTGGCGAATGGATCGGGATATTTAATCTGCTAATTAATTTGAATTTTAAGGCGATAATCATAATCAATTAAATTATGGATTAATAATTCTGTACTGAAGGGGTTTTGTGGAATGACAGACAGACAAGGCTTCAATGCTTGATGAAATCATTGACTATGTTAAATTCCTCCAGCTCCAAGTCAAGGTTCTCATCTTTCTCTAGCTGAAACTTCTTTTTTTTTTTTTTTTTCAAGTCTCAATTTTATAATTTATAATAATTCAATCGATTCCCATGCTTGGCTGACATATTTTTTCTTAAGATATAATTTTCAAATCTGCTTTTATGATATGTATCTACTTACGGCTAATATTCCATTACTCATTGTCTACTTTTTTATGATCATTGAATTCATTAATAATAACAATAAAGTGTTTTTGCTGCCTAATTATTGTCTCTCTTGCTCTCTTGCTTCTGGGGTACACACAGGTCTTGAGCATGAGCAGATTGGGCGGTGCAGCTGCTGTTGCCCCACTTGTTGCTGACATGTCCTCTGAGGTAATATCTTAAACATCCATGGATGATTTCTCAGATTCAAGATTTCGAGCCCATGTACTTGCTCTTTTTTATAGAATACATGTGGGAAAACGTAAGCATCGCTAGAAACCGAAGACCAACAAAGTTTTTCTCTGTAGTAAAAAACCCAGAAAAACCCTAGAAATCCCAACCACACCCACATCTATCACCACCCCACAAGTCCAATCCAAGGTCCCAAAATCCCTCAATCACCACAACACGACAAAAACAAAAGTAGCACGCGTGCTCTCTTTTTCTCAGACTCCTCATAAAAAAACCATCATAAACAACGTTTGCTGTTTCTTTGTAGGCTGGTGGTGACTGCATCCAAGCCAATGCCAATGGTGGGTCCATCGCACGTACCACTAACGGCAACCAAACGGCCTCAACTAACGACAGCAGCTTAACTGTGACGGAGCACCAGGTGGCGAAGTTGATGGAAGAAGATATGGGCTCAGCCATGCAGTATTTACAAGGCAAAGGGCTTTGTCTCATGCCCATCTCACTTGCAACTGCTATTTCAACGGCCACGTGTCACAACAGGACTTCTGGGATCATCAACAGTCACAACCCGTTGCTCCAATCCAACGGTGAAGGGCCAACCTCACCTAGTATGTCTGTTTTGACCGTCCAGTCAGCGACAATGGGTAACGGTGTTGCTAAAGATGCTGCCTCCGTTTCCAAACCTTGATTTTTAACAGCGTTGACTAACCTCGGGGATTCTTACTACTAGAGTAAAATAATAAAAAAGTTGAGGGGGGCAAAGTCAAAGGAGAAAAGAGACGGAGACTGTGACGTGTAGGATTCAACTGCCGTTTCAAAGTCTACGAAAATAGGGGTCTAAAGTATGAGTGGTTGACACGACGCCGTATTTGCGTAGACTTTGGGTAAGCTGACTTCAACTACACCACCAAGTACCAACAACAAGAACAAAGGAACAAGATAGTCCAGATCCCAAGAACATCCTACTACTGTTGTTTATGTTTTAAAAAAGGGGTTAGGTTTTGTTACGTTTTTCATTTGCCACTTTAATATATTTTTTTTAATTTCAATTTGGATCTCTCATGATGTCACAAGTACTATTTTAAATTGTTATTGTTGGAATTATCTTTTTTTCTATGAATAATTATGTTATGGATCTCTGTGAGGGGAAGAAGAAGGGATAAAAAATGAAGAAGGCAATGGCGATGGCAGCTTGATGATGACTTTTTTATTTTCTTGTTAAAAGCTTTTGCTTTAGTTGAACTTTTCATTAAAGATTAAAGGATAATGTGAATTTACATTTAATGTCAACGGCTGTGGCTTTTGGCTTTTGTTTCTAATCATTACAAGAAGCATAATATATTGAGGAAAAAAAAAAAAAACCTCTCAAAGAGGCAGAGATGGGAAACTTCTTGTTGAAGGGCGGCAAAAAACACACCACCGTTTACACAATAGCCTTAAATCTAGAATTTAAAAAAAAAAAGTATGGTTAAACGTGGTGGTTTGTTGGATTTAGGAAGGTGTTTGATAAAAATTGTGGTTGATGTTTATGTGCAGCAAAAAACATGTATAAAATGTTTAGTAATGGTTATTTTTTAAAAGTGCTTTTTACTTGAAAATTCATCAAAATAATTTTTTTATTTTTAAAAAATTATTTTTGATATCAGCTTATCAAAATAATCTAAAAATATATATAAAAAAATTAATTTGAAATAAAGAAAAAAAATTTAAATTTTGAAAAAAAATGTTTTTAAAACACAAAAACAAACAGAGTTCTACAAAACTCAATTAACAAAACATGTAAAAACTGCTTCATGAAAACTGTTTTTCAAACTTAATTTTTTGGTAAATCTCATAGTATAAAACATAATTTGGTGTATTACCAAACACCTTATTGTATTTTTTGCACCGTAAATATAAAATCAGGTGCAAAACAAACGCAATCAAAGTAGTGAACCATCTTCATCTTGAACACTACTTTGACCACCCCCATGACGTCTAATCAACATGTTAATATTGTATATACTCCCATTGTTTACAGATTAGACTACTTGCCTTGCGGCTAAGTATTCTTATTTCTTATAAAAGAGTGCGAGTGTGGTGTTAGTTCTTGTCGGACACGAAGGTGGGAGAACACACCTTTAACTTCTTGATGATTTTTGTTAAAAGAATTCCTTCATTAAACAAAACAAAAAAGATTGTGCAGCCCACTAGAACACTGATCTGCAAGTGTGCTATATATAACAATATTGTTGTTAGGTCCGAAAGCATCATGGCCATAACTTCCTCGAACTAGAAGACTAAGAAGAAGTGGGCAGCGACTAAGGATCAATTGAAATGACGACGTCACTTCTTCTTCTTTCCACGTGTGCAGTGTGTGCTTGTGTGAATTGTGGATATCCTTGGCACGCCATGGATGCGCAGTTTGCCTAAAACCAGAACAAGGGACCCAAAAAATCAACATTTACATCATTGAGAGGATAGCTCAAGATCATTTGTTCACGTAGTGGCGGGATTTGTTTCCCACATTATCGTGTGGATCATGTGAATTCAAGAACGATTTGGCTTTTTATATAAATAAAATTATGGAGTTTACAGAAAAACCTAAGGTTTATTTTTTAAAAATAAAATTTTATTATTATTTCTACCTCAAAATGATTTTTTTATATTTTCAAATCATTTTGAAATGCTGATATCAAAAATAAATTTAAAAAAATAAAAAATATTATCTTAATATATTTTTAAATAAAAATTATTTTAAAAAATAATCACTAAAATGATTCGGGGCTATCAAGATTATCTCTAAATTGAGCTTTTAACATGAAATTAAATTAATACGAGAAGAGAGAGATGCATGTCAATCCTCAGCGGTACAATGAATTGGAAAATTCATGCGTTGGAGCTGAAACTAAACAGAGATCTAATGGTATCAAATATAATCATCACTGTTCATTGAAATCAGGGCACGTGCAGGTATTAAGGACTGGTAGCTCACTGCTTATTATCATCAATAAACAACAGTTTTCCCCATACAGTATAATACTGTGCTGAAAGCCTTGTTGCTTCTTTCTTTTCTTTTTTATTAAAATGCAGAGTTATGCTATTAAAAAAAGTCTCTACCGCCAGAACTCACCAGTACTTGTGCTATTGAAAGTATAGAAGAAACCCGAAAATTATTGTACTGGAAGCAGTGGTGCTGTTGTTTATGAGCCTAGGCCCAGAAGGTGAATTACAGGGAACGCTGGTGCAATTATTAGAGCCACAAAAATAACTGTACAAGAATTTCAAATTGTTGTGGTGTCAGCCAATTTTCTTGGTGAAAAATCTGCCTACAGAATTCATGTAATGTCAATATATATACTTCATCTAAGAGTTATATATATAAAAAAAAACCTTCAATTTTACCATTAACAAAATCTGAAACTGTTAGGTGGAGTGTTTGTGTTGTTTTCTTTTTAGATTTTAGTATTTCTCACATGTTGAAGTTTTGATTTATGGGTATTTTTATTTTTTGATTTCGTTTATCTAAGTGTTAAATTTATTTTCATTAAATTTTCAATGGTTGGATCCATCAAATCGCTTGTGTTATAGCCTTAAAGAGGGTTAAGAACTTGAAATCTCGTACTTTGATTATTTTTAATTTTAAAATAATAATTTTTAATATTAGTATTTCAAAATCAAAATGATTTGAAAATATTAAAAAAAATATTAATTTTTTTTAAAAAAATCTAAATCCTGTTGCCCTATTTACGAAGGACTCTTAAGCTTCAACCCTGACATGGGTGTTGCAGGGGTTTTTCGAAATGTGTGTGGATGTTGTAAGCATAATTTGCCATGTCAAAAATTTAGGGTAGCCTGTTTTTTCTACCAAAAAAAGGATTATTATTATAGAAAACCCCACCCGTACTCTCTATTTTCCCCTCTGCATAAGCCCTCATTCCATAAAAAAAAACTCCTTTCAAGCTGTCATTTCATCGACGACAACAGCTCCTCCCTCATTTTCTCAACCTTTCTTCTTCTTTCTTTTTGTTTTTTCAATAATCTCAGATCTTGTTGCAGATCTGATATTTTAAATAGTCCAACTAATTATAGATTTGGATATGTATAATCTACAACATATGGTTTTATTTGGTTACTTTTCCATAATATTTTAGGTTATTTATTTTTCGTTTACGTTATATGTAGGTTACTTCAAGACTTCATGTTGAATATATATTTACAGTATAGATTTATAATTTTAAATGGATTTCAAGTGGTGAAGCTGTAAGTTTCGATACCTTATCATAATTTTGTTTCTTTCGTCAATGGAGGATGGTAGTGACGCCTATTACCCCCATTGATAATTAAGTGGTGGTAGGATATTATTGGGATACATGACACATTAAAAAAATAAAAATAAGAGGTCTGATTATGGACAATCCAAGAGGGGAATCTCAGAGAACTCATTTAGAAGTTCAAAAAATGGACAGGACAAGATGCTACTTAAAAGTTTAATGGTTATTGTCATAGCTATTGAGTTTTTTTTCTTTGATTAGATTCAAAATTCGTATTTGTTGTAATAACCTATTTTTTTATTATTCCCTAAAATTTTCCTTTTTCCTTGTAAAAACAAGATAAAAAAAAAACAAAAACAATAATAACAAGAACTCAGTGTGTAAAGTTAGCAAAAAACCAGCCTTCTCCCTAGTTTTTTTACGCCATTATTGTTTTTCTTCTCCTCTGCCTCCACGACATCAGCTTTTACAGCCATCAACCACCTCACCGTCAGCTTCTCCACCAACAGCTCCACCACAAGCTGCAAGCACGACCACCAGCTAGCAACCCCCACATCAGGAATAGCCACAACAAGCTCCTTCCTCTCCAGTTGCAAACCTTTGATCTAACAACCAACACCAACACTCTACGCCACCATGACCACCAGTTCCTCCACCAGCAAGCGCCAACCTTCACCACCATGGCCAACCAGAATGCCCCAATCAACTCAGGTGAACTTCTTCTTCCTCTTGTACACCCTGTTAAAATAATTGAGATCAAATACAAAAAGGAGGCTAGAATTCTGAATAATCTGTATACTATGAATGCTTAGTCTTAACCTTAAATACAAATAAAGTATATATAGGTTAAACTGAAAATATTATTCTACCCTTAATAAATAAGACTGCATAAATATTAATTAACATCTCCCTTCAAACTCACGATGCGGCAGCTACAAGCATCGAGAGTTTGCCAACCAGAAAATGAAAACGAGAGATGGAATCCGTCTTGGTAAAGAAATCTGCAATATGCAAGGAAGAAGGAACAAAAGGCAAAGCAATGGTGCCATGTTTGAGATGATGACGAGTAAGATGACAATCGATCTCAATGTGCTTAGTGCGCTCATGAAAAACCGAGTTATGAGCAATCCGAATAGAACTCTGGTTGTCACAATACATAGGAGTAGGATGAGAAAAGGAAACTCCCATATCAGCAAGTAACCAACGTAACCAAACAATCTCTTTGGTAGTAGATGCCATGGCACGATATTATGCTTCGGTGGATGATTGAGAAACAATAGATTGTTTCTTGCTCTTTCAAGAAATAAGAGAATCACCTAAAAAGATACAGAACCCGGTAACAGACTTGCGATCTGTGGGATCACTAGCATGATCAACATCAGAGTATACACGCAACTCCAAGGAAGAGGTGGCTGAAAGTAAAAGACTCTGAAAAACTGTACCCCGAAGATATTGTAAAATATGAAGAACAACTACCCTGTGAACAGTAGTAGGAGAAGCAACAAACTGACTAACAACATAAACAACATATGCAATATCTGGACGAGTAATGGTGAGATATACCAAACTCCCAACAATAGTGCAGTATAAAGTAGGATCTATCAAAGGTAAACCATCAAAAGAAGAGTACCTTGCGTTAACCTCAATAGGAGTATCTACAGTCTTGTTATTAGTAAGTCTAGCCCGCTCAAAAATATCTGCAACATATTTCGACTGAGAAAGAAGGTAACCTCTAGGTGAGTATGCTACCTCAATACCCAGGAAATATCGAAGATAACCCAAATCCTTCATTTCAAATCGTCTAGCCAACTCTATCTTCAAAACTGAAATACCATCAATATCATCACCAGTAATAATCATGTCATCAACATATAAAGACATAATGATACGACCTGTATCGGTGCACTTAATAAAAACAACGAGAATCATGACTTGCTAGAAACAAAGCCAAGAGACGAGATCACAATAGAGAATTTCTCAAACCAAGCACGGGGTGCTTGTTTGAGACCATATAATGCTTTCTTAAGCTTACAAACATATCCAGAGTCATGTGAAATACCAAGAGGGGGTGCCATATAAACTTCTTCTTGAAAATCTCTATTCAATAAGGCATTTTTAACATCAAGCTGAGAAATATGCCACTAACAAATAGAAGCTACAGCAATAAGAGTACGAATAGTAGTCATTTTTACAACCGGGGCAAATGTCTCCTCATAGTCCATACCATACTGTTGAGAGTATCCTTTTGCAACTAGCCTAGCTTTGTATCGCTCAATAGACCCATCAAAATTAGTCTTGATCTTATACACCCAACGACAACCAACAACACTCTTACCAGGAGGTAGAGGAACCAAATCCCAAGTATCTCTGTCTTATGCAAAGTAGAAAGTTCCTCATCCATAGCTTGCTGCCAAAGCAGATCAAAAATTGCCTCTTTATAGGAAGAGGGCTCAAAGAGACAATGAATAGAAGCTAAAAAGGAAGTAAATGATGAAGAATAACAAAAATAAGCAAAATCTGGTAGTTTTGTGGACTTACGAATGCGGACGGACTGACGTGGAGGTGGATCCACAATCTCAGATGAAGCTTGAGGGGCTGTAGATGAGAATGGAGCTTCAGGTGTGCCAGAGAGTAAAGTACCAGTACCTGCAGAGTTATGAGTACAAATTGATCGAACATAGGGAGAGGTATCATTACCAGAATCCTCAAAAAAAGGATCTATACGAATAAGATCAGATTTTATCAGGCTATGAGTAGTGGATGGAATAGAAAAGAAAGGTATACGCTCAAGGAAGACAACATAACGATACACATAAAGTTTCTGAGTTATTGGATCAAAACAACGATACCCCTTTTTACCTTCACCATAACCCAGAAAGACACAAATAGTGAATCATGAGGATAGCTTACTGCGTTCTACATGAGTATAAAGAACGAAACAAGTACAACCAAAGACTCTAAATGAGGAATAATCAGTGACATACCCATATAACTTTTCAAAAGGAGAAAGACCTGAACTATGAGAAGATGGAATTATATTAATCAAACTTAAGAAAGAAGAACAGCTTTTGTCCAAAACTCACTAGGAACAAAAGCTGACAACAAGAGAGAACGAGCAGTTTCGACAATGTGCCTATGTTTTCTTTCAGCAACACCATTTTGCTCAGGAGTATCTGTACATGAAGTTTGGTAGATGGTTCCATCTAAGGCAAGCATTTGACAAAATTTATTAGAAGTGTATTCCCCACCCAAATCACACCTAAAGCATTTGACCACAGTAGAATGTTGAGTTTTGATAAGAGCTTGAAAAGCTGCATATATCTCAAAGAATTCAGAACAATATTTCATTAAATAAACCCAACAATAACGAGTATGATCATCAATAAAAGAGACATAATATCGAGACCCTCCTTTTGTGGCAACAAGAGAAGGTCCCCATACATCAGAATGAATCAAATCAAATGGTGAAGATGAAACAGAAATACTTCGATTAAAAGGTAAAGTAGAAAATTTTGCCAGTTTACATCTACTACAATCAGAAATGTCACAAGTTTTCAAATTTCCTAAAGCTCCTGTGGATGCCAAAAATCTCAAACGAGAAGACAAAACATGACCTATACGGGAATGCCATAAATAAAAACTAGAAGATGAAAGACTCAAACGAAAGGAAGACAAATCAACAGTAGTAGCAGCAGCAGCAGTTGGCACTTTTAACTCATCCAAAATATATAGTCCATTCTCCCTACGGCCTGTCCCAATCAGCTTCTGAGACTGCAGATCCTGTACACAACAAAAAGAACCAGAAAACATGACTAAATAATCACCAGAATCACATATTTGACCAACAGACGCAAGATTCAATTTGAGTTTTGGAATAAGATAAACATTAGGGAGAGACAAGTGAGGTGTGACAACAAAACCAACACCTGCTAAAGGCATAAGAGTGCCATCAACAGTCATAACAGGAATGGAGGACGAAGGGGACACATAGGTAAAAGATGAGGAATCTGGAGACATATGATGGGAAGCACCAGAATCCAAGACCCATTCAGAGTGTGACATACCTGAGGAATTATGAGGCAACTGACCTATGGAAGAAGCGGACATTGCTTGTGGCTGCAAGGAGAGAAACTTCTGAAATTGCTCAGCCAAAGTATTAGGATTGGTAATAGAGCCTAGGGAAGCTACTGCTGTAGTATTGTGGTGTGGTGGTTTATAACCCTGAGGTGGTCGATGAGCATTAGATTGTGACTGACTGCCAAACTTCCAAGCTTGATTCTGCTGTCTCAACTTAGGACACCGAGCCTTCCAATGACCTTTCACGCTACGAAAGCGCACTCATCGAAACCAACCCTTGTGTAAAGCTTGTTCTGATGATTAGAGAATGGCTTAGAAGGTACTACTAGTATAGAAGGATTTGAAGCAGAAAGAATTCCCTTTTCAGAATAAGATTGAAGACGTATTTCTTCAGCCAATAACTCACTGACAACAGAGTCAACGGAAGGCGGTGGAGAACGATGCGAAATTGAACCTCTAAGTCCTTCGAAATCAACTGCGAAGTCTTTGTTAAAAATTGTATCAATCGTTGCTGCTCTCTATGTTCAATATAAGCACCACATGCTTTTAATTATGCCGATTCTGTAAGAGCCAATTGATCCCAAATATCTATCATGGCAGAATAGAACTCCTGAATACTCATATTCTTCTGGTGAAGAGCTCGTATGTCATTCTCTAACTAATACTGTTTTGCAAAATTTGATTGCGTGAATAACCGTTACAGATGATCCCAAACCTCATTTGTTGTCTCATACTTCGCCAATTTGTGTACCTATAGAATGCTCAACAGAATTGTTGATCCAAGTAATGATCTTTGCATTGTTTGCTTCCCATGCATCTATCGAAGCAGTATCTCCTTCTTTAGTATTTTTAGGTACCATATAAGTTTCACTAACATATCCCCACATCTTCTTACCCTTAAGAAAATTTCTCATTACATAGCTCCAATACGAATAGTTCTTCCCATCCAACCTCACACTTTCAGACTGAAACGAATCATCTCTTTCAGTAGCCATAATCAACAGTCACAAAGAACCAGAATGCAAAAGCAGCGGAAAACAAAATACCAAATTGTAGAAACTAAACAGAGATTGCAGATACCAAACAAATATCTTCTTGACAGAATACCAAAATAATTGCAGGAACTGAACGCAAATATCAAATTGCAGAAGCTGAAAGGAAGACGAAATACCAAATTTTACAAAAGCGGAAGACAAAATATCAAGTTGGATCCGCGAAGCCGTGTTCGGGATTAAACCTCGTTCCATAAAACCAGCTCTGATACCATGTTATAATAATTGAGATCAAATACAAAAAGGAGGCTAGAATTCTGAATAATTTGTATATTATGGATGCTTAGTCTTAACCTAAATACAAATAAAGTATATATAGGTTAAACTGAAAATACTATTCTATCCTTAATAAATAAAGACTGCATAAATATTATTTAACACGCCCCTCGTGGTCATTGCATACAGAACTCATTCTGCATGTAATGGCCAAAATAATTAACATGGTTGTTGGGTTGGGCCAGCAACCATGTCAACCATATAGGCCTGAGCTGGACCCATTTCAACCTAACCCAGATGACTGGGCTGGGTCCAGCCTAATATTAAAAAAAATAAAAAGAAATGTTGGGTCATTAGCCAACCCAACCCAATTTGAATGAGCCAAGCTGGACACGTTTCTGCCCAGCCCTGATGATTGGGCCAGGTTCAGCCCAATATATTTAATAATAATAAAATGATATAATAATATTAAAATAAATTCAAATTTTTCAAAGGGCATTTTAAAAATATTTGTGGGTCCCTCGCATGTTTTTCCAATATTTTTGCATAATATTGAGTTGTATACTTACACTGTAAGATACGAACCCGATATTAAAAGTGCATTGTTTTCTCCGAAACTAAAAAAAATTCTGAAAATTTAAAAATAAACTTTCATTTCAAAAATAAATAAAAAAATGTGTTTGATTTTCATGCATACGGCCAAATCCTAAAAGTTTTTCATGCATTTTTTCTAGAGAGAGATAAAATCATTTTTATCATGTTTTTAAAAATACAAAATGGATATCGTAACTGGTTTATGATTATCCATTAGGGTTTGGCTAAAATACAAGAAATCCCATTATAATTAGTTTGTCATTCGGAACACTAGATCTTAGCTATATCCAAGAAATAAATAAGTCTGGGCCTTAGAACGGTTAGGATTTAACCCAATAAGGTAAAAACTTTCTCTTGAAAGGAAATCCGTCTTGTACCTTAGACAAGACCAATGGACATAAACACGACTTAGAATAACAATCAAACAACAATGCAACTCAATTTAGGTAGGGTACACTAGGGGTGATGCGTCTTTCCCTTACACAACTAGTCTCTTACCCGGACTCTCGCAGACCATTAGGTTTCCTAATAAACATAACACTAGGTGGCGACTCATGAACTTCATAATCATAATTTTATGATTAAACTCAAAACCTTCTCTTTTTACTACTCTTAGAAGGCAGATTTGTCATTCAACGTCATGAATGTCACGACAGGATAATGACTCTACTGAGGACGGGTCTAGTTGGACTTTGCTTGTTTCATTGTTTGCCTGTTTGTTTCGGTCTGTTTAATTTTAGCATATTTAACATGCATTTTTACATACTACTCATGCATAAATACGTCGAGTTTTGTTATCCATTTTTGGGTTCCCACACAAAAAATGAAAAACAAATTATATATATACAAAAAACAACAACAACAACAACAACAACAACAATAATAATAATAATAATAATAAATATTCAAAAGAAATTCAAAAAATTAATAGGAGCGAGAAAAGGATGTTGGAATGCCGAAAAAAGATCAAAATTAGTTGAGGAGGTTCAAAAATGCAAAAGGTTGAAATTTGACAGTATATTTTTAACTGATGAGAGCCCTATTGACAAAGAAAATTCAAGTTGAGGAAGAAAAGTCTAAAATCAGATATTTATGGACTCAATTAAATTTTATCTAAGGTTTAATTGAATTTATGGAAAGTTTGATTGCAAGAAAAATTGATTTTTATGTCAAATTAGGCTTTTATTGGAAGAAATTAAAGTTCTGAGGTCCAATTATAATTTTGAAGAGTTAATTTGGCCAAATCAAGGGTTTTATTGCATAATTATTGAAGTTTAATGATCAATTAGGGACTTAATTGAAACAATCCAAAACCAAGGATCAAACCGGAAAAGACACTAAAATCAAGGGATCCAATTACAATTTATCCAGGGGCTTGATTATAAAATTATAAAAACATCCGAGGACCAAATCAAAAATATTCATTTGAATGTTGAAACGACGTCGTTTCCTTAAAGCACTATTTATTGTCTCCTTCAAGAAACCGTTTTCAGCAGTAAATGGCATTGCAGGTGTTAATAGTGGAGCCGCTTCAATCAGGGGGCATGTCTCACGCAACCATGTCATCGCAAATTAAATTTAATTTAATTTCTTAAAAATAATTTGAGAGAAAGATAATTTTCAGCTGCAGAATGTCTCTGTGATGTCAAATTTGCAAATGATGAAGTTCTTGAATAATGCCGGCATTGTGGACGCATAGATACACAATTTATCAAGTAGTAATGGGCGTTCTTGATTTTTGCAGGTTTCTCAGAGCCCTTTTGTGTTTCACGGAGGCAACACACATAGTCTCATAACTATAATTAAATTGAACACAACAATTATTCGGGTTAATGCCGAAGATAAACAGCATCACTCTTACACAATTCTTCTCGGCACTGCTTTCTAAATGCGAGCATCATAGGAGGTATCTTTAGCAAGCAAAGGTGAGCCTGTTAATAGATTCAAGCCCAGATAACATAAATTAGGGTAAAGTCCGGAACATGAACAAGGGACCGTGGGAGATAGCGAAGAGCAATGTAAATAGTCAACCTACTAGAATTTACAAACCTTAGCCCAGATAATTTAACTCAACTCGACGAAAGTCGTAGGTTAAAATACGCTCTGAAGGGCCACAAGAGCATATCAAAACAAATTTTCATGAAAATCTAATTCCTCACTCTGTAAAACTAGCAGCATGATACTAAACTCAAGTGCTTTAGCTTTAATTCATGTATTAAAATCCTAGTTTTTATATTTATAGCTCGTGATTGAGCGGGAAAACAACGTCCAACCATTGCAAGAAGCTGGAATTAAATGCAACAACGTCCACTTTATTGTCTATTTTTATCAGCAACCTCAGTTGATCAGTTCATACATGTCAAGCTTTCAAAAATAGAAGTCAAGCTTTCTGCAAGCAGCAAAAACCAGCTCATCTATGAAACATGCTATCATTAGTATAACTAGTTAGCAGTCAACCAGCTTCCCAGTTCCCAGGGATCCTAACAGTTAGCTCTCGAGTTCTTTTCATATATTGATTCATACAACTGTACTTGGACAAGAAAAAATTACATGTAAATATTTGGGAAAACTGATTCCTAACCTTGACATCAAAATCCTGTAAAGCAATATCAAAATCTTATGGAGATTTCTAATCCCTCGACTCCAGAACTTGTTGGGCATCTAAGCACCAAAGACTATACAAATTAATGCACCCTGACTGTCAACCATGGCTCACTTCTTCATTGTGCCACGAAATTTCATGTAAGCAAACCACTTTAACAGCACAAACCATGCTTGAATTTTGAAATGGTGTCCGCCCACTACATCTCACCACATTATTTTCTAAATCATTAATTTAATTACGGTTTAGGTCCCAGCAAAGTATCTACATGTATAACACATCAAATTATAGGCCACATATTCTAAAAATGCACAGGAAAGGGACAACATCAACATAGCATGCATGTTTGCATAAGCCAGCATATAGTCATTAAAGATCAGCGGCAACTATTTCGAAACAGGAAACTTGTTGATGCATGAAAATAAATAATAAGAATTAAAACAAGAAAAGAAAAAAGCTAAAAAATAGAAGAAAGGAGATTGGAGATATGCAAAGTCTGCAATATTTTCATTAATCTTCAAAACTCCTTAACATTTAGAAAAGTAGGATATAAATACTAAAACCCTAAACAGAACAAGCGATTGGGCTTATGGTCCACTAAATAAAATACTCAACAATAATTAAATCAAACCCAACAAATAAAACCAAATTA
Source organism: Populus x sibirica (assembly GCA_019202695.1). NCBI lineage: Eukaryota > Viridiplantae > Streptophyta > Magnoliopsida > Malpighiales > Salicaceae > Populus > Populus x sibirica. The sequence goes on from JAGMVL010001966.1 coordinate 316,200, forward strand.
ATAAACCTCAACTAAAAATTTATATAAATTAAACCCAAAAACATAAGTTAAAACCCAATTTCTTAATGGTTTGAGCTATCCTCCGTCTATGATCATACACGTACGAAAATAATGTTTCCGATTCGGATTCTCACCACTTGTCCCACAATATCTTGACAGATAAAAGTACATCCTTTCTTTGAAATTTAATTAGTAATGCTAACCATAGACTAGGCAACATTGGCTCACGTCATAAACTCATTCTACAATCCTTGGTCTTACTTGAAAAAGGCATACGAATTCACCAAAATGACTGCTTCCATCTTCCTAAGGGGCCAAGTCAAGCATTACACCCCTGCCTAAATCGATAAAGTTGATCTAATGAGGGCACTATCCTCACATAATTTTCTTCACATATTTTCGATTAGTAATTTTACTGCACGCAATCATTTTGTAGAATCAAAATAGCATGATTCAGCATCGAGGGTCTTGGCCTGGCGGTAGGAGGGGCTTGTCTTCTCCTGCTGCTCTTGAGTTCGAGTCCTCATGTGCACGTCTGTCATCCTCGCGGTGCCTTACATGCCCACTGGGTTTGCAGGATGTTCAGTAGGCCGTGGGAATAGTCGTGGTGCGCACAAGCTGGCCCGGACACCCACGTAAATCAAAAAAAAAAAAATAGCATGATTCAAGCAGCCATCGAACAAATTAAGAGAGAAAAAGGAAGACAATAGAGAAACAACACAACCATTATCAACCTCAAAAACCAGAAATTCAAGTCTATTTCCTTATCATATGTTCAAAACTTGACCATTGCTACTTAACTAATCAGGCTAATAACTAGTAATTCATAATGCCATAACTGTACAGTTTTACCAAATCCATCAAAACATCCATCGGAGATAATAACATTTTAAAGAAAACCCACATTGCCAAAACCTTTTGAAAAGATAAAGGGTGCTCAAATTAAGAACTAGAAGTGGGTTTGAAAGTGTAAGGCTGAGGAAGCGACAACGGACCTCTCCTGATTTCCTTATCTTCCAACAACCTCTGCGCTGTCTTGTTCCTACAATACAGCCTGTCAAAATGCTTCACCTATTTATACATATATATATAAAAACAGCATTAATATTGAGATTATTATTAATAATAACAGTAATGAGATTTATCATTTTAATCAAAGATTACCCAAGCAGGTCTGCAGTTCTTCTCAAACTCAACCCTTGATTTGTTACATTCAGCTGGATATTGAAGCCCCACCGACCCGATTTCTGTGGGTTTCTTGTCGGACTCTTTCTCCAAACACGCGAAAAAAGCATCTCGCGCCTGATATTATAAATATAAATAAAGAAAGAATCGATGTTTTTTGTTTTGTTTACTAAGAGAAGCATTGTTTTCTTGATCTTCTTTATAAAAAAAAAGGAGAAAGAAACAAGAGAAAGGACCTTGTAGCAAGCTTGTCTTGACTGAGAGAGGACATCCGTATGGATTTTGTCAATATTTCTTGATGCATAGGTTTCCATAGCCATGGCAGCAGCAGCAACTGGTTTGGTTTATTTGTTTAGTCGAAGTACTAATCTGTTTGTTGAGAAAGAATCAAAGGACTGCCCCATAAATTGACAGAGTCATTTAAGCTCAATCTAGTGAGCTGGGCTTAGTTAATGGGTTGCATATCCTTATTCGTATGGGCTTCTGGCTCTATACTCAATAATCAAGCTTTTATAGCCTTATGCTATGTTGGGCCCTGTTGAATGAAATTATTTTCTTTTTCTTTCCTTGCTTTTTTTATTATTATTATTTTTAGAATGAAATAGTGTTACTCCTACTTCATATTTTAGGTAATACTTGTGCTCATAAATTATTATTATTATTATTATTATTATTATTATTATTATTATTACAACATAATAATAATAATAATAAAGGAGTTGGAACTCAAAAAATTTTAAAATGAAAAGGAACACTATATTAATTAGATTAGTTGAACTACATATTATTGGATACTCATAATTATTTAACTTATAGTGCTCGTGGAAGGCGGTGATCGTACTAATTAAAAAGACGTTTTGTATTCTCCCTCCTCTTCAATATGGCCTATGAAATAGCCCTGCAGTCTGCAGCTCATCTACAACATCAATGCATTGTTATTATCTCAGCGATCCGTGGACTTCAAGATGATATTTGTTGAGTTTTAAATAAAATAAAAATTAAATTAATTCAGTCAAAACCATAGTTTCAGGACCAGTTAACCTCTAAACCGGTCCGGGTTTTATCCATAAATACGTTGAATTCTTTTTTTTTTTTTTCTCTCGAAACTTATCTTTAGATTAAATTCTTCATTTAGGAAGAAGTATAAATTAATTGATCAGATCCTGAGTTTACTTTCTAAAAATTACTAGTTTGAGTCTCACAAACCTCAAGACCATTAAAGGTTTATATAATCGTTAACTTTATGGTCCATAGAATTAATCGAAGTATACACAAATTGACCAAATATCCACATTAATAATAATAAAAAAAAAGTCTTAATTTGGTTGATATCAATTTTTTCAAACCAAAGTTAAGTGTATTTTTCTAACCGATCAAAGATGGGCTTTCCTTTTTAGAAATTAGGGAATTCAACAAAATTTTGACATGAGATTTTAATCCTAATTGCTTTTAAAAGAATATATAGAGACAGTGACGGATGCCTCCATTTCTACGGAGGCTATCTAATTTCATACTCGTCCTTCTTTTAATGGAGCCACCTTTCAATTCGGAGACAAATCTTCAATGAATATCCACATGATTTATTTTTTCATGACCTAATTCTTATTAAATAAAATTAGCATATTATAGAGAATTAAATATTTTAAATTTATCAAACAATTTTAATTAAGTAAATATTAGAAAAATTATCTATATATAATGTTACTTTAGATATATATTGACAAAAAATCTAAATATAATAGATTGTTTATATATTTATAAGTGGAGGTGTTGTCCAAAAACTCATGAAAAACGAAATTAAATAAGTGAGGAAAACAATATTTAGTTTATAAACATGCAATATATCTAGAATACAGCAAATTTCAATCATAACAAAAAAAACTATATATAAAGAACACTAAACATATATCAAACTTGCAATCGATATCAAAACAATGTTTTTGTATGCATACTAATCACACAATATATCTTTGTATAAATTAAAACAAAACCAAAAAAATGTACTTACATGTTAAAGAACTTTAAAATTGATCAAGTTTTGTTGTTGTTAAGAAATAATCATTTGTTTTTAAAATTTTATTGTTTATCATTTGGTGCAAAAGAGTTGTCTTCAAAGTTTAGGCGCACTTCTAAACAATGTTCAACAAACCAATAAAGTATTACTCAATTATTCCTCTATAATGATTAAACTTAAGCTCTATAAAAAAAAAGAGGAAATATAGAGAGGAAACAAAGATTTAAAACCAAAAGAGAAATGCTGATAAAACAAAAAAGTGTCAAATTCTATCAAAACATCGCATAATTAACCAACATCACTCTTCTTCGACTCTTGTTTATTGAGAATTTTAGGCAATAGAATTTAATGGACTTCCCCAACAAACATCTTTAATTACCCACAATAAAACCGTATTAAACTTGAACATTTTTTTATTTAAATCATGTGATTTTTTAGCTAAAAAATATATTCAAGTATTGTTGAAAGAGTTCTGAAAAAACTTATCAAATTCTTCCGTTCATGGACTGGACAAATCAATGGGTTAGAAGAAATAACTCTTTATGGATCAGGCACAAGTCCAAATTTTAGTTAGGAAAAAATAATTTTTTATAGCGTAGAATATTATTTTACAATAAACCAAACTCTTGTCACGCCCAAGTACACGAGCTAAGTCGAGCTAGGCTGACGCACTCGTATATGTGGGTTTTAAACTTAAAACTCATTTTGCTTAAAACATCTTCTCTTTAAAAGCTTGAGTGTTATTTGAGCTCAGTTTTAACTTTTCAACTTCCCACTTTATAAAAGACCTAAACTTTTTTGCTTTTTTCCTATACGAGATAGAGTTCTTCTAGGGGGGTTTTGGATTTCAACAAATTATATCAACCAATGGTTTTTTAAGATCAATTTTTTATTCACCCGTGATTATTTTGCAATATGTTAATGTTCTATGTTAAAGAATTTAAGTTGAAGATTAAATTTTAACAAAATCTTAGCTCTACGAGTGAAGTTTATTTTTAATTTGACCTAAATTAACAATGTCCTTTAATAAATTTTCAAATTAACAGGTACATCAGATCGAAAGATACTCTACCTACCTTTATACCCAAATACGTGAGTTATTTTTATCCCTTCTGCCTTCACCTATGCCTCCATAGAACAACGTAACAGTCCCTTGCCTCCATTTGGGTAAATGAAGTTAGAGTTGACCTCTATGAATGTACACAGAATACTTTTGACCATAGACTACGTGATTTGCACACTTTTTAATTACAAAATGTTCAATTCCAATATTTTTCTTCTTGGAATTTAGCATCTGATCTCATGTCAGCATATTCTGGATGTCCCTTGCGTTTATTTACATATGAACTTGTTTGGTAGCTTGCCTAGCTAGCACGAACAAAAGAGTTTATTACATACAACACATTGAATATACTATTCAATTATCACAACAGATGTTACACTACAACATTATCCAGTTTTACCGACGGACTCATTCCGTCGGTAACAGCAATGCAATCCGTCGGTAAAAATAATACCGACGGACTCACCGACGGACCCGTCCGTCGGTAAAACGATCGTCGGTAAATCCCAATTCCGTCGCTAATTGGTCGCAAATAAAAAAAACAACCTACCGACTGAAACACCGACGGTTTACAGACGGATACACGCGCGCGCCAAAAAAATTTCCCGCGGGAACAATACCGACGGATTTATTCCGTCGGTAATTTCAAGGGTAATTACCGACGGCATTACCGACGGATTGTCCGTCGGTAATTATGGCATTGCTGGTAATTTTGTTGCAACTCTCTGTGTAATACCGACGGATTGTATCCGTCGGTAAGTCCGTCGGAATTTAATCACCGACGGATATTATCCGTCGGTTATGCCGTCGGTAATAATGGCATGGATGGTAATTATTCGGCAACTCTCTGTTAAATACCGACGGGTAATATCCGTCGGTATATCCGTCGGTAGGTATTTAAAATATATATAAAAAAATAATTTATTAATTGTAAAAAACCTTAATAAACAAATAGAAATGCATTAAACATTAAAAATGTAAAAGTAATGTTAAATAATATTCATTACAAATTTAATGTGTTTAAAAAACAAAATTAAACTAGAATAGCGGCGGAGCGGAGGAGGAGGCGGAGGAGGAGGAGGAGGCTGGTTGTTCCCAGGACCATACGGCCAAAAGGAAGGCTGCACAAGTATCGTCACCCATCTTTGATCTCATCTCCATGACTATTTGACGGAGCTCATCATAATTCGTCGAGAGTTGTTGATATTGTTGTTTCAACGCAATGAACTCCTCAGTGGGTGTTCGATGCGATGGAGAGCTTCCAACAGTTGAGACACTACGAGTCGAACGCAAGTTGTCGGCCGTAGTGTTGGAGAGCCCGTAGACCCTATTTTTATCGGGTCCACCCGGACGATCCCGCCTCCATCCACAAATCCGGATCGAAATCTGGATGGGTCGACGGATTGTCCCCATATCTCTCCCTCAACCGGCTATTATAGGTCTCCCGAAAATTCCATCGGTAAAAAAATCATCAAATGCAATTCAAGATGCAATTCAAGAAAATAATAACTTACAAAATAAAATGAATGGACGAACATACCACGAAGTGCGAGCACGGTTGTCCACGAACTGCTCGCACCCCCTTTTGGCGGTCTTGACTCCGCACATGCGTCTCTAGAAACGGCTCCATTGGACTCGGTTCACGTCCAAGAGACGCGGCTGTAAGGAAAAAATAGATTGAAAGTTAAATATATTATAAGGAACGACAAATTAATTAACGATATATTTCATTAAAATTAATCTTACCATCCGCTTTGCATGTGCGCTGAATGGGACGAATCCACCGGTGTGCGTGGTCACCGAACCATAAATTTGCCGGTTCCGGTTGTCGGCGCCAGACCGTGAGCGTCGTGAGAACCGCTACGAGGTCACGTGCTCAATATATGCCGTCCATATTTCCCCGAGATGAATGGCGGTTTGAATTCCGCCAAACCGCCACCTCATTCCATCCTTCAAGACCGTTATCCCTCGCATGTCTTTTTGATTTTTTTTTTGGTGTCATACCAAAAATCACGCAACCTACTTCCATAGTAACAAATTAGAATTTAAAAAATAAAATTATAAAACAAAAATAAATATTATTTTTGATGTTACCTAGTTGCCGCGTGATTCTCCCATACCCTCCTCACAACATTGTTGTCCGTCCTATCCCACTCAAATTTGTTTCGTGTATATAAATAATTCATATAAAATAAAAATAGTACAAGATATAAAATTATAAAAATCATTTATTAAATTCAAGCTGGAAATTAAAAATTAACACCGACCCGAAATCGCTTAAACCATGCATCGATATTAGGTTTCCACTCAGGATGTTTGGAAACCCGGCTCCATTGAAACAATGGAATCTCCATCGACGATTTAAACGCCAATGTTATAGTCCTTGCTGACCTCAATGTTTGTGAACCCGAAATTAAATAAAAGTAGTAATTAATATTAATTAGTTGTTCATAAATTATGTTATAAGTATATAAAAAAAAAACTAAAACCTAAACAAACTTACATTGAGAGGTCATCCTTCCATTGTGCCCGGTACTTGCGGGTGAATTGACCTCGCTTGTGAAGGCACACCGCTCTAGCGTTGTGAAACCGCGCTAGAAGAGGCGACATCACAAGTTGGCGTAGATTCCTCGCCGTGATCAGCACCTAAGGATACATCCTCCTCATTTGCTAGAAGAACTAGCCGCAACCGTCTTCCGACGACGTGTTGTAGATTTCATTCTACGCATCTACACAAATGTATACGAATAATTACATAATTAACTTCGATTATTTAAAAAAAATTCGACAGAGTCTCCCCAGTCTTGGGGGTCCCAAGTTGTCGACAAAATCATATTACACTTCCAATTTTATTTCACATCCCGATCCAATCATCCTGGATCTCAACCCAACTCATCATCATCAACACAACATTTTTTTCAATAACATCATATAGAATTACAACTATGAACATTCATTGTTAAATTGGTACTTAGAGTTACAAACATTAGATTAAAGTCATACATTCAAATTTACGGATTAATATAACATTTTTAACATAAATTCAACAATAACAATTATAGCAATACAAACAATAATATCCTAAATTAAGATAAACTAATTAAAAAGCAATTCTATATATATAAATTAACATTTTTAAAATAAATCAACAATAACAATTATATATATAAATTAACATTTTAAACATAAATTCAACAATAACAATTATAGCAATACAAACAATAATATCCTAAATTAAGATAAACTAATTAAAAAGCAATTCTATATATATAAATTAACATTTTTAAAATAAATCAACAATAACAATTATATATATAAATTAACATTTTTAACATAAATTCAACAATAATATAGCAATACAAACAATAATATCCTAAATTAAGATAAACTAATTAAAAAGCAATTCTATATATATAAATTAATATTTTTAAAATAAATCAACAATAACAATTATATATATAAATTAACATTTTTAACATAAATTCAACAATAACAATTATAGCAATACAAACAATAATATCAAAACTAAAAAACTAAAATTAATAAATAAAATTAAAAAACTAAAAAACACTACACAACACACAACATAAACACAAAACAAAAAAACATTATATCAATTCAAAATAAATTTGGGAATAAAAAATGCTTACCTTAATAATGTGTTGAATTTAAGATGTTATCTACAAACAATATACAAAACAAAGAACACCAAAAAAAATAATCATAATTAAAATAAAAAAATAAAAAGATAAAGAAAAAAATATACATACCTTTTAAAACTACCACCAAAACAATAAAATCCTTCTAAAAGCTAAATATAAATGAGAGAAGAAGAGCAAGGGAGAAGAGAAAGGGAGAAGAGGAGAAGAGAAGAAGAGATCGAAAGGGAGAAGAGGAGAAAGGGAGAAGAGGAGAAGGGGAGAAAATGACCAAAGTCGGGTGCTTATAAAGCAATATTTCCGACGGAATTTCCGACGGAATTTAATTGCTTGTCGGTGCAATTAATTTCCGTCGGTAATTCCGGTCGGAAATTAATTGAAATTCGCACCGAAAAGTTTGGAAAATCCCGCCAAACTTTTCGATCCGTCGGCAATGTCGTCGGAAATTCCGTCGGTAAACGAGCACGCGGACACGTGTCAGACATGCGTGATCCGTCGGTAATTCCGTCGGTATTGGACGTCAGAAATTCCGTCGGCAATCGTGTGGACGGACACGTGTCAGCCATGCGTGATCCGTCGGTAATGCCGTCGGTATTGGATGTCGGAAATTCCGTCGGTAATCGTGCGGACGGACACGTGTCCGCCATGCGTGCGGCAACCCGTCGGTGATTCCGTCGGTAAGTACGTCGGAAAAACCGTCGGAAAGCCGTCGGTGAATGTGGCAAAATCCCGTAATTTATTTTGCAACTCTCTGTGAAATACCGACAGTTTATAGTCCGTCGGTGAATGTGGTAAATTTTTCTTATTTTTTTTATGTAACCCTCTCAAAAAATCTTAAATTGAAATCTTACAGCACACACAACACAATAACAGAGGCTGACCCTTAAAGAAGAATAAATATTTCATGTTTCAAATTATTACATTATAAAAATAAGGCTTTATAACATGTTTAGTTAGTCGGAATTTTCATCTTCGTCCTCTATTGAATTGTTATCATCGGCTTCATCGCACTCTTCGGTTTCGTTATCATCTTCTTCAACAACATTCTTTTTTCCACTAGTAGATCTCAGAACAACATTCAACTCCTCTGCGTCAACATCAACAAGACTATCGTTGAAAACACGAAAATTCGAATTTTCTTCTAAGTCAATCGACGGAGCAACTCGGTATGGTTCAACCAACTCACTAGCTTGAAAGACTTCATCTATCACACTTGTGTCTTCGTTCTCATCCTGAACAACCTCGACACGACCCTTGGGTTTTGTTTTTAAAACGGATAACCAATCAACTCTTGATCGGTCCTTTCTAAAGGAAGGGGTGCATGTGTAATAAACTTGTTGGCATTGCTTTGCGAAAACAAAGACGTCGTTTACGTTGCGGTGTCTAGCTTTTGAGTTGATTTCAACGAGACCATAGTGAGGATCTACTCGATTCCTCGGTCGGTTGTGTCATACCAATAGCATTTGAATAAAAACACTCTATTTTGCTCGCTATGATATTGCGGTTCGATGACCTCTTCCAATCTACCGTAGTAGTCAACTTCAAACTCACTAGAAGTCGATCCCTTAATACAAACACCGCTGTTGTATGTCTTTCTTCCATGCCCGTATTCTTCAGTATGAAAGACATATCCATTGACAAAATATCCATTATAGCACTTGACTTTTCTTTCGGGGCCCGGACATAGTAAAGACAGTGAAATAAAGCACTACCTCCCATTTGATAAACCTAGCTTGTAAATTAAATACAACAATAATCAATAAACGGATATTATGTAACATTGACTACAATTAATTACATTGCAAGAGATAATGAGTTTGTGATAGGACTTACATGTGTTCTAAACCATGTGGCAAATTGTTCATCTTGTAATTGAAAGATCTCGGGATTCGGTCATTGTGAGTTATTGGACAATAAGTATCGTCGATGTTGCACTGCAAGGTTGTTCCAAAGTATATGAGTGTATAGTATCACAAAACATAAATCGTACACTCTTGACAAAGTTTAAGTCGAACATCTACTTACTTAATAAAAGGTCTCGGCTCATCACAGTTAAATAGGACATAATTGTGTGCTTGTCTGAACTCTATTTCGGACAAATATCTTCCCCTCACGGCATTTTTAGGTGTGGGTCAGTCCAGGATTGGAGAATATTGACAAGTTCCCACTTGAATGCACTTCACCACCATCATCATGCCGTGGAACACGGTTTATCCTCGTTCTCAAATGAGGTTCAAAATAGTATGAGATAAATGTTGAGATCTCCTCAACAATATACGCCTCACATATTGACGCCTCAACATGCGCCTTGTTCTTAACCTTTTTTTTAAGATTGAACAAGTACTGCATATATATATATATATATATTAATAAAAAATTATCAATTAAAAACATTAAAATAAAAATAAAAACATTTAATTATAAATATCATAGCAATCTGTAATATCTAACCTCTCGAATGGATACATCCATCCGTCTTTGGACCGGTCCTCCAACTTTTACCTCAAACGGTAAATGTACGGGTAGATGCTCCATTGAGTCAAAAAATGATGGAGGGAATATCATCTCAAGTTTGCATATTGTCTCGACGATATTCTTTTCAAGCCTTTCAATGTGATCAACATTCAACTTGCTAGAGCATATGTCTCGAAGAAATGACTAATCTCCGTTAGTGCATCCCATATCCCCTTTGGCAACAAATCACGAAAAGCTAATGGGATGAGTGTTTGCATAAACACATGGCAGTCATGACTCTTCATTCCATATAATGCGCATTCCTCCGTATTAACCGGCCTCGATATGTTCGAGGCATGTCCATCGGGGAAACGCAGACTCTTAAGCCATTTGTAGACTAGTAGTTGTGCGTTTTTCTCTAGCACGAAGCTTGCTCTTGGTTTTGCGACCCGTGACCCATCACAAACCAACTCCATATTTTTACGGTTACAGAATAGTGCTACATCCAATCTAGCCTTGATGTTGTCCTTTGTCTTCCCCTTCACATCCATGACGGTGTTGAAAATGTTCTCAAACACGTTCTTTTCAATGTGCATGACGTCAAGGTTATGGCGGAGAAGATTGGTCTTCCAATAAGGAAGCTCCCAAAATATACTTCGCTTCACCCAATTATGGGTCAAACCAAAACCAGGAAACTTCGCTTACCCGATTGGAGACCAAACACAATTTCACCGTACTCGACACAACATCAAGCAATTCTTCACCGGAAAGACGCGGGGTGCAACATCATTTTCAACTCGCCAACAAAGAAATCCTTTCTGTTCTTTCTGTACTGTGGTTATGTGGCAAGAAATGAGCGGTGTGATCAAAAAAGAAGCTTTACCCCGTTTGTTAGCGTGAATGCCTTGTTGTTCTCCATACAATATGGACATGCTAGCTTTCCATGCGTGCTCCAACCGGAAACCATTCCATAAGCTGGGAAATCATTGATAGTCCACATCAAAGCCGCTCTCATAACAAAATTTTGTTTCCTCGAGATGTCATAAGTCAAAGCTCCAGAGGACCACAAGCGCATCAACTCATCAATCAACGGACGAAGACAAACATCTATATTCCGCCCCGGACTGCTCGGACTGGTATGACCATAGATAAAAACATGAACTCCGGCCTCATACACATCCCCGGTGGCAAGTTATAAACCGTCGGTATGACCGGCCAACAAGAATAAGGAGCGACAAATGACCCGAAGGGGTTGAATCCGTCTGTACACAACCCAAGACGCACGTTCCTTGATTCAGTTTGAAAAGGGAGGATGCATCTTGTTAAAGTGTTTCCGGGCTTCACCGTCGGAAGGATGAACCATCACTCCATCAACCGCGTGGTGTGATTGGTGCCATGTCATGTGCTCGCAGTCCTTGGTGACATGAATAACCTCTGCAGTCTAGGTGTGATTGGGAAGTATCTAAGTTTTTTATATGCCACGAGAGTCTTCCCTCTACCAGTTCCGGGTTTGTAACGGGAATGCCCGCATGTCATGCACTCGGTCATCTCGGAATTTTCAAGGTAGTATAACATGCGAAGTTAGGGCATATATCAATTTTACGGTATCCTAAACCGAGGGGTTTCATCATGGACTTGGCGGCATAGAAGTTCTCTTTCACCTATTCCCTTCGGGTAAAATGCTTCTCGCCCATTCAATAATCTTGTCATAACCGGCCTCACTCAACCCGTGATCGACTTGATGGTGAACACCTATGCTACTGGTGATAATTTACGTGGTTCGTGCGGCCATCCCATAATGGTTCGTCGAGAATCTCTCAACGAGATCAAAAAACCTTCTTTGCATCTGCATTAGGTTCTTCTTCTACGATTGGACATTCCACGACATTACCTTCACTCATTCTCATTGCATCCATAACCATATTCCTGTAAGGATTCTTGTTCTCATTTCCAACTTCATGCATGTTGCTAGCACTAGAAGTTGACCCAACCACCTGTTCTTCCATGCTCTCATCAGGAACAAATAGTTCTCCATGAGCATACCAACACAGGTAATCTTCCATGAACCCTTTGGTTAGAAGATGCATCATTACAACATCTTGATGCAGAAACTTTAAATTTTTACACTTCCTGCATGGACACCTAATACCGCCATCAGTAAAATTCCTCGGAATAGATGTTGCGAAATTAATAAAACCACGGACACCGTTACAATAATCCATCCTCCGCAATCCTTGGGGTGAGTCCCGATACATCCATGAACGATCATCCATGACTTCTATTGAACCTCTATAAAACATAACAAAAATATTGGTTTTCCCCGACATTATCCAACAAACTAAAACAACACTTATGTTAAATATTCATTATCAATTATCAACTATCAACGTTCATACATACATACAAATTTATACATATATAAATTTACAGAAATCACAACTTCCAAATATAATTGATAACAATTAAACAAGACACTTAAACAAGCTATTAATTATTTATTTCATCACAACGACACATTTAATTCGGTGTAATTCAAACAAAATTTCAACAATTTACAAACAAATATAATTTGATAAAATCTAAAACAAACTATAACAACTACAAAAATATTATACAATATTCATACTACAAGTTTCTTTGATAAATAACAATTAAACAAGTACAAACGTTAACAAAATACATATACTAAAACAATAATAAAATTCACAATTAAATATTAAAACTAAAAAGGATAGATTTACTTACAAAAAAAAATGATAAAATCTACAAGAAACGGATATTGTGACCACGTACAAGATATAAGAAACCTGAGTGCTCGTGTTGAGAATAGTGGAGAGTTTGGGATGGGTGTTTGGCTGCAGTTTGGGAGGGGAGAGGTGGGATGGGAAAGAAGAAGAAGGAGAAACAGAGGAAGAAGAGAGTGTCGGCAGATGGGTCATATAGTCGTTTTTTCCGACGGAATCACCGACGGATTACGTCCGTCGGTGATTCCGTCGGTTATGCCGTCGGTGAATGTGCCACGTCACTGTACGGTTATCTCAGTTTGAATCCGTCGGTAATTTCCGTCGGTAAAATCGCCGACGTCACCGCGCCGTTGCATTTTTCGCAGACGGGCTGTATACCCCGTCGGTAATTCCGTCGGTATTTACCGGCAGATTTTGAGACGGAATTAGTTCCGTCGGTATAAATTACCGACGGAAAAATTCCGTCGGTAATTCCGTTGCTTTTCTCCGGTTTTCTGGTAGTGTTATTGCTATTCTACTGCACTTAGATTCATCATAATTGTGCATGCGGTGATAATTAAACTTATCTTTGTATTATAACTTTCAAAGAACAAATATTATAGCTATAAGAACAAAAGATATAAAGAAATATATAAATATAGAAGCGTAAGTCAAAAGCTTGACTCTTCGTTTTTTTCAAAACCTGTAAATGCATTTACTTTCTCAACAGAGGGAGCTGTAATGGATTTTCTGAGACCTTGACTTGACAAATTTATCCAGTTGATCAACCCGTAATCAAAGGAGGACCGCAGAGGGCTCGACGAAACAAAAGGTATCAGCATAAAAAACTTTTTTAGGTCAGCACAAAAGGCTAGCATTTATTAGAATAAGCGAATATATATGCTTGTGGACCCTCTCAAGGGAAAGCATAAAAAGAGGTGGCCAAAAAGTATGAGATGCGTAGAGTTATGCCCTAGGAACTCCTATTTATTGGAGAAAAGGAAAATTCATCCCCCAAATGCTCTTGTTCTTTTGTTATATAGATATCTGTTTTCCATCATAAAAAAAAATCCTATTAAAACCAAAAAATATAGGCATACAAGCCATTCACATACTAGAATAAATAGAGCCTGGGATCAATAAATATTTTAAATCTTATTAATCAAGGAATTTCACTATAGTTAGGTTGGCGCCATTCAAGAATCCTCGAGGAATTCCAATTCTTGTTATATATTTGTTCCAACTCTCCACTCCCTTCATTTGTGGTTATTAAAGGGTGTGTTTGTTTTTCAAAAAATGATTTCTGAGAAATTATTTTTAAATTTTTCTGTGTTTGTTTGTTATTAGAAAAGTTGGTCAATGAAAAACACTTTCCAGTCAATGAAAAACACTTTCCGGTCAAAGAAAAATTTGATTTGGTTTCCAAGAAAGTATTTTTCTTTTATTTTGGGAGGATAATACTTTCCGCAAGTTGTGAAAAATTTAGAAATGTCATATTATTTGCTGATTATATCAAATTTGGTCCTCAAACTTTTGATTGCTATATATATTTTGTTTTGAATATTTGTTTTTCAATTTCATCCCTTGGAATTTAATTTTTATATTAACTTTGGTCCTTATTTTTATAATTGTTATTTGTTTTTTCCTTATCATTTTTTAATTAAAATTTTTTATCTATCAAATTTGATCCTTATTCTTTTGATTGTTACTTATTTTATTTGAAATAATTTATGAAATATTAATTATTATTATTTTAATTTCTTCATCTTTAATTTTTTTTATTTTTTAGATTTGATCTCTATTATTTTGATTATTATTTATTTTATTTGAGATAATTTATGAAATTATATTTTTTTTTAAATTTTATTCTCATTCAACTTTTTAATTTATAAGATTTGTTCCTCATTATTTTAATAAACCTGAAAAAATAAAACATTAATAAGTTATTTCCCAGTTCATTTTTCATGACATAACCAAACACTAGAAAGTGTTTTCGAACTTATTTTCCATTACACTACCAAACATCGAAAAATAATTCACTTTCTCGGAATTCACTTTTCAAAAGAAAACTACTTTCCAGCAAACAAACAGGGCCTAAATGCCATATAAGGACCATTAAACCAATCATAAATAATTATCAATTTATCGTTTAAATATTGCAAGTTTGATAATAAGTTAATAACACATATTAAAAGTAAAACAAATATTTTTTCATCATGTTTTGTCTAGTCTCTTATCAACTAGACAAAAAATACAAATATTCATTTTATCTTGTATATCAATTATTTTTTTCTCATCTATTCTAAAAAAATAACTAAAGGATACCTACTTGTCCTCTTATTCAACCAATTATCTATTAACATGAAAGCAAAATCTTATATCAATAAAAATTTATTTTGCGTGGAAAAAAAAACACTATAGAGATTAATGTGGATACACAATAAAAACTATTCATTGCTAGAATAAAAAGACTTTTTTACCTTTTTAGGAAAAAATGAAACGCTACTAATTACAGGTATTTTGGTATTTTTACATAACTAACTAGTCATTAATGATTTGCATGGGGTATATGTATTTTTTTCAAGTTAAAGGAACAAAAATGACTTATTTGCTCTCCAGATCAAAATTTTATATGCTATTAATTTAGCATATTTTAGTCTTTTAATTTTTTTAAAATACAGTTAAAAGATAAAATTGCCCTTGAAATGCCAAAAAATTAAACCATTAATCTATGGGCATTTTAGTATTTTCCTAGAGATCTTCTTTGTTATTTCCAGAACTATAGAGGGTAAATTAGTCATTTTAGATGAATTAATTAATATTTTAATTGAAAAAGTTGTTGGCACGTGATAATCATGCGTCGGTGCATAGGAGGCACCCACGCCTTTTAGGAGGCGCGTGCACCATCTCCTGGTGGCGAAACCTGTTCTTATGTTATGTCATTGAAAGCACCATCAAGTCCTCCTCCTCTTGGTGTATCATATATAGCAGTGGTAGGGTGGTTTGTCGCCGATGATCCTTTTTTATCTTCTTTTTCTCTCCTCGATTAAAAATTACAGTTTGGTCCTCTTTCTTTATGCTATTTTGATTTCAATCTTTATTCTTTTGATTTTAAATTTTTGTTCTCGATCCTTTTATAAAAATTCTATTTTATTTCAATTTAATCTTTAAATTCCAATTTGTCATATATTGTTTTTTTCATTTTAGTTTTTATTCTTTTTATTTTGAAATTTTTTTCCTTGGTATTTTCATAAAAGTTTATTGGTTTTCAATTTTATCCTTCAATCCAAATTTATGGTCTATTGTTTTTTTAAAATTTTATCTCCATTCTTTTGATTTTTTTTCTTTTATTTATGTTATTTATTTTTAATTTAACCCTCCACTAAAAAACTTTAGGTTGCCCATTTAATTTATTTTTTATTATGATTTTCACCCTTTTTCTTTTAATTGTCATTCTTTTGTGTAATTGATTTTTTTTTTAATTTTATCCTCTAGTATTTGATTTGATGGGGATTGAACTTCGTAATTTCTCCATATATGGTGCTTCCGGTCTAATGACCCAGGTCACGAGTTTGAAAAATTAACATAAGTCAACATCATTTTTTTTGCTTATTTTATTTTTAAATTTCATTGTTCAACATTGGTTTTTTTTTTTCAAAAAAGATTGGTTTTGTGGTTTTTTTTTATTTCTTTTCTATCGGGTTATCCAAATGCAATTACTTGGACCACAGGTTTTGCGGGTTAACCCGAGGTTGGTTTGCCCCTTATTATCTAGATTAGATGTCTATCACACTACCTTAAGTTGACTCAGGGAAATTTTTTATCCCGTTTTTATCCAGTTTTATATTTTTGAAGATTATTTCTTTCAAGTTATTGTGATTTTTTATTTTTTAAAACATTTTCTTCATTTACTATTGTTGCCTATTTATTGTATCATCTAATTAAATTAAAATCAACTTATTAAACTTGATCGAGGCTATGACTCGAGTCATTTATTTTTCTTATTTCTTTTAAATGCGCTTGTGGTACCTAGACCATCGTTGGTTTTTATTTATTTATTTATTTATTTATTATAATTTTGGTTTTTATTTTGATTCCTTTTTTAATATATCTTTTTTTAAAAAAAAATATTTGATATATGTTTCAATTAACATCCCTCCTCTATAATATTTTTTTATTTTACTTATTTAATCTTTTATTAATAGAGGCTTATTAAATTATTTTGTATGTATTTAATTTTTTAAGATGTTACTCATATTCATGATCTATTCTTTTATGTTTTATATAGATGAACTTTATTTTTAAAAATAAAAAAATTTTATTTTTAAATAATGTTTCTAATATGTGAATTCTTGCATAATTTGTTTTTTCTTTTAGTTTGTTCAGTCAATTTCATGTGTGTTTATATTTTTATTATCATTTGATTGAATAAAAAATTATTTTGTATGTATTTAATTTTTTAAGATATTATTCATATACATAATCTATTTTTTTATGTTTTATATAGATGAAATTTATTTTTAAAAATAAAAAATATTTATTTTTAGATAATGTTTCTAATATGTGAATTCTTGCATAATTTGTTTTTTCTTTTATTTTGTTCAATCAATTTCATATGTGTTTATATTTTTATTATCATTTGATGGAATAAAAAATTAATTTTAATAAACAAATTTAGTAAACGCAACCGAGTAAATATTTCATGTTACGAGATCAAATATCTGAATATATATGTCTTTTAATTTCTTTTTTTTTATTTTTACTTATCGTTAATATCTTTTTTTTTCATTTATTTACATAATAGTTCTCAATTTATTTAATTAGATACTTGCATAAATTTTTTGATTTGCACTTAGAATTTCTTTATGTAAAAAAACACATTTGAAAAGTTTGGATGTCCAATTTTTTGCTAGAAAAAAAAAATACTCCCTCCAACAAAACACAAGTCAAATAGCTAGTGTATGTGTGTGTAATGGTTCAAGTGTAAAGTAGGTTGATTGCAAATATAATTTTAAATATTAAGAAATGTAAAAGGCCTCTTGGTTTTATTATTCATGCAAACACAAGTCATGTGGATTCATACAATGATTTGATTTTTTTTTGTTCTTTAGTTTTTTATTTATGATTGGGAATTAGATTTCATAATTTATTTCGGTTTGCTTTTTAAAATGTTATCACAATCTCAAACAATACTGGCAGTGGATTGGTGCTCAATTTTGTGAAAACAAAAATGATTTTGTTGTTTGCAATATATTAAAAAATAGAGGACAAAAATTAAAAAAGAAAAAAAATGGCATTCCTTAAAATAAAAAATATTGTGTTGGCGCTTTTTTGAGAGATTTAACCTTAATATTTTTCTAAATTTTGTTTTTTGGTTATTTTAGTTTGGGTATTATATTTTTTAGACCAAAACTATAATTTTTGGATTGATAAATTGGTTTTTAGAGACTCTAATGGTGTTTATTATGTATTTTTAGATGAAAATATGTTTTAAAAAATTGAATTTTTAGTTCAAAAAACCCTAAAGTTTATGACCATCCCTATAGTTCCCGGAATGTAGGCAATACTACAACGTGTCATCTACAACAGCAAACAAAGTGTCATTTAATTTAAATTGAAAGAAGAAATCAAAAGTTCCAAGTGCGTTGGCCACCCAAGCCAACATGTCTAACATGTTTTTTTCTAATAATTTAATGTAATTTTAAAAAAATTGTTTAATTGAAATAAATTAGTTATTTTATTTTTTTAAATTCTTGTTTAGATATTATTTTAATATTGTTTAGTTTTTACTGTGTTCAAGTTAGAAAGTATTTTCTTTCGTACAATTTATTGTAATCATTTAAAAAAATTATATTTGATTGCTTCGCAATTAGTGTTAATTTTTTTTTATCATATAATTAAATAAAAAATAATTTTTAAAAATAAAATTATTAAACCTTGTAGAGTCTATGATCCATGTCACGAGAACAGGTTGTAATATACTGACAAACAAATTTCATCGATGTTTTCATTTGTATTTGTCAATTTTGCTGTAGTGCTTTTTTTTGGTTATTATCAATTTAAATATATGAAAATTATGTATTTGAAAAAAATATATAAAAAAATATAGTGAAATAATCAAAACACCTTTAAAAGCAAAACTTTTAAAATTGGTGTCAATGGATTTTTTCATCCTTTTACAATGATTTATTATTATTATTAGTAGGTCATCTTAGGAGCAATATAACATTTAACCAAATATATATTAAAAAAATGGTTGGGGCACATATGGTGCACTCTTCAGTGCCTGAGAGGTGTTTGCATCCTTCAAGCGGTGTGTACGACATCTCTCAGCATCCAAAAAAGCTCTTCTACCATGTCGATGGAATTGTCACCATGTTTTCATCCTAGTGTGAAACGTGTAGGTAGTGATTATCTGGTTTGTCGTTAGTTAACCTTTCTCTTTTTTTTTTTCTTTTCTCTATCCTCCCTCAAGAATCACAGTTTGACCATCTTTATTGTTGATATTTCAACTTCAATTCTTATTTTTTTTATTTTTAATTTTTATTCTTAACTCTTTTATAAAAGTTTTATTTGTTTTTCTTTCTAAATCTGATTGTGCTATTATTATTTTTTTAAAAAAAGAAATTTTTATACTACTTTCTCGATTTTTTTTTCAAAAAATGTTAATTTTCAAAAAACAATTCACAGAATTGTTTTTTATTTGATGGTAAACATATCCTTGAAATGATTTTGCTATCAATTAAGAAATTTAATAAATTTTTTAATACTTGATTTCAAGATTTGAAACGCAATGAATAATTCCAGTAATTAACTGTTGGGGTGAATCCAGCAATGTGATTGGCTTCCTCCACATGAATCTGATCCATAATAATTGAGAGTACTACATATTCATTTTTTGGTCGTAGAAAACTAATTTATCGAGGACCGATGAGCAAGTCATTCCAAAACAAAACACCCCCCTCTCTCTCCCCTCCCCCAGTCTGCTCCTCCTTATTTATGGCCACGCCCCAACCTCTAAAAACTTCAGGAGGACAAAGGTTTCTGTCACAAATAAGTGCTTATGCCGCACTCGAGTAGAGAAAGAAAACAAAGAAGAAGAAGAACAAAGAAAGTTAAGGGTTTTCCTTGGGTGTTGAGCAAACCCTAGTTAGTTTATGGTGCAGCTAAACAATTCTCTTGGTTTTGAAGTATACAAAACTTGATGTGTGCATCTGTGGTTCCAGATCTGAGTGATGACCTCATGGGGTGCTTAGATTTTGCCAGTATAATTCATTTTCTAGTTCAGAAAATTAATGAGGGACACAAAAGAAAGACTGACAGAAGAGAGTGAGCACACACGAAAGTATATGGTATGAAGGCATTCCATTGCAGGGTGTGTGTTCACATCTCTTCTGTCAGCTTCCACTTCCAAGTGTTTCCTCGTGCACCTACTAAACCTTCCTTTTTCAGTTCTATTTTTCTTTCAAGGAAAAAAGAACTACTATCTTATCCTCTTCTTTCTTAGAGTGTGTGTGTGTTGTTATTATTATTTCAATTATAATCTCCACTTGTAACTGATCCTTCTTATCTTCTAGATGTATGTGTTTTCTCTCTCTTTCTCTGCAGCTTCATTTATCACAACACACGCTTGTGTCTTTCTCGCTTTCTTTATGACTGAAAGGGCAGCTGAAGAGCGCCACTGCATAAAGTATCTCAAGTGCAAGCTTGACGCATCATCCTCCCCATCCATAAAAAATGTGCTCTATATGACATCTCTCTCTTTTCTTTCAGGCAATGAAATTATTTTATAATTGCTGGTAACTAGAATTGTAGAAATGGAATGATTTTTTTGGCGGGTTCATTTCATACATCAGATGGTTATAGTTTTTTTTTTTTTGAAGAATTTTCCCTGTCAAATTTCATTCACTTGTGTGAGCTTGTATTCTTATATAAACCAACAACAACCAAAAAAACTATTGATGGTGCTCGAAAGCGTGGCTTTTTATGGTGGTCCTCTTTTTGGAAGGAGAGGACGATTTGTGCTCTTTGAAGTACGCTTGTTTACTGTTCAAAATTTAACGGAAAACTGTATTTTGGAATCTGAAAATGAGTTCCCAATATTATATTTCACCAGCTTTTGATTCATCAAGACTCTCCTGCTTTTCTTCCCTCTTTAATCCTTTTGTATCTCTTGGTGACCATGCAAGGTAAAGGAAGGAGTAAAGGGCATGTGTGGCTACTACTGTCTCTTAATCTGGGTCTGCTTATTTTATTTTATTTTGACAGCCTATCCAGATTTTTCTTTTTTTACTGATGTTTAACCTAACTAATTAATGCAGTTTTTGCACACTTTAAATTTTGGGTATTGTGGACTCGGGGATTTTTTTGGTGCCTAGAACTCGTACTTGCAGTAGGAGAAAAGGGACTCTCCTGAAATTAGGGTCAGCAAATAAGGGTGCCAAATATGGGAAAGTGTTTTCGTTTCCTCTTCTGGGCAGATATGCATTATTTCGCTCCCTTAAGGTAAGTAATTTATCGAAGGAAATTTTTGTTTTTTTTTTTAGGGGTTGAATGCCAAGGGGAATTTCCATGTTCAGTGGTTAGTAGTTAATTTTGCCAGCTGATTTTTCTCGATCTTTATTTGCTTCCTTTTATGGAAGATCTTTCTTATTTGCCAAGGCCTGTGCTTTTATTATTTCAAGTAGTAAATCACCCTTAGTTGTTTTTAAAGCGCTTGCTGTTTGCTTGGTTATAGGGAGGCAACGGACGGCTTCTGTTTCCAGCAGTCAGGTAGCATTCCTTTTCTCTTACATGTTAGTTTTTGCTTTCTAGATGTACTTACCAGTGTTGTTTCTTCTAATTTTATGTGTGTTCTTCAGTGATGTTTTTTTTTTGCTAGATTTGGAAAATAATCTCTCTAGTTTGCTTTTATTGGGATTTAGGGGTTCTTGGATTGCACATCAGTTGCTTTAAAGGAAGATGTGTGAGCCAATATAATAGGGTTTCGAAATTGTTTAGCATAAAAGTTAACAGCAAGGAGGATTCCTCTTTAATCTAAATCTGTTGTGTTAATGACTTCATGAAGGCAGTTCCACTAATCTCTAAATGAAGTACTAGACAGTTTGTTATTAATAATTTTATGCTTCTTTAATGGTAGATTCATGGGTTTTTGTTCGTGGATCAAAGACTTCGTTCAGTCCTCATAACGGTCATTCTTTAACATCTGATGCTCAAATTTTGGCTGTCTGTACTTGCAGGGTATTTTCTTCCTGTTACAATAATCTTACAGATTTTGTTTTTCCCTTTAGTCCACCAGTGAAAGGAACTGACTTGTGTTATGTGCTCTTAAAGGTTCCTTTCTATAATATTCTTGACTATATCTTGTCCTTGAACACAAGCTATATTGAATGACTGAACTTTATTTCCTCCTTGGGAGAAGTACTTCTGTATAAAATGTGTGTAGCTGGACATGAGTTCCTGTCAAATTACGAAAAAGAAACTAAGTAGATGTGATTAGACATCCAATTATTTGTCATCATCCTATCCTACAATTTAAAAGGACAGCGTGAGAAATAATATTAAAGACTACTGTTTGGTTTTCGGCTAGCACTTGATAGAGTGAAGGACCATTTGTACAGACTTTTAGCAACTTGACTTGATGCGGTCGTAATAATGAATGTCAAGAGGGGTTTTAAGACAAGAATTTAGGTTTTACAGGTACTATATTAATGAATTTGATATCAGTTGAGTGGTTTGGTAGTTAGGCATGAAGTTTTCTCACTTCTAGAGACAACCATGAGTTTTTTTTTCTGTTCGTAAATTAAAATATGCTCATAATTCCTATAACCATTACCATCTATCAGTTTTAGCAGTGTAGTTCGCTATTATGCTGTTTGATCTTCTGATCTGATCCCCTTTTCTTAAGAAAAACAAAGTTCAAGATGAAAACATTGATTTTTTATGTTAAAAGAATCATAATGGCAGACCAAATTCATGAATGCAGTACCATGCACAATGTTGAACCAGTCTGTGCATGGCAAGTCAGGTTGTTTATGAAAACAAGCTGCTTTGGTTGGCTCTTCCACTTAAGAACTTAATGCAAGCTATAGTTCTATTGTTAGGCATGAGTCAATGATCTCTATCTTATAAACTTCCTAGGAGAAATCTTCTCAAATCAAAACTTTCTTCTGTAGTCTCATTTTATAGCATTCTAAACACAAACGAACACACAAGAGTGTACAAGCAATGTTTTGTACGATACGCTGGCATAAACGAGGAAGGAATCATCGCGAACATTTTATTGGAAAGTAAATTAAACTATGAAGATTGTGGATGCAACAATATAAAGGATTTTGTTATATACATGGAAGTTGAGGGGAAGAAAAAATGACTTCCAATGCTTGGAAATAAGCATCTATATGACGTTAGGTTACACCATCTGAAAGAAACTCAATAAAATTTTTCAAATCATGTTGATTTCCTGTTCAAAATTGGTTTCTTATTGAGTCCTGTAGTTCATGTACAATGGGACGTTGTAATTATGCTTGTTTTATTGAGTTCATGTACTTTCCTCCTTGTTGCGGTTTTCTATATATAGTGCTGTGTCAAAGAGCTATCTATTCCACGGCTGAGTTGTTGATTTTACCAAATTTCTTGCAATCAGCACTTACTTTTTGTTCACCTCTTTTGTCATGAATTCCAAGTTGAGTAAAGGAGCAGAATCTATCTAGTTTCTATAACTTAGAGGAACTGTGTGCCGTAATTGTGCTGTTATATATCATCTATACAGAGTTATGTCTCATCCTTTGTTTTTCCAGTTTACTGAGTAGCTGGATTTTGAATCGCATAACAATTTCTGAAGTAAAGCACATTCATAATCAGGTTTCAGATTGATGATAGATACCTTAGCTGCATTTCATTGCATTGATTCTACATATATGTGCATTGATCATATGTACAATTAGTTGAATTTGTCATACTTCAAGCTAAGCTATGCAGTTAACCTAAATTCTTTATAGAATTTTCACTTTATTCATGTTGACATCGGGCTCTAGCTTCCAAGTCAGGGTAGAGAAGTCTCATCAAATATATAATAGATGTTATATACCTAGATTAGGTTTTTGTGAGTTTTTTTTTTCTATCTTTATTTACTAAGAACTCTGCAAAAGTTTGCCTCGTTAATCAAAACCCTAGACTGAGTAATTATAGCACCAAGATGCTTTAAGGATTGAGAGGTGCTATCATCTGTTTATTGGTTCATGTTCTTCCAAAGATTAGTTTTTTTTGGTTGATACTACCGGTAAGATTATCAGAGATCTGGTTGTTTCAGATGTTTATGCCACTCTCAAGTCCATCTGTCCTAGGGGGGTCTGTAATTAGTCGTTTTAGGCTGTAGAAGAAGGGGCAATAGACCAAGAACACTTCTTCTCTCAAGCACCAGACTCCAGATTGTATGTCGTTTCCAATATTGGATAAGAACAAAACTTGAATAAGATATCAGAAGTGATTGTTTTGAGCTTGCTTCAACGATGCTTGGGAATTCTCAAGATTTTTTTGAATGAAGAATTTTCTTATTCAAAAGTGGCCTTGGTACAAAGCTGGCACAGAAAACTTTCAGCTAGATAGACGAAGATTCATATTTGTGGTAGTTTTATGCATAAAAACCCATATAAAACATAAAGTTAAATTGAATTCTGGATCTTGGGGGGGATGAAGACAACATCTCCAGCTGGATTTGTGTTCAGTACTGTATTGTACATGTTTGCATTGAGGAGAGGGTAGTGATTGACTAGGGAAGCAATGCATTTTTGTACTGCTATGCTATTATATATGGGATAGTCATATTGTCGAAGCTGGTCTATCATGTTTTCAATATATATGATCACGATGGTTGAAGAGATGGTCATTTCTTTTGCTCTCAATTGATAAAGTATGAGGCGGGGATGTATTTTCACTAGGGAAGCGCTGTTTTCAAACTTTGCTTGGTTGTTTTATATGAACTATGGCAAGAACACATCCCTTTTTACTGAACCAAGACAGTGTTTTGCCTAGAAACTGCGAAATACACAGAGACTTTCGAGGGTAGTTTTTTAATCAATTTTCACTGATATGGAGCTGATTTCACTGTTGAATCAAACTAACCCTTTTTTTTTTTTATCTTGCAGACTAATAATTTAATTGTAGAGGAATGAAAATCCTAAAGTTTTAAATGAATATTTTCAAATTTATTGTATCTGATATTGAGCTGATTTCATGATGGAAACCATAACATGCTGTTGTTGGAGATCTATAGAAACCGGATTTCGAATTATCTAATTCTGTAGGCATAGATAATTTAGAGAATCAGGTGTTGTGCATGACCTTCTTCTTGCTACTTTTGTATTCCTTTTTTGCATTGATAATTTCATGTGCTAAAAGCATGCTAATTGCAAGAAATTTTATTGTCTTGTGCTATTTGATGCAGTTTAGTCAAGACAAAAATGGAAATTTAATTTTGTTCCTTAAGACTCCCAGCTCACTTTATGCTCTGATGCATTTGGACATTTTTGTTTGACACTGAAATAAAGGTTGAAATCATATATAGAAGATATGCTATATCAAACTTAGCACGCTAGAAACATACATGCAGTGATTGGCTTGTGTTCATTTTTCTAGATGAAGCTCTTGTTCTTTATATCACTCCTCTTGCACTTCACTAACTTTAAGCTGCGGCTAGTTTTCGCTCAGGAATTCGATGGAAGAAGAAACTGTGAGCTTGATTTTAAATGCAGAAACACCTGCAATTGAAGAACTGTCAGATTCAAATAGCAGCACTCATCCATTTCCACCAAACAAGCGTGCAAGGTCTGGCAGTAATGTCAGCGCTTCAAGATTCAAAGGTGTTGTGCCACAGCTAAATGGTCACTGGGGTTGTCAAATATATGCCAACCACCAACGGATTTGGCTAGGAACCTTCAAATCTGAAAGGGAGGCAGCTATGGCTTATGATAGTGCAGCAATAAAGCTTCGGAGTGGCGATTCAAGGAGAAATTTCCCACCAACTGACATAACTGTCGAAGAGCCAAAATTTCAAAGTTATTACAGCATTGAAGTCGTGCTTGCCATGATAAAGGATGGTACCTACCAATCCAAGTTTGCTGATTTTATAAGAACATGCTCCCAAAGTGTGGAGACTGCACTCAGCCTCAAGCTTATGATGCCGCAAAGTAGTGAAGGGCTAACATGTAAGCAACTGTTTCGAAAGGAGCTAACACCAAGTGATGTTGGGAAACTAAATAGGCTTGTCATCCCTAAGAAATACGCTATTAAGTACTTCCCAAATATTTCTGAAAGCGCTGAAGAAGATGAGGCGGCTGACAAAGTAGTCGATGTGATGCTAGCTTTCTATGACAAGTCAATGAAGTTGTGGAAATTTCGGTATTGTTACTGGAAAAGCAGTCAGAGTTATGTCTTCACCAGGGGTTGGAATCGATTCGTGAAGGAAAAAAAATTGAAGGCAAATGACTCCATTGTTTTCTGGTTATGCGAGAGTGGAGAGACTGTAGATTCCGCTGCTCAAACATTCCAAATGATTGATGTAAGCAACTGTGAAAACATCAGTAACATTGCAGAGTCATCCATCCAAAGCATTGCGTCCAAAGTTGAGTTGCAGCTTCTCCAAGGCCCGGGAATCGCCCGTGACAGTACAGTCAAGAAGAACGTCGAGGAAGACAGAATGGTGCGAGCTGATAAGCCAACACATGACGCTGTGAAAACAGGCTTTAAACTCTTTGGCATACAAATTATGTAGAATGGCATGGTTTCTTAGGGTTCTCTCTTCTGCCTTTTAGTGGGGGTTGCTAAGTTCATTCTGATGGCTCAGCTTTTTATATGAGCAATTTTAATTACTAGAAATTACCTTAGTTATATGGGACTTGTAATTGGCAGCATGGGTGGATGCTGCTAAAATTCTCGGTCAAGATCTTAGTGATTGGCCAAACTATTGATATTATAATTTACAAGCAGGGAAGGCAGCAACCCTTGCAGTTCATCTTCCATGACATGATGTCGGGAATAAACGCCGAAGGAATTGTGTTTCTCATTTTCAGTTCCATTTTAACCAGGTGATTGCATTTGTTGATCTTTTGGATCTGCATATCTTGGGCCAAAATGTCCCTTAGCCAGTTAATGCATTGCACCATTACTATTCACAAACATCAGAAAGCGGAGGAAAAGGTAATTTTTAATTTTAAAATATATTAAAATAAAGTTCTTTTTATATTTGATATTAATATATTAAAATCATTTAAAAATATATAAAAATATTAATTTGATGTTTTTTCATGTAAAAATTAATTTAAAAACATTTAAAAAGGCTGGTTGTGATGAAAAAACAAACATTCAATTACTCATAAACAACAACAAAAAATAGTGATTTACCTACGTGTTTTGCGTGAAAGCAACTTTGATGTTGATTTCCTAGCTAAATTGGGATATCCACCGGTGAGGTCTATGCCGCGGATCGAATCAAAATGGCTTTGAACATAAAAAAATTCCAAGCCACAAGAAATCATTTGGAATTGTTATTAAACCCAGATTAGCGAGTCAACTAAGAAACATTTCAACCCGATTCCTTTCTAATTCAGGTTAAAATTAAATCATATTGGAGTTGCTCTGATGTGTCTCATTTGACTTGGTGGGTCAAAAGATAACCTAAATAACTAGTAAAAGTGTGGAGTGGATTTTAAAATAAATCAAACTCGCATCTTTTTTTAATATAATATTAGGACGCCGACATATTTGATCGACCCAGGCTATATGGCAAACTGAAACAAATTATAAAGATAAATTCAAAATCATGAAAATATTGACTAATGAAATTGAGAAAAATAAATGAAAATGGAAGATCAAAAGAAAGGGAAATGGAAAAGAAAAGAAAAGAAAAGGTAAAAAAAGGACATGCTTCACTGTAATGGACAATGAAACATGTGGTAGTTTTTTTTTTTGTTACATGATAAAATTGAAGAAAAAAAATGAAATGGAATAAAAAGAGGGGAAATTGAAAGAAAAAGAAAAAAACAAAGGAATCAAAGTAGATCAAATTCTATTTGTATTATGTCCGAGATGAATCTTGTATTTAATTTCATATTTTTACCATAATATCACATTTAATTTCATCAAATTAGGTTATAAAAGTGATACAATCCGGCAACGAAAAAACAATCAGATTCTTATTCTGACCTAAAATGCGCAACTGTCTAGTTTTACGGCAACAGTCATAATTCTCAATTCGATCGTTGGATTAGGTTAAACCTTTATGTAGAGTCTCCTGACATGTTTTCATATATTGGGTTAAAATTTCAGGTTGATCGTAGTTCGGGAAGGCATTTCAATACGGGTCCACAAAGGCTGTACGAATTTTGTTATTTACTTCCTTTTAACTTGTGAACTTCCTATTTGATTAGGATTCTTTTCCTACAAGGATATGGCAGATGGTTTTGGGAATTTTCTAGTTCCACAAGGATCTTTAATGAGCTACAATATAATCTCCAAGTGTGGTAAGGATTCATTAATGTTTCAAAATCCTTTTCTTATAAGGATTCCTTATTCATCCTAACTACACAAGGAAAGAAGGGCTAGTGGTATTTAATGACAAATTAGTTATTTTTATTATTATTTTCTTTCATGTTTGGGCTTAATTAAAACTTTGTTTTGAAATAGGATCTAAGGATTGTTTAGATCAGGTTATGAGCTTTTCAGTTTAGGGTTTTGGGTCAATTTTGAATGGACCTCATATAAATCCACATAAGGGGTCCATTAGGGTTAATTTTTCAAGAACTATTTAAATTCATGAAACCAAAATTTCAGCAGCTTTTGATGATTATTACTTTTGAATTTTTTAATTTTAATATATGAGAGTGATTGTTGCATTCAGTGGCGGAACCATATAAGATCATGAGGGGGCAATTTCCCCCTTAATCTTTTTTTTTTATCTTTAATTCCTTTTATATTAGAATATTAATAATATCTAGCAGATTTAATTTTCTTTTGTTGGTTACCTATTAACCCAAGTTAGCTATTGTTAACTTTAGAGGTGAGCAAAAAAACTGAAAAACTGATTAAACCGAGAAAATAAAAAAAATAACTGAAAAAACAAAACCTTGAAAAAAACCAATTAACCCAAGTTAGTTTTTTTCATTTTGAAAGTATTCTTAAATTAATTTTGTTTGATATGAGTTAGTACATATATTTCAAATTAATTTATCTATATAATGCATATCTACATGATACATAATACATAATATCAAGTATTTGTTAATAATTTGTCCCCTCATTTAAAAAATCCTGGCTCCGCCACTGGTTGCATTCTTCAGTTCTTGAACGAACTGAATCTGACTTATCGAAGATTAACTGGCTTCGTGGCCTCATTTTACTCATTTCAATAGTGTTGGTGGCTTGGGGCAGGTTTTCATTGTGTCACACTCCTATTAGTCATATTTCGACTTTCTAGGATCAGATCTCAATCTTGATTGTGGGTTGCGTGACCACGTGATCACGAGGTTCGCATTAAAAAGGGTCTAATTAAAAAAATAGAAATTAAAAAGAAAAAAGTTAAGGTGCTTCATTGTTTATATGAATAATAAAGCGTTATAATTATACATATAACTAGAAGGAAATGCACTTTCACTATACAAATGGCACAATTAAAATTTTCTTCAACTTTTTTTACTATATTGGTGGCAAATCTATAATTTTTTAAGTTTATATTTTAAATTTTCTTTCTTTCTTTTTTATTTATACTTGGCATATTTATCACTTTACAGTTGGCCTATTTATCACTATTTTTTTTTTCTTATCTTCATTCTTTTGTAATATGTTTTTAGTTTTTCCTCTCTTTTTTCTTTGCACTTTTTGTTGGAAAATAAAATATTATTTTTTATTCTTTGTAGATGGAATATTTATCACTTTATACTCGATCTATTTATACTTTTCTCTTTTTTCTTATCTTCATTCTTTTGTAATTTTTCCTTTTTTTTTTCTTTACATGTTTTTTTTTAAAAAAATATTATACAAAACTAAAAGTAATTAAATGGTATTTCACTATAGTAATTGCAACATTGTTTTCTTTTTCCACTACGTTAAAAACTATCTTAAGATTTTATATGTTTTTATTAACACATATAACTTTTATTTTATTTTATTATTTGTAGGCATCATTTTTTTTATTCACAATTATATTTTTTACTTGATGTACAAAAATATGTTAATAACACCTACACTTCATTCTTTTGTGTTATAAAGACTCGTAGTGAGGCGAATCGAATAGAAACATTAACATTTTTTTTCATTTATTGACATTAATGATTCTTGATTTATTTAATTAAATATATGTATAGGCTTTTCGATTTATAATTGGGATTTTTTGTAAAAAAAAAAAGAGAAAACATAGGAAAAGCCTGCACATTCATTTTTTACTTATTATATTAAAATTATCAGATCCACAGTGAAACGCGAGTCAAATAGCTAGTGTTTTATAAATGCTTTAGTATAGTAGGATAATCTTATCATGATGCTTTTTTTTTTATCTAGTGGGGCAGAGGTGCTGGTATGAAATTCTTTCTTTTAACACTTATAATGGATAAATTGGTCCAATTTCACGGATTGATTTAAAACTCTAATAGCCTATAAGATAATGATAATGGTTAAATTTGGTTCATTTTAACATATTGATCTAAGACCTTGACAACTTATACTCTAGGCCAAGTCAGATTTATAAATGAATCGAATAATTTATAGACTCAATTAAAACCTGATCAAAATAAAAAAATTGATTTTTTTAATTTTATTTTTTGCTAAAAAGTTCAGGCCTATATGTTAACTTAATGATCCACATCATTAACTAATCCAATGAGTTTGGATATTTGAACTAAACAATTCATAGGCTCCATCAAAACTTGATCAAAATAAAAAATAAAATTGATTTTTCTAATTTTATTTTTTACTAAAAAGTTCAGACCTATAAGTTAACTCAATGATCATTAATGATCCACATCATCGACTAATCCAGTGAGTTTGGATATTTAAACCGAACAATTTATAGGCTCAATCAAAACCTGATCAAAATAAAAAATAAAATTGATTTTCTTAATTTTATTTTTTTGCTAAAAAGTTCAGACCTATACGTTAAGATCCACATCATTGACTAATCCAACGAGTTTGGATATTTAATGGAATCATGTCCAAAATTAGA
This sequence comes from Populus x sibirica, assembly GCA_019202695.1. Classification (NCBI taxonomy): domain Eukaryota; kingdom Viridiplantae; phylum Streptophyta; class Magnoliopsida; order Malpighiales; family Salicaceae; genus Populus; species Populus x sibirica. The sequence continues at coordinate 347,509 of JAGMVL010001966.1, forward strand.
TTTAATCACATACTTGTTTTTACACTTACAGTTCCTGCACCAACAAAAAAAAAAGATATGTTAGAGATTGAGTAAGCAAGTCGGGTATTTTTTACTGGTAACCAAGCAGTAATTTATGGTAATTGACTACATTTTGAACTTGATCAGACAAGAGGTGGTCTCATCTTGTCAATGATTATGTAGCTTTATTCTTAGGCATGCTCATGAGCTTTTAGGTTAAAAGGGTCATCCTATGACCACAAATTGGTAATAGATAATCTAGAAATATATGTGAAAAGGATGCTTCATGTTTGGTTAATTAAAAATGGGTGGGGCTTTCTTAAAATTGATGAAGCTACGGGTCTTTCTAATATAGAGAGGTAGTGATCTTGCTTTTTTGGCAAGGAAATGAGTGTCAATGGAACCGCGTCTTGAAATTTTGTCTTTGATAGAAGAAGAGGAAGAGGAACTTGTTTTAGAAGATGAGGGTATGAGAACGGAGGTACAATCTTTTGATCTGTATTTAGTGGGAAGATTTCTTACATACAGAGGGATTAATTTTAATGCCATGAGAAACAAAGTGGAGGTATATATGTGTATAAGGGATCTCAATTCTGGTCATTATTTGTTTCAATTCTTTCATCAAGTTGTTATGAAAAAGGTACTTGAGGGTGTGCACTATGGACTTTTGACAGCCATCTCTTGTTACTCCACCAGCTCAGGTGATTATCCAGATTGCCATTAATCATATAGAATTCTAGGTTCAGGAATGGAGATAAGCTTTCCTAGCTGCTATCCCAAGAGGAGGTGTACTGGCATCAACGTGTGAAGGAGGATTGGCTAAGGGATATGGACGCTAATACAAAAACTTTTCACGCATCTACATCTATGAAAAGGAGACGAAACAGGATTAAGAGGCTGGTTAATGATGTGGGGGTGGAATTTGAAGATGATGGGGGTATGGAAAATATGGTCTTAGATTATTTTCACCAACTATTTATTATCGATGGCTTAAATCCTAAGTTCTTTCAACAATTCTAGAAATTAATAAGGTCAGTTTGTGTGGATACTTGCAGGCGATTTTAGTGAAGTTGGGATTTAATAGTGGTTAGGTGGATTTGATTATATTGTGTGTTATATCAATTTTTTATTTTGTGTGTTTAAATGGAAGAAAAGTTGGGACAATTCAGCCAGGTAGGGGTCTGCGACAAGGTGACCCAGTTCTTTGGCATCTTCTTTCGCAAAGAATACGTAGCTCTCCGCTAAAGCCCTTGACTCGCTTTTAGTTGAATCCTCTCATTTCCTCTTCTGATGCTAATTGGGTTGGAAACCCAGATGATCGTCGCTTCACAACTTGATCCTGGGCCGGAGAACAGATCCAGTAGAGACGAGGTAGGGCCCACTTTCACCATACTTGTTTATTCTTTGTAGTGAGGGTTTGTCTGCTTTAATTAGACGCGTCGAAGAAAATAGAGACATCCATGGGTGCAAGGTTTTTTGAACGGCTCCTTCTGTTTCTCGTCTATTTTCTGCAAATAACAGTTTTATATTTTTTAGAGCTGCTACATGGAAAAGCACCATGGTTAAGCACTTACTTCAATAATATGAGATAGCTTCTGGGCAAGCAATTAAATTTACAAAATCTGGTATCTACTTAAGCAAAAATGTGAGGGGTGAATGCAGATCACACAATTCGAATATCTTAGAGGCCCACAACCCTATTGTTTTTTCTTTTGCAGTGTAGAAACTCAAATGTAAATCATGATGGGTAGAGCCCATTGATTATTCCATTGTAAGCCCAACTTAAGTTCTATTACAAATCTAGCTTCTGTAATAAACTGGCGTCCTATGTGGCAGTTCTGATGCTTTGGTCATCTTGATTTACCAACCAAACGGTCCATGGACAAAAGTGGGCCCAGGCATGTATGCTTTCTCCTTCACAGATCACACCTTAAGATTTAAATCCTCTAATTTTAGTAATTATTTTATAAAACCATCTACTTGGAATCAAAACAATGGGTTTAACAATAACCTGGTTTTAATTAACGAGAAGAAGAATAAACAGCGGTGCCCGCTGTTGTCTAATCAATAACCGTGACAACAACCTGGTTTTGTCTTCTTTAACAATGATTGATGACTTATAATTATATTGAAAATTGTCTCGTAATTCTTTTTAGTTATACGAGACCATCAAGGTATGATCAAGATGGTTGTTTGGGAACATGATTTGAATGGTATGTTTTAAAAATTTAAATGTTTTAAAATTTTAAATATTTAGATCATTTTAATATATTAATATCTAAAATAAATTTTTAAAAATAAAAAAATATATTATTTTAATATATTTTACGAGTAAAAAAATATTTTTTAAAATAATTATTATCATATTCTCGAAGATCAAATATAATAAATTTAAAAGTTATTTATTATAAAAAAAATGCGTCATCATCCATTACCACCTCCAAGGGCCTCACCACTATAATGCTTGTAAACTAATCAAAATTAATAATGATGTTATTAAAGAACTAATATTTAACCACTTACCTGGCTGAATCTAAAAGACCTCCCCCACGTAGATGCCAAAGAATGGAAACATTGTCATGTGCATGTTTTTTTTTTTATTTATTAACATAAGTGTTTGGGTCAACTTATGTATACCTCGACTAATTTCACGAGTTCTGAAATTATCTAGCATGTAAATCTCTAGTAGTTATTATATTAGCAACCACAAGGCTTGAACTTAAAACTACAAGGGGAATAAATTCTTTAGTCCCAAACTCGACCATTGGACCACCTGCTAAATAGTTGTAATGTGCATGTTTTCTTTGCCTGGTATGTGGTGTTAGTTTGTTTTTTTTTTTTTTTTTTGCATCATTTATGCGATGAGGGATGCAATTAAATTCTTCATTTCTTAGAAATTATTAGTAATAATTTCCAAGGAAAACTTAGTAGTTGATATGTAAAAATGTGAGGAAAAGCCTTCGCATACAAGTTCAGAATTTAGCCCAAAATGATGAGCTAGCTGAAATTTGTTCTATCATTTATTTTGTAAAACATACAAAAGGGTAACTCTCTCAATAAATATGATTAGTAGGTGACCAAATTCACTATGCTATTTATGAAGTTAGCCAATAGGAGCAGACACAACTCGATGCATGCTGTGGCTCAAGCAATTACCCTTTTTCTAATTTCACTTTTTCGTACTTAATGACTCAGAAAGCCATCATCGCTAATGATTATCACAAAAATCATCCCAATCAACGCTACCACTGCTAATAATGGTTAAAAAATCAACTTAACCTACTTGTTTAATCATTTTAATTTAATAATTTAAGATGCAGATAAAATTTAAAATATAATTTATATTATTATTTAATACATTCTCTAAAAAAAAAATTAAACTTAAAACTTAAATATAAATTCACGCTATCATATACTATTAATTTAGATTTTGGAGTCTGAAATACCCCTCGTCCTTGATTTTCCACCCACCTAATGCCACGTCATCTTCCATGATAGATGTCTTGTTGTTTTGTTCTTTAAGAAACCAACAAAAGTCAATTTGCACAACAGTTAGCTATTCTAAATAGGATTGACATGATTCTTTTGGCCTTTTTTTCTATTTATTTATTTGTTTTTTAATATATTTTACAATGAAATACTCTTTAAATCAAATAATTAAAATTATATTTGAAAAATTATTCCGTTTTGTCATAATTTTCAATTAAGGTTAGAGCTTCTTTATATTAATACTAACAATTACTTTATGAGAAATTATATATTAAATTAATTTAAAAAAAAAACAATTCATGAATATTTAAGGAGAATAAAATATTTTTTTGTTACTAATTTTTTATATATTTTTCTCACATTAATTTTTGTTTTGGTTTTTATGTATGGTTCCAGTAAAATTGTGAAACACATTTTGTTTATTAAAACTTGTTATTCATGTCATAAATATTTTTCCTTAAAAAAACCTTCTAATAAAAAAACATGTTTTCGTCAAAATAAAAATGAATCAATGAATAAAAAATGAGATTTTGATTGAAAAAATGTATTTTTTTTCTCAATTTTGAATTTTTAAAACTTTTATGAAATACTTATTATAATTGGCTTTAGATTTTATTAAAAAAATATATGGTACTAGTTAAAAAGATATTTTTTTTATCAAAACGAAAAGGAAATACATGAATAAAAAATATGATCTTTTACTACAAGAATACATTTTTTTCTATCAATATTAAATCATTTTCTTTATTATGAATATTTATTTTAGTTGTAGAATTCAAAAATGAAAAATAAAAAAAGGCCCCGCAGCAGCAAACGAGCAAACTAACTCGTGTGTGTTACACATGAAACTTTTTTTATTCAACGGTAAGAGAATTTTCAAATCAGTTTACACATGTTAACAATCACAATTAAGTAAAAATCTAAAATGCGAGGGTGTTTTCTATAGCATAAATCCATTGTTTATTCTCTCATATTTTACTTAGATTTACAATTCAAAATATTTTTTTTAATTTTATCTTTAAACTTTTTTTATGCGATTGTATTTTTTGTTTTTTGCCAAATTCAATAGCAATCGAGTCAAATTTATAGGCTAAGAATGAAATTGAAAGATAGGTGATGAAAGAAAAAAAAACATCATAAAAAGAGTGATGGTTTCAAAGTTCATATAGAAAGTTTAATTTAGTTCTCATACTTTAAAAACAATAAATATTTGGTATCTTAATATTTTCTCAATTCAATTTTGATATAAAAATTTATTTTTGTTATTTTTTAGTTCCTGATTTGAAAGAGAACGGAGAGAGGTCACTAAATGTTGGTGTAGAGAGAGAAACAATATCATTGACGTCAATTTTAGCCACCAAAACAGTTGATTTTTGTGTTAAATTATTTCATTTGATGAGAGAAGTTTATGTTAGGTGGTTTTTTTTACTTTGAAAGTGTCTAGAAAAACATATTTGAACTCATGAAGATTGTTTTTACTTTGGGTTGATCTGGCTTGGTAGGCCTAGTAGAGTTTGACCTTTTTCTTTTAAATTATTATTTTTATTTATATTTAGATTAATATCATTGCTCTCTTTTAATTTGTTTTATATAATATCTTTTAAATGACTATTATTTTTTGTTATTTTGTATGCATTTAAGTTTTAAGATGTTTTTCTTATTCATCTTTTTTTTTTAATCTCTTGTATTGATGAACTTTATTTTTTAAAATAAAAAACATTTATGTTCAAATTATATTTCTAATATGTGCGGTCTTACATGATATTTTTTTTCCTTTTATTTTATTCAATTAATTTAATGTGTGTATATTTCTACTATTGTTTGATTGAATAAAAAATTATTTTAATTAATAAATTTAGCAAGCACAACCAGATAAATATCTTGTCTTACGAGATTAAATATATTGATCTATATTTGTCTCTTGATTTTTCATGTTTTATTTTAGTTATCATTTATGACCCTTTTTTTTCATTTATTAACATATATAGTTCTCAATTTATTTGATTACATATATGTATAAAGTTTTTTTTTTCATTAGAATTTTTTTTAATTACAAAAATGTATCGAAAAAACCTGTGCTTACAGTTTTTTCTATTGAAAAATATATTTTCATTTAAAATGATTTTTGTATTTGATACTATTGCCCTATATCATTAGAGAAGGCAACACTATGAGACTATCTTGGTATTAAGTTATAATTTCATTAAAAATAAAAGGACTAAATTTACAACACGCTTATTTAATTATTATTATTAATATATACTAAAAGACTTTGCTATTTCACTTTAGTGATGAACAGTAAAATATTTTGATCTTTTAGTTTGATCATCAAGATTTATTAAAAGACCTTTGTATTTCGTTATAGTAATGAATAGTGAAATACTTTGGCCTTTAATAACTTGGTCCTTAACCAATTGTTTTTGCAAATTCATCTTTTAATGTTGGGTTTAATGGGTATTGAACTTTATAATTTGTTTTGATTTATTTTTTAATTAATTTTTTTTATTTTATTCTTCAACTTGAATTATTAAAAATATAAATTTTTTATTTTTTTTATAAAATTATTTTTATCTTATAATTCGAATTTAGTACATCAACTCAAATTTATGGAAGATATTTTTGAACTGCAGCAAAATCTCTCTCATGCTCGTTTAGAGCAACTTGAGCGGGTTGGGCAACAGAAGAGAGGACAATAATTGAGAAAGTTCAGCCATTTGACATGCAGTGATCCCAATCATATAAACGCCACTTAATGCTGTACGACAACGTTTTGTTTTATGTCTTATCATATACTGTCTACAATGTTGGACGCGCTACTCTACGCGTGCCACAACATCAACGAAGATTACCAAACCATAAAGCTTAATTCTTTTTAAAAAATAATTTTCAAAGACAAAAAATATAAATTATATTCTACCAAAAAAAGAGAGTGGGGATACGGTAGCAGCGGAAAAAAATAGGGATTTCAGATCAATCATGCTCTTTCGTGGCCGTTTGGAGCTTTGAACCACCTGCAGCGCATCCCCTTCATGGAAGAAGCACGTCATGGTCCTCGAAAACGAATGATGAAAGAGGAGAAAGAATACCGACCAACTTTCTAGTTATATGGTAACTCAGGAGCAAAACAGGAAAAAGAAGACGGAGCAGAAGACAAAGTTAATGAAACAGAAGAGCAATCCAATCCAACTTGGAACATACATAGCCACACAAACATGAAAATGTGATCAGCGATTTAAGATTTTTGGTGAAAGAATTCACAGATCATTTGTACTCTGTGACAGCACCACATAATTCACACGCACGGAGAGAAAAAAAGTAGATAAAATGAAGACTATTCTGTGTCTCATCACAAACAAGAACGACTACAATTGAGTCTGCAATTTGCACACCTCCACCTCCAAATCCCAATTCTCAAATTCAAGCGAGAGTTGAATTCTCTGCAGGAGATGTCCAAACAATATCCTTGAGGGCTGGTCTCAGCTCATTACTGCAGAATTGGTTATACTCCAAAGTGTCCCCATTATCTTTCTTCACCTCGACCACCAAAAACGATGGTGTGACAGCAAAAATGTCAGCTGCAATAGCTAGCTTTCCTTTCCTGCCCCTCTCCTGCCCTTGCAATCTCACTTTGGAATCACTCTTCTTGACATTGAAATTCCCTGCTTTGGCCACCTCTTCGAGTCTTGAAATCACACTGCTTGCTGGCCTTGTTGTGGCAAATCTCAGCTCCTCTTTCCCCTCCCTTGTCTTCTCCTCAAAAAGCGGTGATAAATCGAATCCCTGTGATAAAGATATTATGTGAAACGCGTTTAGTGTTTCAGGTTGCTTTGCTTTGTCTCCGTTAGCATCTTCTTCTCCATTGAAAGCCTCAAACTCCATCTCTTCTTTGCTTCTCACCGTCTTTGGCAATGATTTCTTGAACCAAGTTGAATCCATGACCTTGGATGTCGTGATTCTAGTGCTTGGATTAGGATCAAGAAGCTTTGTGATCAGTCGTCGAGCTTCAGAGGAGAACCATTGGGGGCATTTGAAGTCACCTCTGTAAATCTTTCGATACATAGCCACAATATTATCATCTTGAAATGGCAAGAACCCAGCAAGGAGCACATAGAGAATAACACCACAAGACCAAAGATCTGCTTTAGCACCATCATACCCTTTCTTCCCAATTACTTCAGGTGCAACATAAGCTGGTGTTCCGCAAGTTGTATGCAATAACCCATCCTGCTTCAAATGCTCAGAGAAAGCACTCAGCCCAAAATCTGTAACCTTCAACTTCCCATCTTCATCAAGCAGCAAATTCTCTGGCTTCAAATCACGATGATAAACGCCGCGACTATGACAAAAATCAATAGCAGATATCAACTGCTGAAAATAAACTCTAGCCACATCTTCTCTTAGCCTACCTTTAGCAATCTTGGAGAACAACTCGCCGCCTCGAACAAGTTCCATGGCGAAATAGATCTTGGACTTGCTAGCCATGACTTCATTTAATTCAACGATATGGGGGTGCCTCACCATCTTCATAACTGATATTTCTCGTTTGACTTGCTCCATCATTCCTACCTTTATCACCTTCTCTTTGCCAACTACCTTCATGGCTACACTCTTGCCACTTTGCAAATTACGCGCGTGGTAGACTTTAGCGAAGGTGCCATGGCCTAGTAACCGACCCAGTTCATATTTCCCATGAAGCAAGGTCGGGTGGCCATCACTTGTTTTTTCTGCCATCGAAAGAAAACTTCACTAGAAAACAAAAAACTTAAGGAAATAAAATATACAGAGATAGATTTAAGATTTTGGAAAGTGAAAACTACAAGATTTAAGAAGGAGAAAATCGCTTGAGAAAACACTATGGATCACCCGTCCTCGACGTGTTTTTGGTGGCAGTTTCTGCCGCCGATGCACTTCTTGGCACGGTAAGATAATTCAGAGTTTGTTAACAGAACCCCTCTCATCTCTCTGCATTCCCTAACAACAGGGCTTGTGTTTATGGAAAGAGATTTTTTAAGCAAATGGAGTAGCAGCAAACGGGATTTGTTTTCTGCTTCTCTTCCTTTCTTCTTCTGAGTTCAATGTATCGAGGATGTCTTTATAGCAGTTTTTGTGGTCCTAATTTACCAATTTGTCCTCACTTGGTGGTCTCAGTCAAGAGTTCAATCTGACGGTTATAAACATGGTGAATGGGTGGCACTTGTCTGGATGACGTAACGAGTCCTGTACACGTGATATTACCATTATAGCCTTTTCCAGCCCTGTTTGCTAGGTTATTAATAATTCCAATGTGGACCCCGGTGCGTGAATTTTCTTCTTGTTTCTCATGAAAAATCATGGTTGGTGATAAGTTATTGGTACATGCCAACAAAACTGCGGTGATGTTCAAGGAATTTAATATTTTATTTTAAATATTAATCTTAAATTTAAATCTAAATAATAAAGAAAAAGAGCAAAAATTCTCAATCACCACAAATCTCTTGGAATTCCTAGCTATGCTAGAAATGTATTAGAAGAAGCTTAAAATAATTGAATTAAAAAATTATTTTACTATATTTTTATAAAAAATTCTCTCATTTGCAATTACTATCTCAATATATACACTCTCATTTGCAATTTCATATATATATATATATATATATATATATATATATATATAAAGTAGTTTTTATTTCAGCAACTACACTTGTAAGATTTTTATTCCACCACATCTATATATAAATATAACATCCATGCTTTCATTTTTAAGATTTGGAAGAAGAAAATTCTCTTTTCAATGAAAGAATAATATTATTTCACGAAAAAAAAAAATTATGAAGTTGGAACCATAGTTTTTAGATCTGGCCCAGTTCAAGATTCGGGTTCCAGGTTTTGACCGAATCACCAGGTTTTGACTGGGTTGCACGGGTCAATTTTTTTTCTAAAAAAATCAAAACGACGTCGTTTTAGTTAAAAAAACAATTAACGGGTTACAACTAGGTCTTACCGGGTTTTTTCTTCTCCTGTTTTTTCTTCAACCCGGCCCGGTTTTAACCTCGAGTCAATCGGATCCTGGACCGGACCTTAAAACTATGGGTGGAACCATTCAGAAATGAAAAGACTATTGGTGAGTTACAATATATAATAATTAACTCAAAATTTTCTCATTTTCATTTGATTTTCATTATGAAAATCTCAACATGAAATTTATATTGTCTTGCGTGAAAGAAACATGGAAATCCTAAAAAATATTGCAAAGCAGAATATGAAAAAGGTAGAAAATAATTGCAGTGAAGAGATAGCAGGTAAAGGTGGCTGTCATCATAAGTGGACCCTACCAACCTCATTCATCCCTCTTCCCTGACCCACCCAACCCTCTTTTACTTCTGATAAATACCTCCAAATTTAAAAAGAAAAAAATAAAATCAATGGACGATATGGTATCTTATGTAACTAGATTTTTTTTTCGCGCAGCTTTGATGTGGGTTAATTGTTTTTAACATAAAAAAAACATATTTAAACAATAATAACTCAAATGAATCTAGATTAACTTGATTAGTTAATTAGTAATTAGAGATAACTCCAAAAAAAAAAAAAAAATTTAAGTTTTAATAGCCTTATATCAAATGATAAGATAAAAAAATATCAGGATTAAATCAAGCTAATCTTTAAAACCCGCAACTTTAATTATGAGACCGAGATGACCATTCAAAATACTAAAACAAATTTAAACAAATTTCTTAACTATAAAAAATTAAAAAGAAATTAAATAGCAATCAAAATAATAAGAATCAAATCTGGTATAAAAAAACTAATAAAAGAAAATAATAAAGGACTTAATCAAAAAATAAAATAAAAAAGGATAAAAAAGAACAATTAAAAGAATAAGAACCAAGATTGGATTAAAAAACAAATGAAATAAAATACCGAGGGAAAAAATTAAAAGAAAAAAACAAATTAAGAAAAGAATTAGAAAAGAGCAATTAAAATAATGAGGATTAAATCTAGAAAAAAAAGGAATTAAAATAAAATGTCGAAGGAAAAAATTGAAAGGAAAATAAAAACCATGAAAATAATATATATAAAAAACAACAATCAAGAGAATGAGTATCATATTTGATATATAAATAAAATTAAATTAAATGAAAATTGATGAAATTAAAAAACAATCCAAAACAAAAAAAGACTAGTCAAAAGAAAGAGGATCATAATTGAATTCTTTTCTCCTTTATTTTTTTTAATCAAAATAATATCATTTTTACCTTTTAGCTTAATAAAAAATCAAGCGAGGGAAAATCATGTCAACATCGATCGACCCCAATAACCCTAATCATTTGACCTAACCCATGATCCGAGACATGACGGGGTCAACTCACGGATCGAGTTTTAAAAACATGATAAAAAAAATAAACACGAGAAATGATATGAAAATTCAATGAAATTAAAGAATGAGGGATGGAATTGTTAAAAAAACAATCAAGAAGAGAACTCAAAATAAAAAGAATTACAATCATAAAAATGATGATCAAATCCAACAACAAACAAATAATTAAAATCAAATGATGAAGGATGAGATTGAAAAAAAATCCAATTAGAAAAAAAAGATTAGAAGCAAAATAAATAGGAATCAAATTTGATTAAAAAACATAAAAAAAATTAAATATCAATGGATGAAATTAAAAAACAACTAAATCAAATTCAATACAATTAAAAAATCGAGGACCACTTTGTAATTTTACAAGGCCAACACAGAGGTGGAGGAGAGAGAAAAGAGGAGGGAGAAAAATTGCCACCAGAGCTTCACCGTACTTTTACGGCTAACACATATCAGCCCACCGTCCTTAAAGGCAACCAACAACTATTGGGAGACGCTGCTTGAAAGACGTGGGTGTTTCCCACTTGTTAGCCAACCATTTTTTTTCTTTTTTATTTTAAAAAAAATCATAACTAACTCCTCGTGCGATAATTAAAAAACAAAAACCGAGGTAAAAAAAGACTATGAGGTAATTAGATTGTATAAAAAATATAAAATTTTAAAAAAACTCCTTGGACATTACCAGTGTTTTTTTTTCAAGGACATAGTAATAATTACATTGTGCAATAAAAATATATAAAAAATAAAATTATTCTTGGATGTTTGTTCAACTATTTAATTTTTTAAGGCAAGCATCAATTTTTTTACTGGGATTAAATTGTGTACAATCCATAATAAAACACTCATTCCTTTTAATTTTATTTCAGTTTCTGATCTTCAACTAAAATAGCAACACCAATGTGAAGTGTTTGATTCATTTAATTTGTTGTTCCAATTTTCAAATTAATTACTTGTAAATCTGTTAAATTCATGTTTAATTATTAGATTAACATTTCAAAATCAAGATAATTTACATCAATCAGATTTAAATTAAGAGTTACTTGGACAGAGGTCCAAGACCACCACTTAACAAAAGATCTCAAATACAAAATAAAAAATATCCACGTTTATAAAAAATAAAAATCATCCAAAAAACATACATAAAAATAATAAAATAAACTTTATTTTTGAAACATAATGCCAAACATACTTGTGTGGGGGCGAGGATGCATGGGATTTAAGAAGATAGCCGCATCCAAAAGTCCAAAACTTGACTAGCCACCAAATTTGGATGACTAATATATTGTAGCAAAGACCTGTGGACCTCCCTTTTTTTCCCCTCATTATCTTATCGAAAAATTAAACTTTATCTTCATCTTGCCTAGCAATCTTATTAGTAAAAAAAGTGTAGAATATTTCTTAGCAAGTTCCAAGTTGAGTCCATTAATGGCTGCACAAAATCCATGCTTGTTGACGCGCAAAATATCCGTGTCATGTGGCGCACAATTGCGCACAGGCGCAGCATGCAGCGGTCCGAAACTGCTTGGGATTGCAAAAATGGGCGGCTGAAGATTTTAGACTTGCAGACTATTTCAACTTTCAAGGGGTTCACGGTTGAAAGTGGAGGATGCATGAGGACGGCAGACCACCAAAACAGCCCCACCTCGCTTTCGGCCGCCACAGTTTGACAAAATTGCCTTTACAAGGACATCTCCAAAGAAGAGCAAACTCTTTTAGGTTTTATTATTTGATTTTGAAGCTCCAAGATAATATCTAAATAAAAAGATAATATAACTTTTTTATTAAGAAAAAAATCATTCCTTATATTTATTAAAAAAAATCAAAATCATTAAAATAGATTATTTTAAAAAAATCCTTTCATCTCCACAACTTTTCTCAATATTTTTTTTAAAAAACTAAAAATATTAATATTAAACATATTAAAATACAATTAAATTATTAAAATGATTTTTTATTGAAGTGCTAAAAAGAAAACATATTTATACTATTAAAAAAACTATATTAACAAATTAGCTTTTCTTAAAGGCTTTTGCCATTAAAAATGCTCTAAGAGTTAGAATATAAATCTCTTTTCACTAATCTGTCATCACTGGGAGCAATTAAGCGCACTAATCTTTTAAGTGTTGCTATAACCCACAAAACATCATTATTATATGCTTTAACACCATCATTATTATATAATATTCTACAAATCCATTTTAATTTTTCAAAACTATAAATTAAGAAACAAGAAGTGTTATTCTTTTTTCTCTCTCTCTTTTTCATAGAGGATTTTTAGAAAAATAAATATTTTTTTTATTTTTTTATATTTTGTATTATTATGTTTTTTCTATTTTTTCATATTTAAATAGAATAATTTTATTTTTTCTATTTAGTATTATTAGGGTTTTTTTAGTTTTCTATATAAAAGATTATAATAGTTTTTTTTAGCAGGTAGAGACTTTAATGAATAAAAATTAAATATCATGGATGTCTATTTATAATGATCATCATGTTTTTTTTTTTTTTTTTTATCTTTGCGGATTTTGAATTATAACAAATTTCATGATCATTCACTATCATCTACCCGAGTTGATATTAAAATCCAATAATTTCTAATTAAGAAATAAAAAATGGAAAAACAGACCTGAAAATACAGTAAAGAAACAGAGAAAGAGAAGACCAAAAGTAAGAAGGGAAAATGAAATGCCAACAGCATAAAAAAAATCCAGTGGAGAGACAGAAACGTATGCTGACCAGTTATTTCTGGTTCAGGTTTGGCCTACCTATAAATAAATCGATAGGTTTGGGTCCTACAGGCTTCCGGTTATATTTGTGTCTCTTTGTTTGATTGGCCTGACCCTTAAGAGTTTTTATTTTGACAAATTTTGTTCGGAGACGTGATTTAAATATTTTTTTGATAAAAAATTCAGATTTTTTTTATAAAATTAGTTTTTAGTATTTTTATATTATTTTGATGTATTGATATAAAAAATAAAAAAAAAATACATTTCTGAATAAAAAAACCATTATTATAATACTAATCATTATTGAATAAGAAAAATAGCTAAGGTTAGGTTGGTGGACTTAAAATGATTTGAAATTGGCTCGATGCACTTATTAAAATTGAATTATTGTACTTTTATTTTAATAATGATAAAGATATTGTATAATATTCAACTGTTGTTTTTGTTTTTGATGGGCATCTGCGATTGCTCTCTGTTTTTTAATTAAATAATATAAAAAAAACTCATTCTTTTTCGTGTTTATGTTAGCAAGCCATAAAATAACTTTTTATTTCCTTCTTATTCTTACCATGCTTATTTTATTACATTGAGGAAAGAAATTTGTTTACGTGAAAGAGAGGATACGTGCGTGCATCTTGGTAGCTTGAGAGTAATTAAGACATTGAATTAACCTATTCTTTATATAAACTTCAAGCTGTGTTTTATTCCTCATGCACTGAACCAAGGCTACAACATTAATTCATAAATGTTTTCTCGAGCAGCATACATAATTTCCTTCCTATCGGTTTCTCGTGTTTTAATTTAGAGGCGGCAATGCCATACAGAATTAATGAGAAGAATGGAAGTCTTTGGAGATTTAATTTGGAGCACACTGAAGTTGATCACGGTATATAATTAAGAAACAATTAATATTGACAAAATTGTATATCCATACTAGTTTTAACCAAAAGATTTATTAAAAGAGTTTATAAAAAAAGAATTACACTACCGGAATCTAGTCCAAATCGCTAGAGGACATAACATGCATGCATTAAATAAAGGCACGACCATGTGTTCTTTAGAGATTGGTCTTATAATTGTCATCAACAATATACAATCCACAAAACCTAGAACTTAAGTAACTTTTATAGAATCCTATTGTCACTCTAAGCCTATGTCCCCGATTAATCCAAAACTATATGTGACAAGCACAATGATCACTCTACCCCTTGCATAGATACACATCTAAGTGGTTTAAATGCTATATAAACCATAGTTATCAGACATGTCCCAGGATCTAGGTTACAGGTTGGTAGAGTCAACCTACAAGTCAACGAGTCAACCTGGATCTATTCTAAAGCGCCATCATTTCAAGTTAAGAAACAAAAATGACATTGTTTTGGATAAAAAAATTAGTTAAAGGATATATAGACAACTCCATATCAACCTGGATCTATCCGAACTCATTCTACCCCTTTCCTACCCTAGGTGCTTCATCAGCATCACTAATTCTCCAATAAGTACCCAACATGAAAGAACACTTATGAAGGTTCTTTTGACCACAAAGAATAGTTAAAGGTCTTGTCTCTTTCATCAAAGTTGGCTTTTTTGTTAGCACCATTTTATGTACCTTTCAAAATATGTAAACAACTCCATTTTGAGGAGAAAACAAGAAAAATGATGTGCAAAAGAGTAAAAATAAGCATTATTGCTCTTACAATCCTTATAAAACCCACTCTCACCATCATGAAGAACATTTTCCAAGTAGATGCTTGAGATATAATAAATTAAAAACAAAGGATAAAATAACATGATGAAACAACATGTAACTCTAATCATAGAATATGCCATCACCATCATCACCACTCTCCTTCAAGGGAAATCATTAAGTGTCTTAGGCAAGAAGAAAACCTATATAGAAGTCACGTTCATGGTGATATAGGGTCCAAATGCATAAATGTATTGCCTTTATCATGTAAGGGCCTATTCGCTAGACTTTGTTTTGGCTGTACAAAAATGAATACCTATTAGACGCACAAAAACTCCTTGAAATGCTGGTTTGGAGGCATAATAGACCACAAAAATCCCTTGTAATGGTTGAAGAAAAAAGGAATAGAGTTCTGATGAATTTATGATGAATCTAGGTCTATATATGTTGAGGTTTTATATAATGGCATGGACTCCCTAAAAATTACTAATAAAGACAAAGGAAAAAACTTATAAAGCTTTAGTGAAAATGATAAGGGAAAGCCAACTCCTAACCTTATATAGGCCAACAACCTCATTAATCGAGCCTAATTTATCTCGATACGTGTACCATTAGTGGAGCTCATGGTAATGCTAGGATGATTGGTTTGAATTTTAGAAGGTAACAATCTATGACTTCCTCACACTTGTCCACGTGACAACCTCTATATTTCCATATGTGCTCTATCATAATGATTATATTAGAGAAATGAAACGGCAAGAACATTATAAAGATAGAAACACATGATTAGATAACACTTGATATGCGAATTGAAAAATAGTAGATCATTGTTGGGTACCCAAATGCAAATGGCACCATCCTGGCTGCACCTGAATAAGAAATAAGAATACACGAATTAACCGCACATCACTATTGAATGTGAAATGAGGCATTTTCATGCTCCGTGTTAAGTAAAGTCTCTGTGTTAATCACACCACATAAGCTCGGAGGCAAATGATTGGCCTATGATATACACCCCTGACCATACAACCTATATCAAATATTATGAGGTAAGGCCAATAAAAGACTCAAGCCTAAAGAATTAATGGACCATGAAAATCATATGTGCATCTAATGACCAAATATAGATTGCATCATATCAAACTCAAGCATATCATATAACCCATTGCTCCACTAAAACCAAGATAGTTAATTCAACATTCTATAAGTCTTGTTGACCTAACAAACAAGCACACATCATGTGTCTTTAAATTGGACCTAAGGTGTCGTTAAAGTCCACCAAGGCAACACCTCTGGATAAAAAACTCACTAGGATCCCATATGGGCCAGACATACCCGAATACCAATCATTCAACCTTTGGTGCATCACTCTTAGGTTAAATTTTGTCCACTCACCACCAACCACAGAAAAGAACTTATAGAAGCCATGCTTTTTGGTTACGTAAACCTTATAAATTGGTCTTATGATCATCATCAACAGTACATAACCTATAAAACCTAAAACTCATGTAGCTTTTGCAGAAGCCTATTGTCACTCCATGCCTGAATTCTGAAGTAATCCAAATTTATAAGTGATTGATACATTAACCACTATATCCCTTACATAGACATATCCATATGGATTCAGTGCTATATAAATTGTCTTGAGCTCCAAGGTACGTCATCTTATTTTGGTTCTTCATTTTCTTCTAATCTATCATTTCCTATGTAATCATCTTCTTTAAACTTTTAAACACACACAACACAACCTTTACGACTTCATTCCTTCTTTACTAGTAATAATTTCAGCATCCAAAGGTCTTTTACAAGAGACTTATTTTATAGATGTTTGTGCTATTAAGGTTTAACATTCTTAATTGGAAGATATTGATTACTATGATACTTTTTTCCCACAGCTAAAATGACTACTATTTATTGTTTATTACCTTTAGCAGCTGCATAAGATTGGTCTCTTCATTAGCTTGATGTTTGCAATGTTTTTTTTTCATGGTGATCTTCATGAAAAAGTTTATATGTCCCCACCTCTTGGTCTTTGGTGACAGGGGGACAACTTAGTGTGTCACCTTCACAAGTCGTTGTGTGGTTTAAAACAAGCCTTACGACAATTGTTTGCCAAATTCTTTATAGCTATTTAAGCAACTGTTTTTGTTCAATCCAAGATAGACTACTCTTTATTCACATGTCGTAAGGTCAAAATTTTTATAGCATTATTGATATACATTGATGATATCCTTATTACCGAGAGCAATGTTGCTTTTATACTAGCTCTTAAGCAGTTTCTGAATACTTATTTTCAGATTAAAGTTTTGGGCAATTTGAAGTACTTTTCGTGTATCAAAGTTTCTCGGTCCAAAACGATTATTTCCATTTCACAACGAAAGTATACTTTAGAAATTCTAAAGGACTGGTTTTTTAGGTGTCAAGCCGATAAATTTTCCAATGGAACAAAACTTGAAGCTCTCAGAATCAAGTGATTTGCTTAAAGATCCTTTTTAATATAGATGACTTGTGGGTCGCCTAATTTACTGGACTATTACCCACCCAAACATTACCTATTCGGTTTATGTATTAAGCATATTTATGCATGCACCACGCAAACCACACATGGAACCTACTTTACGTGTGATGCGTTACTTGGAAAGCAGTTTAGGACAAGGTTTATTTTTTCCTACTCAGAATAATTTGTCTTTACGAGCCTTTTCTGATTCAGATTGGGGTGGATGTCCGACATCGCATAGATCCACTATATGCTATTGTATTTTCTTGGGATCTATCCTTATTTCTCGACGGACAAAGAGGCAGAAAACTATGTTCCTCTCTTTAGCAGAAGCCGAATACAGAGCCATGACAGAGACATGTTGTGAATTGTCTTGGCTATGATTGTTGCTATTGGATTTAAAAATATTACATCTGAAGCCAACATTGTTGTATTGTGATAATTTAACAATTTTACACATAGTAGCCAATTCGATTTTACATGAAAGAACTAGACACATAGCAATGAACTATTATTTTATTTGTAACAAGATACAAGATGACCCAGTTAAAACAAAATATGATTTTTTAGTAAATGAAATCACAAATATATTTACAAAGCCATCGGGAAATGAAACATTTATGACTATGATATGCAAGTTTGCCGTTTATTATATTCGCTCTTCAACTCGAGGGATAGTGTTAAGAAATATAAGATTATTTATAGAGAATATATCTTATTTAATATAATATTATTTAGTTTACTTTTATACTTAAACTATTTAGAATAAAATAACATAATTCTAGCAACTCTGAAATGTCTCCTACTTCAATACAACTCAAAATAAAAAAAAATTTCTATTCTATTTTCTTTACACACGGGACTAGGGAAAATAGTCCTGATAACAAATTGACAGAAATTCCATCTACTACAGAAAATAGTCATTATCAGATTTGAAGTATCAGCAGCCCTTTCTCACTTAGTTTATTTTCTTTGGTTTACATTGGACCCAATAATTGGGATTGAGGCTTAGTGTCGTTTTCGACATAGCAATTAGATGGGGTTATTTCAAGTTCAGGTAAATAATATTCTACCTGAGAGGTTTTTTTCTTCTTCTTCTTCTAATTTACTGAAATCCTTTTCTAAACTTAAATTATTTGAGAATCAGAGAGGTCAAAACGAAAATGAAGTATACATACGACCTACCTGTTAGAGAACTTTAAGTTCAGGAGAGTTTCGATAACTTTTATCTTTTTTTTTTATTTTTTTAAAAAAAGAATGCAATAACAATTATCCAATTAACATTTACATACAAACTATTAATATGATAAACAAAAACATGATCTACCTAAGTATGTATATATATATTAACATAGGTGTCCGGGTCAGCTTGCGTGCACCTCGACTAATCCCACGAGCCTTGAAGTTAACGACTATGTAAACCTCTGGTGATCATCATATTAGCAACTACATGACTCGAACCTGAGACCATAGAGAGAGCAAACACTTTAGTCCCAAACTCTTATCACTGAACCACCTACTAGATAGTTTCTAAGTATATATTCTTATATGCATGCATGTAAACATGCATTAATGATACAAAATAAATAAAATAAGGTAAAGTCATGCATATCAATAAATATATCAAGATAAATAAACTGGAAATAACACTGTTTAGAAAAAAAAATTCATTGCAAATACAAAAGGAAAAATGAAGTAAAATAAAATAAGATTCTTCAAAATATTTCAGGTTTTCTGTAATAATTTTTCAACCAATCGTTAAGGTATTTGAAAATGACCACAGAATTATATTGGTTCCAGTCTTAATTTCCAGTATTGGAAGAAGACAGATTCATATATCTTCACATGGGTAAAGGATTCTCTCTTAATTTCTGGCAAGCTCGCAAGAGAATCTTTAGGGAAACAGACTATGAACTTGATTGAGACGATAACAAAATCTGATGAAGACAGACAGTCCACAGGTTTCATTTATCATGCGACAAACCATTGGCGTTTAATTAATTGTTTTTTGTTTTCTTATTTTTGTCTTAAATTCTTGAGACCAGTACACCTAGCATGCATGTGGCAACTGCATCACTTGTCAATTTATACATTGGTGTTCAAGATAGTTTATGTTTATGTTTTTAAAATATTTTTAAAAGTGTTTTTGGTTTTAAAATATATCAAATTGATATGTTTTTTTTAATGGTTGTGATATGTTGATATATATATAAAAAATTATTTTAATATATTTTAAAATAAAAAACTATTTTGAAAATTACAATACATCGTAATCCTAAATACATACTAAAAAGTGTTTTTCGCTTTTAAATTTCTCATAATTAGTTTCATTTGTTTTAGATTAATCATACACTTTGTAGTTTTAAAAATCAAATTAAAAGCTGCTTCATTTATATATACATTGAGATTAAATACATCATGAAAAAAGAAAAAAAGAAGAAGGATGATTAGTTTGAAAAAATTAACTAGTAAGACACAACATAATCAATAATTAAAGATTGTTACTTCAATTCTCATGAAATTTTTTTGTTACAATCCTCTTTGATTAAAAAGACTCGTAGAAGTAGAAAGTTATTATATACAGCGTGTTCAATATTATGATAATAGTTTTTTTTAAAGTGTTTTTTACTCGGAAATATATTAAAATATATTTTTTAAAAAAAATTTAATTTTTATATTAACACATCAAAACAATTTAAAAACAATAAAAAAATTAAATTTTTTTAAAACAATATTTTTATCATAAAAACAAATAAGATCATAATGCAGTTTTTTGACATTGTAGTTAATGAGGCACAGCCGGTATACTAAGTACATTTTCTCAAAAACAATAAATGGAGAGAAAAAAAGACATTATTTCTGTAGCATGATGGGATCCCCAGATTCTCTCGGGATATAATTTTTTAATAGAGGATAAATATAATTGCATAGACAGTGCTCCCTTTCCAAGAGTTCTTTGGATTCTATCATTCAAAATAATAATAATAATAATAATATAGTGTTAAAAATATCGATGAAAATAATTGCGAGTTGCAATATTATATACAACTCTTTTAAATTATAAAATTATTAATTACAAGATTTAATAAAAAAATAGAAAGAAAAGAAAGAAAAAGAACCAGGAAAAACACCAAAACTTCAATGACGATACTAATAATATTATTAGAAAGATTCCAATGAGACAAATTTAATAATATCAAGAAATGTCACCAACAATAATCAGAGTGGACTACATGAGTGATTTAAAAGAAAGTGATTTTTTTTTATATTATTAGATTCGTCTCATCGAAATCTTTTTTAATAAAATCAATAATACGTTATCGGAGTTTGGTGCGTCTCTTATAATTTTTTTTTTAATTTTTCTTCACTTATCTTTCTATTGAATTTTGTGTCCAAGGGAATCATCTTGAACTCTTGTGCTAATTTTTTAAATGTTTTTATACTGTATTATTTTATTAAATTTTTATTATTTTACCATGTTAGAATCCCAAAGAACTCCCTTTGCAATAGACACTGAGAAAATGTAAACAAGGCAACAAAAACTCTGAGAAAATGCTGTAGGCAGGACACATGTCTATGGTCTTATCATGGACCCCAAGAGACAGAGACATCCAAGAGAAAGCTAGCAATATATAAAATGGCCTGACTCCTGAGTCTATGAGCATTATTGCAGTCTTTTTAGCCTCTGAATTATGATTTGGATGCAACAAAAAAGACAATTAAGCATCATGCAAAGTTTCAGAGCATATAGTTCGACAATGTGTAGCTAATCTTTTGATGCCATTAGTGAATCTGTAGAGATGATACACATGACACGAAAACATATTCCATCATGTGAAGAGATCAATCCTTCACACATTCTAGCTTTAAACAAACAATTGTTTTCTTAAAAAAAAAAAATACATCATATAAATACAATTTATTATATTATATATAAAAGAAAATATAAATTATAATAATATCCTTGAGACATTATAAAAATACATATTAATTTTAAAATAACTACTATTTAAAAATAAAACAATTAAAAAACAAAAAGAAATGATGTTAAAACACATATTAAAAGAAGGAGGGTATTAATTAAAAAATTTACAAAATAATAATAATATAAAAAAGACAGAGGCCAGGTTATGCCTAGCCAACTCCTCGACCTAGATACCTAGCCAATTACCTAGGCTCGGGCGCCCTTGAGCTTGGAAACCTAGGTTTTTTTTTTCTACAACTAGGGGTGAATAACATGTTCCTCCCTTTTATAATTAAGCAAAGTTTAAAATAAATGACACATCTCCTGCTACCCAGGTTTTGGCCACCTCATATGGGTGGAAACCTGCTAGAAAGTCGAGTTTTTTTTTTTATTTTTGAATAAAAAAACCCATATCAACAAATATTTTGCAAGAAAAACCTGAGAAACACTATAGAACCCTCAATAAACTGACTTATGACTTTAAAATAGCAAAAAATCAATTAAAAATCACAAAACAACCTGAAACTACAAAACTTTCCAAGCCACAATCTACTTTTTCCAAGCAAGATGAAAGCAAAAAAAAAAAAAAAAAACCCACCACCATCAAACACCTTGCGTTGAATAGAACTCTTTGACACCAAGTTTGACCATTTGGTTGCCGACATTGTGACAATCGATAACTTTATTTCTCTTTTATCGTTTTCTGATGGCTTTATCTCTCCTCTCTCAAATCTATGGACTAAAAAATAAAAAAAAATATTTTTTGATAAAAATAAAAATTGGCATGAAATTGGGATTAGTCATGTATTTCCTCTGTATTTTACATTACAATCCTTTGTCTTTTAATTTGATCTTTCTACCACAATTTCAGAAATAATCTCATCTAATTAAGTATTAAAAAGATTCAATCGAAAGAAAAAAAAAGTTTGAGAATAAAAATTGTTAAAAAAATGATGAAAATAAACAAAAATCAACAATGATCCACCTCAATTTTTTTTTCATTTGTCTTTTTTTTTTGTCACTTGACTCTCTTGTTTTTCAATTTGATCCTTTTATCTTAGGTTGATTTGGGTTTGGGCTTGGTGATTTGTTTTGGTTAGATTGGTACGAGGTCTTTCCAGTGTTAGAAAAAAAAAATATGATGGTTGGTTGATGCTCAATTTAGAAAAATCAAAGTCAAATTTGCTGATTTTTTCTCTAATTGAATCCTTCAAGGTTTTATTTTTTGTCATTTGATTTTTTTGGTCACTTGAACTTTTGTTTTTCAATCTAATCATTTTACTCTAGATTGATTTAAGGTTAGATTTGATGATTTGTTTCGGTTGGATTGGTATGAGGTCCTTAAGGTGTCGGGAAACAAGTCCAACGCTCGTTTGATGATTGATTTGTTAAAATCAAATTCAATTTTGTTAATTTTCCCCCGATTGAATCATTTTGTTGCCAAATTAATGAGTTATTGTGAGATTTATAATTAACCCGCCTAACCCATAACTTATGTCATAATACCGTGATAACTTCATAGAAAATAAATAAATAATAATAATGAAATCCAATTCTTAATTAACTCAATGTTGAAGAATTAAATTGAAAAAAAAATAAAATAGGACAAAATATAACCAAGTAAACCCGGGTTAACTTGCCAAGCTCGGGTCAAGAGACCAAGATAACTCCATAGAAAGCAAATCAAAATAAATTATAAAGTCTAATTCTCAATCAACCCAATATTAAAGGATAAAATTAAAAAAAAATATTCAATTAAAAAAAGATAAAAAAAAACTCGAGTCATTCTAGCTAATTTGTAAAAATTGCAACCTGGGTTATAAGACCGTGATAGCCCCCATAGAAAGCAAATAAAAAAACAATAATGAAACTCAATTCCCAATTAACCTAATGTGGAAGAATAAAGTTGATAAAGTATTAAATAAAAAAGGATAAAAAAATGACTCGAGTCAACAAGGTTAACTCGGAAAACTCATGAACCAGGTTATAAGAATGAGATAACTTTATAGAAAATAAATAAAAAAATTTATGAAATCCTATTACTAATAGATCTAATGTTGAAGGATAAAATTAAATAAAATATATTTAAAATTTTAAAAAGAGTCCTCTCACATTTTCAGGAGTAAAGTGAAAAAGAACTTAACTTTTCACTATTCATAGCCTCAGTGAAAATCCAAGCACTTTTATTCTATGTTTATGTTTGGCCTTATTGCGCTAAAGCAATTCATTCAACTGATTATAAGAGAAGTGAAAAAAGGTGTTTTTTCTCATAATTAATTTTTATATGATTTTACCAGACGCTTCTACTTTTAAAAACTAAACTGAAAGCTATTTAATTTATAAATACAATAGGGTCAAATGGAACTTAAATGAGCACAATCGCCACCTTTATAATTTAGCAAAAGAAAAGCACTAATCTTGTATGGTCTAATTACGCCAATATTCTATTAGCATAGTATTAGTTTTTGCCAACAAGTTTATTGATTAACCCGTACGTGTCGTGTGCTTGTTCATGAACTTGGAAGTAGAAACCCTAGATTTTATATAACGGTCAACCCCTACAAGAAGCTTACGTACCATTAATTTCTAGACATTTCCGTTCAATTGAGAAATCACAAACTGCAGACACTTGGTATAGTTTGAAGTGGATGATTTGGATTTAATATCTTTGTTATCCGGAATTTGTGCATGCCTAATCAACCTACGGCTTGAGGTGACCCGAAAAAATAAACCGACCTGTGACGCAGCGAGGAGAAAAAAATAGTGTTTTATTATAGACTGCCGGAGTTACAAATTGGCATGGTACCTGTAAGCAGGGACGGAGTTAGAATTATTTATTATGGATGGTCATAGATAATATAATAAGATATAATATTTGTTTTAATTTATTGTATATTTATAAAAAAAATCAGCATGATTTAGTTTTATTCAAATAACTTATTACAAATATATAATGACTTTTATATAAGGTAAAAGATTTGGAGCAATATCAAATTGAATCAAAGTAATGAAGTTAATTTCATCTTCATTATATATCCATCACTTTAATGTTATTGGTCTTTATACCTATCAAATATAAACATACAAAGTATATAAGAAATTTTAGTTAAAGTGAAACATTATTTTATGTTTGATAAACTTTGAAATAAAATAAAAAATAATAAAGAATAATTCTTATATATTTATTTTAATTGTGCTCATCGTTCTTTTATAGAACAGAAATAATCGATTATCATATCAATTGTGAATCTTTCAACAATTTCTTTTACTATATAGACAATCAAATAATTTGCAAGAAAATCATCCTCCATCCGATTGCGAAGTCTTGTTTTAATGATCTTCATTGCAGAGAAAGCTCGTTCAGTAGTTGCTATTGAAATAGAAAGAGTCAAAATAAGTTGAATCAACCTATCAACTAGTGGATAAATATTTTTTACTTTTTTTTTTAAAAAAATCAATTCTTCTTATTTTGTTCATGGTTCAACCTAAAATCAAAACATATGTCGTGAGAAAAAATTGATAATTTTGGTAGCTCTGCTAAAACCAAAATATAAAAAAAAATCCAAGCATAATCAAAACAGACCAATAAAATATATCTAATTAATTAAAAAAATCACTATCAAGAATTTAAAAAATAATTGTTAGAACTAGTAGATCTGAAAAAAAAAGCAAATATTATAAAATTATAAAAAAATCTCATCAAATTCTTAATAAACATCTCAAAACAAAATAAAAATATATTTTTAATTTAAAATATCAATACCAGTTATCTTATTTGGTTTAATGAAAAATGATTAATCAATACTCTGTTTCAATCTTTTCATAAATTTTTTTTATTTATAATTTGTATCGACTGAGCGGTAGGGAGAGAAAATGTAGCAAATCATACTGATAACTTCATATTTTGTTTCCTTTCCACGTAGGCATGTACATACCATAAAATCAAGACAAAGTCAAAGGAATTCAAAAGTAAAGCAAAGAATAACAAATATATTTACGGTAAGAAGGACCCATCTCATTAAAAAATATTACAACTCCTGATCACATTTAATTATCAAATAAAAAAAATATCTTGCAGGGGCCCGGGCCCGGACCCGGGCCCCTGCATGCCACCCCTTCACTCCGCCCCTGCCTGTAAGTTGCTGAATGAAAAAGTTCCTAGAGACGTGAACTTTGGAGTAGTAATTTCACATGCTAGAGTGATCGACGAGGGACTTGTCGTCATCCTGAATGCTAGCTAATTAGCATTCACAATGCCTTATCTTTGCTGTTAAAGATATATAGACAAGTTAATTATCAATTACTTTATTAATTATCATCTCCTCATGTCTCAACTACCAATGCTCAATAATGCAAGTGATAATAACATCTACTTACCAGCTCAATGTTGAATTATGTGTGTACCACAACACAATAATTAGATTTCTTATCCTTGGTCTTTCTGTTCTTTTGGTCAGGGAGATGCGAACTATCAAATCTTCTTAATTGGATCCCAGCAATGAAAAGAAAATATAGAATTGCCTTAAGGGTATTTTTATAGTTTTACTATACATTTTAATTGTTTATTATTTTTTATATTTAAACAAATACCAAATTGCCTCTCAACTTCAATTATATTAGTCAAAACACCATTGTGAAAACATGAAAATAGCCTTCAATGCCATTTTTTTCTACTCCCAAGGGTATTTGAGTTTTTTTATTGTTCAATCAAGATGAGAAAATACATATTTGTCCTTGTTCTATCTGGTAATGACAAATAGACCATGCGACCTCAATACATTTAGAAGCATGTTTTAAATTTTTTAGATGAAGAGGCAGAAACATCATTACACTGTTTTAGTGAATAGTAATAGTGAGTCTAGAGCTAGTTCTTTTTAATTTTTCCATTTGTTTGGTGCATAAGCTATGATTCGTCCCTTTTGATTTTAGAATATTCTGCATTTGTTTAGGTTATACACGAGTCACACACACACACACACACACACACACACACACACACACACACACACACACATATATATATATATATATATATATATTTGACATGTTTCTTGTTGCCAGTCATAAATTATTTTTAAAAATAAAATCTTGGTAAACATACTATTTTAATATGATTTTTTACATATAAAAATTCAAAGAGTCTAGAAATCTAATTAAATAAATTGTTAAACATTAATGTAAATTAAAAAAAATAGTTAACAATAACAATAAAAAAAAGAGATTGAAAAAATTGAGAGTGGAAAATTAAAAGCAATCTCCATGATGTTTTGGTAACGTATTCTATTGTTTTGTATAATACACACACCACATTTATTGGTTTTGAGAGTGGAAAATTAAAAGCAATATATATATATATAAGGTATTCACAAAATGGTAAACACGCTACACCTTGAAAAACAGCAAATCTTTGCTCACGTCAATCGCATCAGAATTCCTTTTAAGATGTCAATAAAATCAAGAAGTAAGAACCAGTCTCTTACATGTTCGGAGCACATGTTATAGATAAAAAGTTTGGGCCACCAAATTCAACCCCATTGCATGTCCTTTCTCTAGGAAAATCCAATTTCGAAAGTTACAAGTGGTGTCAAGAATTAGGTGCAGCTGAGCTTTCAGACCTGTTCTGCTACTGCCACATTTGTTGGCGCGTTCCTTTCAGGTGCATTATTTCTCTTCCAGATAAAAAAAAAAATAAAATTCATTGCACTATTTTTCTATGTCCTAACCTACTTGTCTATGGGTTCAACAGAGTTTGGAACCCTTGTGCAGAAGTTGCGAGTTGTAGCATGACAGTGCCAAGTTGATAAGAGGTTCATTGCTATTTGGGTTTTGTATTTGTTTTTTAATGATTATAAGTTTGAGTTTTTTCAGGACTATTTGAGATTTACATGGTCGTTAACTTTAAGATCCGTGAGATTAGTTGAGGTACACACAACCTGATCCGAACATCCATATTAATAAAAATAAATAAATTATCATCTAACTAATTATAATACACAAAATCATTGATAGTTTGTGCATCTAACATTACCAAATTTAATAGTTTTATTAACATAAATTTTCATCGGTCATGAATATTGAAAGGCAAACTTGTGCCTACTTTCTTTAGTAGAGTTTGATCAAACATGACATTTCCATTTCCACTTCCACTTCCATTTCCACTTCCATTTCCACGTTAAAATGTTACTTTCTTATCAGATATTATATCAGAGTGTAGATTATGAGATAGGCGGTATTTCCACTCCATTAAATTTCTGCATAATTATGGAAAAAAAAAACCGTTCTTGCACTTGAAGGATAAAGTGCAATTATCATCTAACTAAGCATAATGTACAAATCATTGATAGTGTGTGCATTTAACACCATTAAATTTAACATTTTTACCGACATAAACTTCCATCGATATTTACATTCATAGTCTATTGATAAGTATTTTACCAACGGGTTTACGGACAGAAACAGTCCTTCAAAAATTTCTGGTTTGTTGGTGAGTCTGTCAGTAATAAATTTAACGATGGATTTACAAATGGATAAAAAAATTTAAAATATCTAACAAAATATCGTATGCAATTTCCCTCATCATTCCTTCGGTATTCCCCTCGAGAATTTTTCCATATAACCCACATAATATCTAATGCAATTTCATCGGTGTTTTTATATGTCCGTCGGTATATCCGTTAGTAAATATAATATATCACTGACAGAATACCATCTATAATTTCATCGGAGAGTTAATAGTAGCAGTGACATTAGCAATAATTCTTCTCCAACTCTCTGAAATATACCAACGGATGTGGTCTGCCGGTAACCCTGTTAGTAATATTTTAAAATATTTTTTTTAAAAAATATTGAACATAAGTAGAAAAATAATTAAAATCAAATATAAAAAGAAGTTAAAATAATATAAAAATTAAATATTTATCACAAATTTAAACATTTGTACATTCAAATACAATAAATATAAAACAGAGGTGGTGTTGGAGGAGGAGACTGGTCGTCGCTGGGATCGTGGGCCAATAAAAAAAAGCACATGGATCACCCATGTGTGATTTCATCTCTATTATCACTCGGGAGAGTTCTTCATAATCCATGGTGAGTCGTTCGATTATGTACTTGTTGGTCTAATATCGCCTTGAACTCGGGAGTTTGAGTGCTCGAAAGTGATTGTGAGCATCTAATGATCGAGACACCACGAGCCATCTGCAAGCTCTTGGCCATAGTGTTAGAAAGTCCGCACACACGATATCTATCGGGCTCACTAGATGATCCTGCCTCCAACCACAAATCCAAATTGAATTCTGGATGGGTCGAAAGATCATGTTCATATCTCTCCTTCAAGTAGTTGTTATATGTATCATGGAAAGAAAAAATAAATTCATCAAATTGAAGGAAATAAAACTTAATAAAAAAATGGATGAAAACCAACATAACAAAGTGCTGAGCACAACTATCCACAAATTACTGCACCCTTTTTTGGAGGTCATCACTCTATGCATGTGTTTCAATAAAAAATTTCATCAGGCTTAGCTCAAGTCTAAGAACCGTAGTCTGCAAGATAAAAATGTTTTCAGTTATATATATATTTATAAAAAATAACAAATAAAAAAATGAAAGTAATAATAAAAAATCTTACCATCGTTTTGTATGTGAAACGAATGGAACAGTTCTGCCATTGTGCGTGGTAATGAAATCATGAACACTCCACTACCGATTCTCTGTATTGGACTATGACCGTCAAGTGAAACGCGTGGATGTCACATGCTGAATGTAGTCCGCCCATATAGCCTTTGAGATATATGGTGGTCTGAAATCCTTTCAATCCACCACGTCATTTCAGGCTGGAAGCTCGTTTTCTCTCACATATGTTTTTACTTTCTTTTGCGTCTCATGAAAAAATTAAATTTTAAAATTTGGAATAAAAAATTATCTTGATTTTGATCTTACGTAGTTGTAGCGTGATTCTATCAAACCCTCCTCGCAACATTATCATTAGTTTTCTATCATTCAAATTTTTCATTGCAGTAAAAAATTATAAAAGGAAAATTTTAGTAATTTCAATAAACTAACGAAATTAACATAATAAAAAAATATTTGTAAACCTGACTCAATTAAAACAATGTATCGACCTACAGTTTTTATTCAGGATGTTTGGAAACCTGACTCCATTGAAATAATGGAATTTCCATCGATGATTTAAAGGACGATGTCATTGTTCTTCCAACCTCAATATTTGTAAACCTGAAATTGCATTCGTTAAATAAAATTATTAATTATGTCGTTGTGAAAGCAAATCAAACTTACATTGAAAGGTCGTCCTTCCACTGGGCCTCATACTTGCAGGTAAATGAATACTCGATGTTGTAGCATCGCACTCGACAACCCCACGTTGTGAGTTAATGTTTGTGCCTCAGGTGCCTGTTCTTGGTCGGCACCTATTGACTCCTGGTCGTCAGTATTGTTGGTAAAAGAACTAGCAGTGATCCTGTCCTCACAACGTGCAATAGACTTTCCCTTAGGTATCTACACAAATTAATGGAAAAAAAAAACGATTTCTCTTTTCTAAAAACAATTCAGCGGCACTTGCCCTATACGGGAGACTAACCAAAATTTTTAAACCTGTAAATACACAACATGTATGTCATAAACCAATTGATTTTATTTAATTTCTTCCAAAAAATTAGAATAATTCAATTTCGCACAAAATTCTCTTTTTCTAAGTGGTAATATATTTAATCCTAAATTTACAAAAAATAAATCTAAATTAAAAAAAAATCAAAATAATAATTAAAATTAATCCTACAGATTTAATTGAAAGTAAACAAAAAAATTGGAAAAATAACTAAAATTCTTCAAAATAATGAATAAATTATTTAAATAACAACTAAAATACAAAATTGAACAAAAATAATGCAAAAAAAAAAAAAACAAATAAAGAAGAAAAATGAATGAAAAATTCTTACCTTTATGGCATGCTTAGTGTCGGTTGAGAATAAAAAAATAAAAAAGTATTGTTAAAAAACCCGAAACATAGAAAAATAAGATGAAAAATGAAGATAAACAACATGCATTGGGACGAGAAAAGAAGATGATGCTTGATGTCGGCTTGGGTCGTGAATGAAAATAAAAGAATGAAGAAGAAGAGAGAAAAAAAGAGAAGATGAAAGAAGAAGAATGAAGAAGATAAAGCCTCATCTGCTGTGCCTATAGTCTTTTTATATGAAGTTTTACCGATGAAATTATTGATGGAATATTAAATATTAATATCAATATCTTAAAATTTCTGTTGGTGATTCTATCTATGAAGTCAAGTTTAAATGTTCAATTCATACGAAAAATTTAGAAACTCCTTCAAATATTATTGATTATCTTCATTCCATTGGTAAAAGAGTAAACAGTAAAAAAGAGCGTTAATTACCAGCACATTGGAATTCTCATTTCGTCAATGATTCTGTTGGGGAACGTGTACCACAGTTAGAAAGGACATTAATTGTCAGCGCGTTGGAATTTCTATTCTGTCAGTGATTCTGTTGGTGAAAAAAGCATTAATTATCACCGCCTTAAGAAGTGAACAATTCCCATTGCCACTGAAATATACCGATGAAAACAATTCGTCAGTATATCTGTGTGTAATTAACACAATGAACAATGCTAGAGAGAAGGAGACCAATTCCTATCACCATTGGAATATACCAATAGAAATATTTTGTCGGTATATCCACATGTAATTAACACCATGAACAATGTTAAGGAGAATGGGAATAGTTCCCATCGCCACTAGAATATACCGATAGACACATTCTGTTGGTATCTTTATCAGTGTAAAACAATGTTTGATGACAAATTGTATATGTATTCCCTATCTATCAATCCTGTAAATACTTTAATTCACATCCGCACACACAACACAATAACATCGGTTCACATCATAATAATAAAATAAATATTTCCTTGTCATTCAATAATATATTAACATCACTGTCATTACATTGAAGTCAATTTTATCCATAAATATTACATTAGAGTTTATGACATTAGAAATTCATGTTGTGCAAATTAATCAGAATTGCCTTCTTCTTCATTGATTGACTCGTCCTCATCTTCATCGCAATCTTCAACATTGATTTCATTGCTATCATCATCTTCATCAACTTGTGTATGTCCGTTGGAGCTCAAAACATCATTCAAATCCTTAGCGTAAACATCAACAAAAGTATTATCTGTAATGTAAAAATTTGATTTTCCTTCTAAGTCATTAGATGAAGTAACTCGATATAGATCAACTAACTCACTAAGTCAAAAGACATCATCTCCCGTAGTTAATTCATCATTCCCATCCTGAATAACCTCGACACGACTCCTGGGTTTGGTTTTCACTACGGATAACCAACCAACTCTTGAACGACCCATACAGTATGGACATGTTAGTTTTCCATGCATGTTCCATCTAGAAACCATTTCATAAACAGGAAAATCATTGATAGTCCACATTAAAGCTGCCTTCATTAGAAAATTCTATTTCCTAGATACATCATAAGTCAAAGCTTCAGATGACCACAACTGCTTCAACTTATTAATCAATAATCGAATACAAACATCTATATTCTGACCCGGATTATTGTGACCGTAGATAAAAACATGAAATCCAGCCTCATACATATCTTCAGTGGCAAGTTATAAACCGTGAGTATCACTGACCAACAAAAATAAAGAGCAACAAATGACCTGGATGGATTGAATCCATCCATACATAACCCAAAACGCATGTTCCTTGATTCCATTGAAGATTGAGTATGCACATTGTTAAAGTATTTCCAGGCATCACCATCAGAAGAGTGCACCATCACTCCATCCACCACATCATATGATTGGTGCCATATCATAATGCTTAACAGTTTTTAGTGACATGAATAATCTTTCCACTCTCGGTGTGATTGAGAAGTATCTATATTTTTTGTGCTCGACAAGTGTAACATTCCCATTTCCAGGATCAAACAAAGCAATTATACCACCTAAATTTATGGGTAATTGTTTTTTTTTTTGCCGAATTATTTAAGGTTTACCAAAATTTCTACCAAAATTTCGGAAGAGTCTTCTCTTTACTGGGAAGGTCCAAAGTTATCGATAATTTATCTTGTACACATTTTATACTCATTCCGCAATCGTAACATATTCATATTGCATCGCAACCACAATCATTACTAGTCACAAGCATGGTAGCTCACATATTCATTTTTCCTTCTCATTTACAAACACATATAAAATGGTAGTCATACAAGGATAAGCAACATTAATATTACAAGCATAAAATAATAAGAATCTTAAATCTCGATGATTAATATAAAGAGATACTAATACAATTCGAGTCATATAATTACTTAGGGCAAAATACATTAGCATTAGAAACACTAATTTTATAATTAATACAAAAGGAATTAGAAACATGAATTTCCTAATTCATACAAAAAGAATTAGAAACCTAGGACACTACTCTTGGTATGAATGTGAAAAACCTGCAATATCAAAATGTGAAAATAATTATAATAAAAGTAAAAATACAGTAGAGATGAGGGAGAGTCACAAATACATGTATCTACATATATAATTTGACTATTCGATAGTACACAGTCATAGTTGTCCTAGAAACCCACACTTAAATTTTCCCTTTACTACATCTAGGGCTTATCATTCCGTAACCCACTTATGGTTTCCCTTTTTACAATTATTATATATTATTCTTCACCGGGTACACCCATCATACAACCTTGTCCTAAATTTGGGGAGGTTACTGCCGACACTAACAATTCCTATTAGTGTCATTAGTCGCCCTTACCGGACCGACTAATCAAATCCTTGGTAATGCCGGCACAAACTTACCGGTTGGTACCATTAACTATTTTCAACCCCAAATAGTCAATCAATTCTTTTCGGCCTTACCTTGGAGATTTTTACGTGTTGATGCCAAGATCTTTTGACATCATTAACTTCCTTCTTGGGAAGCTAATCAAATTATCATAGGCTTATTGATACCGATAATATCCGTTGGGATCATTAACTATTCTTAAAACGAATAGTTAATCAAGTTCAACATTTATTATATTTCCATCAAGATCTTGTCGATGTTCACAATTCTTGCTAACATCAATAGCCACCCCTATTAGGGATCGGCTAATCAAGTTCAAAAGCGATCATTTTAGGTTTATCATATAAATCATTATTCGGAATCAAAGTCCATGAGTCTACAACCAAAATTAGATTTCGATCCACGTCTATTTCACCATATCTTTCCTTTCTTTAGCCATATTCACAAGTATTAAACTCTAATATAAATTTGAATTACTAAATTTACTATCAACTAAGGAGAGTATAGGTATGGAACACCTACCTGCCATCGATGCTCATTTTGCACTCCCTTGTTGTTGTTGTACTCTCCTCGCGGTTCCTCCTGAATTCACAAGTACACCACATTAGTTCATGTCTAATTTTCATTTCGCAAATAACAAGGCAACAACAACAACATTTAATATTTACATTTCATTGTTTTAAATCATTACACACATCATCAATTTCATTTTCAAATATGGTTTACCCCCTTGCTGTGTTAAGATTCGATGTTACAAAATTTTTGGTGGGAAGGAAACTGGTCTCTTCCCCTATTGCAACTAACATTTTCCATTTTATCAATTCTCGCTGAATCTGCCAATAGGGGCGGCAGTTCGACTTTTCCTCATATATTTACCTATATCTGGAGCTCCAGAGCACCAAATCGAGTGAGGTCAGATTTGTTGGAAAGCTAACATCTCGGGCTATAATTTCTATGAAGAGATGTTTCTCATATTTTGTCATTTTGAGGCCCGCATACCCTTTATAATTGTAGTGATGAATCTGTCGAGGATTCATCGGCGATTCCTAAGTGAGTTTTCTACTATAACTGGTTCACGCATAAAAATATATAACACACCAGAATTCTTCTTCTTCCCTTCCATTTGGCTTTTGGCTGAGCTTAGTCTAAGGGGACTAAGGATTCCCTTTTTGTATCTAGTTGATTTTTTTATACCTCATTCACTCATTGTCCATATTCTACACATATTATAAGTGTTCATCAACCCAAATTTTAGAATTCATTTCCTTCCCCATTCCATCCTCACATGGTCGACCACTTAAGCTTTTGAGTTAATGATTTTTCTTTAATAATTTTATGTGTTTTTCATGTTCAGAACATTTTTTGTTAGCTTAACTAACATCATTCCATCAATTTCTACATTTCCCCTAAATTTTCCTTAAAAAACCCTAATTTATAAAATCTAAAATTGGTGCATAATTCCTACTTAATTGTTAATTTGTTTTACACAATTAAGTCTGGTGTCCATACCTTGAGAAATTTCAGAATTTTAGCTCAATTTAGTTGAAGATTTTGGTCTCTCCTCACATGCTTGCAGCCGACCCCTTCTCCCTCTTTTTCTTCAATTCATGCACTTGTTTTCCTTGTTAGAATCCTTGTTATTGGTTGTTTTATCTACTTAGGGGTCATAGGTTTGTATAGTTCTAGGTGATTTGGTTTTTTTCCCTCTCTTTTAAAGAAGCAAAATCTTCACTCTCCCCTTTTTTCCTTCACGTTTCCAACCAACCATAAAAAAGGAATGAATGGGGTATTTAGCCCCCATTCTTCCTAATTATACATTGGCCCTATTGCTTCTATTTTTTTACAAATTGAGTCATTTTCCTTATGTCCTTCATATTTTCTCATTTAATTTCTTAATTATTACTTTTATTTATTATATTTTTTTGTTTCGAGATTTTACAATAAGAGTCCTTCCCCTGCTAGTTCTGGGTTTATAACGAGAATGCCCACATGTTCTACACTCAGTCGACACTGTATTTTCAATGCAGTATAACATGTAGAAGTTTGGACATATGTTAATTTTCTGGTATCCTGGACCAAGGGTTTGATCATGGACTTAACATCTCTTTTAGCGTATT
Source organism: Populus x sibirica (assembly GCA_019202695.1). Classification (NCBI taxonomy): domain Eukaryota; kingdom Viridiplantae; phylum Streptophyta; class Magnoliopsida; order Malpighiales; family Salicaceae; genus Populus; species Populus x sibirica. The sequence continues at coordinate 383,194 of JAGMVL010001966.1, forward strand.
CCTTTCAGGTAAAATGCTTCTCGCCCATTCGACAATTCTGTCATAACCGGCATCACTCAACTTATGATCCGACCTGATGGTGAACACCTGTGCAATGACTGATAATTTACTATGATTTGTGTAACCATCCCATAATTGTTCGTTGCAATCTTTTAAAAAATCAAAAAATTTGGTCGCATCCGCATTACGTTTTTCATATATGATTGGACATTGACTGACATGACTCTGATTCATTCCCAATTCATCCATAACTATATTCCTATAAGGATTACTTTTGTCATTTACAATTCCATCCACGGTGCTAGCACTAGAAATTGACTTAACAATCATTTCTACTATATACATACCAACATATGTATTTCTCTATGAACCCTTTTTTTTTTGTAGAAGATACATCGTTACAATATCTGGATCGATAATGTTTTTTCCTTACATCTCTTGCATAAACATCTAATACCACATCAACTAATATTTCTCGGATTAGATAATATGTAATTAATAAAACCCTGAACCCTATTATAGTAATCCATCCTCCGCAACCCCTAGGGTAAATCTCAATACATCCATTAACGATCATCCATTACTTATATTAAACCTATTTAAATAATGATAACAACATGTATTAATTAACTACGTTAACTAAATAAATTTTTAAAATTATTGGTTTAGCTCAATCTTATTCAATCAATTTTAATAGTTCTTTTAATTTATTATCAATTATATATCTACATAAATTCAAATTTCTATACATTCACAAAAAATTACAACTCGAAAATAAAATTAAGAAAATATAAAAACAAACCAGTTAAATGAGCCATTATTTATTTCATCACAAAACACTAAAGTCTAAAATTCAACACAAGTTTCATCAATTTACAAAAAAATACAAATTTTATGAAATCTAAAATAAACTGTAACATGTACAAATCTTAAATCAACACAACAAAATTGTATGAGAAAAAAAATTATAAAACAAGTAAACACCCAAACAAAATACATATACTACAAAAATATGCAAAACAATTACCATTTAAAAATTGTGTTCAAATAAAAAAAAAAGGAGTAGATTTGCTTACTTATGGTGGAGAATCCTCAATAAATTTTAAATTAGAACATGGATGCTGAGAAACCGAGTGTTGTGGTGGTTGAATTTGTTATGGGAGGTCGAATTATGTTGAGATTAAGGGGGTGGGAGGGGGCGGTGTTTGTTGCAAAAAAAATGCATAAGGAAGAAGGATAAATGGGAGAGGGGGGAGAGGATGGTCGATCTCCATGTCATAAATTAAAAATTACCAATGACATTACCAACAAAATTATTTTGTTAGTAACTTTGTCGGTCATTCTGCCAGTAAAAAGTGTCACATCACTGTATGATTTGACCTTTTGAATCCCGTTGTAATATCGTTTGTAATTCCATCCGTATATACTGAGGGATTATTTTCGTCGGTATATTTATGACAAACTTTATCATCGTTAAAAGTTACATGTCATTGTACTTTTTTGGCTTTTTTATTTCTTCTTTTCCCACTACAATTCTCTAGGTATATACCGACGAAATGTTTTCGTTGGTGTTTACCAACAAATATAGCGATGGAAAAGTCTGTGGGTAAAATGCATTGCAATCTACAGATGAAAAAATACTATCGGCATTTCCGTTTGTATTTGTCAAATTTCTGTTAGTGTAAAAACCTAAACATTGTGATTTAGAGATCAGTACTTAGACGCTACTAAACAAGAGAAATGAACTCTTTGTTTGGTCGACAAAGGAAATTCTCTTGCATGGTATTTCCAACTTTGCTTTTACCACAAATAATTGGCAGCGTCGATCCAACTTGCATGGTTATGCAAAAATTTGGTTTCATGTTTTTTTAAAGAGGAAATTGATTTTAAATAAAGAGTTTTCTTAGTATAAATACATACTCAATCAATATCCGGATACACACAAAAAAACACTAAATAGCTTCCTTGGATTTTGGTTTTTATATTTATTCAAAAGATTTAATTAAGCTATTAAACTTTTTAAATCTTATTTTTGCAAGAAACAATAAGAAAGAGTTGTTTATGAGACTATCACATTGTGCGAATACACTTGTGGTGGATGTTAAAAATAGAGTACCTCATGCAACAAGGACATTCTCCAGGGGTCCGTGAAATAACCTTCAAGGACACCATTTAATATGTGATTCCACTGTGTGCTTGTTTTTTTGGTTACCCAAAAATATTTTCCAAATTATTTCAAGTGGATAATCAAGTATTTGTAGCAACTAAAATACTACACCATACCTATCGTATTGAACCTTTTAATGGTTTTAATTTTTAGAGATCACAACCTATTTTGGATTTTGTTAAAATTGCATTAATTTAATGTTATAATTGACTTTTTATCCCCGTTTTCCAACATATTTTTTTTAAAAAATATTTATGAAAAACAAAACATTAAATTAAAGAGAGTGAAACAACATGCAAAAAAGAAATATGGACCAAAATAAATATAATAGTTTGAGGCCTTTTATAAAACAACATGGAGATAAAAAGATAATGAGATGAGGATATAGGAATAAAAAGAAAGTAAAAAATAAACAAAGAAGAGGCTAGATCAAATACACAAAGAAAAAAAAAATAGAAATGACATAAAACACAAAAAGATTCACGAGAGAAGAACTAGAGATAAAAAAACATCATATAGAGAAACTAGAGATAAAAAACACTTCCACCAAAACATTCTCGAAGAAAACCAAGAAAAGAAAAGTAGAGAGAAAAATTCATAGAGAAACCAAAAAGAGAGAAAAAGATCAAAGAGAGTAAGAAAGAAAAAGAGAGAAAAAAAAAACAACAATTCTTCTTGAAAAAGTTAGGCGTTGACACATTACCTTTTCCCCTTTAGTTTTTTTTCCTTCCTTTTCTTCACCTACACCGGATTCTCGCATCCTTCCCCTAATCATACTCCATCTTCATCATGTTGCAGCTTTCTCTCCCCACTAAACAACATAAGAACCCAATCATATTGACCAAAACAACATCCCTCTCTTCTCCACCGCAACCTTTAGCCACCGTGCCGCCATATCTATAAATGCCAACTTGTAACTGTCTCTATAGTCTTTCTTCCATATCATAACCCTCCTTCTTTCTAGTCTCCACATTGTTAGTCACCATCATAAAACCCAACATTAGCACCATGTCTATAGTGCTCATTCCTTGTAAAACCTCTGGGCGAAAAATTATAAATTGAATAGTTTCATGTAGAATAAAAAGAAATAAATTTGTAACTCTCGATTGGGTTATCAGATAATTCTGAAAATTTACATGGAGACTTCTAATATGATTCCTTATCTTGGGTTAAAATTTCAGAATTTTTAGAGAAATTCTGAAATTTGATGAAAAATCATAATTTGACTAGTTTTATGTTATTGGACGTAATTTTAAATCCGATCATCAGATTGAGCTGAAATTTTATGAGAAACCTTAAAATATATTAAATAAAATCTGGTTAAAATTTTAGGATGAACGAAGCTCGGTAGTGCTATCAAAGAATAAGGACCGTCAAATGGAAGCAAAAAGACTCATTAAGGGTAAAATAGTAATTTGCCATTAAAAATAAAACAAGGCAGCCCCTTTTTTGTTATGAACTGCCGACTGGGTAATAACAAATGTGGAAAGAAAAAAAAGAAAGAAAATAAGAGAAGAACGTGAGAAGTTAAGAGAAAAACAAGAAAAAGTGAGAGAGAGCTTGAAAACTTGTAAGATTAAAAGACTTGGAACATTAAATTAAGGAAGAACCAAGTGAAGGAAGATATAAGAAAGGTGAGGAGGGCTGGCCACACTAGGAGGAGAAGAAAAGTTTGGAGAACTTAGATTGGTAAGCATGAAAAGTTTAGATTCTTACTTGAATGAAGTGTTTTTGGGTTTATTTGAGTAAGTTATCAAACAATGACAATTAAATTTGATTTAATTTCTCATAATCTTGATTTTTTTAAAATTAGGGTTCTTATGAGAATTTGGGGATTTTGAGAAAAATAGTAAGCATGATGGAATTGAGGTAGAATAGTATAGAAATAATGAATGTAAGTAGTAATTAAGAAAGAAATTGAATAATTTTGAAGAAAAGAACTTGTAATTAAGGATGAGGATATATAGGAATGAGGTTTTGATTGTTTTATATTTGAGAAATGATGTTCTTTATCTTATTTGAAGTATTCAAAATATGAACAAGTGAAGAAACATCATAAGAATGTGAAAAAAAAGGAATAAATAAATGGTAGGAAAAGTTCATGGGAGAATTCTTTAAGTGAGTTAAAAGAAAAAAATTGATTAAAACTATATGTTGAAAATGAGGTGACAAATGAATGAAAATTTTGGTGTAAAGCCCAATTAAATAAAAGATATTACGTGCTTCAAATTTAGGCACGAGGAGAAATGATAATGGATTAATAATGTAGTGCAATCTGATTGATTCGGGAGTTGTACCAGGAGCGGGGCATCGGGGCGGAGGAGCCGGGCCATCATGAGCAGACGATAAGTGATTCATCATTTTCTTTTAAAATTCAAAGTTCCATTATTAGTTATGAGTTATTTATGACATGTTGATATGGAAGAAGTAGATGAAGAAATTGTTGGTATTATAATTGAATTACCGATTGGTATGGAATTACCGGTTCGTTAGTATGAATTACCGGTTGGTTAGTAGGAATTACCGGTTAGTTGGTATGAATTACCGGTTAGTATGAATTACCGGTTGGTTAGTATAGAGTTACCGGTTGGTATGGAATTACCGGTTGTATTGGCTATTTATAGAGAATAGCCGGATGTTGGGTAATTCGTATGGAATTACCGATTATATTGGCTATTAATAGAGAATAGCCGGATGTTGGGTAATTCGTATGGAATTACTGGGTGTATTAACTATTGATAGGGAATAGTCGGATGTTGGGTAATTCGTATGGAATTATCAGTTGTATTGGCTATTGATAGAGAATAGCCGGATGTTAGGTAATTCGTATGGAATTACCGGTTAGATTGGCTATTTATAGAGGATAGCTGGATGTTAAGTAATTCGCATAGAATTACCGATTTGATAGTTGGCTATATAAGAGGGTTAGCCCGGTTTGAGATAAAATTTGTGAATTACCAAATTAAAAATTAAGCAATGGGTGTTGGTTACAGAGGTCCTATAAGTATAGGATTAATAAATTATGAATGGGTTATTAATGTTGATATATAGTAAGTTGGTGATGAAAGATAATTTGATATATTTTGAAGACTTGTGAACATAATAGCTTTATCATCTTAAATGTGTTATCTTCCTTATTTCTTATTAATGTTATGTATACGTGGTTTTCACGAGGTGATACGGAGCGTTAAATATGGGCTTTGTGTTTTAATGCATTTTATTTTATGGGATGTAATATATTTGCTTTATATGTAATTTGTATTATATGTAGATTGTAATATATGCATCATGAAGATGTTTTGCTTTTGGTACTTATATATTTAAAATGTATGAGTAAGGAACTAATATTATTAAACTATTCAAAAAGAATATTTAGTAATTATAATCATGCATGTTTAAAAGATTAATGCATGTTAATGTAATAATTAGTTCAATATGAATCTTTTGAGTTTATAATTGTTTGTAGTTAATGTGTTATTTGTTGATGAAGTAAGGTTGAGAAAATACAGTGAAGTATAGTTATGTGAAATATTATTTGATGAGATAGGATATGATCCAGGATGGTTAGATCAAAGTGGAAGTTTTGAGTATGGTGATTGAATGAAGTCTAGTCGATAACTTGGTAACATCAGAAAACAAAGAAAACTCTGTCGAAATTTCAAAAAAAAATCTCATAATCTTAGACATACTATTCAATACTTGATATTAGTAAAGAAATGTTTGAGATTTTATGACATTATAATATGAGGGTGTTACATTCCTAGTCGTAGCAGCAATCAAGGGAGCATGTGCAAAATGTGCACAATAGCTTGGAGTTGATCATCCAAGACTATGACTCAATGTGCAATATATTCCCTACAACTTTCAGAGGATTTGCACGTGCTTGGTATAACAACCTGGAACCAAACTCTATTGTAGGTTTCATTGACCTATGTGTCAAGCTAGTGACACGTTTTAGCACTAGAATACTCGTAAAAAAAACCTCCACAGAGCTTTTCAGTGTTGCCCAAGAAGAGGGTCAGTCTACACGAGCATATTTGAGGAGATTCAACATAAAGATGCTTAAGGTGGAAGAATTGATTGAGCCAATAACCTTAGAAGCCTTAATAAGAGGAGCAAAGAAACATGCCATCTAGAGAAAACTTTATGTTTTACCAAATAGAAGCTTGTCCAAAGTAAAGCAATTCATGGAAATTCATATACAGGTTGAAGCGACTAGTTTACTTTGGAATGGACTTCCTTGTTTTCACAAGGACAACCAACATTAATGATCTTCCAAGTGAAGTAATCAAGGTATTCGAAGCCAACATCTTAGTGCCACCTTTATGACATGTTTTCTCCTAAACTCTCTCATACCTATCACTCAAATCACCTCAGGATGTATAATCCTTGATAAGAATGTAAATTTCTTATATATAAATGACTTATTCAAGATGAATTTTCATTTTCTCCAGGTGATTCCTAAAAGCTGTAGCCCTAGCAAAGTCCCGGGGGATGGCATATGTTCTTCTCATGGGAAATCTCTAAGGGATGGACATGGTCTTCCTAGTGCTATATGCACCAATCTTCAATTCATGAATTTAGTCTTCCTAATGCTATATACACTACTCTTTATGGAATGAACTTGGTCTATACAATGCTATATACACCAATCTTCATGGGATGAACTTGGTATCTAAGGGATGGACTTAGTCTCCCCAATGTTATATACCCCACTCTTCATGGGATGAACTTGGTCTCCTCAGTGCTATATGTACCACTCTTCAAGAGATGGACATAATCTTCCCAGTGCTATATGCACCACTCTCCATGAAAGGACTTTGTTTCCCCTGACAATGCTGGGAAAGCTACAAGCTCCCACTCTCCAAAGAATCTATAATCACTTAGAATTTTGTAAGTATAGGTTTGCCGTCTTAAGGTTTCACACAACCACTTAGAAATATTTCTAAGTATGGGCTCCTTCCCTATGTCTTTCTCTTACCCTTCAGGGAAATTTTTAAAGTATGATTTCCTTCATGCCCTCTATATACTCAAAAATTCTTTCTCTAACAATGGTGTATGCCCCTCCACATGGGTTCTCCGGTATATTACCCAAGGTTTCCACCCCTTTTATCACACGATGAAGATTCAACGAATTCATCATGGTAACTAAGTATTTTTACAAGTCTTTGCGTATCAATATCATAAAGACTTGGGGGGGGGGCTACTGATAAACCCAACTTTAAGGGGCCTAAAAAACCCTTAAGATCCTCCTCCTTTATGCACGCCAAAGTGAATGGCCATCATTTCTTAGGCATGCCCAAGGGAATAACCATGCCTAGAGAGGGGGCTTGGTAGTGTGCCAAGCCCGACCACACGGGGCTTAAATCTCTCATGACTCATAATCTTTTAACTGGATAATGAGTGGAATACAACTCACAATGCAATTCAAAATATCATAAAGAGAAAGTTATCCTCCAGTCTTTTTTCTCCACAAAGCACAAAACTCATGGGCTATAAATACGCCGTGAGACCTTCATAACAAAGGTTGACAATCTTCATTCTTTATTGCATATATATTTTCAAAGCATCTCTCTCTATAATATTATTGTATTTTCTCTCTCTAAAAAGATACTTATTGAAGAATCAAAGAGTCCCACCTCCACTAAAGGAGACCTTTTAGAGGTACTAGCTGCAAACCACCTTTGCTTACAAAGCACCTAACACAAGTTATCAAACATCTTGGCTATGGAGAATGAATGAGATTGTTATGACAAATTGATTAACTGATTATCTAGCCCGGGAGTTCTATTTCAAGGCTACTTGGATTTTTAGGACATCATCATTTATATTTGCTATTTGTTGTTGATTTAGACAAGTACAGCTAGAACGAGCTGCTAGAGTGCTGCTGTTTATGTTGGGAGAGGCTTGATTATTGTTTTATTGTCTTCTATTACATCTGGTTGTTGCTCCGAAAAAAAAGGATACAAGTGCTTTTTTTCCTGGTTTTTCTACTTTGAAAATCAGGCGTTCTTTGGAGGGTTGATCAATATTCTTCTTGTTACTATTGCGTGTTTGTTGCTAGTTTGTTTTATTGTTACCAAAAATAATGTTGTGTTTTTTACTGTAAAAAAGATAAAAGGCTGCAACATTTTTTTCGTTAATTAACCTGAGCTCTAATACCAATTGTTGAAAAAAAAAAGTATTTAGAACATCCCAATCTTTATTGATTAATTCACACTCTTATCAAGACACTCATAATTCTAAATATTTTGGCCTTTATATTTATAGAAAGATTAGTCCTCTTAAGATTTATTTATTCGTACTTGAATTGATCACAAAATATATCTTTCTTGTTGTGGAGGTTTTTGGTCTTCGGGATGCTCTTTTTCCCAATTTTTGATTTATTGCTGAATAGCTTACTAAATATATCCCCAACTGTTTTCATTCCTTACCACCATTTCTCTTTTGATTTTGCGCAATAGTTTCATTGGCATGCTACTGTGCAAAATATTCCTTCTGCTTGTAGTTTTTTTTTTTTTTTTTTTCCTTCTCTTGCCTTGGTCCTCTATCCAAGTTAGGTTGTTTTATGCCTTTGTTTGCTTTGCTTTATGACCTCAACCGGACATGCAAAATACTGGGTCAATGACCTTTAAGTGTTGTAAAGTATGCAGAGATGGTAATGGAGCCTTGAGTGAGAGTAGCAATGTCGCATTTTAGTTTGAAGATTCTTGGATTGTTGCTTTGAGAGAAACGATCCTCAAGATCGAGCCATACATCACAGGGGCAAGCATGATAGATTAAACTGTTAACAATGGATTTATCAATGGAATTGAGAATCCATAGTAAGACCATGTCACTACAACGTTCCCATAGTTGAGTTTCTGCTACATAAGATTTTGGCTTGGAGAGAGTACTGTTAACAAAAACCAATTTGTTTTTGGCATTCAAGGCCATTTTCATTGCCCTCTTCCAGGTAGGATAATTGTTACCATTAAGAAGAGTGGAGACTAGAATGGCACCTAGATAATCAGCGGAATGAAGGAAATATGGTGAGGATATGTCTTGAATAGATGGAGATGTTAAAGAGAAGGCTGCCTGGGATGTGGTATTTGCAATGGTTGCAAAAAAACGTTAAAGAAATATGCTTAGAAATATGAAGAGAACGTGCTCTGATACCATGTAAAGAGAAGGGAATTGTTCTGTTCTCTCTTATTATTTCTGCATGGTTACAGTAGGTATATATTACATGAGGAAGGAAACACGATCCTATATATTAGCTAATGAATGTTGAATATCTGCTAATGATTCCAAGGATCAAGCCTAAATATATATGCTAATAACTGTACAATAATCTATAGATGGAAGGTGAATATATGTTGCTAATAATTATTGTTTTATTGTCTTCTATTACATCTGGTTGTTGCTCTGAAAAAAAAGGATACAAGCTGCTTTTTTTCCTGGTTTTTCTACTTTGAAAATCTGGCGTTGCTGGAGGGTTGATCAATATTGCTGCTGTTACTATTGCGTGTTTGTTGCTAGTTTGTTTTATTGTTACCAAAAATAATGTTGTGTTTTTTACTGTAAAAAAGATAAAAGGCTGCAACATTTTTTTCTGTTAATTAACCTGAGCTCTAATACCAATCGTTGAAAACAAAAAAAAAACAAGTATTTGGAACATCCCAATCTTTATTGATTAATTCACACTCTTATCAAGACACTCATAATTCTAAATATTTTGGCCTTTATATTTATAGAAAGATTAGTCCTCTTAAGATTTATTTATTCGTACTTGAATTGATCACAAAATATATCTTTCTTGTTGTGGAGGTTTTTGGTCTTCGGGATGCTTTTTTTCCCAATTTTTGACTTATTGCTGAATAGCTTACTAAATAAATCCCCAACTGTTTTCATTCCTTCCCACCATTTCTCTTTTGATTTTGCGCAATAGTTTCATTGCCATGCTACTGTGCAAAATATTCCTTCTGCTTGTAGTTTTGTTCTTCTTTTTTTTCCTTCTCTTGCCTTGGTCCTCTATCCAAGGTAGGTTGTTTTATGCCTTTGTTTGCTTTGCTTTATGACCTCAACCGGACATGCAAAATACTGGGTCAAAGGCTTTTGTTTCTTGATACAATTTTGGTCTAAAAGTAGCATCTATTTATGTTTTTAAAGAACAAGGCATCTATATATATATATATATATATATATATATATATATATATATATATATATATATATATATATATGGTATTTGTAAAAACAAGAAGAAAAAAAAAGATATTTGTCGATGAATATATGGCGATCTAGATACATGTCAACGAGAGAATCCAATTTCCTTCATTTGGTTTCTCTGCATATTGATTTATTTTTTCACAAGATAGATGTAATTACCACTCTATATGCCTAAGGATAATGATTTTTTATTTATATCCAAAATTAATTTGGAGGATGTAGCAGCCATTTGGAACCTTCAATGAAGCCAAGAGAAATGAAGGGTGCTACTTGACCAGGGGTTAGCTGCTTGCTCGCTTTAGCACGGGCTGCGGGGTTAGCTCCTTCCCCCTTGCACTTGTATTCTCCAAATAAAGCAGTCCTGAAAGCAATGGCTCGTGTATATTAATAAAACATTCAATCCCTAAAATTTAATGATTCCACTCTCAAAAAATTGTAAACTTAATTTCATCTAATTAATAATTAGGGTCCATATCTTTCGTTCATTAAAAATAATAAAAACCCTTTTGATTTATTTTTATTTTTATAATAAACAAGCTTGAAATTAATAAAATTAAATCTCATTAAAAAAGTATTGGGTTAATATCTCATGATAAAAAAAAACAATGACAATGAAAATAGAAGGGACTTGTTCTATTTTAAAATAATAAAAATTCAGTTTAATATTGTTTTTTAAACATTTATTTTATTTATTTTATGTTTTTATCTCTGACCGGGCCAACTTATCCCTTACCCTCTGGAGCTCTTCCTTTTCGATATCCAGCTCGGCTATTTTGGAGTTAATTTGACCGTAAAGCTGTCCATGTAGTCTTGACATTCTTGACGCTCTTGCTTAGCCTTCATCGAGCTCCTCTTCCATCTTGAAGTAGTGGCTTCTCATCTCTTTTAACTCTTCTTCTCGTATCTCAAACTTCGATTGTAAAGCCATCATCCTTCCTTTCGAAGACTCGGCTCTCTTCCGGTAATCTCTCATATCGGACTCTGCCGCCTTTCTTGAACTTCTCTCTTCCTCCAATTGCATCATATATTGAGCTCGATCCTTCTTTCCTCTTCTATGTCGAGATGGGCTAGCCGATTTTTCTCTTTTTCAACTTCTACCTTCTTTAAAAGCGGGCTCCTTCCCTTCTTCAAGGAATCCATCACCTCTTTGTCAACATTCATCTTGCCTTTTGTTGATCTCTTAAACTTTGCCAACTCTTTTTACGTGAGCCCATTCTTCTTAACCTCATCGTATTCGGTCATTCGATTCTTTAACTCGGCTGGACCCCTTTTGCTATTTCTTCAGCTACCTCGACCCTTTTCGCCATTCCTTTAAAGACGCTAACTTGTTTATCCTGTTTTTCCAAGCTGGCTGGTTCAAGTAAACCCTCATCGTGTTTTCTTCTTCTAATTGATTTTCTAACGTTCGTTCTTTGCCCTTTGCTCTTCTTTGAGATCGATTCTACATTGTTCTAGCTGCTTTCTCAACTCTTCCTCAATATCAGTCCTTTTCCTTTTTTGTTGCTCTATTGTGGATTCGGATGTTTTGGAATTGAGAAACCCTTCACTTGAAAGCTCTTCGTTCCTCCAAACTGCATAGTTCGGTGAATGATGTTTCAAATGTGCTCCTTCTTGCCTTTTCACCCTCAATGGTCTTTCCCAATCTTGTCGAATAAGTTCCATCTCCTCGAGGAAAGGTTGGTGCTTGAATAAACCGACAAAATCGGCTAAACCCGAGTTCTTGGTGCATAGCGCATTCCACCCAAGCGCCTTGTTACTAGGGCGGGCGCGTAACTAATGTACCCGGTTACACCAATCAAAGGAACCCATATCTTGTTTCCATGACTCATTGTGCAAATGGTATTGTTCATCCATGGTGCTTTCCATTTGAAGTTGCTCCTTGGCAATCTTTTGCATATTTATCTATCCATGCTTTCTCATCCCAATTCTTCCAAGTCTCATCCATGGTAACCTTTAACGGTCGCAGTCAAACCACCAAAAGTTGTTAAAGATGTCCCTTGGTGTTTCGATATGATTGATAATCCATAAATACAACATAGGAATGCAACATCTCATGGCTCCTTTTCCATACGTTCTGCAGTGGTTGAGTGATAACATGGTTTCTCCCAAAATGGCTGACGAGGGATTGATCCGGTCACGCTCGTATTCTATGAAGACACTTGCTGCTTCCAAACTGATGACTCCGATCTCGGAAGGGAACAATACTAGCCCAAAAATGGCGAAGGCCACCAACCTGTATCGTTCCTCTCCCAACTTGCCTTCTTCAGCATTTTTCTTCATTCGAGCTTCAATGACCTTCCATTTGAAACCCCCTCGGCGACTCTACATTGGCTAATCTTCCCCAAGCCTAATAAAGCGACTACCTCGAAGCTTGTGTCTTCAAATCTTCGCCTTAGGTAGATCCTGTGGTCGTTGTTTGGAAAATCTAAAATCCTTTCATATTCCTCCAAAGTCGGTGTCATATCAATGTTCCCAAAGGTAAAACTCCGATAACTAGGATCCCAAAAATTCAGTAGGGCTTTGATTGATGTTGCTTGTACGGGTAACCTCATTAGTTGTGCAATTCTCCCATATCGCCTTTCAAAAATCGTCTCATCAATATATTCCATAATAGACACTAACTTCCCCAAGTCATTTACCATGTGATTTATCTTGGTAATGCAAGGCAACCTACTAGCATCGATTCTTGGACATTTTCCTTCGATTACTTGAGTCAACTCGGATTCTTGCCCAAACTCTTGGAAAGATAGGTACTCGGTCATGATTTCGGCTCAAAAACCTGGATTGATGAATTTAACATTATTAATCATGATGCAAATGAACGTAAGATAGATATCCTAAGGACAAGTTCTATTTATTAAGTGAGAACGGGTAGGTTTTCTATCGGGTCTTGAAGGGTCTCATATACGCCGGTGACGTTCTTCGTAAAGACGGTATGGGGGCGTTGCAAGGGACAAGTTAAAGGTAAGTATACCCACCATCACCAAGCGAGGCACTCGAGATATGAGTTGGGTGTTTCACGCATCCGAACCCCGACCAATAGTCATAGGGCGGATCGCTACTCCCCCTCCTAACTTAAAGCTTGTGTGTGCTTCTCAAAATCAAAGTATGTGATGCATGTGACAGTTCTATACAAATGCATGAACAATATTGCGAAAAAATATTTAAAGTATATAAGCGAGATAACAAAAGGAAAGGCAAATTAACAATAAACACATGAAAACACAAATAAATCGAGACAAAAACAAAGCTTAGTCCACAAGGTCCCCAGTGGAGTCGCCATTCGTCACGGGGTGCGCGGCGTCGCGGCGAGTATTCCACTTTTAAAATCTAGGAAAAAGTATGGTATCTATTTGACAAACGTGGGGGAGACAAAAAATATTGTCTTTTGTTGGTAGGAAATGGAATGGGAGTCGCCACCTAGTATTTTGGTCACTAGGAACCCTAACTGGTCTTAGAGATTGGGTACGGGGATCTGGTTGCGTAAAGGGAAGGTATTAGCACCCCAAATACGCCCTACCTAAGGTAAGTTTGCATTGTTTAACCGTCGATAAGATTCTAGGTCTCGTTGTGTTTCCTAGTTGTTGGTCCGTCTATGGTTCAAGAAAAGTCCTCCTCAATAAGGAGATCCTTATCTTATCGGGTAAAGCCTTAACCGTTCTAACGTCAATGTAAAAAAAACATATTTAATCAGGAATACGTTTTACGTATAAATTCGTAATCCCACATACTAAAGGAAGACAAAAGATTTTTTTTAGAATTTTTGAAATATTGGCCTAGTTCTCATGGCTTTAATAAAGCTGGTTATTAAAGCCCAAAATGCATGCTAATACATATATTGTTTTTTGAAACTTTCTTTGTTGTACGAAAATATGATGTTATAATATTTATATATATATATTGGAGATACTAGGCCGTATTTTAAAACAAAACATTTTTTATTATGTATATTTTTTGATATTTTGACGCAAATCGGGTATTTTAATACCGGGTTGGTATTCTTACAGTATAAAAATACAACCAAATATTAATCCACTTTAATAAAAATATGCGGGAAAATCAACAATATTTTTAAAGATATTTAGAAAATTTTTGAAAGCAAAAGACATTTTTTTATTTTGAAAATGTTTGATGTTTTGATGAAAACCGGGTATTTTAATACCGGATTTGTATCTTTACGTATAAAAATACAAACCGATATTGATCAAAATGCGGTAAAACTTACGAAAAATCACGTATTTTTGCAAATAATTTTCGAAGAAAATTATTAATTTTTCTATATATATCTAGATATGAATAATACAACACACAATATAATATACATAATATATAATATATAAATTGGGGAAATTTGGGTCGGACCAACGAACCGGGCCGGACTCGGCCCCAAAATATGTCGGGCGAAATCTCGGCCCAACAAGAATCCGATATTTCTTTTCGGGCCGGACCCGCCCGGAGAAAGGCTGGGCAGGATTAGCCTGGCCCATCAACAAAACCATTTGGGCGAACAAGTCGGCCCAAGACAAGAATCCAACGGGGGGAATTATTTTCCCCCCTTCCCGCATGCGGAATATGCGTTACGCATGCGGGAACAAAGAACGGATTGATGCACAAAAAAGGGGGGGGAGAAGAGCACCGGCGTGGAGGAGGCGGTGCGTTCTTGTGGAAGCCGGTGGCGGCTGCGGTGGAGTCTCGGTCCCACTGGAAGAAGGAGGAGCGGATTCCCGCAGAGGAGAAGGAAAGCCTCTACTGGAACCTTTGGTGTGGGCCGAGGAAGGAGCCGCTACTCCGGTTCTGCCGGGCGTCGCCGGAGGAAGGAGGACGCTTGTTGGCCGGTGAAGAAGCCTGGAAGGCGGAGGCTTGCTCCTGTGGAGGCCGCCACCGCCGAGGAGGCCGCGGAGGCGCTTGGGGCCGCGTAGGCCGCGGTGAAGGAGAAGCGAGGGAGGAGCATGCACGGCTTTGTGTTGATGGGAAGGAGAGGGGACGGTGTTTAGGGACCTAGTTTGGAAGAGAATGAGAGGAAAGGGAGGGGGCCGCCCGGTTTGGCTATGCAAGAGAGGGGGTTGCCCCTAGTTGCCGGGCCGCCGAGGGGAAGAAGAAAAATCAAAGGGGGAGGGAGATGTGTGTGAGGTTTGTTCGGCTGTGTGGGTCTCGTCGATGGAAGGAGAGAAAAAATAGAGGCGCCGAGGGGGCGGAGCGAGAGGGAGAAGAAGCTGGAAAAAGAAAAATGGTTGCGGGAAAAAAACGTGCAGAAAAGCTTATTTTGTGCCAACTTTGAGCTCCGTTCCTCCAACCGTCTAACCATGAAAATTCCTTCTATTTATAGGGTCTGGAAAGAGGGTAATCTTGTCTTCAATAGGGAAAAAGTCTCAGCCCTTGATTCGACTCGATCAATCCAAACCGTCGGTTCAAAGTGTGCACCTCGAACCGCCAAATTTGCGGGCGCCCGAGGTGCATGTTTTGGCCCAATAAACGGAGCCGTTCCAAACCTTTTCGACCCGACCGGACCACTCCCCGGATAAAGGAGTTACGGTGGACATTTTGGTGCATGCTTTGTCGGATTTGGGGGCCAAACGAGGAAGAAAACACGTCGGAAGTCGGCCACTCGGGCAGCTTGGTGGGGAAGAAAATGAACAAGACGGCGACGCGTCAGTCGATTCCCGCCCTTTTTAAGTTTCAAAACAGCCCCTCAATCATTTTTTGTTTTTCAATTGCATCCCCGCCAATTTCGGTCTCCATCCCTCTTGTTGGCCGCGTTTTTCACTTTAGTCCTTGGTCTCGATTTATGCAATTGAGCCCTTAATTGATCAATAAACTTCCCATTTCTTCAATTAGACCCCCGAATCAATTAATTCCAGCCCCTATACTTACGCGCCTTCTTCAATTTGGTCCTTGGTTTCGGATTTCTTCAATTAAGTCCCTAATTGGCCCTTAAACTTCAATATTTATGCAATTAAGCCCCCGATTTGCCCTAATAAATTCCTAAAAATATATTTTGGCCCCGTAACTTAAATTTCTTCTAATTAAAGCCCAAATTGACTTAAAAATCAATTTTTCTTGCAATCAAATCCCCTATAAATTCATTTAAAAATCCAATTAAATCCATAATCATCCAAATTTGGGCTTTTCTCCTCCAATTTCAAATTTCCTCCTCAAGAGGGCTCTCCTCCTTCAAGAATATATTGTCAAAAATCCAATCTTTGTATTTTTAACCTCATTGATCAATTTTCCGACCATTTTCTCGAGCGCTTCGCCTCCCGTTATTTTTCTTAACCTCCTTTCGTCGTATATATATTTTTTTATATATACATATTTTTGTGGGGGACCCAAAAATGGGTTACAACAGATGCCCCCCTCTTTATAATGCTTACGGAGCAAGGTTTTTGCGCAGATAAGTTTTATAAAGATAAACCCAAACGGAAACTCCGTGAATCGATCGATTGAAGCTTGATTGATCCGAAACTTGTCTTTTATAGCAATCTCAACTTGGAATCCCATCCGGCGATTCCATTTAACCAACATGAAATATGAGGTCCCGTCCGCGACCTCCTTTAACCAATATCGGAGTACGAGATCCCTTCTGGCGATCTCCTTTAATCAACTTGGAATCCCGTCTGGCGATTTCCCTTTTTCTTTTTTTCTTTTTTTTCTTTTTACGAGGTCCCATCTAGCGACCTCCAAATAGCGAAATGCGAGATCCCTTCGCGATCTCCTTTATTCAACTTGGAATCCCATCCGGCGATTCCTTCTTTTATTCAACATGTAATACGAGGTCCCATCCGCGACCTCCGAATAGCGACACACGAGATCCCTTCCGGCGATCTCCTTTAAACAACTTGGAATCCCATCTCGGCGATTCCTTTTATTCAACATGTAATACGGGGTCCCATCCGGCGACCTCCGAATAGCGAAACACGAGATCCCTTTCGGCGATCTCCTTTATCTTGGAATCCCATCGGCGATTCCTTTTATTCAACATGTAATACGGGGTCCCATCTGGCGACCTCCGAATAGCGAAACACGAGATCCCTTTTGGCGATCTCCTTTAAACAACTTGGAATCCCATCTGGCGATTCCTTTTATTCAACATGTAATACGGGGTCCCATCCGGCGACCTCCGAATAGCGAAACACGAGATCCCTTCCGCGATCTCCTTTATCTTGGAATCCCATCCGGCGATTCCTTTTATTCAACATGTAATACGGGGTCCCATCTCGCGACCTCCGAATAGCGAAACACGAGATCCCTTCCGCGATCTCCTTTATCTTGGAATCCCATCCGGCGATTCCTTTTATCCAACATGTAATACGGGGTCCCATCGCGACCTCCGAATAGCGAAACACGAGATCCCTTCACGGCGATCTCCTTTAAACAACTTGGAATCCCATCCGGCGATTCCTTTTATTCAAAGCGAAATACGATGTCGTTCTTCCCGATGGTAGGGCTCAAAACTTCTCATTTTTCTCTCTTTTCCTTGTTCTTCTTGTTGTTCCGGAATCCAACTATGGTTCAAAACGTGATTCTTTGCTATCATCCACTATGATTCTTTCTTTGTCTCCAATCTTGTGGGAATGCCTTAAGAATTCCTCCGTAATGATCCAAAAAACATATATGCAATGATTTATGATTAGATGTCATGCGTGCATTCGTACCTGGTTTTGAAACATAGGCCCCATCCTCTTCTTCTAGTTCATGGGACTCCCTCTTAACATGAGCTTGCTTTTGACGTCGTATCTTTGGATTCATCTCTCGTGTTGTCTCGACTTTCTTCAAGTAGTCCTTTTCCCAAAATGTATGACTTGTCATTGCCCCTTTGTCACGCTTTTGTCAAATGCTTTAGCTTGGTTTTCAAAACTATAGGCTTCCGTGCATTTTAAACACGTAAAACTTTTTATGAAAACATCTCTTATTGCCCCCAGTGTAGGGGTGTGATTCTAGTCTAGGCTTTTGTATAGAGAAGAAATTCGTTCGGACGATGCTAAACTTTTTAGGTGCGATAACAACAAAACATGCACTTTGTTGGGATTAAAGCAAAAATGATTGTTGTGAGATCAATGCAAAAGAGAAAGAAGTCAATGGCCAAACTTTGCTTTATTGATTTAAGAGCCTACATCAAGCATAATATCTTTTTACGAGTCGGAATTCACAGGTCGAGCTAGGTCTTCTCCATCCATTCTAGCCAACTTCGCCGCTCCTCCCGAGAATGCCTTCTTTACTACGTAAGGACCCTCGTAATTTGGTGCCCATTTGCTTTGATCGTCTCCAGTGCAAGTGACAATATTTTCTTCAATACTAGATCCCCTTCTTGAAACAACCGCGGTCTAACCTTTTTATCATATGCCTTGGCCATTCGTTTTCGGTAGAGTTGGTGATGACATATCGCAGCTATCCTCTTTTCGCCGATCAAGTTCAGTTGCTCATATCTCACTTTGGCCCACTCGGCCTCCTCTAATTCGGAATCCATCGACACTCTTAACGACGAGATTTCTACTTCCAAAGGCATCACCGCTTCCATACCGTACACCGGAGAATATGGGGTAGTCCCTGTCGAGGTCCCGACTGTAGTGCGGTATGCATGAAGGGCGAATGACAACATCTCATGCCAATCTCTATATGTGACTACCATTTTCGAATAATCTTCTTGATGTTCTTGTTGGCGGCTTCTCATGCGCCGTTCATCTTTGGTCGGTAGGGTGAAGAATTCGAATGCTTGATTTTCCATTTAGCACACAACTCGCTATCATTTTGCCATTGAAATTTCGTGCATTATCTCGTCACTATCTTTTCCGGAGGACCATATCGACAAATCAAATCCTTCTCTATAAACCTCTTCACTATGTTCCGTGTTACGTGGGCATATGAACCGGCTTCCACCCACTTTGTGAAGTAGTCAATAGCTACGAGGATGAATCTATGACCATTGCTAGCTTTTGGGTTAACGAGACCGATCACGTCGATTCCCCACATTGCAAACGGCCGGGAGATATCGATTAAATAGCGGAGTCGGGCGGCATATTGACCCCCGTCACTATAAACTTGACATTTATGACATTTCGACATAGTCGATACGGTCTTTCTCTAGTGTCATCCCGAAATAACCAGCCCTTTGGATTTTCCTCGCTATCATATGCCCGCTAGCATGGGTTGAGCAAATCCCCTCATGGACCTCTCGTAACGCTTTTCTAGCATCCGCCTCATTTAAACACCTTAGTAGGGTTCCATCAAATGATCTTTTGTACAAAATCTCTCCATCTAAATAGAAGTCTATAGCCAACCTTCTCAAGGTTTTCTTATCCGTTTTGGAAGCTCCCACCGGATATTCATGATTTTGCACAAGGTTCTTGATATCATAATACCAAGGTTGTCCGTCTATCTCTCCTTCAACTAAGCAACGTGAGTGGGTCATTTCTAATGTCAATGTGTACCGGTTGTACCTTGCACTTGAGATCAATGGTAGACATAGCGCTAGCGTGGCCAAAGCATCCGCAAAATGGTTCCCCTCCCTTCCTAGATGGGTGAATCTAATTTCTTCAAATTCCTTTGCTAGTGTGGATAGGTATTCCCGATACGGCCTCAACTTTTCCTCCTTGGTTTGCCATTCCCCTTTAACTTTGTGCGATAATCAACATTGAATCCCCATATACATCTATCTTCTTTATCCTCATCTCCAAGTGCCGCTTCTAAACCGAGGATACAAGCTTCATACTCATTGTGTTGTTGGTGCATTCGAAATGCGGTTTAACCGAAAGCTTGGATATTGTTTCTTATCGGAGAGATTATTCTTGCACCGGCCCCATTACCATATACATTCCTCGCCCGTCAAAAAACATCGTCCACCAATCTGTCTTCTCTTCTTCTTTCTCTATTGACAATATATCTTCATCGGGGAAGTCAAAATCCAAAGGTTCGTAATCTTCAACAAAGCATTGTCGACTAGATGGTCCGCAATTGCACTCCCTTTTACGGCTTTCCTTGTCATATACACTATGTCATATTCTCGCTAATAAAACTTGCCACCTTGCAATTCGGCTTGAGAGAAAAGGCTTGTTACAAATATACCTCGGAGGATCCACCTTTGAAATCAACCATGTGGTATAGTAAAGCATATAATGTCGTAACCTCTTTGCCGCCCATACTAACGCACAAATGAGCCTTTCTATCTCAGTGTATCTAGACTCACATTCGAGTGAATTTCTTACTCAAATAATAGATAGCTCTTTCCTTCCTTCCAGTTTCATCATGCGACCCAATACACATCCCATGGCTACTTCGATTCTTGTTAGATACAATACTAGGGGTTTTCCCGATCTGGAGGAACCAAGAAAGGTGGATTTTGTAAGTCTTGCTTGATTTTATTGAATGCCTCCTCACACTCCTCATTCCAGGTTCCGGATTCTTTTTTCTTAGTAGTCGGAATATGGGTTCGCATGTTGTTGTTAGCCGAGCTATAAACCGAGCAATGTAGTTCAACCTTCCCAAGAATCCTCTTACTTCTTTCTCCGTCTTAGGGGATGTCATACCTTGGATGGCCCTTACTTTATCTCGGATCCACCTCTATACCTCTATCGCTTACCACAAATCCTAAGCCTTGCCCGATTTAACTCCGAATGAACACTTTGCGAGATTGAGCCTTAATTCATACTTCCTCAACCTCTCAAACAACTTCCTCAAAACTTCAACGTGATCCTCTCCCCTTTTAGACTTGGCAATCATGTCGTCTACATACACCTCAATTTCTTTGTGCATCATGTCGTGGAACAAAGTCACCATTGCTCTTTGATAGGTTGCTCCCCGCATTCTTCAATCCAAATGGCATGACCTTGTAGCGAGAACGTTCCCAGGGTGTGACAAAAGTTGTTTTTGCCTTATCCTCCGGAGCCATTTTTATCCGGTTGTATCCCGAAAAACCATCCATAAAGGAATATGTGGAACTCCTGGGCGGCGTTGTCAACTAAAACATCTATGTGCGGTAGCGGAAAATCATCCTTGGGACTAGCCTTATTCAAATTCCGAAAATCCACGCACACTCTAATCTTCCCCTCTTTCTTAGGCACCACAACAATGTTAGATACCCATTGTGGATACCTAACTACTTCTAGAAAGCCAGCATCCCATTGCTTCTCGAGTTCGTCTTGACCTTCATCCGGACATCCGGGTGGGCCCTCCTCGGCTTCCGCTTGATCGGCTTACAACCTTCTTCCAACGGTATCTTGTGTACTACAATATTTGTATCCAAACCGGGCATATCTTCATAGGACCAAGCAAAAACATCGAATACTCTTGTAATAGGGTGATCATTTTTATCCTTTGTTCCGAAGTAATTAGGGTACCTATTTTCAACTCCTTCTTGAACCGATCACGCCTACATTGATGGTTTCGAGTTCCTCTACGGCGGGTTTCCAAGTCTCGTTCTGTTGTTCTACTAGCCTGGTGAATTCACCGATATTGCTTTCATCCCACTCTTCTTCTTCCATAGTTATCACATGTTCATTCAAGTTTGGCCATTTATTCTTGATGTTGAATGTATGTAATGTTGTAGGAGATCCGCTTTGTGGATTCCCGAAAGCGGGAAGTGTTTGGTGTAAATGCATATCAAAGAAAGCAATTTGTGAAAAGTGCATGATCTCACAATTTATTTAAAGAAAAGGTGGGCTCCATGACAAACATAAAATCTAGCTGACATCATGAGCCTTGATTGTCTACTAGAGGAAATAAAAGCAAACATAAGCAATGACAAAAGCATGTTAAGGCAAACAAAGTTTGGTTTACATTTTGAAAACTACTGGAGCTTCTTGGGTCACCCAGTTCTGAAACTTCTCGTCCTGAGCCAACTTGTGCACAAAGGTCTTGGCGGAGACGTCTTCTATGGTGTAGACCGTCAGTTGTGGGAGTGCTTCATCTCCTTTTCTTGCTACCTGTCTCCATGTCATCTTCTTCTATCTTGTTTTCCCCCAAGGCATTTATGCCCATGTTTGACTGCTTCTTGACTAAGGCTTTCGGCTTCTTTATCATGTTGCATTATGTATGCGGCTTTTGGGAATGACACGCTAAGGGGATGGATTTCTAGCTTTTCTTCTTCGAGCTCTCTTCCTCTAATTCTAGCCATCCTTCTTGCCCTTCTCCGACCAAAGAGCCCCACCGATAATCCTCTTGATTAGGTTGATATCCTAACCCAAATCTTTGAGCAAAGACTTTTCATCCTTGCCGGATTAACCCCTCCCGGTATCCCGATAATAAGGTTGTACCGAAATGGGATCCCGCGGTCCAAAAAGCATAGACTTGCCATCCTTGCCGCTTTTGAGATCCTTGGCCTTCTTAGCACTGTGTTCTCCGGAACCCAGTCAGTGTTCACAATCTCAAAGGCATGGATATTATTATCTTTGCAATCTTTTGCTTCGATAAAAGGTATAGCCACATTCTTTATCATGGATACTGTCTCCTCGGCTTTGACAGTTACCAACATCCCATTCATGATATACTTCGTGCATTGGTGCAATGACGAAGCTATCGCCCCCGCCGCATGAATCCAAGGTCTTCCTAACAACATACTATAGGAAGGATGGATATCCATAACTTGAAGGGTTACTAGGAACATTTGTGGTCCCACATACAACTCCACTTCTAAAGTCCCAATTATCCGGCCTAGGTGAGCCATCATACGCCCGGCCATCATAGTACTCGGCTTTATATGAGATTCATCGATCGGCATTTCTTCCAAAGATGTGCTTTGGCAACACGTTAAGGGCCGAGCCATTATCAATGAGTACTTTTCCTATGAGGCAGTCCTTGCACCTAACCGTAATGTATAAGGGCTTGTTATGTCCGGTACCTTCAAAGATCAAGTTCATCACCGGTGAAGTACGGGTAATTTGTTGCATGGATCCTTCCCACTAGATGCTCCATGGTTTTATGTTCAATGTCTTGGGGTACATATGCCTCATTCAAGTACCTTTCGCAAGGCGTTTCGATGCGGCTCGAGCCGAGTATCAAGGACATCGGGAGATCCTAGTCGAGTTTTCTTTAGTTGATCTACTATGCAATATTCGCTATGCTTGATCAACTTCAGGAATTCATTCGACTCCTCTTCCGTTACCGGCTTATTAACTTCTAGTGCTTTGTCCAGATCTACCACTTCTTTACCCTTTTCCTTTCTCAACTCCTCAGCGTAAAGCAACGACCGCTCCCGGTCAAACCACTTATCTCGAGTCTGGAACAAAGGAAGAGGAGCTCGACCGTTGGAGGAATATCCATAATTATAAGGCATGGCATTGTGGTTTCCTTTTGTGCGAGAAGGTTTGACCAAGATTAGCCTTGGTGGCCCCTTAGCTGTTTGTTGGATCCGCATACTCCCGCCATCTCATCCCGACCTTCCATCATACTCACCTCACCCCTGCTCTCCATGGGTTCAATTCTCAATTGCCCCATTTTTAACATTTTTGCAATCTTTTCCCGAAACTCGATGCAATCTTCAATATGGTGTCCATCTCCTCCATGGAACTCGCAATAACCACCTCCCGCTGTATGGCTTTCCACATTTGCCTCTAGAAATCCTGATCGTACTAACATGTCGTACATTTTTTCCATAGACACCTTCAATACCTTGCCTTGATTTCCAACTTCTATCATGCCTATTCCACTACTACTTGAGGCATGTTTAGGCAACGGGTTTGAATTAATATTGGGCTTGTCCTCAAAGGATACCCATCCTATCTTAATAAGCTCCAATAATCTTTTCTTGAAAGCGTAACAGGTTTCAATCCCATGCCCGGGATTACCCGCATGGTACTCACAAGTCAACTCAGGCTTGTACCAAATTGGGAATGGTGGTTGTAATGGTAGTGTAGGGATAGGAGCGATGTGCCCAATGCTCAATAGTTTGGCGTACATGTCCTTCAAAGGCATGGGTAGTGGCGGTAATTGTTCAAGGGTATCTTATATAGGGTCTTCGGTAGTGATTTTGGTTGTTTGACCGGTTATTTGTTCGATTAGGGGAAAAAGGTTGGTTAAAGCTCATGTGTGAGAATTGAGAGGTAGGTACTTGTGGATTGTGGGAATCTACTTTCTTGCCCTTATACCCGCCTTCCAAGTTGTTAATATCACCTTCTCTCTTTCTTCCAATAAAACCCTTCTTTTCCACCGGCATCGCTATTCGCCTGCCTTGATCCCTTGTTCTATCCTCTCGCCTATGCGCACCGCATCATAGAAATGTTGAGAAGAACTACCCATTAGGTGCTCATAATAAGGTGCTTTGAAGGTATTGGCAAACAAGCTTACCATCTCCGTTTCTATCAAAGGGGGTTGGACATGCATTGCCTCATCCCTCCATCTTTGCGCATAAGCTCTTACTGACTCCTGGCTCCTTTTCTCCATTGCCATTAAACTTGTTCGATCAGGAGCGATTTCCATGTTAAACTTGTACTGTTTGAGGAAAGCCTCCACCAAGTCTCTCCAACTCTTGATCCCGATCGTTGTCTAACCTCATGTACCGCTTAAAGCGGATCCTGCTAGGCTATCTTGAAAGAAATAGATTAGCAATTTATCATCACGGATTACTTCCGCCATTTTGTTGCAATAGGATCGAAGGTGAGTGTTTGGGCATTCCAAACCGGTATACTTAATGAACTCGGTATTCGAAAATCTTTTGGCACCACGATGTTTGGTACCAAACATACTTCAGGCCGCTCGCATAGGGTCAAACCAAGTCATTGCCCTCAACCGCCTCTTAATCTTTCTTCTAGAGCAAATAACTTGTTTTGGTCCATCATACTTGGAGACCTATTATCCAGGGACTCCCTCCGTTGTTAAGTCCACAGTGATTGGAGCATGAGTTGGCTGGATAGGGGTGATAGGCACAAAATGTTGTTCATTGGCCGAGTTTGCCCCCGGTTTTGAGATGCTTGAGGAATGTGAGCCGCCGGTGCTCCTTCAGCCGTTGTGCCGATGTTCCCTCCCCGTTCTTAGCTCTCGAAGCCGCTCAAGTAAATCGGTCGCCCGAGAAACTTCATTTTCACGGACTCACCTCGGTTTGATAATGGGACTCTAAGTGAGCTCTTTCTTCGTTCTCCATCCTCGATCTAGCCCGGGTGTTGTGGATTTTGGATGTAGGACCTATGTTTCACGATCGGGCGTGCATATGATGTATTAAAAATGAATGCTTGATGAAAATATGATGCTCGTGCAATGTATATTTTAGAGTCGACTCATGACTTTCGTAATCCTTTAGGCAAGATTTCTGAGTTGACCCGATTACTGTAAAGGAGGGTTTGCCAAGTTCTTATCATAGTAGCTTACCAAACATATTAGAAAGAAAGATAGGTCATGGCCTTCTTATAAATAGAAGTCGTTCATACAATGATTACAAAATAGGGCGTTATACACTATTACCCTTAAAAGGCATTTCCTCTATTAGCTAAGTCCCCAATAAAACAGGTGATGGCCGCCATATATTCTCGGTACTTTGAAGCGTCATTTCCAACTTGGGTAGCTTGTTGTTGCAATCTTTCGCATAGCGGGCTGCTTGCTCGACCGCTTCGTTATGTGCCTTATCTTATCATGGAACACGGTGTTATCCGCAATTATCACTTCGTTCTTTGGCTCCTAAGGCTTCATTACTTCTTTCCAACACTCGGACCATATCCTCTCGACCAAGGGCCAACTTATCCCTTACCCTCTCGGAGCTCTTCCTTTTCGATATCCAGCTCGGCTATTTTGGAGTTAATTTGGACTGTAAAGCTGTCCATGTAGTCTTGACATTCTTGACGCTCTTGCTTAGCCTTACTGAGCTCCTCTTCCATCTTGAAGTAGTGGCTTCTCATCTCTTTTAACTCTTCTTCTCGTATCTCAAACTTCGATTGTAAAGCCATCATCCTTCCTTTCGAAGACTCGGCTCTCTTCCGGTAATCTCTCATATCGGACTCGCCGCCTTTCTTGAACTTCTCTCTTCCTCCAATTGCATCATATATTGAGCTCTGATCCTTCTTTCCTCTTCTATGTCGAGATGGGCTAGCCGATTTTTCTCTTTTTCAACTTCTACCTTCTTTAAAAGCAGGCTCCTTCCCTTCTTCAAGGAATCCATCACCTCTTTGTCAACATTCATCTTGCCTTTTGTTGATCTCTTAAACTTTGCCAACTCTTTTTCTCGTGAGCCCATTCTTCTTAACCAGCTCATCGTATTCGGTCATTCGATTCTTTAACTCACTCGACCCCTTTTGCTATTTCTTCAGCTACCTCGACCCTTTTCTCCGCCATTCCTTTAAAGACGCTAACCGTTTATCCCTGTTTTTCCAACCGCTGGTTCAAGTAAACCCTCATCGTGTTTTCTTCTTCTAATTGATTTTCTAACAAATCGTTCCCGCCCTTTGCTCTTGCTGAGATCGATTCTACATTGTTCTAGCCGCTTTCTCAACTCTTCCTCAATATCGTCCTTTTCCTTTTTTGTTGCTCTATTGTGGATTCTCGGATGTTTTGGAATTGAGAAACCCTTCACTTCGTAAAGCTCTTCGTTCCTCCAAACCGCATAGTTCCGTCTGAATGATGTTTCAAATGTGCTCCCTTCTTGCCTTTTCACCCTCAATGGTCTTTCCCAATCTTGTCGAATAAGTTCCATCTCCTCGAGGAAAGGTTGGTGCTTGAATAAACCGACAAAATCGGCTAAACCCGTAGTTCTTGGTGCATACCGCATTCCACCCAACCGCCTTGTTACTAGGGCGGGCGCGTAACTAATGTACCCGGTTACACCAATCAAAGGAACCCATATCTTGTTTCCATGACTCATTGTGCAAATGGTATTGTTCATCCATGGTGCTTTCCATTTGAAGTTGCTCCTTGGCAATGCCGCATATTTATCTATCCATGCTTTCTCATCCCAATTCTTCCAAGTCTCATCCATGGTAACCTTTAACGGTCGCAGGTCAAACCACCAAAAGTTGTTAAAGATGTCCCTTGGTGTTTCGATATGACTGATAATCCATAAATACAACATAGGAATGCAACATCTCATGGCTCCTTTTCCATACGTTCTGCAGTGGTTGAGTGATAACATGGTTTCTCCCAAAATGGCTGACGAGGGATTGATCCGGTCACGCTCGTATTCTATGAAGACACTTGCGCTTCCAAACCGATGACTCCGATCTCGGAAGGGAACAATACTAGCCCAAAAATGGCGAAGGCCACCAACCTGTATCGTTCCTCTCCCAACTTGCCTTCTTCAAAGCATTTTTCTTCATTCGAGCTTCAATGACCTTCCATTTGAAACCCCCTCGCGACTCTACATTGGCTAATCTTCCCCAAGCCTAATAAACCGACTACCTCGAAGCCGTGTCTTCAAATCTTCGCCTTAGGTAGATCCCGTGGTCGTTGTTTGGAAAATCTAAAATCCTTTCATATTCCTCCAAAGTCGGTGTCATATCAATGTTCCCAAAGGTAAAACTCCGATAACTAGGATCCCAAAAATTCAAGTAGGGCTTTGATTGATGTTGCTTGTACGGGTAACCTCATTAGTTGTGCAATTCTCCCATATCGCCTTTCAAAAATCGTCTCATCAATATATTCCATAATAGACACTAACTTCCCCAAGTCATTTACCATGTGATTTATCTTGGTAATGCAAGGCAACCTACTAGCATCGATTCTTGGACATTTTCCTTCGCTACTTGAGTCAACTCGATTCTTGCCCAAACTCTTGGAAAGATAGGTACTCAGTCATGATTTCGGCTCAAAAACCCGGATTGATGAATTTAACATTATTAATCATGATGCAAATGAACGTAAGATAGATATCCTAAGGACAAGTTCTATTTATTAAGTGAGAACGGGTAGGTTTTCTATCTGGTCTTGAAGGGTCTCATATCCGCCAGTTGACGTTCTTCGTAAAGACAGTATGGGGCGTTGCAAGGGACAAGTTAAGGTAAGTATACCCACCATCACCAAGCAGGCACTCAGATATGAGTTGGGTGTTTCACGCATCTGAACCCTGACCAATAGTCATAGGGCAGATCGCTACTCCCCCTCCTAACTTAAAGCTTGTGTGTGCTTCTCAAAATCAAAGTATGTGATGCATGTGACAGTTCTATACAAATGCATGAACAATATTGCGAAAAAAATATTTAAAGTATATAAGCAGATAACAAAAGGAAAGGCAAATTAACAATAAACACATGAAAACACAAATAAATCAGACAAAAACAAAGCTTAGTCCACAAGGTCCCCAGTGGAGTCGCCATTCTGTCACGGGGTGCGCGGCGTCGCGGCGAGTATTCCACTTTTAAAATCTAGGAAAAAGTATGGTATCTATTTGACAAACGTGGGGAGACAAAAAATATTGTCTTTTGTTGGTAGGAAATGGAATGGGAGTCGCCACCTAGTATTTTGGTCACTAGGAACCCTAACTCGGTCTTAGAGATTGGGTACGGGGACCGGTTGCGTAAAGGGAAGGTATTAGCACCCCAAATACGCCCCTACCTAAGGTAAGCCGCATTGTTTAACTGTCTCGATAAGATTCTAGGTCTCGTTGTGTTTCCTAGTTGTTGGTCCGTCTATGGTTCAAGAAAAGTCCTCCTCAATAAGGAGATCCTTATCTTATCGGGTAAAGCCTTAACCGTTCTAACGTCAATGTAAAAAAAACATATTTAATCGGAATACGTTTTACGTATAAATTCGTAATCCCACATACTAAAGGAAGACAAAAGATTTTTTTTAGAATTTTTGAAATATTGGCCTAGTTCTCATGGCTTTAATAAACTGGTTATTAAAGCCCAAAATGCATGCTAATACATATATTGTTTTTTGAAACTTTCTTTGTTGTACGAAAATATGATGTTATAATATTTATATATATATATTGGAGATACTAGGCCGTATTTTAAAACAAAACATTTTTTATTATGTATATTTTTTGATATTTTGACGCAAATCGGGTATTTTAATACCTGGGTTGGTATTCTTACAGTATAAAAATACAACCAAATATTAATCCACTTTAATAAAAATATGCAGGAAAATCAACAATATTTTTAAAGATATTTAGAAAATTTTTGAAAGCAAAAGACATTTTTTTATTTTGAAAATGTTTGATGTTTTGATGAAAACCGGGTATTTTAATACCGGATTTGTATCTTTACAGTATAAAAATACAAACCGATATTGATCAAAATGCAGTAAAACTTACGGAAAAATCACGTATTTTTGCAAATAATTTTCGAAGAAAATTATTAATTTTTCTATATATATCTAGATATGAATAATACAACACACAATATAATATACATAATATATAATATATAAATTGGGTCTGGGCTGGGTCGGACCAACGAACCGGGCCGGACTCAGCCCCAAAATATGTCGGGCCGAAATCTCGGCCCAACAAGAATCTGATATTTCTTTTCGGGCCGGACCCGCCCGGAAGATGTGGCTGGGCCAGGATTAGCCTGGCCCATCAACAAACAGCCGGGGCGAACAAGTCCGGCCCAAGACAAGAATCCAACGGGGGAATTATTTTCCCCCTTCCTGCATGCAGAATATGCGTTCTGCATGCAGGAACAAAGAACAGATTGATGCACAAAAAGGGGGGGGGAGAAGAGCACCTGGCGTGGAGGAGGCAGTGCGTTGCTGTGGAAGCTGGTGGCGCTGCGGTGGAGTCTGGTCCCGGCTGGAAGAAGGAGGAGCGGATTCCTGCAGAGGAGAAGGAAAGCTCTCGGCTGGAACCTTTGGTGTGGCTGAGGAAGGAGCCGCTACTCCGGTTGCCGCCGGGCGTCGCCGGAGGAAGGAGGACCGCGTTGGCCGGTGAAGAAGCTGGAAGGCGGAGGCTTGCTCCCGTGGAGGCTGTCACCGCCGAGGAGGCCGCGGGAGGCGTTGCTGGGGCCGCTGAAGCTGCGGTGAAGGAGAAGCCGAGGGAGGAGCTGCGCACGGCTTTGTGTTGATGGGAAGGAGAGGGGACAAGTGTTTAGGGACCGCCGGAAGAGAATGAGAGGAAAGGGAGGGGCCGCCCCGGTTTGGCTATGCAAGAGGGGGTTGCCCCTAGTTGCTGGCTGCTGAGGGGAAGAAGAAAAATCAAAGGGGGAGGGGAGATGTGTGTGAGGTTTGTTCGGCTGTGTGGGTCTGTCGATGGAAGGAGAAAAAATAGAGGCGCTGAGGCTGGCGGAGCAGAGGGAGAAGAAGCTGGAAAAAGAAAAATGGTTGCAGGAAAAAACGTGCGGAAAAGCTTATTTTGTGCCAACTTTGAGCTCCGTTCCTCCAACCGTCTAACCATGAAAATTCCTTCTATTTATAGGGCTGGAAAGAGGGTAATCTTGTCTTCAATAGGGAAAAAGTCTCAGCCCTTGATTCGACTCGATCAATCCAAACCGTCGGTTCAAAGTGTGCACCTCGAACCGCCAAATTTGCAGACTCGCCCGAGGTGCATGTTTTGGCCCAATAAACGGAGCCGTTCCAAACCTTTTTCGACCCGACCGGACCACTCCCCGGGATAAAGGAGTTACAGGTGGACATTTTGGTGCATGCTTTGTCGGATTTGGGGGCCAAACGAGGAAGAAAACACGTCTGGAAGTCGGCCACTCGGGCGACTTGGTGGGGAAGAAAATGAACAAGTGACGGCGACGCGTCGTTCGATTCCCCGCCCCTTTTTAAGTTTCAAAACAGCCCCTCAATCATTTTTTGTTTTTCAATTGCATCCCCGCCAATTTCGGTCTCCATCCCTCTTGTTGGCCGCGTTTTTCACTTTAGTCCTTGGTCTCTCGATTTATGCAATTGAGCCCTTAATTGATCAATAAACTTCCCATTTCTTCAATTAGACCCCCGAATCAATTAATTCCAGCCCCTATACTTACGCGCCTTCTTCAATTTGGTCCTTGGTTTCGGATTTCTTCAATTAAGTCCCTAATTGGCCCTTAAACTTCAATATTTATGCAATTAAGCCCCCGATTTGCCCTAATAAATTCCTAAAAAATATATTTTGGCCCCGTAACTTAAATTTCTTCTAATTAAAGCCCAAATTGACTTAAAAATCAATTTTTCTTGCAATCAAATCCCCTATAAATTCATTTAAAAATCCAATTAAATCCATAATCATCCAAATTTGGGCTTTTCTCCTCCAATTTCAAATTTCCTCCTCAAGAGGGCTCTCCTCCTTCAAGAATATATTGTCAAAAATCCAATCTTTGTATTTTTAACCTCATTGATCAATTTTCCGACCATTTTCTCGAGCGCTTCGCCTCCCGTTATTTTTCTTAACCTCCTTTGGCTGTATATATATTTTTTTATATATACATATTTTGTGGGGGACCCAAAAATGGGTTACAACAGATGCCCCCTCTTTATAATGCTTACGGAGCAAGGTTTTTGCGCAGTAAGTTTTATAAAGATAAACCCAAAACGGAAACTCCCGGAACTGATCTGATTGAAGCTTGATTGATCTGAAACTTGTCTTTTATAGCAATCTCAACTTGGAATCCCATCCGGCGATTCCATTTAACCAACATGAAATATGAGGTCCCGTCTGGCGACCTCCTTTAACCAATATCGGAGTACGAGATCCCTTCTGGCGATCTCCTTTAATCAACTTGGAATCCCGTCTGGCGATTTCCCTTTTTTTTTTCTTCCTTTTTTTCTTTTTACGAGGTCCCATCTAGCGACCTCCAAATAGCGAAATGCGAGATCCCTTCGGCGATCTCCTTTATTCAACTTGGAATCCCATCCGGCGATTCCTTCTTTTATTCAACATGTAATACGAGGTCCCATCCGGCGACCTCCGAATAGCGACACACGAGATCCCTTCCGGCGATCTCCTTTAAACAACTTGGAATCCCATCGCGATTCCTTTTATTCAACATGTAATACGGGGTCCCATCTCGCGACCTCCGAATAGCGAAACACGAGATCCCTTCGGCGATCTCCTTTATCTTGGAATCCCATCCGGCGATTCCTTTTATTCAACATGTAATACGGGGTCCCATCTGGCGACCTCCGAATAGCGAAACACGAGATCCCTTTTGGCGATCTCCTTTAAACAACTTGGAATCCCATCTGGCGATTCCTTTTATTCAACATGTAATACGGGGTCCCATCTGGCGACCTCGAATAGCGAAACACGAGATCCCTTCCGGCGATCTCCTTTATCTTGGAATCCCATCCGGCGATTCCTTTTATTCAACATGTAATACGGGGTCCCATCCGGCGACCTCCGAATAGCGAAACACGAGATCCCTTCTCGGCGATCTCCTTTATCTTGGAATCCCATCCGGCGATTCCTTTTATCCAACATGTAATACGGGGTCCCATCTCGGCGACCTCCGAATAGCGAAACACGAGATCCCTTCGGCGATCTCCTTTAAACAACTTGGAATCCCATCTCGGCGATTCCTTTTATTCAAAGCTGAAATACGATGTCGTTCTTCCTGATGGTAGGGCTCAAAACTTCTCATTTTTCTCTCTTTTCCTTGTTCTTCTTGTTGTTCCAGAATCCAACTATGGTTCAAAACTGTGATTCTTTGCTATCATCCACTATGATTCTTTCTTTGTCTCCAATCTTGTGGGAATGCCTTAAGAATTCCTCCTGTAATGATCCAAAAAACATATATGCAATGATTTATGATTAGATGTCATGCGTGCATTCGTACCTGGTTTTGAAACATAGGCCCCATCCTCTTC
This sequence comes from Populus x sibirica, assembly GCA_019202695.1. Classification (NCBI taxonomy): domain Eukaryota; kingdom Viridiplantae; phylum Streptophyta; class Magnoliopsida; order Malpighiales; family Salicaceae; genus Populus; species Populus x sibirica. The sequence continues at coordinate 416,213 of JAGMVL010001966.1, forward strand.
TTCTAGTTCATGGGACTCCCTCTTAACATGAGCTTGCTTTTGACGTCGTATGCTTGGATTCATCTCTCGTGTTGTCTCTGACTTTCTTCAAGTAGTCCTTTTCCCAAAATGTATGACTTGTCATTGCCCCTTTGTCACGCTTTTGTCAAATGCTTTAGCTTGGTTTTCAAAACTATAGGCTTCCGTGCATTTTAAACACGTAAAACTTTTTATGAAAACATCTCTTATTGCCCCCGGTGTAGGGGTGTGATTCTAGTCTAGGCTTTTGTATAGAGAAGAAATTCGTTCGGCCGATGCTAAACTTTTTAGGTGCGATAACAACAAAACATGCACTCGTTGGGATTAAAGCAAAAATGATTGTTGTGAGATCAATGCAAAAGAGAAAGAAGTCAATGGCCAAACTTTGCTTTATTGATTTAAGAGCCTACATCAAGCATAATATCTTTTTACGAGTCGAATTCACAGGTCGAGCTAGGTCTTCTCCATCCATTCTAGCCAACTTCGCGCTCCTCCCGAGAATGCCTTCTTTACTACGTAAGGACCCTCGTAATTTGGTGCCCATTTGCTTTGATCGTCTCCAGGCAAGGTGACAATATTTTCTTCAATACTAGATCCCCTTCTTGAAACAACCGCGGTCTAACCTTTTTATCATATGCCTTGGCCATTCGTTTTCGGTAGAGTTGGTGATGACATATCGCAGCTATCCTCTTTTCGCTGATCAAGTTCAGTTGCTCATATCTCACTTTGGCCCACTCGGCCTCCTCTAATTCGGAATCCATCAGCACTCTTAACGACGAGATTTCTACTTCCAAAGGCATCACTGCTTCCATACCGTACACCAGAGAATATGGGGTAGTCCCTGTCGAGGTCCTGACGTAGTGCGGTATGCATGAAGGGCGAATGACAACATCTCATGCCAATCTCTATATGTGACTACCATTTTCTCGAATAATCTTCTTGATGTTCTTGTTGGCGGCTTCTACTGCGCCGTTCATCTTTGGTCGGTAGGGTGAAGAATTCGAATGCTTGATTTTCCATTTAGCACACAACTCGCTATCATTTTGCCATTGAAATTCGTGCATTATCTCGTCACTATCTTTTCCGGAGGACCATATCGACAAATCAAATCCTTCTCTATAAACCTCTTCACTATGTTCCGTGTTACGTGGGCATATGAACCTGGCTTCCACCCACTTTGTGAAGTAGTCAATAGCTACGAGGATGAATCTATGACCATTGCTAGCTTTTGGGTTAACGGACCGATCACGTCGATTCCCCACATTGCAAACGGCCGGGGAGATATCGATTAAATAGCGGAGCTGGCGGCATATTGACCCTGTCACTATAAACTTGACATTTATGACATTTCCGACATAGTCGATACGGTCTTTCTCTAGTGTCATCCAGAAATAACCAGCCCTTTGGATTTTCCTCGCTATCATATGCCCGCTAGCATGGGTTGAGCAAATCCCCTCATGGACCTCTCGTAACGCTTTTCTAGCATCTCGCCTCATTTAAACACCTTAGTAGGGTTCCATCAAATGATCTTTTGTACAAAATCTCTCCATCTAAATAGAAGTCTATAGCCAACCTTCTCAAGGTTTTCTTATCCGTTTTGGAAGCTCCCACCGGATATTCATGATTTTGCACAAGGTTCTTGATATCATAATACCAAGGTTGTCCGTCTATCTCTCCTTCAACTAAGCAACAAGTGAGTCGGGTCATTTCTAATGTCAATGTGTACCGGTTGTACCTTGCACTTGAGATCAATGGTAGACATAGCAACTAAGCGTGGCCAAAGCATCCGCAAAATGGTTCCCCTCCCTTCCTAGATGGGTGAATCTAATTTCTTCAAATTCCTTTGCTAGTGTGGATAGGTATTCCCGATACGGCCTCAACTTTTCCTCCTTGGTTTGCCATTCCCCTTTAACCCGGGGATAATCAACATTGAATCCCCATATACATCTATCTTCTTTATCCTCATCTCCAGGGCCGCTTCTAAACCGAGGATACAAGCTTCATACTCACCTGTGTTGTTGGTGCATTCGAAATGCGGTTTAACCGAAACTGGATATTGTTTCTTATCGGAGAGATTATTACCGCACCGGCCCCATTACCATATACATTCACCGCCCCGTCAAAAAACATCGTCCACCAATCTGTCTTCTCTTCTTCTTTCTCTATTGACAATATATCTTCATCGGGGAAGTCAAAATCCAAAGGTTCGTAATCTTCAACAAAGCATTGTCGGCTAGATGGTCCGCAATTGCACTCCCTTTTACTGGCTTTCCTTGTCATATACACTATGTCATATTCTCGCTAATAAAACTTGCCACCTTGCAATTCGGCTTGAGAGAAAAGGCTTGTTACAAATATACCTCGAGGATCCACCTTTGAAATCAACCATGTGGTATAGTAAAGCATATAATGTCGTAACCTCTTTGCCGCCCATACTAACGCACAACGGAGCCTTTCTATCTCAGGTGTATCTAGACTCACATTCAGTGAATTTCTTACTCAAATAATAGATAGCTCTTTCCTTCCTTCCAGTTTCATCATGCTCGACCCAATACACATCCCATGGCTACTTCGATCATTGTTAGATACAATACTAGGGGTTTTCCGATACCGGAGGAACCAAAAAAGGTGGATTTTGTAAGTCTCGCTTGATTTTATTGAATGCCTCCTCACACTCCTCATTCCAGGTTCCCGGATTCTTTTTTCTTAGTAGTCGGAATATGGGTTCGCATGTTGTTGTTAGCTGAGCTATAAACCGAGCAATGTAGTTCAACCTTCCCAAGAATCCTCTTACTTCTTTCTCCGTCTTAGGGGATGTCATACCTTGGATGGCCCTTACTTTATCCGGATCCACCTCTATACCTCTATCGCTTACCACAAATCCTAACAGCTTGCCCGATTTAACTCCGAATGAACACTTTGCAGGATTGAGCCTTAATTCATACTTCCTCAACCTCTCAAACAACTTCCTCAAAACTTCAACGTGATCCTCTCCCCTTTTAGACTTGGCAATCATGTCGTCTACATACACCTCAATTTCTTTGTGCATCATGTCGTGGAACAAAGTCACCATTGCTCTTTGATAGGTTGCTCCTGCATTCTTCAATCCAAATGGCATGACCTTGTAGCGAACGTTCCCCCAGGGTGTGACAAAAGTTGTTTTTGCCTTATCCTCCGGAGCCATTTTTATCCGGTTGTATCCCGAAAAACCATCCATAAAGGAATATGTGGAACTCCGGGCGGCGTTGTCAACTAAAACATCTATGTGCGGTAGCGGAAAATCATCCTTGGGACTAGCCTTATTCAAATTCCGAAAATCCACGCACACTCTAATCTTCCCCTCTTTCTTAGGCACCACAACAATGTTAGATACCCATTGTGGATACCTAACTACTTCTAGAAAGCCAAGCATCCCATTGCTTCTCGAGTTCTGTCTTGACCTTCATCCAGACATCCGGGTGGGCCCTCCTCAGCTTCTGCTTGACTGGCTTACAACCTTCTTCCAACGGTATCTTGTGTACTACAATATTTGTATCCAAACCGGGCATATCTTCATAGGACCAAGCAAAAACATCTGAATACTCTTGTAATAGGGTGATCATTTTTATCCTTTGTTCCGAAGTAATTAGGGTACCTATTTTCAACTCCTTCTTGAACCGATCACGCCTACATTGATGGTTTCGAGTTCCTCTACGGAGTTTCCAAGTCTGTTCTCGTTGTTCTACTAGCCTGGTGAATTCACCGATATTGCTTTCATCCCACTCTTCTTCTTCCATAGTTATCACATGTTCATTCAAGTTTGGCCATTTATTCTTGATGTTGAATGTATGTAATGTTGTAGGAGATCCGCTTTCGGATTCCCGAAAGCGGGAAGTGTTTGGTGTAAATGCATATCAAAGAAAGCAATTTGTGAAAAGTGCATGATCTCACAATTTATTTAAAGAAAAGGTGGGCTCCATGACAAACATAAAATCTAGCTGACATCATGAGCCTTGATTGTCTACTAGAGGAAATAAAAGCAAACATAAGCAATGACAAAAGCATGTTAAGGCAAACAAAGTTTGGTTTACATTTTGAAAACTACTGGAGCTTCTTGGGTCACCCAGCTTCCGAAACTTCTCGTCCCGAGCCAACTTGTGCACAAAGGTCTTGGCGGAGACGTCTTCTATGGTGTAGACCGTCGGTTGTGGGAGTGCTTCATCTCCTTTTCTTGCTATCTGTCTCCATGTCATCTTCTTCTATCTTGTTTTCCCCCAAGGCATTTATGCCCATGTTTGACAGTTCTTGACTAAGGCTTTCGGCTTCTTTATCATGTTGCATTATGTATGCAGCTTTTGGGAATGACACGCTAAGGGGATGGATTTCTAGCTTTTCTTCTTCAGGCTCTCTTCCTCTAATTCTAGCCATCCTTCTTGCCCTTCTCCGACCAAGACACTTCACCGATAATCCTCTTGATTAGGTTGATATCCTAACCCAAATCTTTGAGCAAAGACTTTTCATCCTTGCCGGATTAACCCCTCCCGGTATCCCGATAATAAGGTTGTACTTGAAATGGGATCCCGCGGTCCAAAAAGCATAGACTTGCCATCCTTTGCTTTTGAGATCCTTGGCCTTCTTAGCACTTGTGTTCTCCGGAACCCCGTCGGTGTTCACAATCTCAAAGGCATGGATATTATTATCTTTGCAATCTTTTGCTTCGATAAAAGGTATAGCCACATTCTTTATCATGGATACTTGTCTCCTCGGCTTTGACAGTTACCAACATCCCATTCATGATATACTTCGGGCATTGGTGCAATGACGAAGCTATCGCCCCGCATTGCATGAATCCAAGGTCTTCCTAACAACATACTATAGGAAGGATGGATATCCATAACTTGAAGGGTTACTAGGAACATTTGTGGTCCCACATACAACTCCACTTCTAAAGTCCCAATTATCGGCCTAGGTGAGCCATCATACGCCCGGGCCATCATAGTACTCGGCTTTATATGAGATTCATCGATCGGCATTTCTTCCAGCATGTGCTTTGGCAACACGTTAAGGGCCGAGCCATTATCAATGAGTACTTTTCCTATGAGGCAGTCCTTGCACCTAACCGTAATGTATAAGGGCTTGTTATGTCCGGTACCTTCAAGCATCAAGTTCATCGACCGTGAAGTACGTGTAATTTGTTGCATGGATCCTTCCCACTAGATGCTCCATGGTTTTATGTTCAATGTCTTGGGGTACATATGCCTCATTCAGTACCTTCTGCAAGGCGTTTCGATGCGGCTCAGAGCTGAGTATCAAGGACATCAGGGAGATCCTAGCTGGAGTTTTCTTTAGTTGATCTACTATGCAATATTCGCTATGCTTGATCAACTTCGGGAATTCATTCGACTCCTCTTCCGTTACCGGCTTATTAACTTCTAGTGCTTTGTCCAGATCTACCACTTCTTTACCCTTTTCCTTTCTCAACTCCTCGGGCGTAAAGCAACGACCGCTCCCGGTCAAACCACTTATCTCGATCCGGAACAAAGGAAGAGGAGCTCGACCGTTGGAGGAATATCCATAATTATAAGGCATGGCATTGTGGTTTCCTTTTGTGCAGGAAGGTTTGACCAAGATTAGCCTTGGTGGCCCCTTAGCTGTTTGTTGGATCCGCATACTCCCCGCCATCTCATCCCGACCTTCCATCATACTCACCTCACCCCGCTCTCCATGGGTTCAATTCTCAATTGCCCCATTTTTAACATTTTTGCAATCTTTTCCCGAAACTCGATGCAATCTTCAATATGGTGTCCATCTCCTCCATGGAACTCGCAATAACCACCTCCCGCTGTATGGCTTTCCACATTTGCCTCTAGAAATCCTGATCGTACTAACATGTCGTACATTTTTTCCATAGACACCTTCAATACCTTGCCTTGATTTCCAACTTCTATCATGCCTATTCCACTACTACTTGAGGCATGTTTAGGCAACGGGTTTGAATTAATATTGGGCTTGTCCTCAAAGGATACCCATCCTATCTTAATAAGCTCCAATAATCTTTTCTTGAAAGCGTAACAGGTTTCAATCCCATGCCGGGATTACCCGCATGGTACTCACAAGTCAACTCGGGCTTGTACCAAATTGGGAATGGTGGTTGTAATGGTAGTGTAGGGATAGGAGCGATGTGCCCAATGCTCAATAGTTTGGCGTACATGTCCTTCAAAGGCATGGGTAGTGGCGGTAATTGTTCGAAGGGTATCTTATATAGGGTCTTCGGTAGTGATTTTGGTTGTTTGACTGGTTATTTGTTCGATTAGGGGAAAAAGGTTGGTTAAAGCTCATGTGTGAGAATTGAGAGGTAGGTACTTGTGGATTGTGGGAATCTACTTTCTTGCCCTTATACCCGCCTTCCAAGTTGTTAATATCACCTTCTCTCTTTCTTCCAATAAAACCCTTCTTTTCCACTGGCATCGCTATTCGCCCAGCCTTGATCCCTTGTTCTATCCTCTCGGCTATGCGCACCGCATCATAGAAATGTTGAGAAGAACTACCCATTAGGTGCTCATAATAAGGTGCTTTGAAGGTATTGGCAAACAAGCTTACCATCTCCGTTTCTATCAAAGGGGGTTGGACATGCATTGCCTCATCCCTCCATCTTTGCGCATAAGCTCTTCATCGACTCCCGGCTCCTTTTCTCCATTGCCATTAAACTTGTTCGATCGGGAGCGATTTCCATGTTAAACTTGTACTGTTTGAGGAAAGCCTCCACCAAGTCTCTCCAGCTCTTGATCCCGATGCTTTGTCTAACCTCATGTACCAGCTTAAAGCGGATCCTCGCTAGGCTATCTTGAAAGAAATAGATTAGCAATTTATCATCACGGATTACTTCCGCCATTTTGTTGCAATAGGATCGAAGGTGAGTGTTTGGGCATTCCAAACCGGTATACTTAATGAACTCTGGTATTCGAAAATCTTTTGGCACCACGATGTTTGGTACCAAACATACTTCGCCTGCTCGCATAGGGTCAAACCAGTCATTGCCCTCAACCGCCCTTAATCTTTCTTCTAGAGCAAATAACTTGTTTTGGTCCATCATACTTGGAGACCTATTATCCGGGACTCCCTCCGTTGTTAAGTCCACAGTGATTGGAGCATGAGTTGGCTGGATAGGGGTGATAGGCACAAAATGTTGTTCATTGGCCGAGTTTGCCCCCGGTTTTGAGATGCTTGAGGAATGTGAGCTGCTGGTGCTCCTTCAGTGTTGTGCTGATGTTCCCTCCCCGTTCTTAGCTCTCGAAGCTGCTCAAGTAAATCGGTCGACCGAGAAACTTCATTTTTCACGGACTCCAGCTCGGTTTGATAATGGGACTCTAAGTGAGCTCTTTCTTCGTTCTCCATCCTCGATCTAGCCCGGTGTTGTGGATTTTGGATGTAGGACCTATGTTTCACGATCCGGCGTGCATATGATGTATTAAAAATGAATGCTTGATGAAAATATGATGCTCGTGCAATGTATATTTTAGAGTCGACTCATGACTTTCGTAATCCTTTAGGCAAGATTTCCGAGTTGACCCGATTCGTAAAGGAGGGTTTGCCAAGTTCTTATCATAGTAGCTTACCAAACATATTAGAAAGAAAGATAGGTCATGGCCTTCTTATAAATAGAAGTCGTTCATACAATGATTACAAAATAGGGCGTTATACACTATTACCCTTAAAAGGCATTTCCTCTATTAGCTAAGTCCCCAATAAAACAGGTGATGGCCGCCATATATTCTCGGTACTTTGAAGCGTCATTTCCAACTTGGGTAGCTTGTTGTTGCAATCTTTCGCATAGCGGGCCGCTTGCTCGACCCGCTTCGTTATGTGCCTTATCTTATCATGGAACACGGTGTTATCGCAATTATCACTTCGTTGCTGGCTCCTAAGGCTTCATTACTTCTTTCCAACACTCGGACCATATCCTCTGACCGGGCCAACTTATCCCTTACCCTCTGGAGCTCTTCCTTTTCGATATCCAGCTCGGCTTATTTTGGAGTTAATTTGGACCTGTAAAGCCGTCCATGTAGTCTTGACATTCTTGACGCTCTTGCTTAGCCTTACCGAGCTCCTCTTCCATCTTGAAGTAGTGGCTTCTCATCTCTTTTAACTCTTCTTCTCGTATCTCAAACTTCGATTGTAAAGCCATCATCCTTCCTTTCGAAGACTCGGCTCTCTTCTGGTAATCTCTCATATCAGACTCTGCCGCCTTTCTTGAACTTCTCTCTTCCTCCAATTGCATCATATATTGAGCTCTGATCCTTCTTTCCTCTTCTATGTCGAGATGGGCTAGCCGATTTTTCTCTTTTTCAACTTCTACCTTCTTTAAAAGCAGGCTCCTTCCCTTCTTCAAGGAATCCATCACCTCTTTGTCAACATTCATCTTGCCTTTTGTTGATCTCTTAAACTTTGCCAACTCTTTTTCTCGTGGAGCCCATTCTTCTTAACCAAACTCATCGTATTCGGTCATTCGATTCTTTAACTCACTGGACCCCTTTTGCTATTTCTTCAGCTACCTCGACCCTTTTCTCGCCATTCCTTTAAAGACGCTAACTGTTTATCCTGTTTTTCCAATCTGCTGGTTCAAGTAAACCCTCATCGTGTTTTCTTCTTCTAATTGATTTTCTAACAGTCGTTGCTGCCCTTTGCTCTTGCTGAGATCGATTCTACATTGTTCTAGCTGCTTTCTCAACTCTTCCTCAATATCAGTCCTTTTCCTTTTTTGTTGCTCTATTGTGGATTCTCGGATGTTTTGGAATTGAGAAACCCTTCACTTCGAAAGCTCTTCGTTCCTCCAAACCGCATAGTTCCGCTGAATGATGTTTCAAATGTGCTCCCTTCTTGCCTTTTCACCCTCAATGGTCTTTCCCAATCTTGTCGAATAAGTTCCATCTCCTCGAGGAAAGGTTGGTGCTTGAATAAACCGACAAAATCGGCTAAACCCGTAGTTCTTGGTGCATACCGCATTCCACCCAACCGCCTTGTTACTAGGGCGGGCGCGTAACTAATGTACCCGGTTACACCAATCAAAGGAACCCATATCTTGTTTCCACAAACTCATTGTGCAAATGGTATTGTTCATCCATGGTGCTTTCCATTTGAAGTTGCTCCTTGGCAATGCCGCATATTTATCTATCCATGCTTTCTCATCCCAATTCTTCCAAGTCTCATCCATGGTAACCTTTAACTGGCCGCAGTCAAACCACCAAAAGTTGTTAAAGATGTCCCTTGGTGTTTCGATATGACCGATAATCCATAAATACAACATAGGAATGCAACATCTCATGGCTCCTTTTCCATACGTTCACGCAGTGGTTGAGTGATAACATGGTTTCTCCCAAAATGGCCGACGAGGGATTGATCCGGTCACGCTCGTATTCTATGAAGACACTTGCCGCTTCCAAACCGATGACTCCGATCTCGGAAGGGAACAATACTAGCCCAAAAATGGCGAAGGCCACCAACCCGTATCGTTCCTCTCCCAACTTGCCTTCTTCAGCATTTTTCTTCATTCGAGCTTCAATGACCTTCCATTTGAAACCCCCTCGCCGACTCTACATTGGCTAATCTTCCCCAAGCCTAATAAACCGACTACCTCTGAAGCCGTGTCTTCAAATCTTCGCCTTAGGTAGATCCTGTGGCCGTTGTTTGGAAAATCTAAAATCCTTTCATATTCCTCCAAAGTCGGTGTCATATCAATGTTCCCAAAGGTAAAACTCCGATAACTAGGATCCCAAAAATTCAGTAGGGCTTTGATTGATGTTGCTTGTACGGGTAACCTCATTAGTTGTGCAATTCTCCCATATCGCCTTTCAAAAATCGTCTCATCAATATATTCCATAATAGACACTAACTTCCCCAAGTCATTTACCATGTGATTTATCTTGGTAATGCAAGGCAACCTACTAGCATCGATTCTTGGACATTTTCCTTCAGTTACTTGAGTCAACTCAGATTCTTGCCCAAACTCTTGGAAAGATAGGTACTCAGTCATGATTTCGGCTCAAAAACCTGGATTGATGAATTTAACATTATTAATCATGATGCAAATGAACGTAAGATAGATATCCTAAGGACAAGTTCTATTTATTAAGTGAGAACGGGTAGGTTTTCTATCTGGTCTTGAAGGGTCTCATATCTGCCCAGTGACGTTCTTCGTAAAGACAGTATGGGGGCGTTGCAAGGGACAGTTAAGGTAAGTATACCCACCATCACCAAGCAGGCACTCAGATATGAGTTGGGTGTTTCACGCATCTGAACCCTGACCAATAGTCATAGGGCAGATCGCTACTCCCCCTCCTAACTTAAAGCTTGTGTGTGCTTCTCAAAATCAAAGTATGTGATGCATGTGACAGTTCTATACAAATGCATGAACAATATTGCGAAAAAATATTTAAAGTATATAAGCAGATAACAAAAGGAAAGGCAAATTAACAATAAACACATGAAAACACAAATAAATCAGACAAAAACAAAGCTTAGTCCACAAGGTCCCCAGTGGAGTCGCCATTCGTCACGGGGTGCGTGGCGTCGCGGCGAGTATTCCACTTTTAAAATCTAGGAAAAAGTATGGTATCTATTTGACAAACGTGGGGAGACAAAAAATATTGTCTTTTGTTGGTAGGAAATGGAATGGGAGTCGCCACCTAGTATTTTGGTCACTAGGAACCCTAACTGGTCTTAGAGATTGGGTACGGGGACTGGTTGCGTAAAGGGAAGGTATTAGCACCCCAAATACGCCCTACCTAAGGTAAGCTGCATTGTTTAACTGTCTGATAAGATTCTAGGTCTCGTTGTGTTTCCTAGTTGTTGGTCCGTCTATGGTTCAAGAAAAGTCCTCCTCAATAAGGAGATCCTTATCTTATCGGGTAAAGCCTTAACCGTTCTAACGTCAATGTAAAAAAACATATTTAATCAGGAATACGTTTTACGTATAAATTCGTAATCCCACATACTAAAGGAAGACAAAAGATTTTTTTTAGAATTTTTGAAATATTGGCCTAGTTCTCATGGCTTTAATAAACCGGTTATTAAAGCCCAAAATGCATGCTAATACATATATTGTTTTTTGAAACTTTCTTTGTTGTACGAAAATATGATGTTATAATATTTATATATATATATTGGAGATACTAGGCCGTATTTTAAAACAAAACATTTTTTATTATGTATATTTTTTGATATTTTGACGCAAATCGGGTATTTTAATACTGGGTTGGTATTCTTACAGTATAAAAATACAACCAAATATTAATCCACTTTAATAAAAATATGCAGGAAAATCAACAATATTTTTAAAGATATTTAGAAAATTTTTGAAAGCAAAAGACATTTTTTTATTTTGAAAATGTTTGATGTTTTGATGAAAACCGGGTATTTTAATACCGGATTTGTATCTTTACAAGTATAAAAATACAAACCGATATTGATCAAAATGCAGTAAAACTTACAGAAAAATCACGTATTTTTGCAAATAATTTTCGAAGAAAATTATTAATTTTTCTATATATATCTAGATATGAATAATACAACACACAATATAATATACATAATATATAATATATAAATTGGGCTGGGCTGGGTCGGACCAACGAACTGGGCCGGACTCAGCCCCAAAATATGTCGGGCCGAAATCTCGGCCCAACAAGAATCTGATATTTCTTTTCTGGGCCAGACCCGGCCCAGAAGACAGTGGCTGGGCCAGGATTAGCCTGGCCCATCAACAAACAGCCGGGGCAGAACAAGTCCGGCCCAAGACAAGAATCCAACGGGGGAATTATTTTCCCCCTTCCCGCATGCGAATATGCGTTCTGCATGCAGGAACAAAGAACAGATTGATGCACAAAAAGGGGGGGGGGAGAAGAGCACCTGGCGTGGAGGAGGCAGTGCGTTGCGTGGAAGCCGGTGGCGCGCGGTGGAGTCCGGTCCCTACTGGAAGAAGGAGGAGCGGATTCCTGCAGAGGAGAAGGAAAGCCTCTACTGGAACCTTTGGTGTGGCCGAGGAAGGAGCCGCTACTCCGGCTTGCCGCGGGCGTCGCCGGAGGAAGGAGGACCGCTGTTGGCCGGTGAAGAAGCCGGAAGGCGGAGGCTTGCTCCCGTGGAGGCCGTCACCGCCGAGGAGGCCGCGGGAGGCGTTGCCGGGGCCGCCGAAGCCGCGGTGAAGGAGAAGCCGAGGGAGGAGCCGCTACCGGCTTTGTGTTGATGGGAAGGAGAGGGGACAGGTGTTTAGGGACTCGCTGGAAGAGAATGAGAGGAAAGGGAGGGGGCCGCCCGGTTTGGCTATGCAAGAGAGGGGGTTGCCCCTAGTTGCTGGCTGCTGAGGGGAAGAAGAAAAATCAAAGGGGGAGGGGAGATGTGTGTGAGGTTTGTTCGGCTGTGTGGGTCTGTCGATGGAAGGAGAAAAAATAGAGGCGCTGAGGCTGGCGGAGCAGAGGGAGAAGAAGCTGGAAAAAGAAAAATGGTTGCAGGAAAAAACGTGCGGGGAAAAGCTTATTTTGTGCCAACTTTGAGCTCCGTTCCTCTAACCGTCTAACCATGAAAATTCCTTCTATTTATAGGGCTGGAAAGAGGGTAATCTTGTCTTCAATAGGGAAAAAGTCTCAGCCCTTGATTCGACTCGATCAATCCAAACCGTCGGTTCAAAGTGTGCACCTCGAACCGCCAAATTTGCAGATCGCCCGAGGTGCATGTTTTGGCCCAATAAACGGAGCCGTTCCAAACCTTTTCGACCCGACCGGACCACTCCCGGGATAAAGGAGTTACAGGTGGACATTTTGGTGCATGCTTTGTCGGATTTGGGGGCCAAACGAGGAAGAAAACACGTCGGAAGTCGGCCACTCGGGCAGCTTGGTGGGGAAGAAAATGAACAGCACCGGCGACGCGTCGTCGATTCCGCCCCTTTTTAAGTTTCAAAACAGCCCCTCAATCATTTTTTGTTTTTCAATTGCATCCCCGCCAATTTCGGTCTCCATCCCTCTTGTTGGCCGCGTTTTTCACTTTAGTCCTTGGTCTCTCGATTTATGCAATTGAGCCCTTAATTGATCAATAAACTTCCCATTTCTTCAATTAGACCCCCGAATCAATTAATTCCAGCCCCTATACTTACGCGCCTTCTTCAATTTGGTCCTTGGTTTCGGATTTCTTCAATTAAGTCCCTAATTGGCCCTTAAACTTCAATATTTATGCAATTAAGCCCCGATTTGCCCTAATAAATTCCTAAAAAATATATTTTGGCCCCAGAACTTAAATTTCTTCTAATTAAAGCCCAAATTGACTTAAAAATCAATTTTTCTTGCAATCAAATCCCCTATAAATTCATTTAAAAATCCAATTAAATCCATAATCATCCAAATTTGGGCTTTTCTCCTCCAATTTCAAATTTCCTCCTCAAGAGGGCTCTCCTCCTTCAAGAATATATTGTCAAAAATCCAATCTTTGTATTTTTAACCTCATTGATCAATTTTCCGACCATTTTCTCGAGCGCTTCTGCCTCCTGTTATTTTTCTTAACCTCCTTTGGCTGTATATATATTTTTTTATATATACATATTTTGTGGGGGACCCAAAAATGGGTTACAACAAGAACTATTTAAAGGATCGACAAGTTAACACAGTCTATATAGTTTTCTTTTAAAAAAAAAACAATATTGTTTTTGAAATTTTAAAAAAATCAAAATAACATATTTTTAAACAAATATAAAAAAATATTGACCGGCTCACAAGTTAACAAACCGAGTCATTCAGACTTGACCAGATCAACTCTCTAGGCAGTTCAAAATTAAACCTAAACAAAAATAGGGCTGGGGTCAGCGGGTTGAGCTCGTCAATACATGAATTGATGAGTTGATTACTTCTGTTTGTTTTTTATTTATGAAAAAATATTACTTTGACAATTTTATTTTGAAAAAAAAAATCAAAATAATGTTTTTTTGAATAAAAAAATATTGATCAGGTCATTAGTTAACTTATATATTGAGTCACTCATATTTAACCGGGTCAACTCTCTAGATTATTCAAAAGCAAACCAAGACCTCCCCGGCCAGCGGGGTTGTGTTTTAATAACTATTATACATGCATAGTACGTAACGAAAGAGAATTAACTTTTAAATAGAATTTGACTAGGAGAGTTAATATTTATAAGGGTTACCAAATACAAGGACTTTCCACTTCCAAAAATGTAATCAACGGTGCCTTCAATATAACAATCCTTGAAGAGATGCCGTCCCTTGTCATCACACAATGTGTCTTGAAATCCAATAAATCTGCAGTTATAGAAAGCAGACTTGTCGCCAGAAATCCTCAGAGCAACTGCTTGTTCTCCTTTCAATTGCCCCTTCGGCCTCGGCGCAGAATTCTGTTCCAACAATTCCATAGAAAAGAAAAGGCAACATATAATAACCTCAAAAGAGAGAAGAATTAGTGAGATGCGAAAATACATTTTAATTTTCAGACGTGGGAATTTGCCTGATCTATGATGATTAAGCTGGCCTTAAGCTCTCTTCTTCATTAACATTCAAACTTCAGGCGGGCTATGTGAAGTAGTGAAAAGAAATGGAAATTGATAATATTTTATGAAACATGAACACACCTTAATAATGATATTAGCAGCTACAAAGTAATCAGCCTCAGCTTCCAAGGTAGCACTGTAAACAGTTCCATATTGTCTTGCCGTGCCATGAAATGACAAGGTTGGCATGTTACTAGGTGATCCCAAGAATGTAACAAAAGGTTTTCCACGTTCAATTTTGAGTTTTTCAATGTACTCTCCAGGTCCAATATGCACAATCACTCGTTCTTTATTCCCTGTTGGAATGCTGTTAATGGCATCCTTCAAGGTTTTGAATTCTCCACTTCCATCTTTTCGAACCTTGATGGTTCTTGGTTTGGCTTCGGCCGCCATGAGGGCAGGGTCTATGGTGCCCTTACGGTTTGCCAGGGGCCTGACATTTTCTTGAAACCATTTGTTTAGGCTCGATGGATCGGCAGGTATCGGACTTTTATCATCGGAACTAACGATTAAGAGAGGCTTAAAATACTTGGGATTAAGAGAGCTCTTCGCATAATTCCCTCTCAACCACTTGATATATATGTAGCATTACGATAGAATAGCATCTTCTCCTTCTTCTTTCCTTTTTCTTTCTTTCCTTCCTTCTTTCTTTTTCGAACATAGCCAAAGATAGCTATTTCTCCATTTGGCCAAACTAGAATGGAACTACATTTTTTTTATACTTCTGTTCATCGTCTAGCGCCAAATTTAATTTATTTTGCTAGAATAATATTCTTTTCTGTACGATATTTTCTTGTTGCAAATTCATTATATAATACTAAATTTTAACATCATATTCTTTTCTTGTTTTATTTTTTTATATGTCTTGTTATTTGGTTATATAATCTCTGCATGAATATAATTGTATGTAAAATATATATCAAATTATCAAAAAAAAATTGCATTCTTTTCTATTCTAAAGATCTACACATAAAATAAGAACACGCTCTTTCAATATCTCAATGCATCTCAAGATATATTATATATATAAAAAAAAAAGATACAAAGGTAAGATTATTGATTTTTTTTTTATGAACAAAATGCTAATTACACTACTATGGTGAATAAGGATCTATATCTATCAGTATAGTGAATCTCTCTATTTTAGCTTCTTTTTTTATTCAAATCCTTGTAAACTTATTCCTCTTCCCAAGTTTTTCATAATACCATTTCACATGTATAATATAATATTTTCTCATTGCATGTATTTCCCAAAACTTTTAGCATACACTTATATTTTCAATTTAACCCAATATATAACAATTTTATTGTTTTTTAGGCTAAAAAATGATAAGCTAATTATACTATTTTGTTAACTTAGATAAAGTATTACTTGTATTAAGATAAAAAAGAAAAACCCAATAAAAGAAGCTTTGTTTTTAAAGAACCCAATATCTTAGATATATAAACTATTAACAAAATCTAAAACATTTTGGGAAAACATTGTTTACAATGAGTGAAAACAATTTTCACTAGAACAGTGAAATTAATGATTTTGCTTTTATCATAAAAAATCATAGAACTAGTTATTGGGGGCAACAAGGTCTTTGGAAGAACCGCAACGAGCTCTTCCTTTTAAGATGTGCTCTTTCTTGCGGCCATTATTTTATTTTCCTTGTACTTTTTTTCTCTCATCTCATTGAAAATCACGTTGGTCATGCAAAGTTTCGAGTTGTTTTTTTTTTTAAAAAAAAATCCTAATTTTTTATGTTTGTTCATGGACTTTTTTAAGATTTCGATTTGTTTTCAATTTCATCATTCGGTCTTAATTTGTTATGCTATTTTTTCTAATTTTGTCCTCATATTTTTTTTATTAATTTCTTAGTCCTTTTTTTAAATTGATTTCTCTTTTGAATTTCACCCTTCAAACAAATTTTTTTTTTCATTTCAATTTTGATCCTCATTCTTTAGATTGTTTTTTTTTCCTTTTCTTAATTTAATTTTTTCATTCCGATTTAACCCTTCAATCAAAAATCAGATTATTTTTAATCTAAATTTTGTCATCGTTCTTTTATTTGCTATTTTTTTTTTGTTTTGGATCTTTTTATATAACTAAAATTCTTTTTTTTCCAATTTTAGCCTTTAACATTTGATTGGTTGGGAATTGAGTTTTGTGTTTTTTACAAATAAGGTGATTCCCATGTAATGACCCAAATCATGAGTTTGAAAAGTTAAAACAGGTTGACATTACTTTTTTTTTTTTACTTATGATAGGTAAAAGTCATTCTGTTTTCAACTTTCATCATTCGACATTGGTTTTTTTAAAAAAAAAATAAGCTTTGTGATTTTTTTTGTTTTGTTTTCTATCAGGTTATCTTAATCTCATAACAAAACTCGAGTTGATTCAGGCTGAGTTTTTTTTTTTTGTCTTTTTCTTACCCAATTTCTTCCTTTTATATTTAATGGGTTGAGAATTAAGCTACGTAATTTATATTTTTTAAAAAAAAATTTCTCAGGTTATTATGATCTTTTTTAAAAACAAAATTAGACCATCTGTTGTTGTTGCCTATTTTTTCTCATCTAATTAAAATGAAATAAACTTATTTGAGTTAGTTGGATCTATGACTGTGTCATGATTTTTCTTCCTGTTTTAAAACGTGTTTGTGGCACTTGAACATTATATCTTATGCAACAACAAATCTGGCCCCGCGGCATAAAGCAGACCATAACTAGTATCATAGTTATTAAACCCGGCCCGGGGGTTGACCTGGCCAAGGGGCCGGGTCCCGGGTTTCATGGGTCAACCTGGGTCAACCCGGGTCAACTCGGATCAACCCGGAAAAATTAAAAAAAAAATTAAAGTTTTAATATTTCATATGAAAAATCCATGTAAATATAGGTTATACATATTGTAAACAATGAAGTTTAAAAGAATATTTTTTAAAAAAATTTATCCCATAATAAAAAGATATTATGTTAAGCCTTTAAGTTGAAGTATTTAAACCAAAAAAGTTTTTTATCCCACATCGAGAAAACATAACTTTTTTCTTGGGAACATAGAGTATATATACGAATAGATTTTAAATCCCACATTGAAAAAACATAACTTCTTTCATGGGAACATAGAGTATATATACGAAAGGGCTTCAAATCCCACTTTGAGAAGATACTATGTTATCCTTTTAAGTTGAAGTATTTAAACCAAAAGGTTTTTTATCCCACATCGAGAAAACATAACTTTTTTCTTGGGAACATAGAGTATATATACTAATGAGTTTTAAATCCCACATTGAAAAAACATAACTTTTTTCATGGGAATATAGAGTATATACGAAAGGGCTTCAAATCCCACATTGAAAAGATATTTGTTATCCTTTTAAGTTGAAGTATTTAAACCAAAAGGTTTTTTATCCCACATTGAAAAAACATGATTTTTTTCAAGGGAACATAAAGTATATATACTAATGTGTTTCAAATCCCACATTGAAAAAACATAATTTGTTTCATGGAAATATAGAGTATATATACGATAGGGCTTCAAATCCCACATTGAAAAGATACTATGTTATCCTTTTAAGTTGAAATATTTAAACCAAAAGGTTTTTTATCCCACATTGAAAAAACATGATTTTTTTCTTGGGAACATAGAGTATATATACTAAAGGGCTTCAAATCCCACATTGAAAAGATACTATATTATCCTTTTAAGTTGAAGTATTTAAACCAAAAGGCTTTTTATCCCACATTGAAAAAACATGACTTTTTTTCTTGGGAACATAGAGTATATATAGTTATATACTAATGGATTTCAAATCCCATATTTTTTAAAGGAAAAAAAAACCGGGTCTCGTCGGGTTCGCCCGGGTCATGGGTCGCCGGGTTTGATCGGGTTGTTGCCCCAGCCTGTCTTTTAGTAAACCCGGACCGGTCCAGCCACCGGGTCAACCCGCCGGGCCGGGCCGGGTTTAATAACACTGACTAGTATAATCTATATGTAACAATGATCTTCTTGGTAATAAATTATCGTGTCAAATTTTTTAGTTAAATTAACAACATGAAAATGTGAATTCACTAGCATAATTAATAAAATCATGAATGTATATAAGAGATTATATTTAAACTTAGCATACATATAAAAACATAGTTGATCGATCATCATTTGTTATGGGAAATCAATCATGATCGATTATTTTCAATCTTGGTCTATTATATTAGATCAATTTTGGTTGATTATGCCAATATTAGTTTATTATAATCGATCGATCATGGTTGATTATGCTAACTCCTCCCACATCAACTAAACATTAAATAATAGAAATAAAATAAATATAATAGTTTGAGGCTCTTTATAAAACAAGTCTGTGAGATAAAAAGATAATGAGATGAGGATATAGGAATAAAAAGAAAGTAGAAAATAAACAAAGAAAAAAATAGAAATGATATACAACACAAAAAGATTCACGAGAGAAGAACTAGAGATAAAAAAACACTTCCACCAAAATATTCATGAAGAAAACCAAGAAAAGAAAAGTAGAGAGAAAAATTCATAGAGAAACCAAAAAGAGAGGAAAAGATCAAAGAGAGTAAGAAAGAAAAAGAGAGAAAAAGCAACATTTCTTATTGAAAAAGTTAAGCGTCAACACATTATGTATTCCCTTTTAGTTTTTTCCTTTCTTTTCTTCACCTACTCGATTCTCGCATCCTTCCCCTAATCATACTCCATCTTCATCATTTTGCAGCTTTCTCTCCCCACTAAACAACATAAGACCCCAATCATATTGACCAAAACAACCTCCCTCTCTTCTCCACCGCAACCTTTAGCCACCACGCCTCCATATCTATAAATGCCAACTTGTAAATGTCTCTATAGTCTTTCTTCCATATCGTAACCCTCATTTTCTCTAGTCTCCACATTGTTACTCACCCTCATAAAACCCAACATTTCCACTATGTCTATAGTGCTCATTCCTAGTCATAGCAGCAATCATGGGAGCATGTGCAAAATGTGCACAATAGCTTGGAGTTGATCATCCAACTATGACTCAATGTGCAATATATTCCCTAAAACCTTTAGAGGATCTGCCCATGCTTGGTATAACAACCTGGAACCAAACTCTATTATAGGTTTCATTGACCTATGTGTCGGCACGTTTTAGCACTAGTATACCCGGAAAAAAAAACCTCCACATAGCTTTTCAATGTTGCCCAAGAAGAGGGTAAGTCTACACGGGCATATTTGAGGAGATTCAACGCAGAGATGTTCAAGGTGGAAGAATTAATTGAGCAAGTAACCTTAGAAGCCTTAATAAGAGGAGCAAGGGAACATGCCATCTGGAGAAAACTTTATGTATTACCAAATAGAAGCTTCTCCAAAGTAAAGCAATTCATGGAAAATCATATACAGGTTGAAGCGGCCAGTTTACTTTGGAATGGACCTCCTTGTTTTCACAAGCACAACCAATGTTAATGATCTTTCAAGTGAAGTAATCGGGGTATTCGAAGCCAACATCTTAGTGCCACCTTCATGTCATGTTTTCTCCTAAAAGCCTCTCCCATACCTATCATTCAGATCATCTCAAGATGTATAATCCTTAATAAGAATGTAAGTTTCTTATATATGAATGACTTATTCACGATGAATTTTCATTTTCTTCAAGTGATTCCTAAAGGCTGTAGCCCTAGCAAAGTCCCGAGGATGATATGTGTTCTCCTCATGGGAAATCTCTAAGGGATGAACATGGTCTCCCTAGTGCTATATGCATCAATCTTCAATTCATGAATTTAGTCTTCGCAGCGCTATATGTACCATTCTTCATGGAATGAACTTGGTCTCCACAATGCTATATGCACTAATCTCCATGGGATGAACTTGGTCTTCAAGAGATGGAATTAGTCTCCCCAGTGTTATATACCCCACTCTCCATGTGATGGACTTGGTCTCCTCAGTGCTATATGTACCGCTCTTTAAGGGATGGACGTAGTCTCCGTAGTGCTATATGCACCACTCTTCATAAAAGGACTTTGTTTCCCCAGTGCTATATGCACCACTCTTCAAGGGATGTACGTTGTATCCCTTGTGCTATATGCATTGATTTCCAATGGATGGATGTGATCTTTCTTGTGCTATATGCACCAATCTTCATGGGATAGACACATATCCTCTAGTGCTATACGTACCACACTTCAAGGGATGGACTTAGTCTCCCTAGAATATATAGCAACATCATCAAATCACCACTCTTCAGTGGGGGCTCTCATGCCCCATCAAAAATAATTAAAAAACAATCATGATTACGACTCTTTAGTGGAGGGCTTTTAAGCCTCATTACAATGCTTGGAAAGCTACAAGCTCCCACTCTCCAAAGAATCTATAATCACTTAGAATTTTTTAAGCATAGGTTTGTCGTCTTAAGGTTTCACACAACCACTTAGAAATATTTCTAAGTACGGGCTCTTTCCCTATGCTTTTCTCTTACGATTTAGGGAAATTTTTGAAGTATGATTTCCTTCATCCCCTCTATATACTTAGAAATTCTTTCTCTAACCATGGTGCATGCCCCTCCACATGGGCTCTCCGGTATATTACCTAAGGTTTCCACCCCTTTTATCACACGATGAAGATTCAACGAATTCATCATGGTAACTCAGTATTTTTACAAGTCTTTGCGTATCAATATCATAAAGACTTGGAGGGCTATTGATAAACCCAATTTAACGGGCTTAAAAAACCTTTAAGATCCTCCTCCCTTAAGCACGCCAAAGTGAATGACCATCATTTCTTAGGCATGCCCAAGGGAATAACCATGCCTAGAAAGGGGGCTTGGTAGTGTGTCAATCCCGACCACTCGGGGGCTTAAATCTCTCATGACTCATAATCTTTTAACTAAATAAAATGAGTGGAATACGGCTCACAATGCAATTCAAAATATCATAAAAAGGAAGTTACCCTCGAGTCTATTTTCTCCACAAAGCACAAAACTCTTGGGTTATAAATACGCCATTAGACCTTCATAACAAAAGTTCACAATCTTCATTCTCTACGGCATATATATTTTCAAAGCATCTCTCCCTAAAATATTATTGTATTTTCTCTCTCTAAAAAGATAATTATTTAAGAATCGAAGAGTCTCACCTCCACTAAAGGAGACCTTTTAGAGGTACTAGCTGCAAACCACATTTGCTTACGAAGCACCTAAAACAAGTTATCAAACACCTTGGCTATGGAGAATGAATGAGATTGTTATGACAAATTGATTAACCGATTATCTAACCTTGAGAGTTCTATTTCAAGGCTACTTGGATTTTTAGGACATCATCATTTATATTTGCTATTTGTTGTTGATTTGGACAAGTACATCTAGAATGAGCTGTTGGACTGTTGCTGTTTATGTTGGGAGAGGCTTGATTATTGTAAAGAGAAAGGGATTGTTACATTTCTCTCTTATTATTTACGCATGGTTATAGTAGGTATATATTACATGAGGAAGGGAACACGATCCTATATATCAGCTAATGAATGTTGAATATCTGCTAATGATTCCAAGGATCAAGCCTAAATATATATGCTAATAAATGTACAATAATCTATAGATTCCAAGGATCAAGCCGAAATATATATGCTAATAAGTGTACAATAATCTATAAATGGAAGGTGAATATATGTTGCTAATACTCCCCTTCAAGTTGGAGCATGGAGATCCGTAATGCCCAACTTGCGTGATAATGCTTGGAAAGCTTCTCGGCCTAAGGCTTTTGTGAAGATATCGCAGTTGACTTGTGACTAGGAATGTGCTTTGTGGAGATAAGGCCAACTTTTAGCTTTTCACGAACAACATGACAATCAATTTCTATATGTTTGTACGTTCGTGGAAAACAAGATTCTAAGCAATGTGAAGAGTTGCTTGGTTGTCACAATGTAAAGGCATAGGCTGGGAATGGTGGACACCAAGATCATGTAAAAGTGTTTTGAGCCATGTAAGTTCACAAGTAGTGGAAGCAAGGGCTCGATATTTAGCTTCAGCAAACGAACGAGAGACCGTATGTTGCTTCTTATTGCGCCAAGAAATAGAACTGGTGCCAAACTGAATGAAAAAACCGGTGGTGGAGCGGCGAGTGAGCGGGCAACTAGCCCAATCCGAATCTGAATAGGCTAAGACTTGAAGAGTGTTAATAAAAGGAAAATATAAATCTTGGCTTGGAGAAGCCTTGATGTAATGAAGGATATGGACAGCAGCATTATAATGGGATTGTCAAGGTTAGTGCATAAATTGGCTCAAAAGGTTGACGGGGAAGACAATGTCAAGACGAGAGATTGTGAGATATATCAAACGTCCAACAAGTCGGCGGAAAGAACTAGGATCAGGAAGCATATCACCATCAGTTATATTGAGCTTGAGATGTTGTTCCATTGGAAAGGAAGAGGGACGAGCACCAAGGTGACCGCTATCAGCAAGTATGTCAAGAGCATATTTACGTTGATTAAGGAAGATGCCAGTGGGAGAGTGAGCAATTTCTAGGCCAAGGAAATATTTGAGTTGGTTGAGGTCCTTGAGCTTAAAGCGTTGAGCAAGCATGGCTTTGAAGCTGTTGATGTCGGTTAGATCATTTCTGCCAAGAGGATGTCATCAACATAAATAATTATGAGAGTGAAGGATTGTCCTCGATGGCGATGAAGAGAGAGTGATCCGCTTGTGATTAGGCGAAAGCCTACAGCAAGTAAAACAGAGGATACTTTAGAGAACCAATTGCGAGAGGCTTGCTTGAGGCCATAGAGTGATTTACGAAGATGACCGACACGAGTATCTATCGTTTGTAATAGCCTGATGGAGGAGTCATATAAACATCCTCATCAAGGTCGCCATGGAGGAAAGCAGTGTGGACATCCAACTAAAAAAGATGTCAATGGTGAGCTGCAACCATTGCAAGAACACATCTAACAATAACAAGTTTAGCAATAGGAGCAAAAGTGTCATGATAATCCAAACCTTCTACCTGAGTATATCACTTAGCCACTAAGCGAGCTTTGTGTCGCTCACTAATTTTGTTTTGAACACCCACTTGCATCCAATTGGTGTTTTGCTAGATGGAAGGGGTTGAAAGGTCCAAGTATGGTTTGCTTCTAAAGCTTGTATTTCAACTGCCATGGCATCATGCCAGTGAGGGTGACGGGCAGCTTCAGAATAAGAGGTGGGATCAGGGTGATGAGATAGAGCAGAAAGGAAGGCTAGATGTTTATTAGTGAAACGTTGATAAGATAAAAAAGATGAGAGACAGTGAACCATACATGAGGAAGAGCGTGAAACTTGTGAAGCCGTGGAGGACTTTGGTAAAGAAGGGCAAATATAGTCATCTAAGTACGTAGGACGGGTTACAGCTCGTTTTGTTTGTGTGGAAAGGAGTGGAATGGACGATCTGGAAGAGGGTTCGTGTGAGGAGCGAAGGGAAGGGGATGGAGTGGGGCTGTGCGAAACATTATAGGAGGGAATTTCGGGGATAGGAAGAGGAAGAACCGGGGAAGGTGTTGGATTAGGGGCCATGAGATGATAAGGGAAAATATTTTCTTCAAATGTAACATAACGAGAAATGAAAAAAAATTTTGTGTTCAAGATCGTTGACATGATAAGCCTTATGATGGATAGGGTAGCCTAAGAAAACACATCGTAAAGCACGAGGAGAGAATTTATCGCATGCCCAAGGGAATAACCCAACTTTAAGGGGCCTAAAAAACCCTTAAGATCCTCCTCCTTTAGGCACGCCAAAGTGAATGGCCATCATTTCTTAGGCATGCCCAAGGGAATAACCATGCCTAGAGAGGGGGCTTGGTAGTGTGCCAAGCCCAGCCACACGGGGGCTTAAATCTCTCATGACTCATAATCTTTTAACTGGATAATGAGTGGAATACAACTCACAATGCAATTCAAAATATTTTAAAGAGAAAGTTATCCTCTAGTCCTTTTTCTCCACAAAGCACAAAACTCATGGGCTATAAATACGCCGTGAGACCTTCATAACAAAGGTTGACAATCTTCATTCTTTATTGCATATATATTTTCAAAGCATCTCTCTCTATAATATTATTGTATTTTCTCTCTCTAAAAAGATACTTATTTAAGAATCAAAGAGTCCCACCTCCACTAAAGGAGACCTTTTAGAGGTACTAGCTGCAAACCACCTTTGCTTACCAAGCACCTAACACAAGTTATCAAACATCTTGGCTATGGAGAATGAATGAGATTGTTATGACAAATTGATTAACTGATTATCTAGCCTGGGAGTTCTATTTCAAGGCTACTTGGATTTTTAGGACATCATCATTTATATTTGCTATTTGTTGTTGATTTAGACAAGTACAGCTAGAACGAGCTGCTAGAGTGCTGCTGTTTATGTTGGGAGAGGCTTGATTATTGTTTTATTATCTTCTATTACATCTGGTTGTTGCTCTGAAAAAAAGAGGATACAAGCTGCTTTTTTTTCCTGGTTTTTCTACTTTGAAAATCGGCGTTCTTTGGAGGGTTGATCAATATTGCTTGTCACTATTGCGTGTTTGTTGCTAGTTTGTTTTATTGTTACCAAAAATAATGTTGTGTTTTTTACTGTAAAAAAGATAAAAGGCTGCAACATTTTTTTTCGTTAATTAACCTGAGCTCTAATACCAATTGTTGAAAACAAAAAAAAAAACAAGTATTTAGAACATCCCAATCTTTATTGATTAATTCACACTCTTATCAAGACACTCATAATTCTAAATATTTTGGCCTTTATATTTATAGAAAGATTAGTCCTCTTAAGATTTATTTATTCGTACTTGAATTGATCACAAAATATATCTTTCTTGTTGTGGAGGTTTTTGGTCTTCGGGATGCTCTTTTTCCCAATTTTTGACTTATTGCTGAATAGCTTACTAAATAAATCCCCAACTGTTTTCATTCCTTCCCACCATTTCTCTTTTGATTTTGCGCAATAGTTTCATTGCCATGCTACTGTGCAAAATATTCCTTCTGCTTGTAGTTTTTTTCTTTTTTTTTTCCTTCTCTTGCCTTGGTCCTCTATCCAAGGTAGGTTGTTTTATGCCTTTGTTTGCTTTGCTTTATGACCTCAACCGGACATGCAAAATACTGGGTCAAGGGCTTTTGTTTCTTGATACAATTTTGGTCTAAAAGTAGCATCTATTTATGTTTTTAAAGAACAAGGCATCTATATATATATATATATATATATATATATGGTATTTGTAAAAACAAGAAGAAAAAAAAAGATATTTGTCGATGAATATATGGCGATCTAGATACATGTCAACGAGAGAATCCAATTTCCTTCATTTGGTTTCTCTGCATATTGATTTATTTTTTCACAAGATAGATGTAATTACCACTCTATATGCCTAAGGATAATGATTTTTTATTTATATCCAAAATTAATTTGGAGGATGTAGCAGCCATTTGGAACCTTCAATGAAGCCAAGAGAAATGAAGGGTGCTACTTGACCAGGGGTTAGCTGCTTGCTCGCTTTAGCACGGGCTGCGGGGTTAGCTCCTTCCCCCTTGCACTTGTATTCTCCAAATAAAGCAGTCCTGAAAGCAATGGCTCGTGTATATTAATAAAACATTCAATCCCTAAAATTTAATGATTCCACTCTCAAAAAATTGTAAACTTAATTTCATCTAATTAATAATTAGGGTCCATATCTTTCGTTCATTAAAAATAATAAAAACCCTTTTGATTTATTTTTATTTTTATAATAAACAAGCTTGAAATTAATAAAATTAAATCTCATTAAAAAAGTATTGGGTTAATATCTCATGATAAAAAAAAAAACAATGACAATGAAAATAGACGGGACTTGTTCTATTTTAAAATAATAAAAATTCAGTTTAATATTGTTTTTTAAACATTTATTTTATGTATTTTATGTTTTTATCTTCGACTTTCTAACCAAATATGATTTTTTATATATATATACCTTGAAACACTGAATAAACACAATCTAAAATAATTATAAATAGAAGATGGATTAAATACATACTGGTCTCGTTCAGGGTGGAAATTATTGGACCATCCCTCAGGATTGACAACACTACTCATGGTAGTGTATGAGAACACTACTCGTGGCCTTTGCTGCCATGCTCGTCCCAAATACGCCCTCTTGGTGCCAGTGCCATCTACTTTACAATGCACGAACGAAAATCCAGTATTTTCTGCCTCGTTGTTTCTTGCATGGGCAGTGATGAAATTCCCTTTTTCATCACCAATCACATGTAACTCTGTTCCCTGCATTTAATTAGATATTCACTATATTACACCACATTTATGTACATCAATTGCTATCCATACCATTGCTTAATGATCCGGGTCACTGGTTAGAAGAACTATTTAAAGGATCGACAAGTTAACACAGTCTATATAGTTTTTTTTTAAAAAAAAAACAATATTGTTTTTGACATTTTAAAAAAATCAAAATAACATTTTTTTAAACAAATATAAAAAAATATTGACCGGCTCACAAGTTAACAAACCGAGTCATTTAGACTTGACCAGATCAACTCTCTAAGCAGTTCAAAATTAAACCTAAACAAAAATAGGGCTGGGGTCAGCAGGTTGAGCTCGTCAATACATGGATTGATGAGTTGATTACTTCTGTTTGTTTTTTATTTATGAAAAAATATCACTCTGACAATTTTATTTTGAAAAAAAAATATCAAAACAATGTCTTTTTGATTAAAAAAAATGTTGATCAGGTCATTAGTTGACTTATATATTGAGTCACTCATATTTAACCGGGTCAACTCTCTAGATTATTCAAAAGCAAACCAAGACCTCCCCGGCCGGCGGGGGTCGTGTTTTAATAAATATTATCCATACATAGTACGTAAGAGAATTAACTTTTAAATAGAATTTGATTAGGAGAGTTAATTTTTTAAGGGTTACCAAATACAAGGACTTTCCACTTCCAAAAATGTAATCAACGGTGCCTTCAATATAACAATCCTTGAAGAGATGCCGTCCCTTGTCATCACACAATGTGTCTTGAAATCCAATAAATCTGCAGTTATAGAAAGCAGACTTGTCGCCAGAAATCCTCAGAGCAACTGCTTGTTCTCCTTTCAATTGCCCCTTCGGCCTCGGCGCAGAATTCTGTTCCAACAATTCCATAGAAAAGAAAAGGCAACATATAATAACCTCAAAAGAGAGAAGAATTAGTGAGATGCGAAAATACATTTTAATTTTCAGACGTGGGAATTTGCCTGATCTATCATGATGATTAAGGTGGCCTTAAGCTCCCTTCTTCATTAACATTCAAACTTCAGGCGGGCTATGTGAAGTAGTGAAAAGAAATGCAAATTGATAATATTTTATGAAACATGAACACACCTTAATAATGATATTAGCAGCTACAAAGTAATCAGCCTCAGCTTCCAAGGTAGCACTGTAAACAGTTCCATATTGTCTTGCCGTGCCATGAAATGACAAGGTTGGCATGTTACTAGGTGATCCCAAGAATGTAACAAAAGGTTTTCCACGTTCAATTTTGAGTTTTTCAATGTACTCTCCAGGTCCAATATGCACAATCACTCGTTCTTTATTCCCTGTTGGAATGCTGTTAATGGCATCCTTCAAGGTTTTGAATTCTCCACTTCCATCTTTTCGAACCTTGATGGTTCTTGGTTTGGCTTCGGCCGCCATGAGGGCAGGGTCTATGGTGCCCTTACGGTTTGCCAGGGGCCTGACATTTTCTTGAAACCATTTGTTTAGGCTCGATGGATCGGCAGGTATCGGACTTTTATCATCGGAACTAACGATTAAGAGAGGCTTAAAATACTTGGGATTAAGAGAGCTCTTCGCATAATTCCCTCTCAACCACTTGATATATATGTAGCATTACGATAGAATAGCATCTTCTCCTTCTTCTTTCCTTTTTCTTTCTTTCCTTCCTTCTTTCTTTTTCGAACATAGCCAAAGATAGCTATTTCTCCATTTGGCCAAACTAGAATGGAACTACATTTTTTTTATACTTCTGTTCATCGTCTAGCGCCAAATTTAATTTATTTTGCTAGAATAATATTCTTTTCTGTACGATATTTTCTTGTTGCAAATTCATTATATAATACTAAATTTTAACATCATATTCTTTTCTTGTTTTATTTTTTTATATGTCTTGTTATTTGGTTATATAATCTCTGCATGAATATAATTGTATGTAAAATATATATCAAATTATCAAAAAAAAATTGCATTCTTTTCTATTCTAAAGATCTACACATAAAATAAGAACACGCTCTTTCAATATCTCAATGCATCTCAAGATATATTATATATATAAAAAAAAAAGATACAAAGGTAAGATTATTGATTTTTTTTTTATGAACAAAATGCTAATTACACTACTATGGTGAATAAGGATCTATATCTATCAGTATAGTGAATCTCTCTATTTTAGCTTCTTTTTTTATTCAAATCCTTGTAAACTTATTCCTCTTCCCAAGTTTTTCATAATACCATTTCACATGTATAATATAATATTTTCTCATTGCATGTATTTCCCAAAACTTTTAGCATACACTTATATTTTCAATTTAACCCAATATATAACAATTTTATTGTTTTTTAGGCTAAAAAATGATAAGCTAATTATACTATTTTGTTAACTTAGATAAAGTATTACTTGTATTAAGATAAAAAAGAAAAACCCAATAAAAGAAGCTTTGTTTTTAAAGAACCCAATATCTTAGATATATAAACTATTAACAAAATCTAAAACATTTTGGGAAAACATTGTTTACAATGAGTGAAAACAATTTTCACTAGAACAGTGAAATTAATGATTTTGCTTTTATCATAAAAAATCATAGAACTAGTTATTGGGGGCAACAAGGTCTTTGGAAGAACCGCAACGAGCTCTTCCTTTTAAGATGTGCTCTTTCTTGCGGCCATTATTTTATTTTCCTTGTACTTTTTTCTCTCATCTCATTGAAAATCACGTTGGTCATGCAAAGTTTCAGAGTTGTTTTTTTTTTAAAAAAAAATCCTAATTTTTTATGTTTGTTCATGGACTTTTTAAGATTTTGATTTGTTTTCAATTTCATCATTCGGTCTTAATTTGTTATGCTATTTTTTCTAATTTTGTCCTCATATTTTTTTTATTAATTTCTTAGTCCTTTTTTTAAATTGATTTCTCTTTTGAATTTCACCCTTCAAACAATTTTTTTTTTTCATTTCAATTTTGATCCTCATTCTTTAGATTGTTTTTTTTTTCCTTTTCTTAATTTAATTTTTCATTCTGATTTAACCCTTCAATCAAAAATCAGATTATTTTTAATCTAAATTTTGTCATCGTTCTTTTATTTGCTATTTTTTTTTTGTTTTGGATCTTTTTATATAACTAAAATTCTTTTTTTTCCAATTTTAGCCTTTAACATTTGATTGGTTGGGAATTGAGTTTTGTGTTTTTTACAAATAAGGTGATTCCCATGTAATGACCCAAATCATGAGTTTGAAAAGTTAAAACAGGTTGACATTACTTTTTTTTTTTTTACTTATGATAGGTAAAAGTCATTCTGTTTTCAACTTTCATCATTCGACATTGGTTTTTTTTTAAAAAAAATAAGCTTTGTGATTTTTTTTTGTTTTGTTTTCTATCAGGTTATCTTAATCTCATAACAAAACTCGAGTTGATTCAGGCTGAGTTTTTTTTTTTTGTCTTTTTCTTACCCAATTTCTTCCTTTTATATTTAATGGGTTGAGAATTAAGCTACGTAATTTATATTTTTTAAAAAAAAATTTCTCGAGGTTATTATGATCTTTTTTAAAAACAAAATTAGACCATCTGTTGTTGTTGCCTATTTTTTCTCATCTAATTAAAATGAAATAAACTTATTTGAGTTAGTTGGATCTATGACCTGTGTCACAGATTTTTCTTCCTGTTTTAAAACGTGTTTGTGGCACTTGAACATTATATCTTATGCAACAACAAATCTGGCCCCGCGGCATAAAGCAGACCATAACTAGTATCATAGTTATTAAACCCGGCCCGGGGGTTGACCTGGCCAAGGGGCCGGGTCCCGGGTTTCATGGGTCAACCTGGGTCAACCCGGGTCAACTCGGATCAACCCGGAAAAATTAAAAAAAAAATTAAAGTTTTAATATTTCATATGAAAAATCCATGTAAATATAGGTTATACATATTGTAAACAATGAAGTTTAAAAGAATATTTTTTAAAAAAATTTATCCCATAATAAAAAGATATTATGTTAAGCCTTTAAGTTGAAGTATTTAAACCAAAAAAGTTTTTTATCCCACATCGAGAAAACATAACTTTTTTCTTGGGAACATAGAGTATATATACGAATAGATTTTAAATCCCACATTGAAAAAACATAACTTCTTTCATGGGAACATAGAGTATATATACGAAAGGGCTTCAAATCCCACTTTGAGAAGATACTATGTTATCCTTTTAAGTTGAAGTATTTAAACCAAAAGGTTTTTTATCCCACATCGAGAAAACATAACTTTTTTCTTGGGAACATAGAGTATATATACTAATGAGTTTTAAATCCCACATTGAAAAAACATAACTTTTTTCATGGGAATATAGAGTATATACGAAAGGGCTTCAAATCCCACATTGAAAAGATATTTGTTATCCTTTTAAGTTGAAGTATTTAAACCAAAAGGTTTTTTATCCCACATTGAAAAAACATGATTTTTTTCAAGGGAACATAAAGTATATATACTAATGTGTTTCAAATCCCACATTGAAAAAACATAATTTGTTTCATGGAAATATAGAGTATATATACGATAGGGCTTCAAATCCCACATTGAAAAGATACTATGTTATCCTTTTAAGTTGAAATATTTAAACCAAAAGGTTTTTATCCCACATTGAAAAAACATGATTTTTTTCTTGGGAACATAGAGTATATATACTAAAGGGCTTCAAATCCCACATTGAAAAGATACTATATTATCCTTTTAAGTTGAAGTATTTAAACCAAAAGGCTTTTTATCCCACATTGAAAAAACATGACTTTTTTCTTGGGAACATAGAGTATATATAGTTATATACTAATGGATTTCAAATCTCATATTTTTTAAAGGAAAAAAAAAACCGGGTCTCGTCCGGGTTCGCCCGGGTCATGGGTCGCCCGGGTTTGATCGGGTTGTTGCCCCAGCCTGTCTTTTAGTAAACCCGGACCGGTCCAGCCACCGGGTCAACCCGCCGGGCCGGGCCGGGTTTAATAACACTGACTAGTATAATCTATATGTAACAATGATCTTCTTGGTAATAAATTATCGTGTCAAATTTTTTAGTTAAATTAACAACATGAAAATGTGAATTCACTAGCATAATTAATAAAATCATGAATGTATATAAGAGATTATATTTAAACTTAGCATACATATAAAAACATAGTTGATCGATCATCATTTGTTATGGGAAATCAATCATGATCGATTATTTTCAATCTTGGTCTATTATATTAGATCAATTTTGGTTGATTATGCCAATATTAGTTTATTATAATCGATCGATCATGGTTGATTATGCTAACTCCTCCCACATCAACTAAACATTAAATAATAGAAATAAAATAAATATAATAGTTTGAGGCTCTTTATAAAACAACTGTGAGATAAAAAGATAATGAGATGAGGATATAGGAATAAAAAGAAAGTAGAAAATAAACAAAGAAAAAAATAGAAATGATATACAACACAAAAAGATTCACGAGAGAAGAACTAGAGATAAAAAAAAACATCATATAGAGAAACTAGAGATAAAAAAACACTTCCACCAAAATATTCATGAAGAAAACCAAGAAAAGAAAAGTAGAGAGAAAAATTCATAGAGAAACCAAAAAGAGAGGAAAAGATCAAAGAGAGTAAGAAAGAAAAAGAGAGAAAAAACAACATTTCTTATTGAAAAAGTTAAGCGTCAACACATTACGTATTCCCTTTTAGTTTTTTTCCTTTCTTTTCTTCACCTACTCCAGATTCTCGCATCCTTCCCCTAATCATACTCCATCTTCATCATTTTGCAGCTTTCTCTCCCCACTAAACAACATAAGACCCCAATCATATTGACCAAAACAACCTCCCTCTCTTCTCCACCGCAACCTTTAGCCACCACGCCTCCATATCTATAAATGCCAACTTGTAAATGTCTCTATAGTCTTTCTTCCATATCGTAACCCTCATTTTCTCTAGTCTCCACATCGTTACTCACCCTCATAAAACCCAACATTTCCACTATATCTATAGTGCTCATTCCTAGTCATAGCAGCAATCATGGGAGCATGTGCAAAATGTGCACAATAGCTTGGAGTTGATCATCCAACTATGACTCAATGTGCAATATATTCCCTAAAACCTTTAGAGGATCTGCCCATGCTTGGTATAACAACCTGGAACCAAACTCTATTATAGGTTTCATTGACCTATGTGTCAGCACGTTTTAGCACTAGTATACCCGGAAAAAAAAAAACCTCCACATAGCTTTTCAATGTTGCCCAAGAAGAGGGTAAGTCTACACGGGCATATTTGAGGAGATTCAACGCAGAGATGTTCAAGGTGGAAGAATTAATTGAGCAAGTAACCTTAGAAGCCTTAATAAGAGGAGCAAGGGAACATGCCATCCGGAGAAAACTTTATGTATTACCAAATAGAAGCTTCTCCAAAGTAAAGCAATTCATGGAAAATCATATACAGGTTGAAGCGGCCAGTTTACTTTGGAATGGACCTCCTTGTTTTCACAAGCACAACCAATGTTAATGATCTTTCAAGTGAAGTAATCAGGGTATTCGAAGCCAACATCTTAGTGCCACCTTCATGTCATGTTTTCTCCTAAAAGCCTCTCCCATACCTATCATTCAGATCATCTCAAGATGTATAATCCTTAATAAGAATGTAAGTTTCTTATATATGAATGACTTATTCAAGATGAATTTTCATTTTCTTCAAGTGATTCCTAAAGGTTGTAGCCCTAGCAAAGTCCCGAGGGATGGTATGTGTTCTCCTCATGGGAAATCTCTAAGGGATGAACATGGTCTCCCTAGTGCTATATGCATCAATCTTCAATTCATGAATTTAGTCTTCGCAGCGCTATATGTACCACTCTTCATGGAATGAACTTGGTCTCCACAATGCTATATGCACTAATCTCCATGGGATGAACTTGGTCTTCCAGAGATGGAATTAGTCTCCCCAGTGTTATATACCCCACTCTCCATGTGATGGACTTGGTCTCCTCAGTGCTATATGTACCGCTCTTTAAGGGATGGACGTAGTCTCCGTAGTGCTATATGCACCACTCTTCATAAAAGGACTTTGTTTCCCAAGTGCTATATGCACCACTCTTCAAGGGATGTACGTTGTATCCCTTGTGCTATATGCATTGATTTCCAATGGATGGATGTGATCTTTCTTGTGCTATATGCACCAATCTTCATGGGATAGACACATATCCTCTAGTGCTATACGTACCACACTTCAAGGGATGGACTTAGTCTCCCTAGAATATATAGCAACATCATCAAATCACCACTCTTCAGTGGGGGGCTCTCATGCCCCATCAAAAATAATTAAAAAACAATCATGATTACGACTCTTTAGTGGAGGGCTTTTAAGCCTCATTACAATGCTTGGAAAGCTACAAGCTCCCACTCTCCAAAGAATCTATAATCACTTAGAATTTTTTAAGCATAGGTTTGTCGTCTTAAGGTTTCACACAACCACTTAGAAATATTTCTAAGTACGGGCTCTTTCCCTATGCTTTTCTCTTACGATTTAGGGAAATTTTTGAAGTATGATTTCCTTCATCCCCTCTATATACTTAGAAATTCTTTCTCTAACCATGGTGCATGCCCCTCCACATGGGCTCTCCGGTATATTACCTAAGGTTTCCACCCCTTTTATCACACGATGAAGATTCAACGAATTCATCATGGTAACTCAAGTATTTTTACAAGTCTTTGCGTATCAATATCATAAAGACTTGGAGGGCTATTGATAAACCCAATTTAACGGGCTTAAAAAACCTTTAAGATCCTCCTCCCTTAAGCACGCCAAAGTGAATGACCATCATTTCTTAGGCATGCCCAAGGGAATAACCATGCCTAGAAAGGGGGCTTGGTAGTGTGTCAATCCCAGCCACTCGGGGGCTTAAATCTCTCATGACTCATAATCTTTTAACTAAATAAAATGAGTGGAATACAGCTCACAATGCAATTCAAAATATCATAAAAAGGAAGTTACCCTCGAGTCTATTTTCTCCACAAAGCACAAAACTCTTGGGTTATAAATACGCCATTAGACCTTCATAACAAAAGTTCACAATCTTCATTCTCTACGGCATATATATTTTCAAAGCATCTCTCCCTAAAATATTATTGTATTTTCTCTCTCTAAAAAGATAATTATTTAAGAATCGAAGAGTCTCACCTCCACTAAAGGAGACCTTTTAGAGGTACTAGCCGCAAACCACATTTGCTTACGAAGCACCTAAAACAAGTTATCAAACACCTTGGCTATGGAGAATGAATGAGATTGTTATGACAAATTGATTAACTGATTATCTAACCCGAGAGTTCTATTTCAAGGCTACTTGGATTTTTAGGACATCATCATTTATATTTGCTATTTGTTGTTGATTTGGACAAGTACATCTAGAATGAGCTGTTGGACTGTTGCTGTTTATGTTGGGAGAGGCTTGATTATTGTAAAGAGAAAGGGATTGTTCTGTTCTCTCTTATTATTTCTGCATGGTTATAGTAGGTATATATTACATGAGGAAGGGAACACGATCCTATATATCAGCTAATGAATGTTGAATATCTGCTAATGATTCCAAGGATCAAGCCTAAATATATATGCTAATAAATGTACAATAATCTATAGATTCCAAGGATCAAGCCGAAATATATATGCTAATAAGTGTACAATAATCTATAAATGGAAGGTGAATATATGTTGCTAATACTCCCCTTCAAGTTGGAGCATGGAGATCCGTAATGCCCAACTTGCGTGATAATGCTTGGAAAGCTTCTCGGCCTAAGGCTTTTGTGAAGATATCTGCCAGCTGACTGTGACTAGGAATGTGCTTTGTGGAGATAAGGCCAACTTTTAGCTTTTCACGAACAACATGACAATCAATTTCTATATGTTTGTACGTTCGTGGAAAACAAGATTCTAAGCAATGTGAAGAGTTGCTTGGTTGTCACAATGTAAAGGCATAGGCTGGGAATGGTGGACACCAAGATCATGTAAAAGTGTTTTGAGCCATGTAAGTTCACAAGTAGTGGAAGCAAGGGCTCGATATTTAGCTTCAGCAAATGAAGGAGAGACCGTATGTTGCTTCTTATTGCGCCAAGAAATAGAACTGGTGCCAAACTGAATGAAAAAACCAGTGGTGGAGCGACGAGTGAGCGGGCAACTAGCCCAATCCGAATCTGAATAGGCTAAGACTTGAAGAGTGTTAATAAAAGGAAAATATAAATCTTGGCTTGGAGAAGCCTTGATGTAATGAAGGATATGGACATTAGCATTATAATGGGATTGTCAAGGTTAGTGCATAAATTGGCTCAAAAGGTTGACGGGGAAGACAATGTCAGGACGAGAGATTGTGAGATATATCAAACGTCCAACAAGTCGGCGGAAAGAACTAGGATCAGGAAGCATATCACCATCAGTTATATTGAGCTTGAGATGTTGTTCCATTGGAAAGGAAGAGGGACAAGCACCAAGGTGACCGCTATCAGCAAGTATGTCAAGAGCATATTTGTGTTGATTAAGGAAGATGCCAGTGGGAGAGTGAGCAATTTCTAGGCCAAGGAAATATTTGAGTTGGTTGAGGTCCTTGAGCTTAAAGCGTTGAGCAAGCATGGCTTTGAAACTGTTGATGTCAGTTAGATCATTTCCTGCCAAGAGGATGTCATCAACATAAATAATTATGAGAGTGAAGGACTGTCCCCGATGGCGACTGAAGAGAGAGTGATCCGCCTGTGATAAGGCGAAACCTACAACAAGTAAAACAGAGGATACTTTAGAGAACCAATTGCGAGAGGCTTGCTTGAGGCCATAGAGTGATTTCTGAAGATGACTGACACGAGTATCTATCTGTTTGTAATAGCCTGATGGAGGAGTCATATAAACATCCTCATCAAGGTCGCCATGGAGGAAAGCAAGTGTGGACATCCAACTGAAAAAGATGTCAATGGTGAGCTGCAACCATTGCAAGAACACATCTAACAATAACAAGTTTAGCAATAGGAGCAAAAGTGTCATGATAATCCAAACCTTCTACCTGAGTATATCACTTAGCCACTAAGCGAGCTTTGTGTCGCTCTATGGATCCATCAGCCTGAAATTTTGTTTTGAACACCCACTTGCAGCCAATTGGTGTTTTGCTAGATGGAAGGGGTTGAAAGGTCCAAGTATGGTTTGCTTCTAAAGCTTGTATTTCAACTGCCATGGCATCACGCCAGTGAGGGTGACGGGCAGCTTCAGAATAGGAGGTGGGATCAGGGTGATGAGATAGAGCAGAAAGGAAGGCTAGATGTTTATTAGTGAAACGTTGATAAGATAAAAAAGATGAGAGACAGGTGAACCATACATGAGGAAGAGCGTGAAACTTGTGAAGCCATGGAGGACTTTGGTAAAGAAGGGCAAATATAGTCATCTAAGTACGTAGGACGGGTTACAGACTCGTTTTGTTTGTGTGGAAAGGAGTGGAATGGACGATCTGGAAGAGGGTTCGTGTGAGGAGCGAAGGGAAGGGGATGGAGTGGGCTGTGCAGAAACATTATAGGAGGGAATTTCAGGGATAGGAAGAGGAAGAACCGGGGAAGGTGTTGGATTAGGGGCCATGAGATGATAAGGGAAAATATTTTCTTCAAATGTAACATAACGAGAAATGAAAATTTTTTTTGTGTTCAAGATCGTTGACATGATAAGCCTTATGATGGATAGGGTAGCCTAAGAAAACACATCGTAAAGCACGAGGAGAGAATTTATCGCAATTTTGGCGAGTGGTTTAGGCATAGCATAAACACTCAAACACTCGTAAATGTGTATATGATGGTTGTTTTTGAAAAAGAAGTTCATAAGGTGACTTATAATTACGGCGGGGTGAAAGAGTGCGGTTAATCAAATAAGTGGCTGTGAGAATGCATTCACCCCAAAAGGAAATGGGAAGATTGGCTTGAAAACATAAACATCGGGCCACATTAAGAAGGTGGCAATGTTTACATTTAGCAACGCCATTTTGTTGAGGCACCACACATGTGTGCTCGGTCGTGAAAAAAAGTTTGGATTTTATTAGATAGAAACTCTTGTCTATTATCGGTGCGCACATGCTTAATAGTGCAATTAAATTGATTTTTAACCATTGCACAAAAATTTGTAAGGCAAGTAAGTTTCTGATTTCAAACGCATGAGATAGACCCATGTAGTACGTGAGTAATCATCCACGATTGTTAAAAAATAGTGGGCACCTGAATGTGAAGCTGTAGGATAACCACCCCATATATCACAATAAATCCGATTAAAACAAAATGTGCTCTTATTTGTATTTAAAAGGAAAGGTAAACGAGTGTGTTTTGCTCTAGCACAAACATCACAAGGCAAATGTGATTTTGAAATATTTAAGGTTGTTGGAATACTTGAAATAGAAGGGTGACCAAGTCGTTGATGCCAAAGAGTAGGGTCAGGAATGCGTTGAGAATGTAAAACTGAGGTAGAGAACGGTTTGTAGTGGTAAAATCCATCCCGTACTTCACCCGTTCCAATCAGCTTCCTCGTGGATAGGTCCTGAAAAACACAAAAGTCAGAAAAAAAAATAGCAACACAGTTGAGAGTACTGGTGAGTTTGCTGATGGATAATAGATTGAATTTAAATGATAGTACGTATAAAACATTAGGAAGAGAAATTTCTGGAGAAATACGCAATGTGCCAGTATGAGTGATAGAGACGATGTCACCATTTGGAAGTGTAATAGGACATGGTTGATTAAGGAGTTAAGTATTATCAAGAGATGAGAAACTGGAAGTCATATGATCTGAGGCTCCTGAATCAATAATCCATTCACAGTTAGAAAAAGAAGCAGAGTGACAGGAGACAAGGTTACCAGCAAAGTTGGCAGAGTCGGTGTTCGCGGGCGATAAGAATTCCAAGAGTCGATTGTATTGATCACTTGTGAGGCTAGGGATAGCGATCTCAGGAGAGGTTGAAGAACCAGTAACAATATTTTCAGTCTTTGATGAACCAGCTGGAATAGAAGAACCAATGACATTATTTGTTGCCTTTGACAAACCAAATATTCTATCAAGTGTTCCACGAGGTTGAGGTCTGTTGCTGGGATACCCATTGAGCTTATAACGGTGGGCTCTCCAGTGACCATCACATCACAATAATCACATTTGGGAGGACCACGCCCTCGCCCCTTACTGTCAAAACGATGAGAAAAGTGACGAGGAACCATTATAGCAACAGACTCAGTTGGAATACTAGGAATATGAAGAAGGCGTTGTTTCTCCTCTTGATGCAAGATTGAATATACCTTGTTAACAGGAGGTAAAGGATACATGGCCAAAACTTGGCTACGAATCGAAGAGTATGAGTCATGCAACCCCATTAAAAATTGAAAAACACGTTCAGTATCTTGCATGTGATTCAATTCTATTAAGATGCCACAAGTGCATTGTGGTGTGGGAGTAAGCATGGCTAGTTCATCCCAATGACCTTTAAGTGTTGTAAAGTATGTAGAGATGGTAATGGAGCCTTGAGTGAGAGTAGCAATGTCGCATTTTAGTTTGAAGATTCTTGGATTGTTGCTTTGAGAGAAACGATCCTCAAGATCGAGCCATACATCACAGGGGCAAGCATGATAGATTAAACTGTTAACAATGGATTTATCAATGGAATTGAGAATCCATAGTAAGACCATGTCACTACAACGTTCCCATAGTTGAGTTTCGCTACATAAGATTTTGGCTTGGAGAGAGTACTATTAACAAAAACCAATTTGTTTTTGGCATTCAAGGCCATTTTCATTGCCCTCTTCCAGGTAGGATAATTGTTACCATTAAAAAGAGTGGAGACTAGAATGGCACCTAGATAATCAGCGGAATGAAGGAAATATGGTAAGGATATGTCTTGAATAGATGGAGATGTTAAAGAGGAGGCTGCCTGGGAAGTGGTATTTGACATGGTTGCAAAAAAACGTTAAAGAAATATGCTTAGAAATATGAAGAGAACGTGCTCTGATACCATGTAAAGAGAAGGGAATTGTTCTGTTCTCTCTTATTATTTCTGCATGGTTACAATAGGTATATATTACATGAGGAAGGAAACACGATCCTATATATTAGCTAATGAATGTTGAATATCTGCTAATGATTCCAAGGATCAAGCCTAAATATATATGCTAATAACTATACAATAATCTATAGATGGAAGGTGAATATATGTTGCTAATAATTATTGTTTTATTGTCTTCTATTACATCTGGTTGTTGCTCTGAGAAAAAAGGATACAAGCTGCTTTTTTTCCTGGTTTTTCTACTTTGAAAATCTAGCGTTGCTAGAGGGTTGATCAATATTGCTGCTGTTACTATTGCGTGTTTGCTGCTAGTTTGTTTTATTGTTACCAAAAATAATGTTGTGTGTTTTACTGTAAAAAAGATAAAAGGCTGCAACATTTTTTTCTGTTAATTAACCTGAGCTCTAATACAAATTGTTGAAAACAAAAAAAAAAAAACAAGTATTTAGAACATCCCAATCTTTATTGATTAATTCACACTCTTATCAAGACACTCATAATTCTAAATATTTTGGCCTTTATATTTATAGAAAGATTAGTCCTCTTAAGATTTATTTATTCGTACTTGAATTGATCACAAAATATATCTTTCTTGTTGTGGAGGTTTTTGGTCTTCGGGATGCTCTTTTTCCCAATTTTTGACTTATTGCTGAATAGCTTACTAAATAAATCCCCAACTGTTTTCATTCCTTCCCACCATTTCTCTTTTGATTTTGCGCAATAGTTTCATTGCCATGCTACTGTGCAAAATATTCCTTCTGCTTGTAGTTTTTTCTTTTTTTTTTTTCCTTCTCTTGCCTTGGTCCTCTATCCAAGGTAGGTTGTTTTATGCCTTTGTTTGCTTTGCTTTATGACCTCAACCGGACATGCAAAATACTGGGTCAAGGGCTTTTGTTTCTTGATACAATTTTGGTCTAAAAGTAGCATCTATTTATGTTTTTAAAGAACAAGGCATCTTATATATATATATATATATATATATATATATATATATGGTATTTGTAAAAACAAGAAAGAAAAAAAAGATATTTGTCGATGAATATATGGCGATCTAGATACATGTCAACGAGAGAATCCAATTTCCTTCATTTGGTTTCTCTGCATATTGATTTATTTTTTCACAAGATAGATGTAATTACCACTCTATATGCCTAAGGATAATGATTTTTTATTTATATCCAAAATTAATTTGGAGGATGTAGCAGCCATTTGGAACCTTCAATGAAGCCAAGAGAAATGAAGGGTGCTACTTGACCAGGGGTTAGCTGCTTGCTCGCTTTAGCACGGGCTGCGGGGTTAGCTCCTTCCCCCTTGCACTTGTATTCTCCAAATAAAGCAGTCCTGAAAGCAATGGCTCGTGTATATTAATAAAACATTCAATCCCTAAAATTTAATGATTCCACTCTCAAAAAATTGTAAACTTAATTTCATCTAATTAATAATTAGGGTCCATATCTTTCGTTCATTAAAAATAATAAAAACCCTTTTGATTTATTTTTATTTTTATAATAAACAAGCTTGAAATTAATAAAATTAAATCTCATTAAAAAAGTATTGGGTTAATATCTCATGATAAAAAAAAAACAATGACAATGAAAATAGACGGGACTTGTTCTATTTTAAAATAATAAAAATTCAGTTTAATATTGTTTTTTAAACATTTATTTTATGTATTTTATGTTTTTATCTTCGACTTTCTAACCAAATATGATTTTTTATATATATATACCTTGAAACACTGAATAAACACAATCTAAAATAATTATAAATAGAAGATGGATTAAATACATACTGGTCTCGTTCAGGGTGGAAATTATTGGACCATCCCTCAGGATTGACAACACTACTCATGGTAGTGTATGAGAACACTACTCGTGGCCTTTGCTGCCATGCTCGTCCCAAATACGCCCTCTTGGTGCCAGTGCCATCTACTTTACAATGCACGAACGAAAATCCAGTATTTTCTGCCTCGTTGTTTCTTGCATGGGCAGTGATGAAATTCCCTTTTTCATCACCAATCACATGTAACTCTGTTCCCTGCATTTAATTAGATATTCACTATATTACACCACATTTATGTACATCAATTGCTATCCATACCATTGCTTAATGATCCGGGTCACTGGTTAGAAGAACTATTTAAAGGATCGACAAGTTAACACAGTCTATATAGTTTTTTTTTTAAAAATAAACAATATTGTTTTTGACATTTTAAAAAAATCAAAATAACATTTTTTTAAACAAATATAAAAAAATATTGACCGGCTCACAAGTTAACAAACCGAGTCATTCAGACTTGACCAGATCAACTCTCTAAGCAGTTCAAAATTAAACCTAAACAAAAATAGGGCTGGGGTCAGCAGGTTGAGCTCGTCAATACATGGATTGATGAGTTGATTACTTCTGTTTGTTTTTTATTTATGAAAAAATATCACTCTGACAATTTTATTTTGAAAAAAAAATATCAAAACAATGTCTTTTTGATTAAAAAAAAATGTTGATCAGGTCATTAGTTGACTTATATATTGAGTCACTCATATTTAACCGGGTCAACTCTCTAGATTATTCAAAAGCAAACCAAGACCTCCCCGGCCGGCGGGGGTCGTGTTTTAATAAATATTATCCATACATAGTACGTAAGAGAATTAACTTTTAAATAGAATTTGATTAGGAGAGTTAATTTTTTAAGGGTTACCAAATACAAGGACTTTCCACTTCCAAAAATGTAATCAACGGTGCCTTCAATATAACAATCCTTGAAGAGATGCCGTCCCTTGTCATCACACAATGTGTCTTGAAATCCAATAAATCTGCAGTTATAGAAAGCAGACTTGTCGCCAGAAATCCTCAGAGCAACTGCTTGTTCTCCTTTCAATTGCCCCTTCGGCCTCGGCGCAGAATTCTGTTCCAACAATTCCATAGAAAAGAAAAGGCAACATATAATAACCTCAAAAGAGAGAAGAATTAGTGAGATGCGAAAATACATTTTAATTTTCAGACGTGGGAATTTGCCTGATCTATCATGATGATTAAGGTGGCCTTAAGCTCCCTTCTTCATTAACATTCAAACTTCAGGCGGGCTATGTGAAGTAGTGAAAAGAAATGCAAATTGATAATATTTTATGAAACATGAACACACCTTAATAATGATATTAGCAGCTACAAAGTAATCAGCCTCAGCTTCCAAGGTAGCACTGTAAACAGTTCCATATTGTCTTGCCGTGCCATGAAATGACAAGGTTGGCATGTTACTAGGTGATCCCAAGAATGTAACAAAAGGTTTTCCACGTTCAATTTTGAGTTTTTCAATGTACTCTCCAGGTCCAATATGCACAATCACTCGTTCTTTATTCCCTGTTGGAATGCTGTTAATGGCATCCTTCAAGGTTTTGAATTCTCCACTTCCATCTTTTCGAACCTTGATGGTTCTTGGTTTGGCTTCGGCCGCCATGAGGGCAGGGTCTATGGTGCCCTTACGGTTTGCCAGGGGCCTGACATTGTCTTGAAACCATTTGTTTAGGCTCGATGGATCGGCAGGTATCGGACTTTTATCATCGGAACTAACGGTGGTGGACACAAGAAGAATTGCTGTAATGGCACACTGAATAGCTGCAATGCA
Source organism: Populus x sibirica (assembly GCA_019202695.1). NCBI lineage: Eukaryota > Viridiplantae > Streptophyta > Magnoliopsida > Malpighiales > Salicaceae > Populus > Populus x sibirica. The sequence goes on from JAGMVL010001966.1 coordinate 459,665, forward strand.
AGTACCCATCTTTTTTTTCTTTTCTTTTTTTTCTGGTGAAATATTTTCGTGGAATAAGATTGGAATTTATAGGCTGATCACTAGTAAGAGAGGCTTAAAATACTTGGGATTAAGAGAGCTCTTCGCATAATTCCCTCTCAACCACTTGATATATATGTAGCATTACGATAGAATAGCATCTTCTCCTTCTTGTTTCTTTTTTCTTTCTTTCCTTCTTTCTTTTTCGAACATAGCCAAAGATAGCTATTTCTCCATTGGCCAAACTAGGATGGAACTACATTTTTTTATACTTCTGTTCATTTATTTTGCTAGAATAATATTCTTTTCTGTACGATATTTTCTTGTTGCAAATTCATTATATAATACTAAATTTTAACATCATATTCTTTTCTTGTTTTATTTTTTTATATGTCTTGTTATTTGGTTATATAATCTCTGCATGAATATAATTGTATGTAAATTATATATCAAATTATCAAAAAAAATTGCATTCTTTTCTATTCTAAAGTTCTACACATAAAATAAGAACACGCTCTTTCAATATCTCAATGCATCTAAAGATATATTATATAAAAAAAAAGATACAAAGGTGGGTTACTTCCAATAGTAAGATTATTGAATTATTTTTTTATGAACAAAATGCTAATTACACTACTATGGTGAATAAGGATCTATATCTATCAGTATAGTGAATCTCTCTATTTTAGCTTCTTTTTGTTTTTATTCTAATCCTTGTAAACTTATTCCTCTTCCCAAGTTTTTCATAATGCCATTTCACATGTATAATATAATATTTTCTCATTGAATGTATTTCCCAAAACTTTTAGCATACATACACTTATATTTTCAATTTAACCCAATATATGACCCTTTTATTGTTTTTTAGGCAAAAAATTTAGAAGATAACTATATTAATTTGTTAACTCAGATAAAGTATTACTTGTATTAAGATAAAAAAAAAAGAAAAACCCAATTAAAGGAGCTTTGTTTTTAAAGAACCCAATATCTTAATCACTACCAGAAAGCGAAAATCAACGGAATTACCGATAGAATTTTTTTGTCGGTAATTATCACCGACGAAAATAATTCCATCTCTACTTCGTCGGTATATACCGACCGTATTGCCGACGGATTATATAGTTTTTTGAAAAGTTTCAACGGTGTGATGACGTGGATTTTTGTTCAGATGATTTTACCGACGGAATAACTGAGGGATTCAAACCGGGATCTCTGTACAGTGACATGGCATAGTCACCGTCGGACTTGCCGACGGGTATACCGACGGAACGATTCCGTCGGTAAAAGCCAATATATACGTACCCACTCTGCGGACTCTCTCTTCCTCTATTTCTCCCTCTTCTTCTCTTTCTTCTTCCCCATCCCAACTCTCCCCTCCCAAACTGCAGCCAACTACCAATCCCAGCTCTCCCCATCTTCTCAACGCAAGCACTTAAGTTTCTTATACTTTTGTGCGTGGTCACAACATCAGTTCTCTGAGCAATTTCTTGTGGATTTTATCATTTTTTATAAGTAAATCTATCCTTTTTAGTTTTAATATTTAAATGTCAATTTTATTAATTTTTTTTAGTATATGTATTTTGTTAACGTATGTACTTGTTTGATTGTTATTTGTCAAAGAAACTTGTAGTATGAATGTATAATTTTGTAGTTGTTATAGTTTGTTTTAGATTTTGTCAAATTGTATTTGTTTGTAAATTTTTGAAAATTTGTTTGAATTACACCGAATTAGATGTGTTGTGATGAAATAAATAATAGCTTGTTTAACGGGTCCGTTTTAATTTTTATCAATTATATTCCGACGTTGTTATTTCCATTTGGATGTATCGGGACTCACCCCAAGGATTGCGGAGGATGGATTATTGTAACGGGATTCAGGGTTTTATTAATTTCACAACATCTATTCCGAGGAATTTTACTGATGGCTATATTAGGTGTCCATGCAGGAAGTGTAAAAATAAAAAGTTTTTGCATCAAGATGTTGTAATGATGCATCTTCTAATTAAAGGGTTCATGAAGGATTACCTGTGTTGGTATGCACATGGAGAACTATTTGTTCCTAATGAGAGCATGGTAGAAAGGGTGGTTGGGTCAACTTATAGTGCTAGCAACGTGCATGAAGTTGCAAATGACAACAATAATCCTTACAGGAATATGGTTATGGATGCAATGAGAATGACTAAAGGTAATGTCAATGAATGTCCAATCGTAGAAGAAGAACGTAATGCAGATGTAGCAAGGTTTTTTGATATGTTTAAAGATTCTGACGAACCATTATGGGATGGCTGCACGAACCACATTAAATTATCGGCCGTAGCACAGGTATTCACCATCAAGTCAGATCACGGGTTGAGCGAGGCCGGTTATGACAAGATTATCGAATGGACGATAAGCATTTTACCTAAAGGGAACAGGCTGAAAGAGAACTTTTATGCTGCAAAGTCCATGATGAAACCCCTCGGTTTAGGATACCATAAAATTGATATGTGCCTTAACTTCTGCATGTTATACTACCTTGAAAATGATGAGCTGACCGAGTGCATGACATGTGGGCATTCCCGTTACAAACCCAAAAATGACAGGGGAAAGACTCTTGTCGCATATAAAAAACTTAGATACTTTCCAATCACACCTAGACTACTGAGGTTATTCATGTCACCAAGGATTGTTGAGCACATAACATGGCACCAATCACATCATGCGGTTGATGGAGTGATGGTGCATCCTTTTGACAGTGAAGCATGGAAACATTTTAACAGTGTTCATCCTCACTTTTCAGCTGAAACAAAAAACATGCGTCTTGGGTTGTGTACAGACGGATTCAACCCATTCGGGTCATTTGATGCTCCTTATTCTTGTTGGCCGGTCATACTGCCGGTTTATAACTTGCCACCAGGGATATGTATGAGGTTAGAGTTCATGTTTTTATCTATGGTCATACAAGGTCCGAGCAATCCAGGGCGGAATATAGATGTTTGTCTTCAAATGTTGATTGATGAGTTGACACAGTTGTGGTCCTCAGGTAAGCAGAAGTTTCCTGGTTTTGGTTTGACCCATAATTGGGTAAAGCGAAGTATCTTTTGGGAGCTTCCTTATTGGAAGACCAATATTCTCCGTCATAACCTTAACGTCATGCACATTGAAAATAATGTGTTTGAGAACATTTTCAACACCGTCATGTATGTGAAGAGGAAGACAAAGTACAACATCAAGGCTAGATTGGATTTAGCATTGTTCTGTAACCGTAAAAATATAGAGTTGGTTTGTGATGGGTCACAGGTCATAAAACCAAGAGCAAGCTTCGTGTTAGAGAAAAACGCACAACTACTAGTCTATAAATGGCTTTAAGAGTCTGCGTTTTCTCGATGGACATGCCTTGCACATATCAAGGCTGGTCAATACGGAGGAATACAGATTATATGGAATGAAGAGTCATGATGCTATGTGTTTATGCAAACACTCATCCCATTAGCTTTTCGTGATTTGTTGCCAAAGGGGATATGGGATGCACTCACGGAGATCAGTCATTTCTTCAGAGATATATGTTCCAGCAAGTTGAATGTTGATCACATTGAAAAGCTTGAAACGAATATTGTCGAGACAATATGTAAACTTGAGATGATATTCCCTCCATTATTTTTTGACTCAATGGAGCATTTACCCATACATTTACCGTTTGAGGTAAAAGTTGGAGGACCGGTCTAGTATAGATGAATGTATCCATTCGAGAATATTACAGTTTCTATGTAATTCATAATTAAAAGTTTTTTCATTTTTTATAATTGATAATTTTTGTTTAATTATATATATGCAGGTAATTGTTCAATCTTAAAAAAAATGTTAAGAACAAGACGCATGTTGAAGCGTCAATATGTGAGGGTTGAGGAGATTTCAACATTTATCTCATACTATTTCGAACCTCATTTGAGAACAAGGATCAACCGTGTTCCACGGCATGATGATGGTGGTGAAGTGTGCCTTCATGTGGGAACTTGTCAATATTCTCCAATCTTGGACGATCCACACCTAAAAATATCGTAAGGGGAAGATATTTGTCTGAAATAAAGTTCAGACAAGCACACAATTATGTCCTATTTAACTGTGATAAGCTGAGACCTTTTATTAAGTAAGTAGATGTTCTACTTAAACTTTGTCAAGAGTGTACTATTTATATATTGTGATATCATAAACTCATATAATTTGGAACAACCTTGCATACAACATCGACGATACTTACTGTCTAATAACTCACAGCTGACCGAATCCCAAATCTTTCAATTATAAGATGAACAATTTGTCATGTGGTTTAGAACACATGTAAGTCCTATCACAAACTCATTATCTCGTGCAAGGTAATTAACTGTATGTTAATATTATAGAATATTTGTTTATTGATAATTGTTGTATTTGATATACAAGGTTTATCAAATGGGAGGTAGTGCTGCTATTTCACTGTCTTTACTAAGCTTGGGCCCTGAAAGAAAAGTCAAGTGCTATAACAGGTATTTTGTCAATGGATATGTCTTTCATACAGAAGAATATGGGCATGGAAGAAAGACATACAACAACGGTGTTTGTATTAAGGGATCGGCTTCTAGTGATTTTGAAGTTGACTACTACGGTAGATTAGAAGAGGTCATCGAACTATAATATCATAGCGAGCAGAATAGAGTGTTTTTATTCAAATGCTCTTGGTATGACACAACTAAAAGAGGAATCAGAGTAGATCCTCACTATGGTCTCATTGAAATCAACTCAAAAGCTAGACTCTACAACGTTAATGATGTTTTTTTTTCACAAAGTAATGCCAACAAGTTTATTACACATACACCTCTTCCTTTAGAAAGGATCGATCAAGAGTTGATTGGTTATCCATTTTAAAAACCAAACCTAGGGGTCATGTCGAGGTTGTTCAGGATGAGAACGAAGACACAAGTGTGATAGATGAAGTCTTTCAAGCTAGTGAGTTGGTTGAACCATATCGAGTTGCTCCTTCGATTAACTTAGAAGAAAATTCGAATTTCATGTTTTCGATGATAATCTTGTTGGTGTTGACGCAAAGGAGTTGAATGTTGTTTTGAGCTCTAGTGGACTAGAGAATGTTGATGAAGAAGATGATAACCACATTAAAGAGTGCGATACAGCTGATAACAATTCAATTGAGGACGAAGATGAAAATTCTGATTAAATATGTTGTAAAGCCTTTTTTTTATAATGTAATATGATGGATGATATTTTGGAACATGAAATATTTATTTTATAATTGTTTGCTCTTGTTATTGTGTTGTACGTGCTGTAAGATTGCAATTTAAGTGTTTGTGTAGGAGGATAGACAGGCAATAAAAACAAAACATGCAAAAGCTTGACAAAAACACCGACGAATTGTGTACCGTCGGCATTTTACCAATGGAATATGTCCCATCAGTATTTTATCGAGATTTGCAAAAAAATTACATGAATGTGCCACAATCACCCTGACAGAATATGTCTCGTCGGTATTTTATCGAGAGTTGCAAAATAATTACAGCCCCTACCATAATCACTGACAGATTTTCCAACGCAATCACCGATGGAGGGTGCACATTCCAAGGCGTGTGACTATCAGACTTCCTATTTGGTCGGCACAGCTACCGACGTAATCACCGACAAACGCGGCAAATCCAATGTGCGTGTGATCTGACACACAGTTACCGACGGATTTGCCGACGGACTTTGAAAAATATGGAGGGATATTCAAAATTTTAGTACGAAATTCAATTAAATACAGACGGAAATTATCGATGGAATTTAATGCCACCACCCAAAAAAATATTATTCTATTTTCCGTCGGAAATTCCATCGGAAATATTACAGTATAAATCTGACCCCCCCTCCGCGGTTCATTTTTTCTCGGCTACTCTCATTTCTTCTCTTCTCCTCCTGCAAATATTTTGCGTTTCTCATTGTATTTTTATTGTTTTGATTGTAGTTTCAACATATTAAAAGGTATGATTCTCCTTTCTTTATCTTTGTATTTTTTTTTAACTTTTTTTTATTTTAATTATGATTATTTTTGTGGTGTTCTTTGTTTTGTGTATTGTTTGTAGATAAAATCTTGAAATCAACACACTATTAAGGTAAACATTTTTCTTTCCTAAAGTCTTTAGTTTTTTCTTTTTATTTGTTAAATTTATTTTATTGTTTGTATTACCATAATAATTGAAAATTTTGTTAAATTTGAATTGTTATTTTTGAATTTACCTTTAAAATGTTAATTGAAATATATAATTAAATTTAATTAGTTTATCTTAATTTTATTATATTATTGTTTGTTATGTTTTTTATTATTTTGATTAATTTTAATTGTTATTTATGAATTTGTATAGATGTTAGTTGAAAATATATAGATGTTGAATTTCTATAGATGTTAGATTGTATAGTGTTGATTTTTCAATATTTGTGTAATTATCAATATTTGTAGGTATGAAAACTGTGGGTAGTCTCTAATATAGGGGAGGTGCTAGCGAATCTTTTTTAAATAATTGAATTTAATTATTTAATTATTCGTATAAATTTGTGTAGATGTGTTGAATGAAAATTTAATTATTTTATTCTATTATTGATTGTTATGTTTTGTAATATTTCCATTAATTTTAATTGTCATTTATGCATTTCTATAGATGTTAGTTGAAAATATATAGATGTTAAATTTCTATAGATGTTAGGTTGTATATAAGATTTTCCAATGGAGTCAATTGGTTTGTGGTTATTGTAAAGATTTGCAAGTTTGAAAACTGTGGGTAGTCTCTAGTATAGGGGAGGAGCTGCTGAATGTTTTTTAAATAATCGAAGTTAATTATGTAATTATTCGAATAAATTTTTGTAGATGCGTAAAATGAAATCAACAGCACGTCGTCAGCAGACGGATGTAGCTAGTTCTTTTAGCAGCGAGGATGACTTATCCTTAGGTGCTGATCACGGCGAGGCATTTGCGCCAACTTATGATGTTGCCTTTTCTAGCGCGGTTTCACATTGCAGAGGCGTTGTGCCTTCACAGCGGGGTCAATTCACCGGCAAGTACCAGGCACAATAGAAGGATGACCTTTCAATGTCAGTTTGTTTAGGTTTTAGTTTTTTTTAATACTTATAACATAATTTATGAATAACTAATTAATATTTTATTTATTTAATTTAATTTTAGGTTCACAAACATTGAGGCTGCCCGGACAATAACATCGGCATTTAAATCGTCGATGGAGATTCCATTGTTTCAATGGAGTCAGGTTTCCAGACATCCTGAGTGGAGACCTAATATCGATGCATGGTTTCGACGATTTCAGGTAGGTGTTAACTTTTAATTTCCAGCTTATTTTTAATGAATTATTTTTATAATTTTATATCTTGTACTATGTGTTTTTAATGAATTATTTATACATAGCATAAATTTGAGTGGGATAGCGCGGACAACAATGTTGTGACGAGGGTATAGGAGAATCACGCGGCAACTAGGTAACATCGAAAAAAATATAATTTTTTGTTTTATAATTTTATGTTCTAAATTCTAATTTGTTACTATGGAAGTAGGTTGCGTGATTTTTGGTATGACACATAAAAAAAAAAGCAAAAATATATGCGAGAGATAACGGTCTTGAAGGATGGAATGAGGTGGTGGTTTAGCGGGAATTCAAACTGCCATTCATCTCGGGGGATATATGGACGCAATATATTGAGCACGTGATGTCTGAGCGGTTCACACGACGCTCACAGTTCGGTGCCGACAACTGGAACCAGCAAATTCATGGTTCGGTGACCACACATACCGGCAGCTCCGTCTCGTTCAGTTCCCATGCAAAGCGAATGGTAAGATTAATTTAAATGAAATATATCGTTAATTAATTTGTTGTTTCTTATAAATATATTTAACTTGCAACCTTTTTTTTTCCTTACAGGCTACGTCTCTTGGACGTGAGCCGAGCCCAATGGAACTGTTTGTATAGACGCACGTACAGAGTCAAGACTGCTAAAAGGGGGTGCAACAATTCATGGACAACCGTGCTCAACACTTTATGGTATGTTCGTTCAATCATTTTATTTTGTAAGTTATTATTTTCTTGAATTGAATATGATGATTTTAAAAAAAATATTCAGGAGACCTACAATAGCCGGTTGAGGGAGAGATATGGCGATGATCCTTCGACCCATCCAGATTTTGATCTGGATTTGTGGATGGAGGTAGGATCATCTGGTAGACCCGATAAAAATCAGGTCTACAGGCTCTCTAACACAACGGTCGAAAACTTGTTGTCGGCCCGTAGTGTTTCAACCGTTGGGAGCTCTCCATGGTGAAAGTCCCATGCGTTTTTAAAGTATAGTATAATAAATCCCTATACAAGAGGGCTGAAGAAATGAAAGAAGACCATGTAGAGGAGGGTTCAAATAAAAAGAAAAAACATACTTAATTCTGAAATTTTAAGGCATAATCAACGTTCTACAAAGGACATGCTGTTTATACAGACACCAAGAAACCCTAGTGTTCTAAACTAAATAGAAAATAAAAATCCTAAATAAATATAACTACAAAGGACATGCTGTTTATACAGACACCAAGCTGTGCTCTATAGACGCGATAGAAGTAGCCCCCCTGTCATCATCCACGACCTCCACAGTCTCCACCATATTACACCTTTCTGCCCTTCATATCAATCAATAAAAGAAATAGTTTATTTGGGAATGAACCCCAACACCTAAAAAAACAACGCAAGCAAGCAAACTGCAGAACGAAGCAGAGAAGAAACTGTTTATCCTTTCTAGACACTAAAAAAATGCAAAATGGGCAAGAAATCATCAAGCTTCGTTAATTACCTCCTTTCTTGAAGCTCAGATTCAGCATTTTTGCAATGAACTGCAATTTTTTCAACATCTCCCAAGCACTAGAATGAAAGAGCAAGCCAATTTGTAATGCTTGCAATTTAGTATCAGATAAAGGAACGAAAACCTAGTCCATGAAAAAAAAAGAGCACCCCAGCTAGCCAATTGGAGCTGCACAACTGATATGAGCCATGAACACAGCCTGTCTTCTGCAAGTTTTAGAGTAGTGGGTGAAGTAGTAATATTTATCTCAAGATAAAAAAAAAAAAAAAAAAGGATATTGTCATTCACAGCAGTTACAAAGCCAACACTACAAAACCTTTGGTTGTAGCACCATTATACATAAATTTGGAAGCATATGAATGCAGAAGACTAAGTAAAATAAGCAGCTCTGCTATACCCTCAAAAGGTTTTGGCAAAACTTTCATTATGTGAAATAAAATAGAAGTAGTTGGCTTCTGAGTGGTCCATGCAATGCCAACTAATCAACAAGCCTTGGTTGCTTCAGTTTTGATATAACATGTGTGAAGAAAATGCAAGACTTACCTTAAACTTTGAAGTTTCAAGAAGTCTACTTCATCAAGCACATGCTTTAAGAGAATGGGCTTTATAGTCATGTAACTGGAGCTGCATCAAATGAATTAAGGATTTCTTCTAAAAATTGTTCCCGTAGAAGCGTCAAGAGGGCTCTCTAGCTTGTATGAGTGGGTGATATTGAAGAGATAAAGCTTCTTAGAGGAAACAAATGCAGTAGAGAGGATCCTTTGCATCCCTGTCCTAGTACTGTCAATCCTGTACTCAAATTCTAATACTTGCAGACCTTCATGGCTTGATCTCTCAGGCACAGAAATAACCTCAACAACCTCTGCTCTTTCATGAACAAAGAAAGAACTTATAGTTACCAAAACTTCTTTTTTTTTATCCCAGCAGACATCCTGATATAACAGGTATTTAATTGTTTCTCCCCTTATTCCTACAACATAATCCAAAGAGAATTCAAGCTTTTCCCTGAATGTATAAGCATGATGAAAATGAACATGGTAAAGTAAAGAGAATAGCAATCTCCATCACGACATTTTCTGCTCATAAAAATAAAAATAAGATCTGGATTAATCTGGTGAGCTTGACTGGAAAGACACTCCACAATCCTTAAAATCATAGTTTTTACCATTCAACATGAATTAGTTCTTTTGGCGCTGATTCAGGTGCATGCGCACTACAAATGTGTCTACAATAGGCAAGTGTGTGTATAGCAATAAAGAACTTGTGATAGATACAACCTTAACATGGTAATAGACCTATTTGTTTCATAGAAGGAGAAGCAGTGGCACGATGAATGAGAGCAGGGACAAATACAAAACAAGTCAAAACAGAGCAATGGTTTAATGAAATCCACTTTAATGATTGCCGTCTGGCAGATTATCAGAGAAAAAAAATATGCAGCTGTCAATTGAGATAATAAATATAAGGCTACCTGAGTTATTAGATCAGAAGCGCTATTAGAAAATATAAAGTTAAATTCCTAATAAATTAAATATCAAAAGATAAAGTCAGGAAAAAAACCAATTGCACAAAAGAATCTAAGAAAAAATTTAATTAAAAGAATAAAAGTGAAAATAAATAAAAATAATTAGAAGGCAAATAAAAAATTTTAATTGGAGAGTTAAATTGAATTGAAAAATACATTTAACAAAAGCAAAAACAAATCAATAGAATAAAGGTTAAATTGAAAAACATCTTTCAAGGACCCTTTTTGGTCCGGTATCAGTACTTTCTTGCCTTTCAAGCAAGTAATGGCAAATTGTCTTGAGATTGTCTGATCTCTCGAAGCTATGACTACTCCCTTCTGAGTTGGGAACTTCAAAGCTAAGTACCGAGTACTAATTATGGCGTTGATTTGATGTAGAAGGGGTCTTCCTAGAATGGCATTATAAGTTAACGCCATATAAATCACCATGAAGCTTTACTGGAGTGAAACACACTTTGGAGAGGGACCCATCACAATAGGTAGTTCCAAGGCACCTTTCACTAGGACGCTCGGACCCTCAATACCAACAAGAGGAGTTTTTACTGGCGTTAGCTTCGAAGAGGGGATTCCCATTTGAACCATAACTTATGCGGAGAGAATGTTAATTGTGGTGCCATCGTCTACCAATACCTGATGTGCCCTGTGATTATTGATAACAGTGGAAATGACGAGAGCATCTTCATGTGAAAAAGTCACTCTTCTCCATCTTCAGGGGTGAAGACCATCAGCTCGTGCCATTGAGCCAATGATCTAGGAGTGGTGAAGACTTGTTTCTCATACTTTTTTTTTTGTTAGAATCTCCCCCAGCAGAGGGTCCTCCTAAGATTACATTGATCTTAGGTAAGGCTACAATGGATTGACCAGGGTCTTATTTGCCTTGCTTAGGATGAAAGTTCTTTTTCAGAAATTGACGAAGGTAGCCTTTAGCTATAAGCCTTTCAATTTCTCTTTTCAAGACATAACAATCCTTTGTATCATGTCCCTTGTCTTTGTAAATTAGGCAATACTTTCTAAATGTGTGCGTATTGGTGGGGGACTTTATGGGCGAAGGATATCTGACAAACTCTTTGCTTTGGATGGCTATCAGGACTTCAGTAAGGGAGATGTTTAAAGGAGAAGCATGTACTTCAAGATAACCCAGACGTTCCGTGGTTGGTTTCTTCTAATTCCTATTGGGATTGCTATCTCTTCTAGGAGAGCAGTCTTTTTTGGGCAAGCGACCTCGTCTAGGGAACCTCTCTGATTGTTTGTCCCTAGTAAAATAAGGAGGACCAATGCTTAGTGTACTCGCCTCCTTTACTTGGATGTGACTTTCCATAGCTTGTTTCACCTTTAGTAATCTTCTATCCGGTAAAGCGTACAACTTCTTCCACAAGGCTTTTTCCTTTACCCTACTAATAAGGGCTTTAAAAGCTACCGATTTGATCAAGTTTTCAACCTTAAGCATTTCCTCGTTGAACCTCTTCAGGTATGTTCTGGTAGACCTATCCTTCACTTGGGTGATTCCAAAGACTTCAATGAAACTTTTTTTGGCTGGAATACTTGTATTCAAGTGTGTCACTAGTTTGGCGCAAAGATCATTAAAACTGGTGACTGAACGTGGTTACAGGTTATTGCACCATGCCCTTACAGAAACTCTAAAAGTCATAAGGAGGATCTTGCACATGGCATGACTATCTTGAATGACAAGTTCTAGACTTCTACATATATTTTATACATGGTCCATGGGGTCTGTGAGCCCATCATAATATTCTAAGGTCATTTTGGTGGCGTTGTAATCTATAGGTATGCATGTGTTCAACACACGTCTTGATAGAAGGAAATCTTTGATCTGATAAGGAGTGTAGATGTCCTCCTGGATGAATTTTTCTTCCGAAGTTTGCCGGTCTTACGCCTATCGGACTCGGGGGAACTTGATGTGTGTGGTCAAAGATGGCATGATGGATGAACTGCCTCTTTCTCATGTTGCCCAAATAGGCGCCTAGAATAGCCACTTCATGCCCGAGTGTCACGAGGGTGTGAATGCTCATTAGCTTGGCTTGATGGCCTCTGAGGTTGAGCATCCTCTAAGGGATCATTTTGCTTGCATTCTTCTAGATAATGTAGTTATCTATGGATACTAGATTGGGCCTGCTGTCGTAGAGTGTAGAAATGCAGCAACTTGCTGAGGAGGAGTTGCAATTCATGGTGGTGGATTTTCTCTCGCTTGTTGATTCCCCAACACTACTTGGGTGAGGAGTTGTATTTGTTTCATTAATTGTTGAAGAATCGGTTGTTCGGTGGTTGGAATATATATTGTGGTAAGGAGATCAGTAACTTGTCATATTAGGAGTGTCCTGATTATCTGTCATTGATAAAAATAAGAAGGGAAAAACAGTTACACAATAGAGTTGTATATGACTTTTTGTAAAGTTTTCTCACATACCACATCATTGATGAGGTTGCAAAATCCAAAATACGTAAATAAAAGGTTATTTGGTATTTGGGATAGTAGTTAATCAATATGTTAAAATACTTGAACTTCTTAATCCAAGGAACTCTAAGTTGATTATGAAAGTCTTGAATACATGCAAAAACAGTCTCAATTGGAGGGGGCTTAAAGACCCTCTGATGATAAAGTCGGTATCTTTATGGAAAATGTATTAAATGACTTAAAGCAGTAAATGACTTCAAAAAGCCTTAAACTCCAAGGACAAAGATGTTTGTTCTTGAGTTCTAAATTGATTAATGCTCTGAAGTCTTTATATTTTTTTATCTTAAAAAGAGGAGAGTTTTTTTGTGAACCCCTTGCTTTGATGGTTTAAAGGATATTTATACCCGATAAACCTTGTTGTTTTTATAAAAAAGAAAATCTGGAAAGTCCTTTGCTTTCAGTGACATAAATGAGAGGCAAATATCTCTTACATATCATTAATGAGATAGTAAGTATGGTAGGTCCCCTAAAAGACTTTATGTCAAGCCCAACTACTTTAGGTTTAACATGTTCGCCAGACTTACGTTACCTTGAACTTGCTAACTGCCAAGTCCAACTACCTAGGGTTTGACATGTTCGTCAAACTCACGTTACTTGTACTTGGCTGATTGTCAAGTCCAACAGTCTTGAGTCTGACATGTTCGTCAGACCCATGTTACCTTGAACATGGCTAACTGTCAAGCTTAAATGTCTTAGGTCTAGCATGTTCACTAAAACCATATTATCTAAAGACTTGACAAGGTATCTTGAATCTGACATGTTTATCATACCAACGTTACCTTAATTTGACTGATTACAAAGTCCAACTTTCTTGAACCTAGTATATTTATCATTTTCATTATTTTAATTTTTTTAATAAAATATTAATTTATCAACACCCAATAACCAAGGGTGCAATATTAAAATCTATACATTAAAAGCAATCACACTGTATCATGAACGAATAAATGACCTATATTAGTTTTTTTTTTAATTTATTCACTGGTTTTTGTTCTGTAATTTATAACAAATTAGATATGAAGTAAGAAAGACAATTATTTGCCAACTTACCATCGGAGCTTGTTAGTCATGTCCAAAAAAAAAATATTTACAGTAAAATATCCAAGAAAATAAAAATCATTTCGTATCACACCACATCATTAATACACTACCAATCTTCTTAGGATCCCTTTCTCACTTCATTTACGTCTATCGAAGCGGGACCACTCCCTTGTCTCTGTCCTCCACTATCTCCATGCCACGTCTCATCGGCTTCTGCATCCTCCTCCTCCACCCAATCATCTCTCTCCATAGTCTGTTGATAATATCGGACGGCCACAAACATCATAAACACTGCAAAAACGGTATATTAACATTACATGGTAACGAAAGCTAGTTTAATTTTCACATCTGGCCAGACATAACGAATATTATTCAAAAAGTATACAAGGGGTGCCCTTACCAGCCCAAATGCGAGCAACCATTGAAGACAGGTTCCAGACGAGGGAGAAGATACCTAAAGCCACGGCCTTTTTGTGCGAGCATGACTCCCAAGCATCGCGAAATCGTCGAATCCAAAATTTACCTTCACATTGGGTTTTATTATAAAAATTAGTGAGAACCCTCCAGTTGAAGCTGCAATCTTGAGCCCATGTTATCAGTATTAAGGATCGTCGTTTAGCATTCCTTTTCCTTTTCCTTTTCCTTTTCCTTTCCTTATTTTTTGGGCCACTTTTCAAGCATTTTGATTAAATCTTTACCACCCTCACAAGGGAAATCAGCAGAAATGACAACCTCTAACTAGTGTGGTGAGTGTGCCCTACAATAAAAATTGTTTTTTAAAGTAGTTCTTGCATACAATTTAGACTGCATTCCCGGAACTGGAACTGGAACTGGAACCTAGCTACTGTGAGCAGGAACTGGAACTGGAACCTAGCTACTGTGACTTTGGCCAACATGCCAAAGAAGAAGAAAGAGATGCTCTGTAGTGGGTCCTACAAGAAATTGTGGTTCTTATATTATTAGGATGGTCCCACCCTTTAATCTCCATTTATATCTTATGGTTGACCAAATTAGCATCCAATACTAGAGATAATAATATCATGGTTAGATTTGGATTCTAATACGCTCTCTATTTCTTTTGGACCCATGAGATCCTCCTACGGAGGAGACATCATCTTTGTCAATAGAACCGTTACATGATGAAAACCAAGATATGTCTGGTTTGGTAAACTATGTCAGTCTACGTTTGTGTGACTGGTGCAAGTGGGCTGTCGTTCGTGTGATCTAACGGTATAAAATCATAACTCAATGAACGAAAATATGACAGAGAAACGAAGAGATTATAATTCGAGGATTTACCATATGCAGTTAACTGTGTGGAGTAGGAAGAGCAGACTTTTGGTACAATGAAAACGCCGAAAAAGCCTGCACAACCATAGTTTCAGTGGGGGGGAAAGGGTGAAAGAACATGCAGGGAATTTAAGAGGTTCCCCTTCGGTTTTGAAGCCAAGGAAACATTTCAAGAATTACTGCATGCTGTGGAAATTAATGTAAATTTCGTTTACCAAGTGCTAAAGGGAACCCTTTTGCTTAAGATGAGTTGTTGCTTCTTCTCGTTTATAATTTCTAAATTTCTGAAATTAGACAAATGAAAAGGAAACCTACCCAATTTTGCCATCTTCCAGATGGTTATGGAGCTGCCACACCTGGCAAGAACAAAGAGTAGCACTGCCATCTGCCATTGTCACAGACTCGTAATTCATCAGCTTTTTGAGCCTCTCTCAAATGGACATAAAAGTAATCAAACTCAAACAAGGGAACTTGCCTTCATTGTAGTGGAAGGATCACCAGAAAAAAGGGCTCTAATTTTCAACAGGCACTCGTTTAAGTAAGGCAGAACCAATTTTAATAACCAAATTGCCTCACCTTCACCCACCACATAGCTTCTATCATCATCTATATCTATAACTCCCCTGAATTTCAACAAGAAAAAGGTATAATTAAAAACCAATGGCACTAACTAATCAGGTGTTTTTTTTTTTTTATCTTGTTTTGTTGACTATTGTATTAGGGGTTTACCTGCAAATAAATGATCTATACAGAAAAATGGTAGCAAGATAAACAAGACTCAGGTAGGAAATCACAGAAATGAAACTGCAAAAGAAATGATCAAGCAGAGTTTAGTATAGATATGTGCCTTAAAACAGAGTAAATGCAGTAAGCAGGCAAGTCAACTTAGAATTCAGTGTTCTTGTTTTAATTGCAGTATCTAACCTGACATTGAGATCTTTAGAGTAGGAGGATGAGATTATGATAAATGTGCCCAATCCAAAGGCTAATGCAGATCTCGATAGGTCTCTCCACATTACTAAATCCACTGAAAACCCCTCAAAGAACACCCAAATTCAGAGAATTTCGTGTCAAACTAGTTGATAAAAAATAGTACAGAGTAAAAGGAATTTAGCTTTCCAAGAAATGATTAACTCACCCAGGTTTTGAAGCTTGCTATGCCTACGAGTTTCTTTGAAACTCTGGTATTCATTAGCAACTGGAATTGCTAGCAGAAAGTATGGCAAAAACATTGAGACAAAAATAAATGAAGCAATCCCAACAAAGACAACAATTCAATGAATAAATAGATTAGTAAAGCATACTTACAAGGAGAAGCAGCAGCCTTTGCAAGATTTTGATAAAGTGTTGCTCTTCTTAACACAGGAGGAGGTTGTTTATTCACATCTGAAGAAGTTGGTGCTGTTCTGTTGTTAAATCGCTCAACTTTTTTCACTTCACTCACTACCTTCTTAGGTTTCTCTTCAGGTGTGCTAAACTCCACTTTCTTAGGTTTCTGCCCAGGTGTGCTGACCTCCACTTTCTTAGGTTTATGTTGAGGCGTGCCGACTTCCACTCTCCTAGGCTTCTGTTCTGCTATACAAATCTCCATCTTCTTAGGCTTTTGTTCTGCTACATTTGTTTCAACCTTCTTGGGCCTCTCTTCTGGTATCTTAATCTCCTTAATATCTAAGGTTTTCTTTTCAATCTCGATCTCAATTTCTTCCTCTTCTTCGTCTCCCTCAAATTCATCATCACCAGGAGGAGGATTATATACCAAAAGATCAGGAGCTGGTTTCTTTATTAACTCATTGGTTTCGCTACTAGAAATTACATTTTCTTGGCACATACCAAACTCTTCACAAGTTTCCTCAGATCCAGTCTCCTCGATTTCAGGTGGGCTCTTCTCAATTCGATTAACCGATTCATTCAGTACCTTGTCAGGTTCTGACTTTGCCTTCCTTAACTGAACTGAATTACTTTCATCCCCACCATCACGTACAGGATCTTTACCGATACCAGATTGCTTTGAAACCTTAACAGAATCAGATTTTACTTTCCTTAATTCTACATCATATTCAAAAACCTCTCTTAAGTCAGATCTTTGTTTCCTTGTCTGACTTGGGCTATTCTCATTTTCATCAACAGAAACACCAACCTCTCTATTTGCTTCAGAACTTCCTTTCTTGACCTGAATTGGAATTCCATCAAGCTCTTTACTTACTTTCTCGACCTGAATAAAGCTTTTATCAATACCATCAACAGACAACCTAAGCTCTTTATTACTCCCTTCAGATCTCCCCTTTCTTGCCTGAGCTGGACTTTTCCTGATTCCATCGACCGAAACACTCAACTCTTTACACTGCACTTCACTAGTTTTTCCCTTTGCAATCTGAATTGGACCTTCAAAGATCTCAGATTTCCAAGTCTTTCTCTTGCCACTCACAGCCACACCAGTACTTATACCAGTTTGTCCTCCTCCTCTCTTTACAATCTTTTTAGCAGTATCTCCATTACTACTTCTACTCTCTTCAACATTCTCTTCTCCGTTAAATACCTTAATTCCACCTTTAACTTCATCAAGTTTCATTCTGCTCTCCCACACAGAACCTGCTACAACACTAGTTTTAACCCCAGCTCTTCTCCTACTCACATCCATTTTGGACCCTTTTTATCCTATCTATTCTTCTCAATTGTAATCATGTGTGATGTGCCCCTCGGTCATGAGTGATAATCTTGGGCATGAGTCTTTAAGCTCAATATATAGCACTTGTTGGTGATGTTAGATACATTTTGGATCCCTTTTAACTTTTGCAAAGAGAAAGACAGGACAGAGAGAGAATTGAAGGTTGTGTAGTAAGAGATGCGGGGGTTGGTTGTTACTAAGCTTTTTTATTTTCACTAGTGTATGATCGCTGGATCTCTCTATATATTGATGGGAAAAAAAGAAGAGAAAAAAGAGAAGAATCTGGTGGGGTAAAAATGATCTGGGTGTTAAGGATGAAGACCCCTCTCTCTCTCTCTTTTCGCTGCTTTTCTTTTCTTTCTTTTGAGGGGTATTTATTCCTTCACTCTTGTGCCTCGCCTCAGGATCTATGTGGATAGCACTGCAACCGAGGATCAAAATCCTCAAATTCATTAGTCTCACATGCAAACAGACGCTGCCCTTAAAGGAGTGTCAAAGCTGTGCTCTTTGCTGCATTTTGGCTAATTTGTCTGGGTGCCAGGCAAAAGAAAGATGTCTGGTGCTGAAAACTGCAATTCATGAGGAGAAATCCATTTCTAAATTTTAATATTTGTTATTAGAAAAGTTAGTTAATAAAAATATTTTTTAGTTAATAAAAAATATTTTCCAGTCAAATAAAAATTTGACTTAATTTTCAGGAAATTATTTTTCTTTTATTTTGGATGGAAAACACTTTCTAAAAGTTGTGAAAAATTTAGAAATATCATATTATTTGTTGATTAAATCAAATTTAATCCTCAAACTTTTGATTGCTATATATATTTTGTTTTGAATATTTGTTTTTCAATTTCATCCCTTAGAATTTAATTTTTATATTAATTTTGGTCCTTATTTTTATAATTGTTATTTGCTTTTCCATTATCATTTTTTAATTAAAATTTTTTATCTATCAAATTTGGTCCTCATTCTTTTGATTGTTACTTATTTTATTTGAAATAATTTATGAAATGTTAATTATTATTATTTTAATTTTTTCATCTTTCAATTTTTTATTTTTTATATTTGATCTCTATTATTTTGATTATTATTTATTTTATTTGAGATAATTTATGAAATTATATTTTTTTTCAATTTCATTCTCATTCAACTTTTTAATTTGTAAGATTTGTTCCTCGTTATTTTAATAAACTTGAAAAAAATAAAACATTAATAAGTTATTTTCCAGCTCATTTTCCATGATATAACCAAACACTGGAAGTAGTATTTTCTAACTTATTTTCCATTACACTACCAAACATCGAAAAATAATTCACTTTCCCGGAATTCACTTTCAAAAAAAAAAACTACTTTCCAGCAAACAAATGGGGCTTAAGTGAAATTCTTCAAACCCATTAATGTAGTATGTGAAATTGGTCTTTGTATAAGATATAATTAGGTACGTTAACTAAAGTTTTAGAAATATATTAAAATAATATATTTTTAATTTTTAAAATTTATTTTTACATTAACACATAAAAACAATTTAAAAATAAAAAATAAAAAAATTTATTTTTTAAAAAAAACTATTTTTGAAACATGAAAACAAATAAGCTCTTAAATTAATTCCATGTGCTACATGGTATACCGGGCCAAAAAATCTTCTAAACAAATTCTGGTATTACTATCATGTTTTCCATAATTATGGAAAAATTTGTGACTTGAGCTTAGATACGACAGGATTTAATAAATTCATTTCATTCCATTATATAATAATAATAAAAAAAAAAGCAACCATGGTAAATAAACCTAACTAAAAAAAATCTGATCATGATGACATAAACAAAAACAACACTTGTAAATATTGTAATACGATTTTTATAGTCCAAAGTTAAAAGTAAGGCTATATTTGTTTCATGAAAAGTTATTTTATGGAAATCATTTTTGTATGTTTGTTTACTTTTAAAAAAATTAATCAATAGAAAAAAAATTTCAGCAAAAAAAAATTGATTTGGTTTTTAGAAAAGTGTTTTCCTTTTATTTTGGACGGAAAACATTTTTCAAAAGTTGTGAGAAATTCAGAAATATCTTGTTATTTGTTTATTATATCAAATTTGGTCCTTAATCTTTTGATTGCTATATATTTTGTTTTGAATTTTTTTTTTAATTTCATCCCTTAGAATTTAATTTTTATATCAACTTTAGTCCTAATTATTTTGATTTTTATTTGCTTTTGTTTTATCATTTTCCTAATTGAAATTTTTTATCTATCAGATTTGGTCTTCGTTCTTTTGATTGCTATTTATTTTATTTGAAATAATTTATGAAATTATATTTTTTTAATTTAATCATCTTTTAACTTTTTTTATCTGTCAAATTTGATTTTTATTATTTTGATTGTTATTTATTTTATTTGAAATAATTTATGAAATTATATTTTTTTATTTCATCATCCTTTAACTTTTTTATCTGTAAAATTTGGTCCTCATTCTTTTAATAAACTTGAAAAAAATCGAAACATTAATAAGTTATTTTTCAGCTCATTTTCCATGACATAACTAAATACTGGAAAAGTGTTTTCCAACTAATTTTTCATGACATGACCAAACATCAGAAAATAACTCTTTTTTCAGGAATCTATTTTTCAAAAGAAAACTATTTTCCTACAAACAAACGAGGTCTAAATGGAATTCAATAAAATAACATATAGAAATACATCTTTAATTAATCTAATAATATTAAAAATATATTAATTAACAAAATATTGAAGGAAAAAACTAGAAAAATATTCAATATTTTAAAAAAAATAACTTAGTCAACCCGAATTAACTTGCTAAACACTAGACTTAGGTCATGAGACTAGGACATCCCTATAAAAAGCAAATAAAAAAATTATAATGTTCAATTCCTAACCAACCCAATGTTTAAGGAAAATTTGAAAAAAAAAAGACAAAAAATGCATCCCATGTCAACTCATGTTAGTCTGGCAAACTCTCGATCCAAGTTATGAGATCAGCATAACCAAATAGAAGAAAAATCACAAAAAAAATAAAATTTATGAAGCCCAAGTCACAAACAACTCAATATAGAAGGATGGATTTGGAAAAAAAACATTAGTTAACAAAAAAGACAAAAAAAGAAGATCAAAGCAAACCCGGGTAAACTTACCAAA
The DNA here is from genome assembly GCA_019202695.1 of Populus x sibirica. Taxonomy (NCBI): domain Eukaryota; kingdom Viridiplantae; phylum Streptophyta; class Magnoliopsida; order Malpighiales; family Salicaceae; genus Populus; species Populus x sibirica. The sequence goes on from JAGMVL010001966.1 coordinate 480,675, forward strand.
CCTATGACCCGGGCCATGAGATCGGAAAATCCTTATGGAAAACAAACAAAAAAATCATGAAGTTTAATTCTTAACCAACCCAATATTGAATGATGAAATTGAAAAAAAAATTGATGCTAAAAATAATAATCAAAATAATAAAGATCAAATTTAACATCAAAATAAATTGGCAGCCCTCTTTTCTAATTTGAAGAGTGTATGGCATTGAAATCGCTGAAAAGGAAGAGAAAAGAGAGAGAAAAATAAAACGAAAAGGAATGGATCGTCAAAGCTACACCATTGACACACACCACCCCATAATGTAGCCATCGTTAAGACAATTATGATTCAATAAGTTAAGACCCTCTTTAGAGGCCAGAGAAGACTCACGAGCCACCAAAGTGTGGTGTTATTCCCCCACATGTTGGCACGTGTAACACACATGTTATCTATTGTTACCCTTTGGTTCTTGACATGGCTAACAAAAGGGTTGGAAATTTGATTTGTTTTAAATTTGATCTCTAAAGTCTAGACTATTTTGAATCAACAAAATTTAATTTAATTTTTTCAAATCAAGCATCAACTGAGTGTTGGATTTGTTTCTCGACACTGTAAAGACCCAATACTAAGTCACTAAAAAAAATCATCAAGTCTAAACCTAAATCAATATATTGTATAAAGATAAAATAGAAAAAAAAAAGTTAAACTACCAAAAAACCAAAAGAAAAAAAAACACAATGCACTGTGTGCATTGTGAGTAAGGTCATAGTGAGAAAAACTAAGCTCTTTTGTTTTTATAATAATTGCATAAAACATTAAAGGGTGTGGCCTTTTTAGTGTGCATACAACATTATTCACCTTCTTGCATTTTACTTTGGACCTATTGTTTAAGATTTATTTTTTCAATTTGGTTCTCAAACTTTTTTTTGTGCGATTGTATTCTTTTTAGGCCAAGTTCGCAATTGAATTAAATTTATTAATTAAGGATAAAATTAAAAGTCAAGAGATCAAATTAGAAAAGATACCACAAATGGTTGATGGTTTCAAAATTCACACAAAATTTTAATTTAGTCCTTATATTTTAAAAATTATACATATTTGGTTCCTCGATATTCTTTCAATTAAATGTTGGTACAAAAGTTCAATTTTGTTATTTTATAGTCTTTGGTTCGAGAAAGAGGATAGAAAAACATTGTTGGCGATGATTTTAGTTACCAAAACGGTCAATCATTTAGTAAAATGGTCTCATTTAATGAAGGGAGCTCATATTAGAAGCTTTTTTGCCTTGAAAGTGTCTAAAAAATATATCTGGGTATAATGGTCTCATTTTTTGTTACGGGTTGATTTCGAATTTTGGAATGGTTTTTTAGGTTTTATAAAGCTATATATAGGTTTATCATGATTTTTAAAGTGTATTGGGTCAAAAAACGCTTTGATTTTTCGACCACTATAATGGCCGGAATTTAGGTAAAATTAGACGATGCCTCGTTTGCCACAACTTCGATTTTTTAAAATAAAAAACAATTATAACGAACGATATGTCGTCTGCCTCATATTGCAATTAAAAAAAGAAGAAACCCAAGAGTGTAGGCCCTAATAAAAAGGGTCAGGCCCAGCAGCGTCTAACTTTTTTTTCTAATTTATTTTAAATTAATGCCTTTTTATATGTTTTTTTTTCAAAATTATTTTTTTATTTATATTTAAATTAATATCCATTCTCTTTTTTGTTTTATTTATATAGCATCTTTTAAATGATGATTATTTTTTAGTTATTTTGTATATATTTAATTTTTGAGGATATTTTTTTATTATCTATAATTTTTTTTATCTTCTGTATAGATAAACTTTATTTTTAAAAATAAAAAATATTTATTTTCAGATAATATTTCTAATATGTACAACCTTGCATATTTTTTTTTTTTTTATTTTATTCAATCAATTTAATGTATGTATTTATTTCTATTATTGTTTTATTGAATAAAAATATTATTTTAGTAAACAAATTTAGTAAACACAACTAGATAAATATTTCACATTGCAAGATTAAATATCTTGGTCTACACATGTTTCTTGATTTTTCTAGTTTTATTTTTAATTATCATTTATGACTTATTTATTTATTTATTAACATATATAGTTCTCATTTGATTATATATATGTATAATTTTTTATTTTCACTGAGATTTTTTTAATTACAAAAACACGTAAAAAAAAATTTGTATATAATTTTTTTATAAATAAAAAAATATCTAACAGGCCATGGGTCAAATAATTAATATAATAATAATAATAATAATAATGTGTCTCTTTCTTCAATACCATACACTACGGTGCTATATGGCATATCATTGTTTTTTTTATAAAAAAAAAAGGGTTAAAAGTCATCGAGCATTTGTCAAAGATTATGTCTTTTAAGCACTTTATCGATGATAGAGGTTGATTGATGTTTCTAATTGGAGCAAATGGAATAATTGGATGGTTCAAACAGCTGATGAGGATCCATGGCTAATTACATATGAATACTTTATGAACATGAGCTTATTTTAGTGATACTTGTTCTTGCCAAAAAAAAATAAAGAAAAAAAGGAGAAAAGTCAAATTTCGATTTAGTTTTTTCAATCAACTGTCCAAAATCTAATGGAACTTTCAATAAATCGAAAAAAAGTGATATTTTGATTGGTTTTACTTTTATCATGGCGAGTTAATTTTATGTGGGTTTAGTAAATCAATTTTTAATTTAAGAGCAACAAGGTAAATTTATAACATTGCTTTTTATTATTATTATTATTATTATTATTATTATTATTATTATTATTATCTTATATCAAACAAAAAAAAAGGTGAGACTGAATTGAAGGAGCTATACATTGCAAATACATTTTACACATAGAAGAAAAATTTGGGTCATTCGTAGAGGGTTTATTGGATCAAATAAGTTGATTTTATTTTAATTAAATGATAAAAAAAAATAATGATAATAATCTGAGTTTGTATTAACAATATATATTTTTTTATTAACGTAGATGTCCGAGCCTTACGCGCACCTAAACTAATCTTACGGATTCTGAAGTTAATGACCATGTAAGATTCCAGTGGCTCTGAGATTCAAACTAATGATCTTTAAAGAGTAAATATAGAGCTTAACTAATGAGCTACACACCTCAGGATTCTTAATGAACAACATTATTTCAAGAGATTTTAGCTTTTATTAATATTGAGATTGGTTCCAATAAATTGAATTAAACTCAAATTAAACTAACCTTATTTTTATACTTGAATTCATTTTTATTATGGATTTAGTTCTAAACAAACTATAGTGAACAGATTTTTCAAACTCCACAACAATATTTTTTGGTTTATCGATGATAAATTTGGCAATGATTAATAGATTTTTTTGACCCATTAATTTTTTCTTGCACAACATCAATGCTTTTGTGAATCATTTCGACACATATAGGGATGAGTAGAAAAGGGCAAACTTATACAAGATCTCTATTTCTTCTTACCAGAGGACCTACACCGATGAAGAACTCGTAAGCTTGGCGAGAAAAGCAATTATTTGCATCTCATGAAGACGACAAAGGCTGCCGCATTGGGAGTAGAGAATGTTTGGATTGAGATTGAGTGCACGAATCCAAATGGGAACCATTTCCTTTCATTTTGATCTGAGCAGGCGAGTCCAGATCATCCGTCTGTCAAGTTTGTCTCTCACCGACACAAATTTCATGTTTCGCATAGTAGACTTTAATGTTATTTTATCATGGGGGTAAAAAAGAAGGGGAAAAAAAGATTCTTCAGGGTACAATATGTTAATATCCTCTATCAAATCAGATATAAAACCACTTGTGAATTATTTTTTTTTTTTACCTGAGATGACATGACTAGTCTACATGAGAATAAGAAAAGTCGTCGTCGTCGTCATTATTATTATTTGAGAAATCTACATCGGAATCTTTTTTGGGACTTGCTTTGAATATTATTAGTTTTTTAATAAAAAATAGCTTAACAAACTTAAAAATTAAAAAAAAAACCTGTTTGTAAAAAATTTAGTGGATTAATATAATTTAATTTTATCGTGTTTTTAAAGCTTGATATTCATTAAATATCATGCTTTTGATACATGATAATTACATGTTGCATTTTTTAAGCGTGACATTAGTTAAATGTCGCGCTTCTAAAACGTGACAACTTAAAATGTCACGCATTACAAGCATGACATTAATTAGAACTTAAACATATCGAACACATAACAAGATGAATATATGGACAATAGTAGTCCCACAAATATGTTTTGAGATGGTTGAGTTACATTGCCCGGATCATGTAATGCGCCAGTTCGACTACAGACAACACATTCTAGTTGATATCAATACGAGTGATGTTTTGCAAGTCATTACTCGTAAGGGTAAAAATGATGATTATGACTGATTAGGCCAACATAGTTCTTATGTATCATAGTGAGATGTACGAAGGAATGAGATATTTATAGAGATGCATCATGTTATTATTGATCAGGAGTATATAATTTGATACATGAGTATAACACGATAAATCATTACTCTGGATCCCAAGTAGGTTCCTTTACCTGGATATATGCAACATGAGCAATATGTCCAGTAGATTCAATACCACGTAAGTAATAAAGTATAAAGTCTTTTATAATTAATATATGTTAACCATTATTTTTTTATGTATTTATCTTTTAATTTAACATTAATATTTTATTAATGTTAAGTTGGCTTCTTCTTTGCGGAAGGGTCAATGTCGTATCTTATCTTCGTAGTACTGACAAAGAAAGCGAAGTTCACACCGTAGTGTCCAGATGGTTAAATGTTAGCTGCACTGGACTTGAAACCTTTGAAGAGAGACTAACTCTTGATGATGTCATGGTAGAGGACGAGGCCACCCAGGTGGAAGCAAGAGCTGGATCTGGTTGTGCTACTGATAAACCCGAATCATCCAGTAGATAACGTAGACGTAGATAGATAGATGTGTTATATTTATATATTTTAGGATTACTTGAATATAATATTATTGAATTATTTTATATTCATTTTGCATTTATATATATTTTTTGCATTTATGAGGCTACTTGTGATTATAGAATATGAGAATATGTTGAGTTTAGTTAGAATTTGTTAATTACGGTTATTGTGGTTTTTTTTAAGCGGGACAAAATTTTGAGTGTAGTTCTTATATAGAGAAAACTCTGTTCAAATTTTGATAAAATTATAAATATTTTAACTCTCTAAAATAATAAAGTAAATAAAATTTCAGATTAATAAAAATTATGATTTTATAAACCTTTTCAGGATTAAAACACAAAAATCACTCAAAACCTTATAGTAGCCCAAACGATCTGACCCTTTTGGTTACAATCCTATTGTTTTATCAAATATCCCAAATATCAAGTTGTTTCTTAAAATAGTCTCTTTGAGAATGTCACGGTTCAGAAAAACGACGTTTTATTCATGTCGCAGTTGTAAACCGCAACATTAGTTGTCGCAATTTTAAAACAAGACATGTATCTATTAAATGTCATGTTTATAAACTGCGATATTTTTAAAATGTCACGATTCTGAATAGTTTCAAATTATTTTATTTCATAAAAAAAATTATCATGTGATATTTCGGCATTTAATTATAATTTAGGTGATAATTGTCGGATTTAGCCCATTTTATTGGGATTTGTTATAATAGGGGTGAAAAATGCTATAGCTAGCTGAGTATAATATGGGATCATTTATGGGCGGTCTCAACCTTATATGCCGTTCAAGGCACGTGATCTTCGTTTCTACTGCATTTCCGAGACCGATTCCCGCAAAATTATGCCAACCACGATCCAGTATTATTCTCTCCCATAAAATGTCTCTCTGTCTTAATAGATTTGACATTAAAGGTGGCGAATGATCGGATAGAAACTTGCATTCCTTCAGTTCTCTGTATCTCACAAAATCACACCTAGAAAATTAAAGCAAGGAACATGAGTTCAGAATAAAATACGTTCATTCTCAGTAACTCTGGAATTTGGAAACATGCATGTGACCAAACGTTCGAGCATAGCATCTCATATAAGCTCAACTCCAAAGATAAATAAATACTAATAGACAGGACAATCTAAAGCTTCGAAGAGCTACATTTAATTATTCACAACAAGTTCTTCACTAACTCCAAGATTCTTCAGAAATTGGAGACCAAACTGGCAACAAATCCATCTAATAAAACATTTGCTTGGATACATGTGGCTAGAAGGCCGTAGAGTAGGGGTAACTAATCGAATCTGTAACAGGAACTGGATTTCATTAAAGAACATAGCAACAGGGATTGCAAGGGAATTACAACTTACAGAAAGGATAACAATTTTTTTTTATTTTTTTGTCGTTAAAAATGAATTTATAGATAGATAAGTTGATCATATACTCAATATAGAATATTGCATTCTTCACACCTACATTTTTTAAAAGATTCCCAGTACCCCACCATTCTTGTATTTTGAGATCAAAGTTTTGGACGCCTCATGAGTGGTTTACCACCTCTCCAAGAAGCCAATGACCTGAAACCTTCAGGCTTCAGTGACTTCTCTCTTTATCGTGGAAAACACGTATCAATACAATTATGATTCTTTTGGTAAGATCATTACGTAAGTCACCAGCAAAGGGATCATTGTGCAAGCAAGCATGGCAATTTAATGAAATCATAAAGATTTTGTTTAGGAATGACTAGTTATCAAAAGTGGTTGAATACATGCTGTAGATAAGGGGTAAGGTTTAGTCTCTTGTAAGAGCCAAGAGCCAAGAGCCAAGAGCCAAGTTAATAGGTGCTATCCAATAACACGTAAACTTAGAAACTAAGAACAGAGCTCAGAATTAAATTCTATCTTGTCATATGCCACTGTTAAAATAAAAAAGAAATTGGGACATCCACTGTCAAATATTCTCTAATACAATAAGACCTAACAGGTTAACAATGGAGAAGAAAACTAGTGTAGTCAAATGTTTGTCACCATCATTGGTTTACAGGTATCATAGTTTATTTACTCGCAAATTCTTCAACATCATTAGCCATCCCATTGATATTGTTATATACTTCAACCATATTTATTCAAGTGTGCGGCCACCAGTATTTTCGAATGCAAAGGATGTCAGGTTCCTGGCAATAGACTGTTCGAAGCTTAGCATCTTACTGACAGAAATATATACAGTCGAACAGAATATCTGTACATATACAGGTGGATATTGACAAAAACAAATTCAGGAAATAAGTTATAACCTCAACCGACTGTAAAGACCAAAATTGTAAGGGGAGAAAGTCTCCAAGCTCCTTACTTGAATATCTACAACAAATTTGGCTAATGGATACTTTACAAGTTGCCTTCCAGAAGAAAAGGGTTCTGCAGACTCCTCTGTATCTGTACCGAAGATAATAATAGTTGTTTCAGCAAGAGTGAAAAAGGCAAGGTGCATTGTAGGGAGAATGGGGTAGAAGCTCACCTTTAAAAAGACAACTCGATCTCGGAGTTTGTAGCACATTGTCACTTTACATGATATTGACATCAACAAGATCCCTATCTGTCAGCTCAATTAACTGTATCAGATGCCTCTACTATGCCAGAGTTCTCCCTAGAGAAGAAAAAATTAGTTCATCTTTGAACAGTATCTCATTTGACAATGCCACTCTCGATTCGAGTTTGTAAGAAGCTTTTGGACTCCTTATGAGCACCCAGTTTTGAGTTGTCATTTTCTGTTGATTTCTTCATTTCTATTTCTAGCTGCTTGCAGATCTCCTCATTGGCTTTGTGGAACAGTCGCACAAAATTGAACAGAGTTGATACAACTGCAGAAGTATTTTAAAGAGTTATAAGATGGACTCTGAAAACGACTGCACTGTCAGCTCCTCAAATTAGGTACTAATGACCATTTATGTAGATAATTGGAAGAAAACTGATGAACTTCAAGATGAAGCTTTGTCACAAAAACAAAGATTTTGTACATCTTCAGCACATGAAACAGTGCATAAAACCTCTAGATCCGAAGGTGGTAACAATCAGGATCAATACAAACTACAAAGGTAACGAGACTGGGTTTCCTAGGAAGTATCATTCAGATAAATCAATGTGACATAATACAATTATGATTATATAACATAAAGCGTCAGTATTTGAGCTTCCTATCACTTTGCACCCATGATGGGTGGATTGGTTAGAAACACAGACAAGGAGGTCTTTGCTGGATTCCCGGACTGGTAAATTTAGCACCAGATATGACATCCATTTAGGTTGTGCTTCGTTCAAGGTTAAGTATTAAGGGTGTAGAAAAAGTGGTTGACGGGTGCAGTGTTAAGGATGTTTGGTAGGTGTATAAAAAATGTGTAATGGTGGGGTCCAATAAACTTTAAATTCAGTATAATTAAAATTAAAAAATACTACTAAATAGCGTACATTGATGGGACCCAATAGTTAGGTGTAAGAAAAAGAGAGGGAAACCGATTAATGAGTTCGAAGAAACACAATGCACAAATCTCAGAGTTTCCCCTATCCCTACTAGGTTAAAACTTCAAAGTGTTAACACCCTTAAAATTCCCCACTCCTAAAATTTTCCAAACAGGGTTGAAGGAGTTCACAGTTAACACCCTTTGGCCCCAAATCAAACATGACCTTAATGCAGTTGATAAAGACCTTCATTCAAGTACCAAAACCCAATTAGACAGGACAGACTTTTGCAATCTAGAAACCAGCAAGTGTGTGCGCGGTACGAGATGCATCATTAAATAGAATTAACTAAAAACAATCTAATGCGCTAAAAATGATTCATATGATAAAGAACAAGCACTGCCATATTATGAAGATATATTAGGCAAAGATTTCACTGTTGTTTGATCAACAATAAGAAGGTCTATAGCACAACAAACTGCTATAGATAACAAATACCTTGTTCAAAGGGACAGCGTGCTGGATCTTCTCCAAAATAAAGAATCAATGCATCCACATTTCTACCCTGAAATAACATCAAACTCCAGATAAAAAAAATTGTAGAGGAATAAACACTAAATTAGCACAAGTATCCAAGCAAAGTTTTAAAACCTACCACTCCAGAGTACAAAGAAGCCAAGGATCTCACTTCAGCTTCAGCAAAACGAAGGAACTCCTTTAAAACCTGAACAATGGAAGATAAGCTACATGAGAAAAATTTATAAATATGCTCGAACAAACATGTGGAGGCATGCCTGTGCTAGCAAACACATGTAGAAAGGAGTCTTTGAAAAACCAAGCTTAGAAATTCTGACATTCAATCACTCAAAACCAAGCCACATTCTCTCTTTAGAGAATCCGAATACATCTGTCCTTTATGCATCAAGGTTTCATTAATTTCCCATTACTAGTACTTGAATCAGTTCTAATTTAGAGTTCATTCTAACATCACAGTAGAACATATTTATTCTACAACTAGCTACTGAAATTCGAGTCCAATCCAAAATCACCATCTTATCTTATCAATAAGGGTAAATCTTTGCCCAGAGATTCATTACCTGATCTAGTAACGATAAATCATGTCTGGCAGTCATATAATAACCCATCTCAATGTGCTCATCTTGAATCTAATCTCATGCATGTCCAATATAACTAAAAAATATATCCCTCCTCACCGACAACTAGCCAAAAGAGGAGGATCTTTCCCTCCAAAGGTCAGAAAATTGTGATTGTTATTGCGGATTCAAAGCAGCATGTAAACAATATGTGTGGGCATGCTAAATATATGTATTTACCAAACTCTTTATTATTGTTCCTCTTCTTCATACATAACATTTCTAAATTGCCCACAGTCCTATTATTATATCTAAGGCAAAGATTTACTTGCATCGAGACCCATATGTTAATCTAACCCTTACCTGAATTGATAATGTATTAAAGCTTGCTTTAAGAAAAACATGTGATCATAGAAACAATATTTAAGCTTGAATACTGAGTACAAATTAATCTACTTAGGAAGCAAAGAATTGCATTTGATAAATAAGTAACAATGGACAAAATTGTTTTCTCACATATGCATGACGAAAAACATCAGCTGATCTGCAGTACCTTACAGAAATTGTCTGATATAGGACCATCACTTTCTGAGGCAGACAGTTCCTGTACAACTTTTTCCAGTCCTTTGCTTATGGCTTGCATTTCCTCTGCCAAAAATTTCAATTGTATCTAGATGGAAAACCCAAATTTTAGTCACAAGATAGTGGCTTTTCCGAATGCCTTGAAATGATCAACAAAACCAACAGTTCTACCTTTGTTGCAGGTTCCAAACTAGCAAGATCTTTTGAAAAATCTAGAAGTTCTGGTAGCTTGTCAGCAAGTACCTACAACATGTCAAGCAGAATGTATATGATTTGCATAAAATTCTCTGTGAAATAAACAATAGAAAGTTCAATCCTCAGTATGGCAGTAAGCATAACATCTATTATAAGTAAGCATAACATCTATAAAATAATAGAAGTCATGTCTACTGCAAGTTCAAGCAAAATAATAACAAAAGAACAGATCTCTTGGTTCTGGAAAAACAGGAATCAAAACTGGACCAGAAAAACAAAGATAACAGAAACAAATTAATGGGTCAGTTAAGTTCCATGGGTATAGTTGGCATAGTTCAAAACCATGCATTGACTTTAACATATATAAGAGCATACATGTGTATACTGTATACAATCATATAAAACAAATATACAAATATTTCATGTTTTAGATCTGACTTGTTATGTTAAACTGTCTTTTATACATGTTTACCAGGCAGTGTCATTAAAGTAGGCAAGGCCAATCCATCTGTTAATTCTAGGTCAAAAGCCAGTGTAAAATACATCTTTCTCTTCCTAAATAAAGTACAAACTTCAATTGTGGTTTCCACTCGTTACAGACAAATGAGAGAATGCACTTAAAGAACAGGTGGGCATATGGGTAACTCATTTTCAGGTTATCCAGCTAGGAAAGAAATTGAGTTGAAAAGCCTTTCCAGGAAAATAGAATAAGGTGGCAACCAAGTGTAATACCTATCTTGCTCCCATTCTCTTGAATGAATTTCCACTAATTTATCGATTGAAGAAATACACTTACTAGTACAAAAACATATGCTATGAAGAAGCATGCACACAAGATTACAAAAACATATGCTATGACGAAGCATGCACACAAGAATGAGATGTGAAAATGACAGCAGGTCTCCAAAGAATTCTCAAATCATTAAATTAAAAGTTAGTTTCATAGGAAAAACATTAAAGTATCAATTTGTACCTTGCAAAGATAATGCATGAGAGTCATCTTGTTGTTCCTTGCCCGCGTATCAGTTAGTTTAAGAAGGCTATCCAATCTAAAACCAATAGCTGAACCTAAAAGAAAGGGGAAAGAATTTTCTATTCAACTATAGGAATAAAAAGCAGTTACCAGCTGCAAGGGAAAACAGTGTTGCAAAATGAATATCAGGTCACAGGACAAGAAACTGCAAAGGTTTACAACAAGATGTGCACAATACCATGAAAACAAAACCCTCTTAACTGATATCAAATGTGAGTACACATAAAGCCAGCATCAAAATGCGAAACAACTGGATAAATCGGGTTTGGTAACCCAAGATTTATAAAAGGTAAAAAAATAAAAAGAACTCTCAAGTGATCACAGGGTATGAGGTTGAGGAAATCAGAACACAAAAATGTAGAATAAGTGGTGGGGATACCAAACCTACATAACTAATTACACGAGTACATGGACGAAAATGACAGAGGATGGCTTGGCCCGTCACTCTTTGATTGGGAGACTGGGCTCATTCAGACATATTTAATAAAACACTAGAAAGTTTTTTCTAAATCTCTCTACAACTTAGGTCTATAATCTTAAAGCTTGAGAATCTTAATTTTTAACCACGCTATATACACCACATCAATTGATATCACAGTAGTTTAGCCTCTTTGATGGATGAAGACGACAACAACTCACTCCGCAATGCAGGAGTGGAGGCCCTCAGGGGCATTATGTGGGCTTAGAAGCATACACTAGATCGTTTGGAGCAAACCATGGCAGATCTAGCTTTGTTAATGGTTAACAGAAACATGGATCGTGAAGAGAAGAGGAGCTTTCCTAGAGACTTACCCCGAGACAGGCCAAACCCCAAACCTATTCCTGAATTTGATAAGATTTCATTACATGATGAGAGATTTTTAAAGAAAAAGGTTTATTAAGTGGTTGATACAGTTGGAAGTTTACTTTTATTTCAACAAGGTTCCTTATCATAAAAAAGTAGGACTTGTTGTGCACAAAATTTCTTATAGTGCTTGAGAATGGTGGTTTGAATTTCTATACTTTAGAACTCGTATCGGTATACCTTTAATTTCATCTTGGCAAGATTTTAGACGATCATTGATTTTGGAGTTTATACAAAGATGATTATGAAGAGATTTTATATTGGGTAGATAAACAAATAGATGATTATTGTTATTGTTATTATTTGTCTTATGTTTAACCTTCTTGAAAAGCAAGGAGAAAAAACATGGAAGAGTTTGGGGAAAGCAAAATTTCAAAGTTATCTAATCATATTGAAGAGTTCGGTAACGTAATCCGCTTAGGCTTAAAGTTTATTCCTCACCCTAAATCATACAATGTATCATAGGTTAACAACACATTAATAGCAATCAAAGATAGATGTTTTTTTCCCTAGATGAAAGTTGGTGTGAAGTGATTCCCATTGATGTAGGACATGTCATTTTAACCAGGACTTGGTTATATAATTTAAATGTTACCATCTTTAATCAGTCAAATTCTTGTTCATTCACTTTTCAAGATAAAAAGATTAAACTTATTAGATTACCATCAATACCTAACAACAATAGCAAGAAGTAAGAAAATGTGAGAAAATGAACTTAACATAATAAGTTCTAAGGAGTTTGAAAAAGAAGTTCACGAGGAGTATGTTATGTTTGTTCTAGTTGCCAAGGAGGTTATAGAAAACTCTTCAGATGAGCCACCTAAAGAGTTAAGTGTTCAAAGAATTTCAAGATATCTTTTCCTCTGAGCTTCCTGATGCAATACCTTCTATGCATGACATTCAACACGTCATAAATTGTCCCTGGTGCTACTTTCCTGAACTTGCCCCACTATAAAATGAATTCTAATGAACATGATAAATTGAAAAGACAAGATAATGAGTTATTACAAAAAGGCTTTATAAGAGAAAGGTTAAGTCCTTGTGTAGTACCTACCCTCCTGAAATCTAAGAAAAATGGTTCTTGAAGGATATGTGTAGATAGTCGATCTATCAATAGAGTTACTGTTAAATATCATTTCCCTATTCCTAGATTAAATGGCATGTTGGATATGATTGTAGCAGCTCAAATTTTCTCTAAGATTGACTTAAAGAGCAAGTATCATCATATTAGAATCTGTCCTGAGGATGAATGAAAAATTGCATTTAAAACCAAAGATAAATTGTATGAGTGATTAGCCGTGTCTTTTGACATTTCTAATGCACCCCGTACTTTTATGAGAGAGATGACACAGGTGCTTAAACCTTTCATGAAAAAGTCTTTGGTGGTACATTTTGATGATGTCCTTATTTATAGCAAAATCAAAGAAGGGCATTTGGTGGATCACCTCATTCAGGATCACCTCATTCAAGTCTGCACCATCATAAGAAAGGAAAGTTTGTTTGCTAATGTCAAAAATTGTTCCTTCTTCATTAACAGAGTGATTTTCTTAGGATTCATAGCATTGTATGAGAAAATCTCAGTTGATCCTAAAAAAATCCAAGCAATTATAAATTGGCCTAAGCTTGTGGACATTTATAAGGTTCGTAGTTTTAATGGGCTTGCTATCTTTTATCGTCAATTTATCAAAGGATTTAGTACTATTATATCTCTTATCACAAATTGTTTGAAACAAGATAGCTAGCATGGCATTTAAAGAGATTAAAAGGAGGATGATAGAGGCCCTAGTTATGCAGCTTCCTGACTTTATTAATGTGTTTGAAGTAGAGTGTGATGTGTCGGAAATTAGAATCCGTTTGTTTTTGCGTTTCAAAAGCATTTGAAATTTTTTTATTTTTTTCTTGGATTCAAATTAATATTTTTTTGATGTTTTTAAATCATTTTGATGCGCTGATATCAAAAATGATTTTTAAAAAATAAAAAAAATATTATTTTGATATATTTCTAAGTGAAAAGCAACCCCAACCATACTCCTAAACAGGCTCTAATGGTGCACTTAATCAAGAATGTCACCTAGCAGCCTATTTTAATGAGAGACTTAATGAGGCTAAACAAAAGTACTCAACTTATGATAATAAATTTTATCTTCACCAACACCCTTCACGTAGACAAGTGGTTGTCTAAGTAGAATTTCAGAAATAGGTCTAAAGTAAGATCAACCCCAAGTTAAGTCTCCAAGCATGTTGCTTTCTTTGTGATTCATGTATATGCCTCCCATCGGTCAAAATAGACCATCATATGAATACCTATAGTCATACTGACCAAGGAGATTTGCATGAACTAGTTCAAAGAAAGGTTAGTTGTGGGCTTCATCCCCGACACGTGCCTCTCTTCTTCCCTAGTTCATGTTTCCGCGCAACCTTGTCATCTCAAGCATGAATGTAAGATCATCAAATCTGGTATTGATGTCGCCAAACCCAGTTTGCATTCGCCCCTTTAAAGCTGTTATCGTTTTTGAATGACAATCTAGCTAATTAATAGAATCTATCTAGCATTAGGATATTTATATAGTAAAATACTAATTAAATTAAAAGTCCTAAGCTAAGTAGAAAACAAATAATTAAAATCCAAAATCAAATAGGAAAACAATTAAAATAGTAAAACAATAACTTCAGGCTTCATATAAGATGCTTCTAGGTTTTGTTGCGAACTTCTTTTCAGGCTTGACCTTGTTAATCTTGTCCATAAACTCTTGGGATAATTATTCTATGTCAATAAGACTCTAGCATCTTCAAATAAGAAATCCTATTCTTGTGAGTAAATGAAAAGCACCAAAATGTCTTATTTCTAATCATCATAATCCATGAACTCCGCAAAAGTAATCCAAAACCTCATTGATAAGCATGATTTATCCCAATGGCTATGAGTAACTGCTCATTAAATAGGGCTTAGATAATCTTAGTGCAAAGGAGTGGTCCATTGTTGGTCACCCATGCATTTTTTGCATTTCATCCGGTAAATAACGATTAATAAGCAAAGGTTAGAAGAAATGACTAATTATTGCAATAATAATAATAAAAAAAAAAAACTTGCCTTCATTAACTATTTTAAAGAAATAGATAACTGCCTCAAGGTGCTAGTAGAAGTGTGGGATGAAGTAAGGAGCTTTCAAGAATAATGTTAGAAGAATACCACTTAGCAAACCTTCCTATTTTATGGAAATGAATTAGTCCATAAGTATGAAAGGGTTTTCTCTGATCAACGAAGAAATATTTATCAATAAAGGAGAAATGCAGAAGTATGACAATACAGAGTTTTTATTAGGAATCCTTCTATATAAAAACAAATGCAAAAATAGAGTTTTTCAAATCCAATTTAATATCACAGCTAAAATGATCCTATAGGAAACAAAATCAAGAACTCCTTTCTGTCCAAATACACCAAATAACCAAAATCGGTGCAAGTTTCCCAGAAATTTACAAGCTTTCTCCATTTCGAAACCTATTAATGACCTGATAACAAAATCTTCTAGAGTTTGTGCAAAAACCCACCATTCATCAACTACGGATCTCATTGTTTTTATGCTAGAAAGAAAAATCTATTATATATTTTTTTTGAGCACCTACTGTTATGTTTTGAGGCTGCTTTGGAATTTATTGAAATTAAGCTTTCTCATTTTCTCTATCCCTTGTTTTTTTTTTTATCTCTCATCACCTCTCTTTTCTCTCCCTCTTTACTGTGCTTTTCCTATCTGTCATCAGCAGAAAGACTATTCCACATGTTCCAAAAACACCAACTGCATAATTCACCATCTAAAATTAGCAAATGAAATGTACTTTAAAAATTTCCACATGCAGAGGGAAGCCCTCACAGGACCCTTAATAAGTCTACTATTTCCCATTAACATAGGCGCCCACATGCAATCATTGGACCAGAAAATCTTTATAGCTCCAAGTATATGAGAACTACTCCATAGCAAGATGGTAGACAATAAAAGTTTCTGCTTACCCCTTGCAGTTCCCTGATTCAAAGCATTTCCTAGGGAAAGAATAGTCTGCATGATTCTCTTCAATTTGGCAGAATTCTTTATCTGATAAAGAACCGTTAACAAGAGTGGTTCCAACATTTAGAACATGTGAAATAGTACCCCAAAAATAACATAAACAAAGAGAGAGAGTACTATAGTATAACTTGCCTCTTCTGCTGCAGAGTTCACAACATCCAGGCTTCTTCTTAGGTCAGAAACCTAATATTGCAAACAGAAAAGGATAGGCTCAAATCAAACATGAAACCAAGCATAATAAGGTAGCGAGCACTTGAATGCATTTTTAAACCTGGGAATGAAACTGCATCTTGAATGAGAAAACTCTGAGTTTAGATTCTACTCTTGGCACCTTCATCAACTCTAAGAAGAACTGCCAAAAAGATCCATAAACTTACTAAAAAATAAATACATGCCAAAAACAATTATTTCAATTAAACACAAATTCTCTCATTCTCTGGTTAACTCTTTCTCATGAAAAACAGTGGGTACCCAGGCATATTTAACTAAATAATGTAGCCATGCTAATTGAGAACATGGAGATAGATTTGAATCATAGGAATTGTATCAACAATGCAACCTTAAACTCCTATGAATGTTGGTTTTGACGTAATGAAGAAAAAATATACATTTAAAACATACCCAGGTTACCCTCTCACAAATCTAAACACTGTCAACAAAAGACATGACATCAATACACAACAAAAAAACATTGAGTCCATCCAAAGTTCAACTGAAAGAAGTAGCAATTTTGAAGTATCATAAATATCCATGTGTGATGTAGTTCTGAGAAATTCTTGTTCAACCTTTCAACGAGAGATAATAACTGACAATTGTAAAGACAAAAACAACTTTACTACTGACCTGTTCACATTTTCCTAACTTTTCCTTTTCTCCAGTGTATCCCTGGACATAGAAATGAGAAGGCAATTATAGCCCAAAACACATGAAAGTTTCATCTTGAAGCTCCTGACTGTTTGTAATCAATTAGAGCCCAAGGGACAGTCAGACAAAATTATTGAGTTGAAAACTATGATTATAAAATACAGAGCGAAAAAAAGTGCTCTCCCAGTTATGAACCCGCCAAAATGGAGTCATAGAAAGAAGATGTGAAGACAATCCTACTTGTGAACATTTTTTAATGGATGGCTGGCCCAAGATTTGAATATGCACCCTTGTGGTTGCAAGTGCAAACCATTAATCCTAGCAATAGCCCTAAATGATAAATGATAGAGCATAATACTTAACTTTAAAAAAAAAAAAAAAACACTCACCTTAAGAAGTTCCATCTCCTCTTTTGTTGGACAGAACTTTATGAGGTTATCAACCTGATCAACGTCTAATGCTGAATCCTCGAGGACAAGTACTAAACTCTGTCAATGTATCATGCAATGGAATGAGGACAGTGAAATATTATGTTGTATGGTTGTGACTGAAAGCGATAACTAGCAGAAAATAAAGAAAACCATTGCAGACACAGAAACATTTTATAGAAAGAGCAAGAACAAGAAGAAGGAGAGAACAGGCAATGACACGAATGGAAATTTCAATAATGCTTATTGTGTGATTTACAATTCCTAGATCTCAATAATGCAATCTGACTGTCATTGCAAGGGATAGAATTTCTTTTTCAAAATTGTAAAAGAGATTCCAAATAAATGCGCTGGCATAACTATTGAGAAGATATTAAGCAGGATGACAGTAATGAAAGCTATAGAAATGCTAGTATTGGCATCAGGAGTATCATGATTTCTTAGGAGAACATGCATTTGAGTTCTCTATATATTTGATTTAGGGTTCTTTTATGGCTGCATGAGTAAATAATTGTAGCTACAGTAGTTACAATGTGTTTGGTGTTGTGGTCTTGGTCCACAAAAGCCAATCTGGGTAGTTTCCCAAAGCATCAGTGGCAGTGCTTTTCCAAAACACCTAAAATGCATTCATGGTCTTGGAGCATGCCAAACACACGTTCAGAGAATGGCATAATTCACAAACATTATCCTAGATATAACATATCATTTGTGTTGCTGAGCATATATGGGTAGAGAAAGAGATAATAAAGCTGACTTCCGGATTCATTTATGTTAAAAGTGCTATACTAGTAGCCTTACTCTTACATTCAGCTTACCATTAACTCATGTGGTGGCACTTTCACCTTTGAAAGCATGATTTCACAATTGTATGCTCGTCTATGGTCAACCTGCAAGAAAAGAATAAAAAGGAGAACACACAAATACTTAGATACACACATACGATATACCCCCTCAGTTCCATTTCCATGATATAAAAACTGAAAAGCTGAAACTTTTCATAAAATAATATGTTATCGGTTAGCAAAAGAATATATTACTTATCTTGTATTATGACCCATAACAGGAGGTTGATTACGTAACCTTTAAACCAAGATGCTTCAAACACTAGAATGACTAATAGACTCTTACAACAAAATTGCCTAGAAGTCTGGATGATAAAAGCAAAAGGTAAACGTAGATAATTTCAGGCAACAAAAAGAAATTGTAGCAGTCATGCATTACACCAGTTATGGGTGAAGTATCAATTTTGATCTTAGAACTGTCAAAAATTAATAAATGACAACAGCAGTCTGGATTGAAAGAAAAGGATTGATCTACACTTTTTCAACTGAGAGAAAAAAGGTGGCGATCATGCATTGCATCACTTAAGATAACATATTAAATTACCAGTTGCACTTTTTCAACTTTAGGTCCCCGTGAGCCCCGCACACTTGATTTCCCGCCATGATCTGTATTTGAAACTGCTGCAGAAAAAAGATTCTCGAGTTCTGACATGTCGATCTCTGGGGCCCTATGTGAAGAGATCACAAAAGGAAAGGTATAATACTTAAAGAATATGAGAGCATGGTATAACATAAATTGTTTGGAAAGCAGCACATACTTGGAGGCTTCACCAGACTTTTGTGCCTCAGCCCATAAGCTTCCTTGTACAGCTCTTGTTAACTTCAACCAATGCAATGGCTTCAACTTTTTTGTTTGACTGGTCCGTGAACTTATAGTACGAGATAAACGTCCCTTGGGCATGGAGGGGGAACCTAAGGGTGGTGCAGGAGATGGAGGCCCGGGCAATTTATTATCTCCGTTGGTGCTTGTATTTAAAGTTCCCTTACCATAAGGAACAGAAGGAGGTGCAGAAGGAACACGGGAGGAATTGGTTGACATAGTAGGAGGCAGCGGCGGCGCTAGTGGCATCCAAGATGAAACTATTGGCCCGGTAGTTGGTCCTAAATGAAGAGGAGGGGGAGGAGGTGGAGGTGGAGGAAAACCTCCAGCTCCAATGGTGCTATTCTCCTTCAAAGGCGGAAGAGGTGGTGGAGGTGGAAGAGTTCCAGCTCCAATGGTTTTATTCTCCTTCAAAGGTGGCATTGGAGGAGGTGGAGGAGGTCCAGCTCCAACAGTGATTTTCTCCTTCAAAGGTGGAGGTGGAGGTGGAGGAAAAGCTCCAGCTCCAATGGAGCTATTCTCCTTCAAAGGCAGCAGAGGTGGTGGAGGTGGACAAGTTCCAGTGGTTTTATTCTCTTTCAAAGGTGGCGTTGGAGGTGGTGGAGGAGGTCCAGCTCCAACAGTGCTATTCTCCTTCACAGGAGATGGTGAAGGTTCAACTCCAATAGTGTTATTCTCCTTCAAAGGTGGCATTAGAGGAGGTGGAGGAGGTCCAGCTCTAACACTGCTATTCTCCGTCACAGGAGGTGTTGGAGGTGGAGGAGATCCAACTCCAACAGTGCTATTCTCCTTCAAAGGTGGTGTTGGAGGAGGTACAGCTCTAATGGTGCAAATTTCCTTCAAAGGTAGCATTGCAGGAGAAAGAGGGGTTGGACATTCAGTTTTGACAGTGGAATTATCCTGCTTAAAAAGTAGAGGTGGTGCTGTTGGTAGAGCAGTTGGTTGGAGGCTGACTGATAATGACTTACCTCTGCCTTCTAAATGGGTTTCAGTCTCTTTGACTGATGAAGGGTCTGATGGTTCTGAAGCTGAAAGATGAAGAGTTGGTGGTGGATGAGGATGAACTTTTATGACACTAGAAGTCACAGTAAGTCCCAATGGTAGAGGCTGTGCAGGTGTTGATGGTGAGATAGAACCACCTTTGGGTTCCATGAGTTCAATTCCAGCTGAAACTGTCAAAACTTGTTCTGAGGAAGCTGTAGATACTGTGGCATTAGTGACTGTAGATTGACCGGCAAGTTCCTTTCTAGGACTCGTTTCCTGCTTTTGAGTGCTAATCTCTACTCCGTGCTGCAAATCTGCACTTGAGTTTTCCTGAGCAATATTCGATGCACTAATTTGTTGGAGCACATTAAGCGCAAAATCCAACTTGGGGTCTGACCATTCAACAGAGCTAAATATCTCTTTAACATTAGCAAATGCTTCCACAGGAAGGCCTTCCTTCTCCTCAAAGCCAGATAAATTTTCTGCAACTACTGATGCAGCAGCATCCATTTCAGAGAAAAGAATCTTCACCCAAAGAATAGAGTCCATGTTAAAAAATGGAGAAGAAAAGAATTCAACGAGAAATGCCAAATGAAATATGGTTGAGAATTAAACCTCTGCCCTGAAGTTCTTTGGAAATCGATCTTTTGCATCCCATAACATGTCAATTTCATCACGGTTAAGCATCAAGATGTTAGACCTGATAAATGCTGTGTTGAACACGGCTCGAAACATCATCTCTTCAAGTTCCATGTCATCATTTAAGCTGATACACTCAAGCACAACATCACCTTGTATATGGCAATTAATGTCAATTTTAACGAGTTCACATTCTATCTGCAATAAATTATAAGGGGTTTCAGAAAATCATAAATATATTTAAAGGCAGGACCACTTTGTTTTTTGTGGAAAACATGTGCCAAAATAAATAGCAGATAGAACAAATGAAGAAAAGTGAATCTTCCAACACAAAGAATAAGAAAAGCATTCAAGTAAAACCAAAAACTCAGGCAACTTTAACATCCCAAGAACCAAAACTATGTAGCAGACTCAAGCTCACTGCAGATGAAGCCTCTGGAAAATGAGCTCGATAACTAGTACATCATGAATTCAATATCATCCATTCTCCCCAACTGATCAGTCTTCAGTTCCACAGTATAGGGACTAACAAAGAAAACATATTGTTTAGGTTAGCATGAATCGTATTTTGTCATTATTATTACGGTCACACAGCATTAGGTTCCTACACCTAAAATAATCAGACTAGTAATCATGGTGTCTGCAATCATCTTGGGACTGTAGATAAATACATTCCACTAGTTGGGTAGGTGTCACTGAACATAGATCCCAGGAATCAGTGCATCCATGACATTAATTTTTCTATGGATAAGCCTCTAAAAAACAGCTCCAGAAAGATTCAAGAAATATTTGTTCACCAGTAAACTATTGGACAATAAGAATGCCTGGCTTTAAATATCTACTAAAGAAACGTCTTATCTTAGTGGATTAATGTTTCCTGAGAATCGTGTCCAGCAGTAATACTAGTGTCTTGTGATATTTTGGATTCCTCCGTCCATTCTGACAGTTTTCATATGGGTTAACTACCTTGTTGCAGTGGAGCTGAACACTTCTTGTTCAATTGAGCAATTATGAGGCCATTTTGGTTCAAGCTTGTTTCTTTGAGATTCTTGGTTGATGGAAAAAACTATTCTTGCTCTATAAAATTCCACAATCCAAAGACATCATCACCATCTAAGAGTGCAAAGTAAGCAATTATTGCAATATAAATGCTGTCACATGATGTTTCAACAGTCCGACTTACACAGAGAAAAAAACTTTGTAAAGATCAGCAAGAACAATGAAGATTGTACAAAAAAACGCAAGCACATAAAACATAGAATTATGAAGTTACCTGCTTATAAGCCCGGAGAATATTTCCTTTCTTTGGAGTTGAGTAAAGAAGTTTGGAAGTTTGATCAGAAACAAGAAAAGGGTCCTGCCCATATACCCGAAATAGGGGACAGCAACCCCCCTCTCCATCAAAATTAGGAAGAGATCTTAGGATGACACAATCCAAGGTCAGAGCTCTATCCAATGGAGGCCATTCTGAGGCCGCATTCCTCCTTGTGACATACTGTAGATACCTCAGTTGAGAAGGTACATGATTAAATGGTGAGAGCAGCTGCAACAGCTCACGAGGGGCCTGCCTGTGAATCATGTCCAAGGTCTTCTGCTCTCCACTGTACTGTTTCCTGTAAATTAACAGTCCAGCCAGCATGAAAGCGAGAACCGGCCAACCACCACGTTCACAGTGCATTAACAGAATATTCTGCTGTCCAAGGGAGAGCCAACTTTCACCTGATCTTAGAAAATGGTGGATCATCTCCATCGTGAGCAATGGGGAACCCTCGTATTGCCAAGGGTACTCCAATAAGGTCATATCATTCTTGGACAAAGCATCTGCAATCTGGGTTTGTTTCTCTCCCTCGCGGAAATTAAACACCAACAATGAAGCATCAGGGAAATGTTCTTTAAGTTGACTGACAATTCCGCCTATGTAACCTTTATAATCTTTTTCTTGCCAAGCATCAGTATTAAAGCAGCAATCAAAAACTGCGTTTACACAGAATGTGCAAATGTCAGTCATCAAATCAAAGCTTACCCCAGTTGCTATTTTAAGTCATAACTTCAACATGCCACCAAAAGTTTTATCTTTCCTAAAGGAACCTTATCATAACCCTCTTGACTCGAGGCATCAAGCCCCAAAAATTCACAATGTCCAAAATCAAAATCCCTACAATATACAAAAGAAATCAATACTTTCTAAATTAGCATTGTAATTAAGCTAATCAGTTTCTAATAGGCGCCCTAAAAATGAGTACAACTTAAGAAAGTGATGATCAAAATTCACAAAACCCAAATTCCATTTTCTTAGCAGCCTAACAGAAAAGAACAAAATTAGAATCAAATCCACTCCAAAACATAACTCAATGATTCAAACACAATCAACCAATTTTCT
This sequence comes from Populus x sibirica, assembly GCA_019202695.1. Classification (NCBI taxonomy): domain Eukaryota; kingdom Viridiplantae; phylum Streptophyta; class Magnoliopsida; order Malpighiales; family Salicaceae; genus Populus; species Populus x sibirica. The sequence continues at coordinate 503,848 of JAGMVL010001966.1, forward strand.
CCATGAATAGAAAATGAACTAAAAAACAAAACAAAAATGCAATCTTTCTTAAAAACAAAGTAACAAAATAAAATAAAAAACTGACCATAAACACGCTCGGAGACCTCAAGAAGGCCATCAGGGGGTTTCCTATAAAACAATTTGCGAAACAGTGACATCTTTCAATTACTCTCTGTCTCGCCTTCAAATCTCAAGCTTTCTTACAACAAGTACCACAAAAGAAAAAAAACATTGAACGTAACAAAGAGGAGTTTGGTTTGGTAGTAACAAAGAAATATAATTTCCCTTAATTAAAGTTGGCTTTAAGGGGAATAAAAGTGGGAGTTTTTGGTTGTGGATTTTTTATTTGGTAGATGGCGTTGTTAGTTTTGTTCGTTACCATATAAAAGCTTAATTGAATCAGGCAGCTGCTGCCCTGCCCCTACCTAAATTTCATTTTCACTAATTATTACCGAACTGCTCGATGGGGATGGCATGGCGGGTTGTTTTGCCTTACGTGGATGCCATTTACAACCGACATCTAAGAAATTGTTGAACTCACCATGCATGTAAATCTTATACGAGGCTCTAGCTTTGTTAGTGATTTAGTTTATTTACTGGTTTCCTAGCCCGCACTAGTTTTACAAGCTTCCATTTTTCATTTATGAGTTAAAATCTAACCAGCTTGCAGAAATGTTGGACGGCATAATTAGCACTAGATTAGCAGCACCATTTTCACAAAGTTGGATGGTAATTAATTCGATGAATTGATGGAACATGTTTATGCGGGTTGGATCAAAAAAATTTGAACAGTAAAAAAACTAAATATTATTTAGTATTGTTATTAAATTTGATTATTTATGCTAATTTTGAATTTTCCTCGCCCAACTCTTTACTTAATCCTAATTTAAAATTAATCCATAAAAGTTGTTTTTGACTTGACAGACTTATAGATAATTCAAATGATGATATTGTTTTTAATATTGAGATAAAAATATATTATATCGACTCGAAATTTGGGGTTTAACACATCAAACTCGTGTCCCCGATTGTGGACTCAATTAAATTTAATAACTTTACTTTTTACAACTATTTTTTACTTAATGATACAATAACAAAAGTAGACGCTTGTAAAATTGAACACCAACTAAATATCAAGACGTTCATTTGAGACTGCGATAACTTTATAGAAAGCAAAGCGAAACAAATTATAAAGAACAATTAAAATAAATCAAATATTAAAGGATAAAATTGAAAAAAAAAAAGGAAAAAGAATTCAATCAAAAAGGAAAAAAAAACAGAAGATGGAAGAATGGAAACTATTTGGTATTGTTATTAAATTGGACCCAGAAGGTCAACCCTGAAACCTCTCAACTTGATACGTAACCCGAGTTTAAAATTAACCTACATGAAAGTTGACTCTACATGATCAAGTTGACTGACAGGTTTAAAAACAACCTTGATGACGGGTAAAAACATTATTTGGCTTTAAAAGAAATTCAAGATGGCATCTTCTTCTCTCTTTTTTCTAATATTGAAACAACAATATATTTGATCAATTCGGGCTTTACAACTTAACTCACAAAACTTGCAACCTGAATTATAGACTCCAATATATTTAAAATGATAAAATTAAAAACGATAGTTTAGTGATCCAAATTAAAAAAAAAACATGAAAGACCAATAAAAAAAAGAGGAAAGTGTTCACATAATAGTGCTCTACGAGAATCCATAATGCTTTTATTATGTCTTTTAGTTGTTTATTATTATTATCATCATCGTTACCACCACCACCACAACCAATGTTTGATAGGATAAAGTTTTCTTTTGTTTTTTTGTTCTTTTTAATTATTGTAATTGAATTGTTGATAAAATTGTGTTTGGTTAATGTGTTAGGACATTAAAAAAAATGGGACAAAACGTGTTTGATTTAAAAAACAATGATATACACTTAAAATAACTCCATTTTTTAACACTTTTAAAATAAATTTAAATACTTTTGAAATGATAAATAGAAGAAAATATACCATCTTAATCCTCACCGTTTTTGTTTTCTATTATCTAGAATCAATAACTAATCACCAACTGAAAGATGGTACACGAAATTGTCTTTTAAGAAGTGGGCTAAAAGCCTAATTAACTAATACTCTAAAATGTGTGCTAAAAATACTGTAGCTTTCTTTATATTGTTTTTGTTTTGTTTTTTTTTTTGTTTTACATGTTTTTTTTCTTCTTTTTTCCCCCAAGATTGTCTTCTTCTTCTTTTTTGTTCTTTTTTTTTCCCCACATTTTTTTCCGTTTCTTTTCTCTTTTGTTTTTGGGTTTTACATGTTTTTTTTCTTTTTTTTCCAAGATTGTCTTCTTCTATTTTTTTTGTTTTTTTATTCTTTTTTTCTTTTCGTGTTTTTTTTTCAAAGTTATCTTTGTCGATTTTTTTTTAATATTGAACTGGTTGAGAATTTAGATAAGTAGTTTTTTCTTTAAAACATTATGGATTGCTACAATGTTTTCCTCCATGATTTTTTTCCTTTTTTTTTGAATTTTTTCTCCTTTTTTTCCAAAATGGTCTTTGTTAATTTTTTTTTTCATATTGAGCTGGTTGAGAATTTTGCTTCGTAGTTTTTTTTCTTTAAAACATTGTGAATTGCTACAGTGTTTCTCCACATGGTTTTTTTATGGTTTTTTTGTTTTTTTTTTAGAATTGTCTTTGTCGATTTTTTTTTTCATATTGAGCTGGTTAAGAATTTAGTTTTGTAGTTTTTTCCTTGAAAACATTGTGGATCAACAGTTTTTCTCCATATGATTTTTTTATTTTTTCCATAAACCCATGAAAACGCACAAGCATACCATAAGCCCGCGGCATAACGCGAGCATGACATCTAGTATCTATTGAAACATGTGTTTTTGTGTATGGAAGTAAAATGACAAATATTTGATGTATTTTGCATATAAAAAATAGAGTTTATGGACTACTTTCACTAATATGCATTGAGAAATTTAAGAAAAAATATTTTGGCTAAGAAGTAATAACCCTCAAAAAAATATTTTTTTAGTAATTTGAAATGTTTTTTTTCCTTAAAATTATTTTTTAATGTTTTCAAATTGTTTTGGTGTGGTGATGTTAAAAATAATTAAAAAAAATATTATTTCAATATATTTCCGAGCGAAATGCATTTTAAAAAATAATCGTTACCACACTATCAAATACTTCATAATCAGTTGAATAAAAAAAAGAAGAAGAAGATGTGTGGAATGACCGAGAAAGCTTGCCGAGAAGCCAGGTTGCTAAATCACCATTTATGCAATATTCATAGACCAAAGATTAATCTCCTTCATTGCAATAGCCAAAAGTGATGACCAGATTTGGAAACCTTCCTTTTGCTTTTCTACACATCTCATGAAGAAAATGACTAACTGTAATCCCTTCATTGAATCTCTTGATTGCCGCTCTCATTCCACCAGGCATCATTCCAATATTATAAGTTTTCCCTAAACAAAAATTGTAAATTAAATTCATTAGGTGTTATTTTACTTTTGGGTTTTTAATTCTCTCCTAAGTATTAATTAAATGCATAAAAAATAAAGTATGGATCATACCTGGTGTTGCTATCCAATTTTTTTATAAATTTTTGAAAAAAAAAAACCAAAAATAGCAAAAAAACAACAAAAACCCAAAAAATATGTTTTGATGTCTTTGCGTCACTTGCAGCATCTTTTTCCTATGCGTTCAGTTGTAAACACGCTTTTTAAGTTGACGTTGGAGTTACTCTTTTTCAAAAAAATCCAATATATAAAAAATAAAAAAATTCAAAATTTACAAGGGATCAAATTTGAAAAAAAAAAAAGAAGTTGAGGATTCAATTTATTTTTTTAGATTGCTTCGCCACCAAGCAATTAAAAATAACAAATTATTTTTTCACTTACACACGGAGAAATTTTAGGGAAATAAAAAAAAAGGATACTCACACACTCTCCCCATAAAATAAAATAAAAAAACCTAAAACCTAAACCTAATTAACTAGCCACCCCCACCTTACTCGATAACCTAGAACAGTAACCATCTTTCCCAAATTTTCTTGTGGCTTGGAGACCCAAACTAGCCCCCTCCCTTCTCTGACGTCCCCTCCATTCTTCTCCGTTAAGAGTCACCACCATGAAACCACGAGCATATATTTTGACCAAACCATCTCCCTTTTCATCTTCACATATCTCTCCTTCGTTTTCATTTGCAACCAAGACCCGTCTTTCTTCCACCAACAACAGTAAATCCACCTCATCTCCAATCGATAGCCCCACCTTATCTTCAACCCAAGCCAACCGATCCTCCATCTAGTCTGGCAACAACCATGTTAGAAAATAATATAAATCATATCCTGGAATTTCACCTAAAAGTTTAAGCTTTTGGGTTGAATTGGTTCTTTGACATGGTATCAGAGCCTTGATAACCAAGTGGTCACGAGTTCAAATCTCACCATCCCCATTTATTTGATAAAAATTAAGCACAAGGTAATGTGAACCTGTGTAAGTTTCAAGCCTAAAGGGTTTTCATTTGAAGGGGTGTGTTAGAGAATAATATAAATCATATCCTGAGACCTCACCTAAGAGCTTAAGTTATTGGGTTGAGATGATTCTTTGACAAACCACCCCTCACAACCTCCATCTCCCCCTATTTAGACCACCAAAAGACCTAAACCTGAAACCAACCAACATCGCCTCCCTCATCTACATAGTGACCCACCATTAGTAGCACCGCCAGCACAAAAAAAAGAAGAAGAACAAAAGGTCTAAGGAAAAAGATGTAAATAGAATTAATAAATTTGATGGCTATATTAATGGCTTTGGCCGGCCATTGAAAAAAAAAGGGAGTATTGAGAAGAGTTTAGAGAGAATTAACTTAGAAAAATCTTAGGAAAAACCATAAAATTGAAGAAGAAATCTTGAGATTTTTAGATTTCTCCATCTTTAAACAAAAACAAATAGAAGAAATTAAGTGAGGGAGAGGAGAAGAAGGAGAGGAAGGGACGACAAAGAAAGTAGGAGAAGAAGAATTGTGTTTGGTGAGCATAAGATGCTCAAATTCTTGCTAGGTAAGATATGTCAAGTGTTCTTAAATAAATTCTTACAAAGTTTGATTTATTTTTTATAGAATTGTTAGGTTCTAGGAGTAGGGTTCTTAGGTGCAATTTAAAGGAACTTGGCATTAGTTATTAATCATTGCAGGGGATGAAGAAATAACGAGAGAAAGGAAGAATTTTTGTTAAAATGAAGTGGAAATCATGGTGAATTCTAGGGTACATGGACAACCATAGAGAGAAAAAAAATTGGGATTGTTGTGATATGTTTGAATAGTGTGAAATTGTGTAGAATTAATATTTGTAGTTGTGATAAAAATTGATTTGAAGTGAAATGAGAATTTATCTATTTGAGTTTGATGATTTGAGAATTTAATAAAAATTAAAAATAAGAGAGATGTAAGGAAATTTTCATAATAAGTTAGTCATTAAATGAGGTGTGGTATATGGAATTAAATTGAAGATTTATGTGCCTTACATTAGGTGCAAATGAATCATTGATGGATAATTACATGAAGAAATTTTATTGAATTAGAGGAGCACTCGAGAGTAAGACACCAACCAGGAGGAGTTGGAGCATTGCGAGCGATGGGTAGGTGCTTTGTCACCTTACTTGAATATTTATAAATTTTAATTTATTTTTGTGTTAATTGTGGTTAATTTATGATGATGCATAGTAATTGTTGAAAATATAAGGTGAAATGAAAACGAGATTATATTATGATTTTAAATGGATTTATTGGCTACTGGGAGGGGTTAGCTAGATTATTGGTAATCGAATGGATTACCATATTTATTGGCTAACGAGAGGGCTTAGCCGAATTATTGATAATTGTATGGATTACCGGTTTTATTTACTATCAAGAAGGGTTAGCTGGATTATTGGTAATCACATGAATTACTGATTTATTGGCTACCAGGTTAGCTAGATTATTGGTAATCATATGGATTACCAGATTTGTTGGCTAAAGGGAGAGAATAGTTATTGGTAATAAAATGGATTGTCATATTTATGGGTAACTGTGTGGGTTACTGGATTTACTTGTCTATTGTGAGAGAAAGCTAAATTGTATGACAACTATTTAAGTTGACGTAATTAAGGGAAAATCAGATTGGTTAAGTAAATTATTGGAAAATGGTATAAAATAAACGGATGTTTGGACTTGATGATGTTAAGTTAATTTTCATATTATGGGAAATTTAATATTTGATTTATTTGTAGCAAAGCATTAGGTTTTTGTTTATCATATGTATAAATAGTTGATGGAATATTGTAAAATATAACATACGGGATGACATGCCCGTGCGCTGCCGCGAGCTTATAAAACAAATGCACTTGATAGTATTATAATTGTGAACCAGCGCTAGATAAGTAATAGAAATTAAAGGTATGATGGAGCAAATATTTCATGACGAAAAAAAAGTTGTGTTGGTGATCAAAAACTTAGAGACTGAACAAAATGATTTGTAGCAATCTACGGTTGTTTTGTGAGGAAAGATACAGTGCTTTCGCCACATGATTTAACTTTTCAGTTAATAAAAAGCAAAAAAAATTATAAAGCTAAATTCTCTACCAACTTAATATTTTTTAAAAAAACCAACAAAGATAATTTTGGAAGGAAAAAAACCCATGAGAAAAGACATTGCAGCAATTGACAATGTTTTGTGAGGAAAACTATAATGCTTTGCCCAATAAAATAAACTAAAAACCATTTAGAGAAATATTGTAGCAATCCATAGTGTTTTGTGAGAAAAACTACAACGCTTTCCTCATATGATTTAGCTTTATTGTAATTATAATTCTTAACAAACTCAATATTCAAAAAAAAATCGACAAAGAAAATTTTTGAAAAAATCATAAAAACATCACATGGGAAAATACTGCAACAATTCACAGTGTTTTAAAGAAAAAAATAACAAAGATAAATTCTTAATCAGCTCAATATTTAAAAAAAAATTGACATGGATAATTTTAGAAAAAAAATAACAAAACAAACACCAAAAAAAGGAAAAAAAATCATGTTGGAAACACTGTAGCAATTCACAGTGTTTTGTGATGAAAGCTACAGTGCTTTCCCCTATGATTTAGCCTTATTTGTAATGACTTGTAATTGTAATTCATAAATAACTCAATATTAAAAAAAATAAATTTGAAAAAAATTATAACAAAAAAAAACCATGCGGAGAGACACTGTAGCAATCCACAATGTTTTATGAGTAAAGCTACAATGCTTTCCCCACATGATTAAGCTTTATTACAAAATTAAATTTTAACCAACTCAATATTAAAAAAAATCGACGAAGATAATTTTGGAAAAAAATATTACAAAAAAAGAAAACACAAAAGAAACTTGAAAAAAAACCATGTGAGGAAAAAGCCGTATCAATCCATAGTGTTTTGTGAGGAAAAACTTGTATTTACTTGTAATTCCAATTCTTAACCGACTTAATATTTAAAAAATAAAATTGACAAAGATAATTTTAGGGAAAAACATAACAAAAACGAGAAAAAAACCATGTGGGAAAAAACACCGTAGCAATCAACGAGTAATTTTCGAGGAAAGTTACAGGTGTCTTTCCTCACATATTGTAACTGTAATTTTTAACCAAACTCAATATTAAAAAATAAAATAAAAAAAGATAATTTCGGAGAAAATCATGAAAAAAACCATGCGGAGAAATACAATAGCAATCAACAATATTTTAAAAAAAAATTACAAAAATAAATTCTCAATCAGCTCCATATTAAAAAAAATCGACAAATATAATTTTAAAAAATAAAATAGAAAAATTATGTGGAAAAACATCGCAGCAATCCATAGTATTTTAAAGGAAAAAAAATTACAAAGCAAAAATTTTAACCAGGTTAATATTTAAAAAATAAAATCAACAAAAATAATTTTGGAAAAAACAAAAGAAAAAATAAATGAAAAAAAAGAAAAATTAGGAAAGTTGAAAAAAAGTAATTTTGAAAAAAAAATAATTTAAAAAAAAAGGAAAAAGTTAGTAAAAAAAAGAGAGGGGAAGAATCACTGTGGATTACTGTTGTAATCCACAGTGATTTAGGTGTGGGGGAACAGTGATTTCCCCACACCATTTAGAGTATTGTATAATGTTAAACCTTTTGGGATTTTATGTAATTAGTGTGTGTTTAACAATATTTAATTAATTTACTTATAAAGTAGAGTAGAGATAAATATGTATGATATGTTAGGGTAGAATGTTTTAAAAATATATAAATATACTTATGTCATGTATGTTTAGTTCTAATTTGGTGATATTAATTTTTATACAGCATGTTTCGTAAAAAAATGATTGTTATGCTTTTGTAATTATTATGTTGATATTTATTTGATGTTAAGAATTATTATTAATGTTACGTGGAATCTGATATTGAGGTGTGATAGGATCTAGAATGGTTGGATTGGAGTTGAGAGTAAAAATAAATGAATAATATGGAATTTTTCAAAAACTTGGTATTTTTAAAAACAAAAAATATTATGTTAAAATTTTAATTAAAAAATTTATATAAAAAAATGACTTAGTAAAACAATGAGTTAACATTGAAACTATTGGTGTTGAATGTTAAGGTTGCTGTAGATATTTTTTTTATTATTATTATTAAAGTGGTTATTTGTTTCCATTTGTGTGCACCTCGACTAATCTTACGGGTCCTGAAGTTAACGACCATGTAAACCTTCAGTGATCATCATATTAGCAACTACAGAGCTCGAATCTGAAACCATAGGGGAAACAAACCCCTTGATCCCAAACTATTATCACTGGCCACCTACTATATATATATATATATATATATATGTGTGTGTGTGTGTGTGTGTGTGTGTGTGTGTGTGTGTGTGTGTGTGTGTGTGTGTGTGTGTGTGTGTGTGTGTGTTTGATTGTGTGTTTTTTTTTTATATATATACACCTATTTTAGCTCTTAAGATTTCTCCTGTAAATCATCTGTAATTATTATTGTACGATCTATAAAGAAAATGCTACATAATCAAAATCTTAAGTTTTTGGCTTCCAGTGCTACAGAATCAGCCTGGTTAATCATGCCAAAGTAAAGTACAACCAATACAAATACAACCCCTAGCCAATCGAGAGGGGAAGATAACCAATTGCAACCCTCTAATGATCCTAATTCACCATATTTTTTTGCACCACTTGTATAACTCGAAGATTGTTTTTTTGTGATTTGTGTTCTCAATGGGGACAATTACCCTACATCAAACCGATTCTAGAACAATATGCACTATGGAGAAAGTGTAATTCCATGGATTTTCAATGCCTTGTCACGAGATTCGCATGATAGTATGGCTTATACCGACACTGCAAGACAGTTATGGCTAGACGAAGATCGCACGTATACATGAACTCAAGAAAGAAATCTATCTACTTCATCAAGATAATGAAACGGTTGTTGTCTATTATTCCAAGTTTAAGGCTCTTTGGGGTTAATTCTAGATGTTTAACACTATTCCATAATATCATTGTAATGCTAAAAAGGAATTTGCAGCAGGGAGAGAGAGAGAGAGAGAGAGAGAGAGAGAGAGAGAGAGAGAGAGAGAGAGAGAGAGAGAAGGAGCATCAGTTTCTCTTTCGTCTGAATGATTGTTTCAAGATGGTATGTTCCTAAATCCTAAAGAGTGAGGCCTTACCATCCCTGAGTAAAGTTTATGGCATGATTATTCATGAAGAAAGAAGTCGGTGCAATACATAAGTTGAATGATAGCAGCTGATAGGGTATCAACCAGGTTTGAAACACCATTGAAATAATCAAGAGAAACCAAGCAAGCTTGCAACTTGAAAGCCAACGAATCATGCATATGTTGTGAACTCAATTGATTTTATTTAGCTTACAGGAACAATAGGACCGAGTGATGGCTCCAACATTTCACCCATCTCTGGTCAGTAACTCGTGCTAATTATGGTAGTAAGCCCGACAACATGTGGATTATTATTATTATTATTATTATAATTATTTTGATTAGTGTGGGGTGTCCGGGTCAGCTTACGCGCACCACGACTATTCCCCACGGCTCACTGGACATCCTGCAAGCCGGTGAGCGGGGTAAGGCACCGCGGTGGTGACGAGCGTGCACATAGAGAATCGAACCCGGGGACGGGGACGGAACAAGTCACACGATTGACCACAGCGGCTAGGCCCTCAAGTGCACAACATGTGGATTATTGACAATGGTGCCTCTAGCCATATGGTCGCCTCCAATGAACTTTTTGATAAAAAGCTTGTCATTTCAGATCATGCTTAGATTGGAATACTTAATGGTAATAAATTACATGTCACTCATATAGGATATATTGTCATAACTCCTAATTTAAGACTACAAGATGTTTTTTATGTCTTTGGTTTCTCTTATAACCTGTGTTCTGTTGGGAAGATGACCAAAGATTTAAATTGTGTGGTCCTTTTCTTTGCTGATTTTTATGTCTTTTATGACCTCAAAGCAAGGAGGCTGGTTGGATTGGGTAGGTTGCAAAATGGGTTTACTAGTAATCTTTTAATGATGGTTGTGTTGCTATTATTATTATTATTATTAAAAAAATAAAAATTATAAACTTGATTTGAAAGATAAAATTAAAAAGCATAAAAACTTTGATTAAAAGATAAAAAAAATCAAGAAAAGGACCAAACTGAAATTATTATTATTATTATTATTATTATTATTATTATTATCATCAAAAAAACAAATCATAAACTTGATATGTTGGATAAAATTGAAAGTCATAAAAAAATTAATAAAAGAAAAAAAGGGAAAAAATTAAATGTATAAAATAGAAGGACTAATATATATATATATATATATATATAATTGAAAATTAAATTAAAAACAAATAAAATTTTAATAAAAAAGATAAAATAAGTAGTTTGTATCCATATGCTAAATGTACCTATAATCATTACATGGAGTTGTCCCTTTCAAGAGTGGAGGGCCAAAATAAGAAGACAATTCAAGTACAAATTCTTAGTGTTTATACTATCGTTGTTAATTTTGTTTTAGCACTAAAGAAGAAGCTTAAACTCAAGACCGTTTAGAAGAAGAAGAAAATATTAGTGTCAATTGAGGTATAACTCATTAGCAATAATGTTAGTTTGTTATACAAAGTAATTTACTTGTATTCACAAAAGGAAAACATTGGAAAGAATACATAAGATTATCCTTTTATGTAATTAATCATTTGAGAAATAAAATAAAATAAAATAAAATCTACAAAGCCATATAGTGATTAAAGGGATTTTTTAAAAGTTATAGCCATAATTTAAAGCAAATAAAGAAATGAGAGGGAGATTAGCAACGGGCTTAAAATTTTACCTGTAAGATCAAGAAATTGGAAAACTGAGACGGCATTAAACTAGACATTTCCACATGGCTTATTGTAGTGCTATTTTGTGCCATTGTACTAACTACAAGGTTCTTGCATGCATGGGTGTGTTTGTTTTTTAGACAATTTTTATAATTGTGATTTTAAAAAATAAGTTTTAAAAAATATGGTGAGTTGGATTTAGATAATTATTTGATAAAAATTATGGTTGAAATTTATGTGTAGCAAAAAACATGTATAAAATATTTGGTTAGTTGTGTTTGGAAGTGTGGTTGCGGTTGCTTTGCAAAGTGTTTTTTACTTGGAAATACATCAAAATAATTTTTTTATTTTTTTAAAATTATTTTTGATATCAACGTATCAAATTGATCTGAAAACACAAAAAGATATAAATTTAAAGTAAATAAAAAAAATAAAAAAATTTCAAAAGCGCTTTTGAAATGCAAAAACAGACGGCATTTTATGAAACTCGGTTAAAAAAACATGTTAAAACTGCTTCACAAAAACTACGTTTCAAACTCAATTTTTTAATAGGCCCCATAGTATAAAATATAGTTTGGTATGTTACTAAATACATTATTGTGTTTTTCCACCAGACACAAAAATTAAAAGTAAACAAACGTGCCCTTAATAATATATGGAAATTTTCGATTTTTTTTGTAGGCAAACTAGTCACGACCACAACCGGCCAACTTGTACTGATAAAAATCTGCACTCGACAGCCTAGTCAGTTTTCTCTTGCTTTCCTTTTCTTCTTTTGTCAAGTGGAAAACCCACTAAGGTGAATTTTTCTCACATGAATTAATTTGCAACACAAATTCCTTTGTAGTGGAAACCTAAAAAGGGTATGTCAATTGCGGCGGATGGAGTATCCAGATATTAGAAAAAAAGAACAGTCCTTTTTATGACATGTGATGCACGGGCATTCTTTGAATAAATGTTTCAATCCACTTTGGTGGAAGTTGTCTTAGGTACTAGGATTTTATATATATATATATATATATATATATATATATATATATATATATATATATATATATATATAACACATAAACTTCTTAAGAAAATAATAATTTTAAATGGGTAACAAATAGTCATACTTCTAGCAAAAAAAATAAAAAAAACCATTACACCTTACTTTTATAGAAATAAAAATAAAATAAAAAATTATATCTATATGGATGGAAAACTATAATATCTTTTTTAGTAAAAAAACAATGCTTTAATGAAATTATAAATACAATCACATAATATAATGCCGAACTAATTATATTATAACTTTTAAAATTTTTCTACTAGTACAACTTCAATCAAGCATTTTTAATATTTTCTATATCTTATTTATATGAATAATAAAATTTCCTTGCATAATTTAATTTTTAAATGCAATATATATTTATGATAATACATTAAAAAAATCAATCATTTGACCTAATCCAAACGACTGGCATATCATGTAAGCTAGCTTATTTTATTCCCTATCTTTACTAGTTTGGCATGCAAAACAATGTTATACGGGAATGTACAATTTTCAAACATTCATAAAAATATTCTCATACTATCTCCTTATAATCAATTAATAGGAATGATAAACAATGAAAGAAAAGGTGATCAAACTCATAAGAGATTTTGTTTTACAGGCTACAATCCATCCAAAACAACCCAGACCATTATTAGTCATGGAAAGCCTTAAGTTTTTCTATGACTTCATCAGTGATGTCGTCTGTGAAAAACTAAACAAAAGCTTGTTCATTTTTTACTTGATCTAAATCATTCTATTCTCTTGTATTTAATTTTAAATTTCTTTCATGACTAACAACATGGAAACTTCTGACTCACTATCCTCGTTAGCTCTAGTAAATCTCCACTAGCTTGCTCAGCAGATGAGAGTACTCATAGAGGTTGTTTTGATGAGCCAGCAATAACTCGAGACTCTCTGCATACCTTCACATAACATATAATCAGTTCAACAATATGTTTCTTCTATGTATAAACAACTTTATTTTCTAGAAAAAAAAGGGACAAAATAAAGTGCAAGAAAGTAGACATCACACCTCCTTTGTGCTAAAGAGTATATCCCATCACCATTTAAAACATTTTCAGACTAGGTCATCCAAACACGATCTCTACATGACAAAAGCAAGGCCACAACAAGTCCTGGCCATATCCATCTTCAACGACACGACTCCCCTTCAAAGTCCCACTTTAAAGATCCAGAACGTAAAAGGTTATGACAATGCGATGAAAAAATTCTTACACATTATATAAAAGATTCTTTATTATGCTAGAATATGTTGAATACTTGCCTATTTAAAGACCTATTCTTTATAAAAATAAACCTAATAACTATGATGGTCTCTCTAACCCTAAAAAACATGTGTGAAATATGAAAATCAACCTTGAGTTGATGATGCAGGATAGCAATCGAATGTGTAATTTTTTTCCAACCATGTTTCATGGATTTTTGCAAGCTTAATACCATAGTTGGAGCCTAGTTCCATACTCATTTTCTCTAATTTATATAGCAAGCTAATTGCTCATTTTAGTATAAGCATTCCTCCTAAAAACAATTCAACTAAACTTTTCACCATTACTCGAAGATAGGGAGAGAATATTACATCATATCTGAAGAGATTCAATGAAGAAATGGTAAAAGTATAAGGCTTCTTTGGAACTACCAATAATAAAAGCCTTAATTAATGAACTACATAATTACTCCTTGCGAGAATGATTTTATGCACTCTCATACAAAAATCTCTTTCTTGTTAAACAAGCCATAATATATATATATGTGTGTGTGTGTGTGTGTGTGTGTGTGTGTGTGTGTGTGTGTGTGTTAAGGAAGTAATGTAGCGAGACAAGAGCATTCATATTTTTAAAGGCATATGGAAGAGCTCTAAAACACAAGCATCCCTCTTCATGACTCCTAAGCACTTAAAGGTAATCTAAGAGGTCCTAAATAAAATGAACTAGTGTATCCAGAAAGGATGACAACTTCATTAAACACAACTAGAATAGAAGTATTGACAATAATCAAGAAAAAGGATTTTATGCAGTACTTATCACCGATAAAAATAGACGTGGTAAGCATAACCAGAAGAATTATTGTTTATTCCACAAGCACCGTTGCATGATATAAAAGAATAATATGCTCTAAAGAAGAAGATAGAAAGACTTATAGCTAAGGGATGTCTTTAACAATGTATGAAGAAAGGAGTAGAACATGAGAAACAAGAAAATGAATATGACAAGTTAACATAAATCATTGCCGAGATTAACATGATCCTGAGAGGAATCTTAGTAGGTGTACGAAAGCTTATGAGAAATAAGTACTTTTGTTAAGAATTCATAATCTTTGGGTGTGCCTATCATGTTTATTTTATAAGATGAAAAATAAGTGACTTTTCTCTATAAAGATGTCACTCTCATCTCTGCAATCCTATCTAACATAAGATACATATAGTATTAATAAATAATGGAAATGTTATAATATCCTTTCAAAGGATGCCATGATACAGATGGATATAGATCCATCTAAACTAACTACAATAAAAAAAAACCTTTCTAATTAGGATTGAACAGAGAGGTGTGTCAGTGAAAGGTGCACTAAACCTCCCCGTCACTATTGGTACATACTTTAAATTTTATATACTCCAGCGAACTTTCATGGTCATTAAGATGAATGTCGCACCCTCGCGCTAGCACGATGTCGCGACGACTCTTCCCGGAATGGGGAAATGATGTCGGGGTCTTTGTTTTGTGAAAAAAAAGTCACCACCTAGTATTATGGTCATTAGAAACCCTAACTGGTCTTTAGAGATTCCAAGGCAAGGGACTGGTTGCGTAAATGGAAGGTTTTAACACCCCTAGTACGCCCTACCTAAGGTAAGCTGCTTGGTGTTTAGTTTGCCTTATAATTACTATGGTGTTGGTGTTCTCTAATCAATTTTCCTAGGACGAGTTTGCTACGATGAATGAACTTAGGTTCAAAGTATAAAAGAAAGAACCCTTGGCCAATATGGATCATACCTTTAGATATGTCTATAGAGTGCCAGGAAGAACCGATGCAAATCTTTTGAAATCTGTGTTTGATTTGAACTAAATTTACAACCTATAAATTAAGAGACAACTAAAATAGAAATCTAAAGAGATTCAATGTGCTTAAAAGTTTATTTTTTCTTTAGTATTTCAAGTGTTCGCGACTCATAAATCGCAAGGAAGAGAAACAAAACAACTAAGTTAGAAATCTAAAGAAATTCAAAGTGCTTTAAAGGCTCACTTTTTGCCTTAGTATTTCATACTTTCACGACTCATAAATCGTGGAATCAAAATTTGAAATGTCTCCAATTATAATTAAGCTTCTTCCAAGGATGGGCAATTAAATTGTTCTATATAATATTTTGGGTATAAACCTACCATTATGTTAAAAATGAACAAGTTGGATTACTCTTAACAATATTTCGGACATTTACCTTTCATAGGTTTCTTTGCCCTTATATTATTAAGGGATAATGACTTATTATTCCTAGAAAAATATTTTGGATATTAACCACTTGGGGTTTCTTTATCCAAATATTAACAGTGAATAATGGATGAATTCTCCAAAAATAAGATTTTTATATTTTTGGAATATTATCCAACACCCTTTGGAATTTACAAACATGTTGTAAAATCTAAAATGCAAGAAAATAATTTTTGTGTTTAAGAAATCCATGCTAAAACACATTTTTTTTTAAACTTCGAATATTTGTTTTTTTTTAAAAAAGAGGAATGTTCTATATATATATATATATATATATATATATATATTACAATATTTGTATTTTTTACAATATCAAAATACAGACTTTAAAATAAATTCGCAAAAAAAAACACAAATCTATCTCTCTCAACTCGGCCCATGTGGCTGGGCTGGACCCAGCAGGCCTAGTCAGGTCACTTGTCCAAATTAGTGACCCGGCTGGACAAACAAGAGGCACGCGTGAGTTTCCCTCACGCGTGCATGCTCAGTCTTGTTCAAGTGAATTATAATTCACTTGAACAGTAAAACGTGAATGAAACTACATGCACAGAGATGAGGAGAACAAACCTGAAGGCGGAAACAAAGGCGATGTCGAAGGCGTGCTGGCTGGTTTGTCAGCATTTTTGTCTGTTTTAGCTCTTCCCCTCTATTCTCTGTTAGCGTTCGTCTCCTGAGTTTATCTCTGTGTCTTCGTCCCTCTCTCTCTCTACTGGTTTTTTAGCTCCCATGTTCTCTCTTGTTCTCTGTGATTATTTTTCTCTTTTTTTTCCTTTTCTCCTATGTCGCTCCCCTTTTCTGTTTCTTTTTTTTCTCCTCTCTGTCTCCCTCTACCTCTTTTTTCTCTCCCCTCTTTAGCTCAGTAGAAGAGGCTTATATATAACCTATACACTCTATTTAGGAAACAACTTACTACACTAATCTAGGATATAATCTCGAGTGACTTATAATCAAATAAAGCAAATTAGGAAACCAAAATATTCTGATTCCTATTCTGTGATCTCAGTAATTATTCTTCACGTATAGAATCTCAGCCATTAAATGATGGTGTGGCTCCTCTCTGTGTCCTTCCACAGCTGGCACCATGAGGCACAAAATTGTTTCATTTGGACTGAAACATAAAAACTGTGATTTACAGCCCAAAAATTAGGCGAGAGAATAATGAAAAATAGCAGGAATAGTTGTGCAAAGAAAAGAAAAGAATTACAGACGGGAAGGGGTACTGTTCTCAACACAAATAAATTCCTATGGGGTTGTTTCATGCTGCCAAGTTCCAAACGGTGGTGTTTTTTTCTAAATGGGATATATAAAGGTAAGGAAACGATGTCGTTGGTTTTTGTGAAGAGAAGAAAAATATAATCCAGCGTGGCAGCCCAGTAATAGAAATTATTATGATGTTTTCTGATTCAGCCCCTGTTTTTTTAATTCCTTCAACGAAACCGATTAACTTTTAAAATTGGTCTTTGACCCGATAAATCCTAAAAACATTAAATCGGGTCCCAATATACATTTCTTCTTCATGATTAAATTCTGGCATGATCTAGACCTCAACCGGTCCCCATTGCACTGCAAACTTAGGTCAGAATCCTTCTCGCGGCAAGATTCTCTACTTTCACACTAGATATTCAAACGGGAATATCTTGAGCTTCTGATATCGAAATCAGGCGATTCAAAAATTCAAATTCATTTACACGTACAAGGCTAAAACTTTTATGAAGGGTTCAAAGTCATATAAAATCATTTTGAATAACAGAATTCGGCCGCAATCTGGTTGGTCAAAAAGGATCTCCTGATTTGATTCAGAAACTGACAATGCCGAGCATCCCAATATGACTGAGAGTCTGGCATAAGAACAGTGGGCCCTAGGACCCAATAAAAGTGCATATCAATTCTTTAACATGTCATAAATGATAGAAAATAGGTGGGATGGTCGGATATTGCACGAAACCAAGTCAGAATCAAAGTCGAAGTTGAAACAGTGGATTTACAAACAGAATTCTGACGAAGCGAGAATCGGTTTTCAATACAAATTCGAGGGATTTATCTAACCTTAAAGACCAGATAAAAAAGGAATGAGTTTAGCATCATGAAAAATCCTAATTAATCTAAGAATCCTGAAGATTTTGGCAGCAAAGAAAGAGGATAAGAAGAGCAGAAGACAACTGAAACAGGGTTCGAAAAACATTTCTTTATTCTCTACTTTTATCAATCTTCCAATAATCATAAACTAAACTCCTACATTTAGTTCAAGAGGGATACACATCGTCTCCCAAAGTGGGGCCCAAAAATGAGTAACAACAATGGATATGACATATAACATTATATTAGGAAAACCTATTCTTCATGAGATTAATTCAATGATAAGTACTAAGTATCTAACTATAAAGTTCCCTACAAATAAGGGAGTTACAATTATGAGAAGGAATTAATTGGTCTCTAAAAGGTGCACTACCTTATGCTTAAAAGGGAAAATCATTTTATGGGTAGACTAGACAATACATGTCAAATAGAAGAACGAGATAAGAATAAAAACTATAAAAGACCTGAAAGAGATCAATCTCTATTCATGTTCTGATATAAATACAATCACCAAAATTAGGTCCACTTTTGACATTGGACAAGAAAAAGCCCTAACAAAGCTTTTCAATATAAAAAAAAAAACATAACTTTATATTCGATCCAACAAAGATGTAAGGTATTAATCTAGAGGTGTCTTATTATTTTTTGAATGTGTGTTTATCTTTCTCCCTAGTATAATAAAAGAAAAGGAAATTTAATGGAGAAAGACAGAAAGCTATTTTAAAAAAATAGATAAATTATTGAAGGTTGGTTTTATTTGTGAGGTGATGTATTTAGAATAGTTTATGAACATAGTAATGGTCAAAAAGTCAAATGGAAAGTGGTGAATGTGCGTAAAATTCATTAACCTTAACAAGGCATGTTTTAAGGATAACTTCACACAGCTAAAAATTGATAGGTTAATGAACTCTACAACTAGATTTGAGTACATGAGTTCCCTTGATGCTAACTCAGGGTATCACCATATACATATGCATATAATGATGAAGATAAGATAATATTTATAACAGATAAATAGATTTTTTACTATCGAGCTATGTCTTTTAACATGAAGAATGCTGGACCTACTTATCAATGTATGGAAGTATATGTTAATGACATGTTGGTTAAGAACATTACCTTTAAGCAACTTCTTTAGGAGTTGCAAGAGGTATTTTTATCCTATATATACACCAAACAAAGTTAAACCCTGTCAAATATGCTTTTGCAATTAAAAAAAGGGGGGAAAATATTGAGTTTTCTAGTCAATAATAGATGAATTGAGCCTAATAATCTTGAAGATTCAGGTCATATTGATCATGACCCCACCTTAGCGCATCAAAGATATACGAAGATTTACAAGAATAGTAGCGGACTTTAAAGACTTTATTTTATGTGTTGGAGATCATTGTCTACCCTTTTTCAAGACTTTAAAGAACATCTCTAATTTTGAATGGACTTTAAAATACCAAAAAGTTGTTGAAGAGCTAAAGTCTTATTTGTCTTCTCTAAAAGTCCTCTAACAACCATGAGAATAAGAGGATTTGTTTTTCTTTACTTAGGAGTTACAAACCTAACAATGAATGTAGTACTAGTATAATAAGAGGAAAAAGTTTAAAAACCAGCCTACTATACTAGCAGAGTCCTTTATAATGTTGAGACGAGGTATTAAGATTGAAAATGTGGCTCTAACATTAGTCAATATAGTAAGAAAATCAAAGTCATATTCTATGTATATTAAGTAATCGTGCTTACTAATCAACCTGTAAGGTAGATTCTCCACGAGCCTAACTTATCATGATGAATGGTAAAATATACAACAAAATTAGGAAAGTTTAGAATTAGATATAAGCTTAGCTAGCCATTAATGAGCAAATTATGATATATTTCATTACTGAGTGTTCATTAATAGAATATTTCATGCCAGAGCAATACATGATATTAAATTCCTATTTCACTTTCAATCCATAAGTGTTATATATTGATGGATTTCTAAATACCAATAGGAGTAAAACACGAATTGTGTTAACTAGCCTTGTGGGTGATTTTCTTATTATGACCTTTATTTTGAGTTCTACTTCTCTAATAAAGTGGTAGAATATGAGGCCTTTTTAACTTGTGTTAACTTGAAAGAGAGTTTTCATGCATACCTTTTTTATATGTTCGGTGACTCTTAACTTATTGTGAGGTAATTCCAAGAATAATTTGAACCTAAATAACCCCTCATGATCAAGTACCAATATAAAGAGTTTGTGCACATCCACTTAAAGAATAAAAAGGAAAAGGCAATCTCCATCTTCAAATTACATGGAAAGAAAATAACAAATTGACCTCCTCTCAAAGCTAGCCAATAACAATCTAAAAGATTTTCCCTATGACATATAGATTAAGGTGTTGGATATACACAGCATAGAGAAAAATATATATGGTGGTCACCATATAGATAACATTAGAGGAGGATTGGAGGAATTAACTCAAACAATATCTTCTCATACGAAAGCTACCACCAGATAAAGTAAATGTTGTTAGGCTAATATGATGTGCATTTGAATATTGTCTTTTAGGTTGGGAGTTATACAAAAGGTCAACCAATGCACCTCTATTAAAATATTTGTCTCTAGATGAAAACAAATATATTTTAAGAGGAATACATGAGGGGATCAATGGCATCCACGTAGGAGTTAAAGCTTTGGATGTCTAAACTATATGAGTATAATTCTATTGGTCTATCATATTAAAAGATATCAAAAATTTAGTAAAGATATACGACAAGTATTAAATATTTTCATTATTTCTTCGCCATCCTTTAATTCAATCAACCACCTTTGTATCTTTATAGCCTTTCTCTTAATAGGAAATAAATATACTAAGAACATTCTCTAAAGCATTAGAAAAAACACAATTCATCCTAGTAGTTGTTGAACATTTCACCAAATGGGTGAAAATAGAAGCCCTAAAAGAGATAATCATCAGTAAGGTTATTTTATTATTGTAAAAGAATATTATTTACAGGTTTGGGTTTTCCTCGAGTGTTGATCATAGAAATAACACGTAGTTTGACATAAAAAATTAAAGAACAATGCCAAGAACTCCATATTAAATATAAGTTCTTTTTAGTTTTACACCGATACAAATAGGCATGTAAAACTCACCAATAAACTACTATTGAATGGATTGGAAAAAAAGATTGAAGGAGCAAAAATGACTGAGTTAAGCTCCTTAATGAAATTTTATAAGCATACATGATCACCTAAAATGAAGGTCACTCATTAATCTCACTAACTTATTATCAAGAAAATTCTTGTAAGTATGAGTGTTTCCAAACATAATTTAAAATTCCTCAAGCATGTTCCCAAGATCATGTAGTCCAGATATCTCTGTCTAAGCAGTTTCAAGCTTAGAATACACCTCTATGATAGTTCATTGGTAAAAGACCAACTATTGTTTAGAGTTGCTGATCTTTTCATAAAGATCAGTGAGGTTAACAAGATAAAAATCTCATTCTTTAACATGGTGTAATGACTCTAGTTCATCAATCTTACCTTTCAATCATCTATAGGTAGATCTCATATCCTCCAAATCTCATTGATACCTATGTGTTATCTTTAGTATCATGAATATGTTCTACCTTTTTGTTTCCTATAAATTGTACTTGAATGCCTGCAAATAAAAGCATATCAAAATGACATCTGATAAAGAAAAGAAGAAAGAAAATACTAGGTACCTAACCTAGAAAGTTATTTTTTTTATGGTGTTGAAGTGCTCAATCAAGTTGGAAGCATAGTCGACATTCAAATTTTCTGGAAGTTATGATATTTCCTTCATGATACCCATAAACTTTATGTTGTTTTCTTCTTTAAAAAGTAGGGATTCTTCTAATAATATATTCAGAGCCCCAGCTTGCTCTTTTGACCATGCAAAGTCAGAAGGAGATGTATAACCTATTATATACATGTTTTTAGGTGAATACAAACTACTCACAAGCTCAAATTAAGAAAAAAACATATCGAGAAAAAGGCAATGAAGGAGCAAGCTATAAAGAAGAATAAATAAGTATGAGCTTAATTAAGAAATGAATTATGGTCATAAAAGAGGATGAACCTGCCTCTTCAGGAGAGCCTAGATCCTTGCATCTCTAAAAAAGCGTGGATCCTATTTTGTACTGCATGTGGCCATCCTTGCAAGTGCATGACTAAAACTTCTTTGTGATTCCATCTCTTTCAGGATGATAATAGTGTTTTAGTTTTTTTTTTCAAACTATTTCTCCTTGTGCTCTTGCCTGATAAAACTAGAACCATCTATAAACATAGAAAACAAAATATCATATTATAAAAAGGATGTGAAAGAATACATGACATAAAACATTTGTACCCTAACATATTTCTCCAAAGGATGCCCCTCAGCCAATAGCTTGGCATTGTATAAGTTTTGATTGTTTTATAATTGGTTACATAAAAATCTTTCTATGTTGGTTAAAAAATGTAATGTGTTGCAAACAAAATATCCTTATAAGGCTTGTTCACCTAGCAATATAATCTCTTCAATATATCTTATCATAATTCATTGTCCTTTTCATCTAAGTATGAACTCTAATGCGCCTTAAAATATTTTTGATAATAGACTACGAGGATGTCATCTAAATGCAAATCACCTAAATGCCATTCTCTTTTCCATCTAAGTATTTCTAAATGTAACTCCAATATATCTTATCATAAAATCAAAATGTAGTTCCAAACAGCCCATTCCAAGACATTACATGGATGGACCAATGTGGGTGCATGGCTTATATACAAGCACAATTCTAACGAAGTCCATCATGGTCTTACCACAATGACATTTCTAGAAAATTCTAGCTCCCATCTCACAAGAAAACATGTACACAATCCTAACTCTACGTACGATACCCATAGATTTTTATTAAGTCAAATTTCAACATGGAAATGTTTAAGAATAAAATTGACTAAGAGCAACTAATAATACATAAAAAAAAAAGGTTTTCTAACCATTGGGCCAAGCCCAAACAATTGGCACATCACGTGGACTAGCTTATTTTATCTCATATCTTCATTGGTTTGACATGCAAAATAATATTACGTGAAAATATACAATTCTCGGTCATTCATAAAAATATTATCATGCTATCCCTTTTTAATTAGTCACTAACACACCAATCAAACAATTGTTTAATACAGCTAATAATAAATAATATTTCCTTTAGATTCACAAGTTGAGCATCTTAATAGGCTTAGACTCTCACCTTTCTTGCATATAGGGGCGAAGCCAAAAAATGAAATTAAAAGGGAATTAGGAAAATTATTCTAGGGGGTAAGACTTCTTTTTTTTTTTTCATTTTTTGGGTTAAAACTATAAATATTGTTAAGAGGGAGGGTGGAAAAACAATTCCTTGCAAGAGTCGGGGGCCCTAATAGCCCCATTGTCTTCACCACCTGCTTATAGACACTAGATTATTCACCTTTACCGGATGAGTTACTCTAGCGTTGCCACCTTATTATGGCAATCCATGCTTCATCTTCATATTTTTAATATACACCGTCCTAAGTAAGTCATAATATAAAGTGTCTAAATATTACTACTTTTCGGCTAGACATGTCAAATCACCCAACTCCCTAATATACATAAACACTTATTTTTGCTTATAGTTTATGCATTATTTGATCGTCTATTTTTTCCATTGTTTATAATTCTTGTTAAACTCGTTTGCTAAATTTATTTATATATCGGAGAGTTTCTTAAAACAAAGGACTTTGTTTAACAAGTTACAATCCATCTAGAATAACTGAGTCCATTGTCAGCTATGAAAAACTTACGAAATCCTATAAAGTTCTATGTCACTTCATCAATTTGCATCTTAATTCTCTAAAAATATATTTTTTTTCAAGTCTTATACTTGGATATATATATATATATATATATATATATATAGAGAGAGAGAGAGAGAGAGAGAGAGACACAAACACTTGAATAATTATATGCCTAACTCATTCCTGTACTGTGTATCAATAAAAAAAAAGGTAAAGCATAAGAATATAAATTAGGATCGATCCATATGTTATTTTGATTATTAATTAAGTTGTAACTATCATATATACATCGACTGGTTCGCACAAATTGCAATATGTGTATGGTTACTGTTATTAGATATGAAACAATATGTTAATAAAAACAAATAAAAAAGAAGATAAAATAAAGATAAAATTATTTTGATAATATGACATATTATTTTTATATCATATTAGGTTTAATTGATGCTGGATATCAGGTTTAATTGATGCTAGAAAAGAGATTATAAAAAGATTTTTACATGTACAAGATTTTAATAGTGTGTTTGTTTTTAAATTTCAAAAATATTTTAAAAAAACTTATTTTTTATATTTGTTTTGCTTCAAATTATTTTTTTGTTTTTTAAATCATATTAATGTACTAATGTGAAAAATAATTTTTTTTTAAAAAAAATATTTTAAAAAACAATCACATTATTAAACATACTTTAAATGTGTTTAAAAGTATAATATAGTTAATTGTTATAGCTTTTTTTTTTAATATACAATCTATTTACTAAAAAACAATTATTATAAAAAAATAAGTTTTATATGCATTTCATTAGTTTTTTTACATGAATAGAAAAATAAACTACCATGTTCATATTCATCCACACTAGACTCCCTAACACTCCCTTTGCGTTGTATGAACCACAACCACGCGGGTGTCATGGATAGTACAAAAAAGGAAGGAAAAAATGTAACAAGTAGGTATGAAGGAACAAAAGGCTGGCAGGGCTACTGGAATTCTATCCACAACATTTGGCGAGGGGCGACCACAGACAGACACAGTGACGGACTTCTCTTTATTAGCTGTTAGCACTATAAATCAAGGCCACGAACCGACTTCCGAAACCCTATTTCTTGGTCGGTTTCTTTTGTCTTAAAACCAGAGAGAAGAGGAGGGGACAGGAAAGGAAAGCCCATCCTTTCTTTCTTCTCTCACAGTTACATTCAGGCTCAAACCAACAAAGGGAAAGGCCAGTTAGTGCCTGTTAAGAGGGAAAGAGGGTTTCTTTTGTGCTGGAATTCCTGCATTTCTGCTAAAACATGGCTTGCAGAATTGCAGACCCTTCTGTTTTCCTCTTCACGGTATGCTTTTCTGGTGTTAAAAATGGCTCTTTGTTTTTGTTGTTTTGGTTATTTTTTGTGATTGGTGTTTCTTGGTTTGATTGTCAGGGTCCTCATCAAAGAACAAGGAGCCAAAAGATTGCAACCCATTCCGCTCCATGTATGGTAATCTCTCTTTTTATGTCTCTCTATTCCAATCTGGTTGTTTTGTTGATAATTTAGCTGTCGTTGTGCTAAATGGGATTTAGGTTTTATTTATCTGGTGCATCTCTTTAGTTTACAATTTGAGTTCTCAACTGTATTTTTAGTTTCCATATATAAAATTAATGTTAATTACTGGAAATACTAAAATTTTTCTTATACTTGACAATTTAGCCAGTCGGTGGCCTCCCTTCGGCATAAAAGAACCTTTGTGTTCATTCATACAAAAACCTCATCTTATAACTCCCCTCCTACTGGTTTAGTCATTTCATCACTGACCTCTAGTTGAGCTCACTTGAATCAGTATCTCTTTCGCACTCAGCTGATGAAAAGAGTGGAAAGGAAATCGGTTCAGCACAGGAAACTTGAAAGAAAGCTTGAAAAGTAATGAATATAATGGGGTGTTTGTTTCTCGGAAAGTGGTTTCCGGGAAACCACTTTCCAAACTTTCCTGTGTTTGTTTGCTATTAAGAAAGTTGGTCAACGGAAAATATTTTCCGGTCAACGGAAAACACTTTCCGGTTAACGGAAAATTTGGCTTGGTTTCCAGGAAAGTGTTTTCCTTTTATTTTGGGCGGAAAACACTTTCCGGAAGTGTGAAAAATTTAGAAATGTCATATTATTTGCTGATTATATCAAATTTGGTCCTCAAACTTTTAATTGCTATATATATTTTGTTTTGAATATTTGTTTTCAATTTCTCCCTTAGAATTTAATTTTTATATTAAGTTTGGTCCTCATTTTTATAATTGTTATTTGTTTTTTCCTTATCATTTTTTTATTGAAATTTTTTATCTATTGGTCCTCATTCTTTTGATTGTTACTTATTTTATTTGAAATAATTTATGAAATGTTAATTATTATTATTTTAATTTCTTCATCTTTTAATTTTTTTATTTTTTAGATTTAATCTCTATTATTTTGATTATTATTTATTTTATTTGAGATAATTTATGAAATTATATTTTTTTTCAATTTCATTATCATTCAACTTTTTAATTTGTAAGATTTGTTCCTCATTATTTTAATAAACTTGAAAAAAATAAAACATTAATAAGTTATTTTCCAGCTCATTTTCTATGACATAACCAAACACTGGAAAGTGTTTTCCAACTTATTTTCAATTACACTACCAAACATCGGAAAATAATTCACTTTCTCGGAACTCACTTTCCAAAAGGAAACTACTTTCCAGCAAACAAACGGAGAGGGTAACACGCTAATCACTTTGTTATTTAGACTTGAAGTTTTGAGACTTTCACACATAATGTGCTTTTCCAATTTCATTCAACTTTGGAGTTGGTGTTGTGAATTGTGCAAATGCTCCATACATACACATTTCTTCAATTTGGTTGCTTTACTGAAGTCATCATTATGTGATTCCCGCATATTTGCCTTCTGTAAACAGCTCAAACTTGTTCTGCAATTATATTTAAATTTCATAATTTTATGAGAAGTTAATTTATCCATTTTTTTCAACATGGCAAACCTGATTTTCGGTTGGATAGCTTGTTTCAGATAGGTTTATATTTGGCTCGTTTGTTCTGATTTTAGAATGTCTATCCAGGTAGTATTTATGAACAATTCTTTTGAGCATCTCTGTTGGCTTCTGCTGTGCATACAGCACCATAGACAATGCTTAACTTTTTTGAAACAGTACTGGCCTTATATTCCTGTAGACTAGACTATCAATGAATGCAATATTTTTCCTGTTTTTGATATCACCAACTTATAATCCTTGCTTCTTTTGATAGACAGGCAACTGGCATTTAACATGGGACAGGCTTCTTGTGAAGGGAGAGAATCATAAGAAATGGGTGATTCCCATGAGAAGAACTAGAACTGTACAAGCTGTGGCTGCTCCAGTGGCACCATCTTCCGCAGACAGTGCAGAGTATAGAAAACAGCTGGCAGAAAGCTATGGCTTCAGGAAAATTGGAGAACCACTCCCTGACAACATTACATTAAAGGATGTCATGGATACACTCCCTAAAAAGGTAAACTTCTCTAAGAATCAGCTACATCATGCATCCAACTTGCCTGTGTTATTTTCCATGAAGATGGTCCGCTATTTTAGATTTTTTCCACTTTGAGCAACTAGGGGAGTTTCTGAGCTAATATGAATAGTTGCAGACCTGCAATAAGTTCAGCTCTTTGTGTCAATTATGTGCTTGAATAATTGCCCTTCACACGTCATCTGGTTTGAAGGGATTATGCCATGGAATGTTGAATGATGCTTCACTTTTTTATGGCAACCTTTCTAATGCCAATTTCAAATGAACTAATAAGATTACTGAGTACCTTAATGAAGCCAGAAACCATAGAAGTTTTTCTGATGGGGATAATCTGGATTGCCCTGTCCACACTGCTTCTTACAAGTTCAAGGTTTAAGAGCAGCCAGTGCATTCAAAAAGTTAAAGGATTAGGGGACTGTATCTACATTTTCCTTATCTCGATTCTGTTTCTGTGAGGTGCACTATCATATCTGGGTGATGACCTTTTTTCTTTTCAATTAGGAAGTGGCCTCGAATGCCTTTAAGCAAAGAGCTATTGTCGATTCTTTAATGGACACGAGCTTTGACCCCCAAAAAATGACAACTCTAGTACTAATTTCCTTATTTTTCTCTTAGGTGTTTGAGATTGATGATATGAAAGCATGGAAGTCAGTTTTAGTATCAGTCACTTCATATGCATTTGGGCTCTTTATGATTTCAAAGGCCCCATGGTATCTACTTCCCTTTGCTTGGGCATGGACAGGGACTGCAGTTACTGGGGTTAGTTCTGTTCACATCTTGTCTTTAGTTATCCATAATCTTGTTTCTTTTGCTTCAATGTTACAAGTTTCATCAGTTTCTTATTTTTGTTTCTCTCTCAATGAAGTTTTTTGTTATAGGCCATGATTGTGCTCACAAATCATTTTCAAGGAACAAATTAGTGGAAGACATTGTGGGAACTCTGGCATTTCTGCCGTTAATCTACCCATATGAGCCATGGAGGTTTAAGCACGACAGGCATCATGCGAAAACAAACATGTATTAATGATATTCTTTAGTGTTTCATTATTTCTGTGGAAGTAAACTCCATTTGTTTTGTCCCAATTATTCCAGTAGTTAGACCATCCTCTCTCATGCTGGGGAGGAATGCTTTATTTTGAAGCTTTTCTACTGAAAGATTGAGTAGCATAAATGAACAGAAAATGCACCATACTTGCTTATTTTTACTGTCTCTTCTTACATTCTTTGAAGAATTAAGCAGTGGAAAATGTTGCATCCAGTGCTTGTGGGAACTTAATTACGCAATGATATGTGTAGCAACTTCATTATTTATATGTTAGATTTCTATTTAAAGAATGCCTATCCCTTCCCCCCTGTTAGAACTGTGTTATTGCATGCATGTATTTGCACAGTAGCTTATGATTATTTCATCGCTTGGTAATCTGCCGGTTCTTGCTTTTATTAAAATTGATCAATTACCATTGGTTTTTCATCTTAGCTTCTAAATTGTCACTTCCTCTGCTTCATCTTATATTTACAGGTTAGAGGAAGATACAGCTTGGCATCCTGTTTGGAAAGCAGAGTTTGATTCCTCGCCTATTTTACGCAAGGCAATTATATTCGGATATGGCCCATTTCGGCCTTGGATGTCTATAGGTCACTGGTATGGTACCAATTATAGAAGAATTATTTGGGAATCAGAGCTTGTAACTTTGTGAGCTTTATGCACTTTAATTTGATATACAATTGTCCTAACATCATAAAGCATCCAAACAGGTTGATATGGCACTTCGATTTAAAAAAGTTCAGATCAAATGAAACCCAAAGGGTGAAGATAAGTTTAGCATGCGTTTTTGGGTTTATGGCAGTCGGTTGGCCTTTGATTGTCTATAAAGCAGGGATCATGGGATGGATCAAGTTCTGGTTAATGCCATGGTTAGGCTATCACTTCTGGGTATGCTACTTGCTGGTCTTCGTTGGTTGTATGATGTCGCACTATGCTTCGGATTGCCACCATCCACAGCAGTTCTTTTATGCCATGAAATCATTAGCTGGAATGCATATTATGAATCAAACGTTGAAATGTTCAATGCCTAAGCATATTACTTCAAATAGGTCTTTCTTAGAAGTTAATAAGAATTGTTTTCCTCGTAAAACACATGCTTTGTTCATGGAATTGTGATGTAAAGATTCAATCAAACTGTGCGATAACTATTCACTCCCAGTGCATTTCCTTTGTCCACTGCAGTTTATGCTCCTGTGTCTGGAACTTAAACAATAAGTTTATTAATACCTTTAATTTGTTGGCCCATTTCACAATTGAGAAAAAATATTAGTGCATCGTACATAACTGCAGGGTTTTATATGTTTTCCTATGGGTCAATCAATGCTTTGACCTGGTGACATGCTGTTGTATTTTTTTTATTACTTCCAGAAAACGATCAACTTGATTACTGAATTGCATTTTATCTATCCCAGTGTCTTATTGGTCTGTTTTCTTGACTCTTGTAGATGAGTACTTTCACAATGGTGCATCATACAGCTCCTCACATCCCTTTCAAATCTTCAGATGAGTGGAATGCGGCTCAGGCCCAGCTTAATGGAACAGTTCATTGTGATTACCCCAGTTGGTATATATCTTCTCTGCTCAGATTATTTCTATTCATGGTAGTTATTTGCTCTTTGATGGGACATACTTCTGATATATTTTATAAACCGAAGCCGTCAGATGGTAGATTTGGTTTGATTTAATTCCATAAGCCTACATAGTTTTGAGTTGTTTGATTCTCCCTCTAAAAGCATCTCAAATTCTTGCTTGCCTGGCCTAGTAATTTTTTAACTGTGGGAGGTCAGAGATTTG
Source organism: Populus x sibirica (assembly GCA_019202695.1). Lineage (NCBI taxonomy): Eukaryota > Viridiplantae > Streptophyta > Magnoliopsida > Malpighiales > Salicaceae > Populus > Populus x sibirica. Next base: position 534,009 of record JAGMVL010001966.1, read on the forward strand.
TCATCGACTGTCATTTAATAAAGTGCTCTTTTTCAGTACTACTTCACATAATGACTACATGTTAGGAAAGTTCTGATGTTATCTTTTATCTTCAAACAAGATCCTTAGAAAGTTGATAGAGGTGATGTATAAAATAAGTATATGTGGGCTAAAAGTCTATTACAAGCCTGAACTTGCCTCAGATCAATGCAGTTTGGCATGGTTTAAAATGTTCCTTTGTTTTATTTACTGGAGCTGCAGCTTATGATAAAATAGTTGCCATGGATAGATTACTGAAGTGCTGTTTTCCCACTCTACAGGATTGAGATACTCTGTCATGATATCAATGTACACATACCCCATCATGTTTCATCGAGGATACCACACTATAATCTACGGATGGCTCATAAATCTCTTCAAGAAAATTGGGGAAAGGTATGAGCAATCAATATGCCTTGCATTTTGTTTGTTAGAGTGGACTTTCTATTAATTATGAGCATTTGTACATGTATGAACCTTAACCTAGTTTTTATCCACCTCGTTAACAGTATTTGAATGAGGCTAAATGGAATTGGCGTTTGATGAAGACAATAATGACATTGTGCCATGTTTATGATAAGGAGGAAAACTATGTTGCTTTTGACCAGCTTGCTCCTGAAGAATCTCAACCAGTCGCATTCCTTAAAAGAGTGATGCCTGATTATGCTTGATTTTTTGTGACTCGTCATGTCTGTTGTCTTTGGCTCTTTCTTATCTGTTACCTTTCTATACTGGGTCAAATTAGGAATGCCATCCCAGTTTTTTACATGATCTTGCTGATTTTGAACAGTTCTTTTTTACATTTCTAATCAAAACTAGAGGGTAATAATCTCAATGAAGAAGCTCCCTGGAAGTTCACTTTTGCTTTTTTGTATAAGAAAAAAATATATTATAAAGAGGAGTGCCATTTGATTGTTAGTTTTGGTTATGCCAACCATTCCCTGCCTCTTGTGGTGAAAGACAGTCCTATAGGACAAGCTCATGTTGAAAAATGGTTGGCTCTAATAGTAAAATAACAGACAATTATCTCATTCTGAAGGGTATCTTTCTTCTACAAGTAAATATGTGTAGCTGACATTGGATTTAATTTTGACAAGTTGTAACATATAAATTAGGTTGTGTTCTGTATGACGACAATTGAGGGAGAGGGTCAGACCGCCTTTTTTATTCCATTTTGTGGAATCTAATTTAAGACATTGACAACCATGAAGCAAAAAAAAGTCTGTTGATATAGTAACATATACTATTGAACAGTTCATAAATAATTCGAGGGAAATTCTAGTTTATGAATGGTATTAGAGGCAGGATTTGGGTGATGATCCTTAATTTGGATTTTTTTTAAAAAAAATAATGGTGTTTGCTAAAAGTTTTGGGACAATTGAAAATATATTTTTGTATTTGAAAAATAGTATAGTTTGAACGCCAGCATGTTTAAAAATATCATTTTTGTATACAATGGTTAATAATTATGTTTTAAAATATATTTTTATACACAATTGCTACTAATTCTTGAAATAAGGGTTGTTTAGTCATGTTTCAAGATTTTTTTTATAAATTAATTAATTTCAATAAAAATTAACCTGAAATTTTGTTATTTAGTCATGTTTGTAGATGATTTTTTTTTTTTTGCAAATTAATTAAACTAAATAAAAATTAATGTAAAATTTTATGAAGATCCAATATCAAAATATAGGATTTAAGATACAATAATCAAGAAAGAGAAAAGAAATAGGAAGACATGGCAGGAAAGATAAATTAGAGAAGAAAAAAAAAAGGGTCATTGAGGCTTTGTTTTCAACATATTTAGTATCGTTAGAAAGATTTTAATAAGATAATTATAACTACACATTGAAAGAACTAAACCCTGAATAAAACCCCTAACAATTTATAACATATTTGGTGGTTTTTAAAAATGTGGTTAGAATCATCTTATTGAGATTTTTATAACTGTATTGAGCATGTTGAAACCAGAGTTATGTGTGTTCTCAATAACCCATTTTTTCTTGTCCATTAAATTTTAAATCTTATTTTTTAAATCTTGAGTTAATTTTTTTATACATGTTAGTTAAATTGAAAGAAATATAATTTTTAAAATAATTATTATTTTCAATTGCGGTTATGTTTGTTAACAGTATTGTGATTAAAATTTGCTATTTTCTTAATATTTTTTTATATACATGTGTTACTTTCCTCAAATCCTTTTTAGAGTTAAAATACTCCCTTAATTTGCATGTTTAGTACACCAGAAAAAGATCGGTGGTGCTGAAGACCATAATGCAGAACATCACAACGACACTGCACCAAAGCCAAGGTTCATCAACTTTATACATAAAAAGCATGGAAGCAGCAGTGTGCAGTTTGACCTGCTCCCATGGAAAAAGTTCTGACAAATACATATAAAACAGAATGAGGATCCAATTTCCATTCGTGGGTGGGCTTATATACTAGGGATTTGTTCCTTCCATAGAAGTTAGAAACTTATTCGAGCAGAAAGAGAGAACAAATTATTCCTGGATTAGTATTACATGATGTTATTATTTTATAATAACCAAAGAGCAACTGATCATGCTCCACCTGATATAAAGAAATAGGCAATAGCTGAACTTTTGCAAAGTGATGGCAAATCTTCTGAGACATTCAGTTGTTGCAACTGCTCACATGCAAAGAGCATCTATGCCTATCCCTCTATGCACATACAGACACTGCATGATCTGCAATCCATGAGATCTCAAGAGCCAATGAGAAACACTACAACTAAAGAGGAAGGAAACAAGCAGTTGTTAACTTTGTGAAGGGGTCAAAAGAACAGAAGAGGAAGAGGGTCAAAAAGAAAAGAAGAATATAAAAGGGCCTTCTTGGGGCAGTTCAAAAATGAAAGAAAAGAACAATTAGCTGTGGAAGTCGACCGCCTAAATGATAAAATGCACATTCCTACCAAGCAAACAGATGTGCCATTAGGATATCTAAGGAAAGTTCAACATATTCATTTCTGGAAACACCATTCAATGATCACATGATCCTCCAAGATGTGCCACTACAGCATCTGAACAATCAGTTTCTTTTCTGTAATAATAAGCAATCTGTTTCATTTCTGTGACAATGGACATAACCCTTACAGATTCAGCACTCTAAATTATACGGTAGTTATAATCTGTACACACACACAACTATTAGAGCTCTCTATTTCAAGGTTCTCTAAGCTGTAATTTCTAAGAAGATTCATCTTCTATCTCTTTCTATAATCTAAAGGGAAAAGGAGAGTAAAACCATTTATAAGAGGATATAATAGCATAGATATGAACCCATGCATACCATAACCTGGATCATGAAATTGGTGGAGGTGGAGTCTCCCATACATCAAATACATTTTCCTCACTGTGAAGTGCAAAGAGCCGATCCCCACGAATTGAAAAGTCACAGATTGAACCTCCATAACTCTGGCGAAACCTAGATGTCAAAACCCAATCAGGACCACAGAACACAGAAATGCAGTCATCCATAGATGAAAACAACTGCCCCTCATGTAAAGCCAGTTTGGGATAGCAAGGCTCATCAGACAGTTTCCCTTTCATCATCCGACTTCTTGAGCTCCACCTCACACTCCCTCCATTCATTCTCAAATCCATAAACCCCAAATCCTCATATTCATTCACCACACAAATAGCATTATTATCCTCCATAGCTATAGCATCTCGCACTCGCTTCTCGTCCACAGTTATAAGAGCGCCAAAATCAGACCAAGACCATACCATCCTCTTATCCCTAAAGTCCAACATACTAATGTAGCAGTTATCTTTCCTAGGAAACAAAGTAGCCACCAACAAACAATTGCTCCCAGTCAACCATTGCAACTTATCAGCATCACCTAATGACCATCCTGGACTCTCGTAAAAGAAATCAATCTGTTTTCCAGTAACTTGATCCCAAACCCCAATCCCATACTCATTACTCCTCCCTTTACAACTACTAAATATCTTATAATCAGAACTAGTACTTAAAGCCCCAGCTGTGAAACTCTTCACTTGATTCTCATGGCAAACCTGAAACTTATACCTCAATTCTCCTGAACTCTTACTAAACAACCCCATCCCTCCGTCCCCGCGGCCTAATTTCTCACAAGCACTAATAATTATGCTCTCGCCATCTACCCAACCAACATCATTGACTCTTTGATAATCAAGATTCAATGGAGGGTACTCCTCCATAATCCAATCATAAACATGAACAACACTACCATGAGCCACACAGCAACCACCATCAGGACCAGCACGAATCGCGGTCCCATCCCCCGGTGCCTGTCCTGTAACAGACCGCGAATGGCGGAGCCTGTTGCCATCAAATTGGCCCCATTTAGCTGATCTTACATGGTCTAATAAACCATAAAAGGAGGCCTCTCTGTAGAGTTGTCTTTCAGGGATGTTTGGAGGGATATTGAGGTCGCCGGTGCGAAGGAGATCAAGGAGAACAGAGAAACAATCAGGGTTTCTGTCAATGAAGAATTCACAATGGGAAAACGAGTCATTATTTGGTTGTTTTAAGGTCCAGTTTTCATTGAATAATGCACCAAAAAAGGAGTTTCTGCCTGCATTGGCTAACGTTGTTGAGGCTGTTTCAAAGACTCTGCCTCCCACATTGAATCTAACTCTGTCTTTGGGGATTTTCATAATGAAAATAAGTTTTGTGAGGCAGAATTTTGAAAGAGAGAAGGTTTGAAATTTGATATTAGTAGAAAGAAAGGAAAACTGGAGGAGTAAGAGTGTGTATAGAATTTGAAAAACAGAGATGGATAAAAAAATCTCCAAGAAAGTTAAGAGGGAATTGGGGGATCGTGTTCTAGCAATTTGAATTTGTTTTGGTTGAGCTAAAAATAGGACAAAATTAACCCATTCAAGAAGAAACCAAAACAGACAAGATCATAAAGACAGCACAAATAGAAAGCTATAAACACATGAATGAAAAGGCCTCATTTTGGAACTGAGAGAAGTTCAGGAAACCAGAACTTAAGTAAAAACAGAGCTTGAAACAGGGGAGATGCAGTGATTACAAAAAAAGATTGAAAATTTGATGAAATTAAGAGAAAATAAGAACTGGGTTTTGAAGAGGGATGGTTTTTAGAGGTGGGTTCTCAATTTTGAGGGATTCGGTGAGAGGAATTGGAAAATTGAAGCTGTTGAACTTCAAGACATATCGGTTCATTTTAATATATATCTCATTCTCTCTCTCTTACATTGCTTTCTCCATGTCTCTCTCTCTTTGTTTTTCCACGTCTATCTGCCTTTCCTTTGGTCTTCCTGTAGAAGGAGCAGACATTGCTGAGCTTTATATAAATATAAATAATGGTGGGCTCCGTCTCAGTTCTGTTCCCTCCTTGTGTTTTGTATCAAAATGGATGAACGGTGATCGTCCGATCTGATCTCATGATGAATGTACATTTAATCTTGCCTTTGATTAATGAAGAGGAATTTTGTTTGCTGAATTGTTCAACACTAGGGGAAAATCAGCTCTTCTCTTGACCTACAAAGAGAAAGCGTGTGTTGTGGGGTATGTTAATGTCTCATTTATTGGTAATATGACACGAAAAATAAGACTTTTCTGAAGAGGCTAATTGTTTTTTTTAATTCTTCCACTAATGCATTAATGAAGGTTCTTGTCTGTTCAAGAAATTAATAATGTGAAAAATCCTTTCTCAAACTAGGAATTGAAGAATCATTCAAAAGAGAGGTTTTTTCCCTGCCTTCAAAGTCAAAATAGGAAAATTATTGGGAGTTGTGCTTGTTCAAGTGGGAAAATGATCCCCCATTTTAGGTTTAAATTTAAATCAAAGATTGCAATTTTTTTTAATAAACATATCAATTTGGATAAGAAAAATCAATTAAAAACTTGTTTAAATTCTCAATTTTGCCTAAAAAATAGATTAAAATCGAGAAAGTCAAAACTAACTAGATTTGATTTTAGGTTTTTTAACCTCTTTCTGAATATTTTGAGTTGATAAATTGGTTTATAAGTATTTTAAGGGTGTTTATGAAGTGTTTTTAAATTGACTTAATAATTAGTTGTTTTTTGAAAAAATAAGCACTGCCTTGATTTTTTGACCACCACTATAATAGTTAAAATCTGAACTTGTCGACGACACATCGTCAATCTGTCACTTGCTTTTTATTTCAAGAAAAAAACCATCCACCCCTTAAAAAATAAAACCAAGCTTAAGCTCACGAACCTATATATGAGAGAGAGGTTAAGTATAAAAAAAAAATTATTAAATTCGGTTGAGTCAATGGCTCAGCTCACTAGTTTGATGAGTTAAGTTACAACATTTGGGCTATAATTTTTTTTTTCTTCTAATATTGCTTATTTTAGAAATTTAAATTTTTTTAATGTCATTTTTAAAAAATAATTTTTAAATATATGTTTCAATTAATATCCCTTGAATTAATTTTTTGTATATTTAACATTTTTTGGATAAAGTTTTTTTTTTAATAGGGTTGCATGTATTTAATTTTTGAGAATATTATTTCTTTTATATTATTTTTTTCATCTTTTGTATAGATGAAATTTATTTTTTAAAATAAAAAATATTTATTTTCAGATAATATTTATAATATGTGTATTATTGCATAATATTATTTTTCCTTTTATGTTATTCAATCAATTTAATATGTGTGTCTATTTTTATTATCGTTTGACTAAATAAAAAATAATTTTAATAAATAAATTTAACAAACACAACTAGAAAAATATCACTTCTTGTAAGATTAAATATTTTCATCTATAATTATCCCTTAATTTTTTCAATTTAATTTTTAGTTATTATTAATGGTTTTTTTTTCTGTTTATTAACATATATAATTCTTGATTTATTTAATTATATATATATATATATATAAAAGTTTTTTATTTATTCTTAGATTTTTTATATATATAAATATATTAAAAAACTACATATATAATTTTTAAAAAAAAAAATCTGTGTCGTTGCAAAATCACGGTTAAAATAGCTAGTTATTGAACTAAAAGTTGCAAGGGCAGTCGTCCACACATTATTCGCATTAAAATGTAGCTTTGCTAACTGTCTTTGCTGCTGGACTTTACGATTCCATTTTTTGAGCACAAAACCCTGCATGTGATTGCTTCACAGATCGTGGGCGGCACATTATGACACTAAAAAACTAATAATAAGCCGAATTGTCAAACTTACTGCTCTTCTCTGTTCATCTGCTGAAAGTGTGAACTTTTAGATAACTATTTCTTCCACCATTAATCCCTCTAAAGAACGGTTTGAGTAGATGAGTCGCTAATCTATCTTCATTTCAATTTATGAGCTGGGTGGACATAAATCAGTGATCATTGATGATGCTTTTGAATGCCTTCAGTGCTTAAGCGCCTAACACATTAAGAACAGGACTCGTAAATTATTGACCTGAATCATTCCTATAACATGATTCATGACCCTATCCACTTGAAAGCTGGCTATGTTGAGAAGAAAAATCAGAGTGAACTTACTGCTAATCTAAGTTTACCAAAGTAGTCAAAGAGCATCCAAATAAAAATGCTTAGAAAGAGGGTTATGGATTATGATTGATACCCAATAAAGGAACTTCCTGGTTTCTGTCAAAAAATAATCAAGTTGTTAATTCTGCTCTGTGATGTCATTATTAGAAGCTATCTTAAAACCTAAGACAGATTACTCGATGGATCTAAAGTGTTCTGATTTGTTCTGTTCTCCTTTGAGTTAGTGTTCCATAGCCTGTCAATACACATCATGTAAGTGCTCAGATGTCTGTCTTCTTGGCTGGCATAAAGCCTTGATATGTATTCCCTTTATGTGTACAATGACAATTAGCTTATTGTTGGGACAATGCCAAGAAAAATTTGAAGCTAAGTAACCTTCTACGATCAAATACCAATAGAAGATGCTAGGTCATATCTACTCAAAAGAAATACAAGGAAAAGTTAATCTTCATCTTCAAGTTCTTAAAAAAAAAAAAACATGGCGAGGCTCACTTCATTTCAAAACTAGCAAGTAATAATCTAGTTGACCAACCTCATGATACGTGGATTGGAGTACTAAAAAATCTCAACATATGAGAGGAAATATATATATATATATATAGTGAAGGATGGTGATTGGAGGACTTCAGAGAGGTACCATCAAATAAAGTAATGTCCATTATTTAGTATTGTGGTTGGAACTATGTTTTGTTATAACCATAATTTATAGCTATTTGTAAATATTTTGAACGCAGATTTTAGAGATGGGTCCCATTAAAAATTGAGTTTGTACTGCTGATTTTGGTGAAGCAAAAAATTACTGTTTTTCACTTTTCATTGACTGCCTATTGCCATATGTGCAGAGTGAATTAATTCACTTCGCACAGTGTTTACTTCAAGAAATGAACACGGTCAAGTGGATTAATTCACTTGGCACTGTTCACGTGAACAGTGCCAGATGAATTAATTCACGGGTCACTGTTCACGTGAACAATGACTCCACTGTTCATTGAACCGCATCCGACCCGAAAAAAATTTAATTTTTTTTAATTGTGTTTTACTCAAAAACTAGTATTTAATATTATTCAATAACACTATATAAATTAGAAGAAGATCGCATGATGACATAGCATTTGCAGAATTTGATCGCAATTCTAATTTTGTTTCGATGATATTTTACCCGATTTTATTGCACGCTAAAAAAACCATGAAAACTAAAGTCCTTATCGGATGAATTTCATACGTGATGAAATTGTAGATAAGTTAATGGAACAATAAAAAATATTTTATATAAAATATTATTTATTTAATGATGTAATAATGGTAGTTAAATCTACAATATTTAAATTAAAAACCATCAATATTAATATATATCTTTTTTAGTTATTTTATCACCTCAATTAGAAAAGTATGTTTAACCAAACACATTAAACTACTTTTTATTCAACCTCAATTTCAACAACAGTTTTAACCAAACATATATAAATACCAAACCAACCTTAACCAAAAGTACTTTTTATAAAACAACTTTTTTCAAATCACAACCACAAAAGCTACCACAATACCAAACACAAAATGGTTATGATGACAAGGTGTATGATTGGATATTTTCTTATTAAAAGTGAATTGTATTGAAAAGTTACATTGTTATTATTTCTACGCCACTTTGAATTTTTTAAGTAAATTTATAACATGTGTAAATGTTAAAAATCAATTGAGGAGCAATTTATATACCAACTAAAAAAAGACGTTGGATAAATGATTCTACTCGTCTAGGTCAGGCCCAGGCAAGTTAACCCAGGTTCGTCTAAGCCTAACTTGATCTTTTTTCTCTTTATGATTTTTCTCTCCCCTCTATTTTTTTACACACAATCCTATAATTTTTATTAAAATACTCATAAAGTCAAATAAAAATATTCCAAAACTCACACTCTTTATTGGATAACAAAAAAGCCAATCAAACGACCTTTTTTATAGCCAATGAAGTTCACCCTTTTGTTTTCACAAATGAAGAATCTTTAACAATGATTAGCATAACCACCCTTGCAAGGTGAGCTACGACAGCATTGCCACCATTGTCACACGTGACATATCAACAATGAAAAAATTGATTATTTTGGAGTTGCCACCTAGTAATTAAGAAAACTAGGGATCCTAAAATAAACACTGGTTCATTCAGAAATTGGGTACATAATTAGTTATGCTTAAAGGAATGTAAACAAAATACCCTTATTATATCGTTTCAGATGAAAGGTTACTATTGTTTGTGTTTTTCCCAAATTATTCAATTTTCTTAGCTTATTTATGATTTACTTGAAACTTGACATCAATCCCTAATAATAAGAGATACGCCCAAAATGACATCAATCCTAAAAAGAGAAGACCTGTCAAAAAATGGCGTCGATCCCTGAAAATAAAAAATTCATAAAAGTTGGAAAATTTTGACATCGATCTCTTAAAAAGAAGGATACTTGTCCATTAATTTTAAAAATATTGATGTTAGTCTCTAAAAATGAGATTTCATCAATTTGGATTTTAAAACGAGCATTAAACCTGTATGGGGCTTTCAACCCAATTCTTTGCATACATTTAAGACAACTCAAAAGGCACTACTCATACTATTTAGGCCTACACGAGGTCACGTTGACCCTGCCCGATTCACTCATCACGACAAGGAATAAAATGTAATTGCTTAAAAATTAAATATTCATACCTAAACAATCTGATTACCACATAAAATCATCTTCTCACAAAATTATTGCCACACACAACATATTATATTTGCACACAAATCAACAATCACACAACTAAAATCATACGTACCTAAATTATATTTGCATAAATTTATTCATACACACATAAAATTCAATATAATGCACAAATAATTCACATAAACATATAGAAAATAATAAACCAACATCCAAACAAAAACAATAAACATAAAAATTCAACTATAATAAAATTTTGTTTAAAACGTTAACTCATGGTTTAAAATTGGCATTCTAAAGTGGTTGGGTGTTCGAGAGATACTAGAACATGATTGGAACATATTAGAAAAGCTATTAGAATAAAGGAAATCATAACAGCACGTGGCAGATACATGTCATCATCACTGCTAGAGCGTAGGCCCATGTGTAGCCCTTATAGAAGAAGGGGTCACCTACCATATATCTGAAACTCATCTATCTCCTTTCTGAAGTTGCAGAAAATAGACACTTATAAAGGGATATTTACTCCGTTGAAGTTTTAGCCTTTTTTCATTTTTCTCCTATCATATTAGTCTCTTATTTTTCTTGGCACTTCTAGTTGTTATTGGACTTGTTTTAATAAGCTTTCAAGACTATTATAAGGGGCTTTCATAAATATGTTTTAAGGGATTGTCATGGTTGTTCATGTGGGTTATCTCATAGTGTTTTTATTGGAGTTTTCAAGGTTGTTTAGAAGTGATTTTGGTTGGAACAATTAATGGAGAACGGGTTTCTACCATTACTGTTTTAGAGGCTATTTGAGGGCTAATTCATGATGTTGTTATGTGTTGTTTTGAGATGGTTTTAAGGGGTTGTTTCGGGTTAGAAATGGAGAAAAGAGGTTGTGAATTTTGACTAGAAAATAGAGGGGTTTTGTATGTGTTTTTATGGTGCATGTATGTCATACAAAGGAGTGTTGTGGGCGAGGATAATGGTTGTTAAGGGATATTACAATGAGAAAGACGATACTTGACAGTGAAATTAAGAAAGAGAAAGGTTGTCATGGGTGTTTAAGTGTAGTAATAGCTGACGGTCATGGTAGAGATGAGGGTGGTGGCAAACAATTTCTTTGATTTAGAAAAAAGGTCATGTTTTTCTCCTTTTTGATTTTAGAGAGAAAGATAAGTTTGTTCTTCTTTTATTTTTTGGTTTGAATAGGTGTGGGCGTTAGAGAGATGGTGCTTGGTGAGAGAGATGAGTATCTTATTTTTGTGTATGTTGGTATGTTTATGGGAAAAAAATGGTATAAGGTTTTTTTTTTAGAAGAGAGTAAGATGGATGTTAGGATTTTCCATCCAATAATAGTCCTTTATTTTTTAGGAGAGATAAGATCTTATTTATAATACCTCACCTAGGTATATTTTTATTTTTTATCCTAAAAATATCGATATTGTGTATTTTTATGGTCCTTTATTTTCTTGCTTTACACTTTTCATCCCTCTGTCCATTTTACTCTTTTATTTTCTTATTATTTTTATTTTTATTTTTTAAAAAGACAATGTTAGCATCAATTTGATGAGAAAATTTTATCAAGAATTTTGGAATGGATGTGTTAATAGTTGAACACATCAAAAGCATATTTTTGAATTTTATAATTTTTCAAAAATACTTTGAAAATCATGAAAATAGCATGAATATATCAAATATATATTGGATTATTTGTGTTTTTTTCTTTTTGAAAAATATTTTGAAAAATATAGGTCAAAATCGAGTTATGACAATTTCCCCTCCTTTATAATGTTTATGGTATAAAGTATTGTAAAAGCCTTTTACAAGACTATATAATAAGCCTGTAAAGAAGAAATGGTATCTCTTAAAAGCATCAAAGTTAAGAGGGTACTCCATTGGGGAATTTTGAATTTTATCAAATCATGATGTTATTATCCTTGAGAAACATTAAAATTGGTCATTTGAGAAGTGACCTACCTCAAAACATAAGGCATGGGCATGGTCATTTATGAGGCGACCTACTTTAGAATTTTGAAATTGGTCAAATTATTTTGGTAACTTTTCTTGGGATTTTGAAATTGGTCAAATTATTGAAGTGACTTAACAACAATACACCAAAACCTTGGCAAGTCTTTTTCGCCTTGGTTGTACTAAAATTTTGTTGGATTCCACTAAGGATTTTGATATAGCCATGAAATTTGGTTGATAGTGTCTTGATTGATGCTATTTGGACAGTATCAAGAATTCTCTTACTCGTAACCATTTCATTAAAGTTTTGTTGGACTCAAATTTGTTACACTTGAAATCAATTGGAGCCTTGTTGGGTTTGAAATTAACTAAAGCTTTACTAGGCTCAAAACCTTACGAGTCTCTATTTGTTGGAGTCTTGCTTGACTCTTTCTTACTAAAACCTTATTGGGTTTGAAATCAACTAGAGCTTTGCCAAGCTCAGAAACTTTGTTAGGTCCTTATTTGAAGGAGTCTTGCTAGAATCAAGCCTTTTAGAGCTTTGTTAGGCTTGAAAATCTACTACAAACCATTATAGGTTCAGAATTGTTGGAGTCTTGTTGGACTCAAAATTTGTTTGAGCTTTGTCGGGCTCTTTCTTGCTAAAACTTTACCGAGTTTGAAATTAACTAACTTTTATAGGCTTAAAACCTTATTGGGTCCCTATTTGTTGAAGTATTGTTGAACTTTTTCTTGTTAAAACCTTGATGGACTTGAAATCAATTAGAGCCTTGTCGAGCTCAGAACCTTGCTAAGTTCCTATTTGTTGGAGTCTTGCAAGATTATTGTTTGTTAAAACCTTATCATTTTTAAGATCAACTGGAGTTTTATCAGTTCTTATTTCTTTGGAGCCTTACTTAGCTTTTCTACGTTTGAAATCAACTGAAACCTTGTTGGGCTTAGAACATTATTGGGTTCCTATTTTTTTAGTCTTGCTAGACTCTTTCATGTTAAAACCTTGTTGGATTTGAAAACAATTAGAGACTTGTTGGATTTCATTGAGAATTTTTCCTATAAAATTTCTGCAAAAAACATTGTATAATTTTTTTGGGTTAAATGATATACATGCATTCTTATCTAGATTGAAATATAAACCCTCGTTCTTTTTAGTAATTCATCTTTTTCAATGATGGCAAGGCTTTTTATTTTTTAACTTAGCCTTTTTCTGGTTGTTTGATTTACTAGCTCACTTGAATTTGCCATATATGAATCTCCTACTCGAATGTAACTACTCAACCTTGTCTTTCTACAGTGACCATTACCCTTTTCTGGTTGTTTGATTTATTAGCTCACTTGAATTTGCCATATATGAATCTCCTACTCGAAAGTAACTACTCAACCTGGGCTTTTTATAGTGACTATTACCCTATTGTTTTATACAGGAATTTTTTGTTATGTTGACCGTTTAGAAAAGGACCAACTACCTTTTTCAAATCATGGCATTACCCTCAGATAATCATTCCCTTCAAGGGTGTTATCTTTAGGTCATTGTATACTCATCATTTTTATCATGATAGAGAAATGATGCTCAATCTTCTGAAGGAGTTTAACAAATCATCTACTACCATGATTATTTCAAATAAGAGTGCCCTTTAACAACTTGGTTATGTGCTCATACGGTAATATCCTTACCAAGGATTATCCTACCATTTAAGGCTTGTGATTATCACTTGACTATTATCATCACAATAAGCTTCTTTAAGCTAAATTTTCTTTAGCAGACTAGATGTGCTTATTCTTCCAAAGACCATGAAAAGGTGTGCCTTATCATTTCTCAAGAAATTTGCAAAATCAGTTAATGAAAAATCTTCAAGAACTTATTTTTTGTGTTTTAAGATCACTTCATAAATTTTACTAATTATGTATTTGTATATCTCATGATTGACATGAAATCACTAAGATGTAAATTGAGAAGTATTTCTTTGATCGAGACCCTAAGACATGTCTTTTAACACTAAAATACAATTTTATAGGTATTTTATTGATGATTGATAAGATATAAGCTGGGAAAGAAATGTTAGCTAAAAAATTAGGCTATCAATGGCTCAAGTGAATTTTCTAAAATCTTAATTGTCTTGCATTTTGACAATGAAAACTATTTCGATGTAAACTTAAAATATTTTTTTTATTTCTTACAAACCCCTAAGAATTTATTTTTCGGGAGAGTGATTTAATCTTTTATGAAGACGATATTGAAATTGGTAAATATACATAATAAGATGACCTTCTGTCTTTTATTAATTTTAAAGCAAGAGGCTCGAGTGAAAGCTCAAGGTTTTCTTGAGAAAAACTTGTCTCTCGTTGAGAACTTATTTTATAAGCATAAATAATAATGAGTAGTTTATTCATGATGTTATGACTTTAATGAAAAAGCTCTTTGCAGTTTGAGAGTGCCACTTATTAGTCTATGTTATTTGCTTGCTTGCTTGATCATAAATGGGCTTTTACTCTTCTACAAACTGCTTTCCACTCTTATGTTTATAGGGTTTTAGGGAGCTTGAGGTTTCTAGCGTGGAACAATAGGAGGCCTTTATTCTGCAGTGGTAAATGGGTATCTGGAATACCCGTTATATACACGAGCATCGTGATAAAGTGAACGCCTTTTAGAAGGGATTGGTAACATCTAAGGCTGAAAGCCCCCCCCCCAAGCACTTTATTTTACCCAAACTCTTCTTGCAATTGTCTACAAGCATTAGGTGCAACCTATGGTTGTGGAGTTGTAAAAAAAAGTGTTGTTGCAAGTGCCAAGACTTGTTGAGGTGGCAAAATCTGATTCGGCCCTTGAGTCGCCAACACAATTTGGGTGAGAAGTTGCATTTATTTTGTGAGTTTTTGAAAGTTTGGTTGGACAGAAGTAATTGTTATGGTAAAAAGGTTTGTCACACATTCTATTTCAAAAGTGTTTTGATTATCTGCTATTAATGATGATCAAGGATGTCAATATACATGTTATGAAAGATAAATTAATGGCTTATTAATTAAAGTTCCCATAGACAGTGTCAATTAATGATGTTCCGAAATCTAATATGCTTAGGAACGAGGTTATTTGGTGTTTGGATAGTAGTTAATCATATGTTTATGTCAACTTTCTCTTCTCTAAAGCTTAGAAAGCAGATGATAGATAGTAGAAAGTCTAAAACCTGCAAAATAGTCTTTTTGGGTGGGGTTTAGGGACCCTTAGATGATAAAATCAATGACTTTTTAATAAAAAATTGCAATAAATAAGAGAATAAGCTTTAAGTTTTAAGAACAAAAGTGTGCATCCTTTTTCCTAGTTTATAAAGAGTTTTAGGGAACTTGAGGTTTTTTGTATGATAAATTATTTGAGAATTAAAGTATGAATACTTATTGACTAGAAATTTTAAACCATTTACCTAGTTGATTCAAGGGGTATTTATAACCCTTAAACCTTGTCATCCTGCTTGAATGACGAGGTTAGAAATGTCATTTCCTCCTGATAACATTTATTAGCACAATATTGATGAGAGATAAATATATCTTACACAATATTTATGAGGGATAAATATCTCATAAACAACATTAATAATGGATAAATATCTCTTACACAACATAAATGAGATGAAAATATGGTAGTGTAAACTCTTTGGGCAAAAAATCATAAATTGACTAGTTTCATGTACAAAAAATAAATTCGTAACTCTCGATCGGGTTATCAGAAGATTCTAAAAATTTGCGTGGAATCTTCTAATATGATGTCTTAGCTTGGGTTAAAATTTCATATGTTTTGAAGAAATTCAGAAATTTGACGAAAAATCACAATTTGGCCAGTTTTATGTTATTGGATGTAATTTTCAATTAAACCATCAGATTGAACTGAAATTTTATGAGGGACATTAAAATATATTGAATAAAATCTGGTTAAAATTTTAGGATGAACGGATTTCGGTAGTGCTAACAATAAATAAATAAATAAATAAGGACCGTTAAATAGAAGCAAAATGACTCATTAAGGGCAAAATGGTTATTTGTCATTAAAAATAATTAGCTCACCCTTCCTTTTATATGGTGCCGACTTGGCAGAAGCAGAATGGGAAAAGAAAGAAAAGAAAACGCGAGAGAGAAAGAGAGAAAAGTAAGGGGAAAACATAAAACCAAGAAAAAAAAAAGATAAGTGAGAGAATAACCTTGTAAACTTACAAAGTTCAACTTATAAAACACTAATCTAATGAAGAATAAAATGAAGGAAGGAGGAATTGAGAGAGGGAATTTGGCTAACCTTGCGAGAGAAGAGAAATTGGAAGAAAATCAATTGGTAAGCATGAGAAGTTTGGATTTAATGTTTGATTTAGATGTTTTTAAGGTTACTTGATTAAGTTAGGAAGTAATTTCATGAAATTTTACTTTAATTCCCCTTAAATCCTTGATTCTTAAACTTAGGGTTCTTATGGGAATTTGGGGAAATTAGGAGGGGAAGGAAAAATGATGAAGTTGAAGTGGAATAGCATGAAAACAAGTTGAAATAACAAGTAAATGAAGAAAAAATGGAGATGAAAAAGGAAGATGATATTTGGCCAAATGAAGGAAAAGTGGAGGAATGAGTTTTGATGTTAATGTTTAGGAAACTATGTTTAATCATGATATTTGAAATATATAAGAAAGACTAAATGAAGAAATACCATTAAAGTTGAGAAAAATAAGTAAATTCAATTTAAAAGTGAATTGAACTAGTTAAAAAGAAGCATAAAGACAAGATGTTTAGATTGTGTTTGAATATAGTTCTTACATATGTTTAGATAAAATAAATAATATGATGTGAAGGCATACAGAATAGAAGGATTATTTGATGGAGGAATTATGAACATAAAGCAAGAAAAGAAGTAACTTGATTTAAATATGTAGTTGTATGTGAAATGATGAAGTTATGTTTGAGAATGAATTTTTATCAGAACGAATTAAAAAAAAATTAAGTGCTTTACGTTTCGGCACGTAAAAAAAATATTGATGGACTAATGATATAATGACATTTGATTGATTCAGGAGTTGTGTCTAGAGCTAGTTATCAGACAGGAGAAGCTGGGTCATCACGAGCAAAAGGTTAGTGATTTGTCACCTTATTTTGTAATTATTAGTTTTCCTTAAATATCTATGTTGTTTATTTAATTGATGTTAAAAGAATGAAGCAAATGAATAAATTGAGTGATTATTACAAATGAAAATTATTGATAATTTATGTAAAATTACCATAATTATTATTTGGTTAACAAAAGATGTTAGCCGGATCTTTGAGTAATTCATATGAAATTATTGGATTGATTTTGGGCAACCAAAATGGGTTAGCCGGATTTCTTGGGTAATTAAGAGAATTACCGGGTTTATTAGTTAAAAAAAAGATTAACCGGATATGGGGTAATTCATATGGAATTACCAAATTTATTGGTAACCAAGAAAGATTAACTGAATTTGTGGGTAATTATATGAAAGTACTAGAATTATTGGCAATCGCGAAGAGTTGACTGGATATTTAAGTTTTGAAAAGATTATGTGAATTAATTTATTGAAGTTAGAAGTATTAAATTTCAAAGGTTAAGAGTAAAATAATTAATATATGTCTAATATATCAAGTAAATTAATTAATATGGTTATTGTTGAAACAGGTACATCGTGAGGTGATGCAGATCGTTAGATGCAAGATTTTTCTATTTATGAATTATCATTTTGGAATGTAATATTTATATGTCTTTATTTTCTTTAGACACCTTTGTGCTGTAAAAATTAAATAAAAGATTTGTAGTATGTAATGGATGTATTATATATATATGTATAGATGTTAGTATGGCTAAATCATTTTCAAAATTATAAGTATAATACATTAGATGTTTTAAGACAATATGACTCTTAATCTTAATATTGTATTCATTTAATCTAAATGCATATATATAGTTAGTTAGCATTTATTACTCTTTAGTGATGAAAATATTTATTTTTCAATTTGTTTTAGTAATTCTTTTATGTTGACTTATTAATTGACATTATAAGACTTGAATATATTGATAAGTATACGTATTGAGAGATTGATTGATGAATGAGATGTGATCCAGGATGATTGGATCAAGATGAAAGTTGTAATGACATATAATAGAAGTGTTGTCGATAACTTGATACCAACAAAAATAGAGGAAACTCTGCTGAAATTTTTTTAAAAAAATAACTCCATAATCTTAGACATATTATTCAATACTTGACATTCGTAAAGAAATGTTTGAGATTTCATGACATTATAATTTGAGGATGTTACAGGTAGACCCTTATAAGACTTTTATACATCTAAGGGTATAGAGATACAAGTATTCTTAGCACTAATATTTTATGTTAAAAGTCATAAGGAATAAACAAACAAAGCCTTGTGACCCAATATGAGGCATATAATGATCGTCAAGCCTATACCTACTTGTACTTGGCACGATGCCAAGCCCACGAGTGATAAGTCTGTCAGCTTGCTAAACTCATGTCCACTTGGGCTAAGCATGTAACTGATCCAAGGGTGTTGGATCTGGTAGTTTGCTAGAATCATGTGCACTTGAGCTTAATGTATAGCTAAACTCAAGGATGTTAGGTTTTACAAGTTGAACCTAAGGATATTGGGTCTCATAGCTTGCTAAACCCAAGTCCATTTAGGCTCAGTGTGTAGATGAACCAAGAACATTGGATCTAGTAGCTCATTAGACCCATGTCTATTTAGACTTAGTACGTAGCTACTTAAGAATGTTGGATGTGGCAGCTTGCTAGGCCCATATGTAGTTGGGCTTAGCGTGTAGCTATTTTATTTTATTTTTTACACTATTAAACTCTAATTACCAATTTAAGAGCTAAATTAATAGGTCTTGTCTTGGCTTGATTTTTAAAGTCTTAAAATTATGTTCATGACATTTGATTTCTTATCTGATATGCTTATTTAGTTAAAGTCCCCCTAAAAAAAGAGAATTGCTCATTAGACCCATGTCTATTTAAACTTAGTACATAGCTACTCAAGAATGTTGGATGTGGCTGCTTGCTAGGCCCATATGTAGTTGGGCTTAGCGTGTAGCTATTTTATTTTATTTTTTACACTATCAAACTCTAATTACCAATTTAAGAGCTAAATTAATAGGTGTTGTCTTGGCTTGATTTTTAAAGTCTTAAAATTATGTTCATGACATTTGATTTCTTATCTGATATGCTTATTTTAGTTAAAATCCCCCTAAAAAAAGAGAGTTGTTAGGACTTCAAGTCATTAACATAGATTTCGAACCTAAAAAAACATGGGTCTCGCGAGATGCTAGACCCAACTTACTTGGGTTCAACCATCAGCTGAGCCTAAAAAAACATGGGTCTGGTGAGATGCAGACACAATATACTTACGTTCAGCCATCAGTTGAACCTAAGGTAACATGGGCATAGTGAGATGCCAGACTCAACAAAGTTGTGTTGAACCATTAGTTAAACCCAAAGAAATAAGGGTCTAGCAAGATGTCAGATCCAACATATTTGGGTTCAGCTGTTAGTTGAACCTAAGGTAACATGAGTCTAATGAGATATCAAATCCAATATACTTAGGTTTAACAATCAGCTAAACCCAATGCAATATGTCAAGTCCTAGATGAACATCTAAACTAAAAATGTTATAGGTTGGATAAACCATCATGCCCTTTAACCTAGGTTAGGTTACATATCAGGTCTTGAGTATCTAGGATTAAGAAATCTTACTTCTAGAAAAATTATATGAATTATTCGTGTCAGAGGTAATAATCTTCTTATACTTGTATATGTATAAAAGGTCTCTTAAGGGACCAACCACACTTAGCATTTCATTAATAATATGTAAATGATATTTATCCCTCAATAATATCATCGAAAGCAAATGACTTTTTAGTCCTTCCCTTCTCTGAAAATGACAAGGTTCAAGGGATATAAATACCCCTTCAACCATCCAGGTAAGGGTTCAGAACCTTTTTATTTCTTAAAAACTTACATATATTTCAGAGTATTAATTACCCTAAAATACAAGAACAAACATTACTTGTTCTTGGAATTTAAGGCTCCTTCAAGTCATTATTGTCTTTTCCATAAAGTTATTGACTATAAGATCATAGAGTCTTTAAGTTCCCCCAATTAGTACTATTTTTTCAGGTAATTAAGGCTTTACCATTAATTAGGTGTTTCCTGAGCCAATGAGAGACAACTGTTTACCTGAACATCTTGATTAACCATTACCTACAAACTAAATAACCTGTTACCTAAATATTTTGGGTTTTGGGATATTGTTAGTTATGAATCGCTAACTTGTCTTGCTTTTTTTAGCTTTTTGACTAAAGGAATGGTTTAATTTGTACAGGGATTGATTCTCCTTAAAAAAAAAATGTAGCCACCAAAATTGCTCTAGGAATGGTTTAATTTGACTAAGAAATGGTTTAATTTGTACTGTTAAAATGCTTGCATAAATATGAACAAGAACATGACAGTTTATTTCTGCTCAAATGAACACACACAATCTCTACTACCTATGTTTTTAAATTTTGTATTACTTGGTTTCTTTGCCTATATTGAAATCCATATAGAAAGTATTATTCGTATAACATTGTTGATGAAGATGACACCATATATATATATATATATATATATATATATATATATATATATGTCTACAAGCATATTCTCACCTTTATTTTTTTTTATTGTCTACTCATGTTGTTTGTTTTTCTATGGTCTTATTTTTAGTTATTTACCTAAAAACTTGAGAATTATTTTTTTTAACTTGAGATTCCATTCCATTTAAATGCCATTTTAGTTTTGTGTTTTGGATTATGTTTGATTTTTAACCTATTATTATGCAAAATCATTATCTAGTAAGGGAACATGCACTCATCTAGGATCATTTGGAACTATGCACATAGTTTGTGGGTAGATGTTGGATAATTAAAGAATTTGGTGTCATATTGGATATAAAACACGTTTCAATGTTTCCGAAACACAAGGATTTATCAGATTTTTTTCCTGATTTTTTTAGCTTGCTCCTCAACATTAACTTACTAAGTACTCCACATACCATTGATCATAATCTTAGTATATTTTGCAATGTTTAAACCATGAGTGAATTAAAAAAAAAAGGAGTAGAATAACAAAAACTTGCTGGAAACTCCAATTCAAAAACTAAATTATTGAGTAGGAAAACACTATAAATTAGAACGTGGATATAACTTGTGTTGTTGTGAAATAGTAAAAAGTGCACTGCTAATTAGAAAAGAATGAACTCTATTATTATCATAATCATCATTTCAATTGTCTTCAAGCTATTATTTATAGCTCAAGAATCTTAGTATATATTTGGTATTGTGATGCAATGTGCTTTTTAAAATTATTTTTTGCTTGAAAATACATTAAAATAATTTTTTTTTCAAGATTTTTTTTTATTTTTGACATCAACATATTAAAATCATCGAAAAAAAACACATCAATTTGATACCTTTCTAAAACAAACATACTTTTAAAAAACATCTAAAAACAAAACTACAATACTTAAAAAAAAAAACTCCTATAGCTGAAAGTCACTCTAATTTACCTTCTGATTACCAACAACTTACAACAAAATTAGTTATCCAAATTACCAATTACTATGTCATTTTCCTTAGCATTAGTTAATTGTTCATGTGTATTGTAATATACATAGCATCATTTATTAACTCATGTACTATTATCTTGTAATTTTATTATGTACAAACTAGCATTTTTTAGAGTTCATATATATATATATATATATATATATAATATGGGAAAATAAAGCTAAGCTAATTATAAAATTGACCAAAATAACTCCTGGCCATCCAAATTTCCATGCTGGGCCCACTAATACCAGTGTAGCTCACTTCGTAAAGGCCCAAGTCCCACCACGTAAAGGGCAAACACCGAAAATATCCCTCCACCCAAACCAATAAAAAGCACACAATTGTATTGGGATTTACATGTCAGGATACCATTAGCTCTTAAACCCCGCAATCTCACCGCCTCCACTTGGCATAAACAAGAGGTTAAAATTACAATCCAGTCCCTTAACTATATAATTTAATTCAATTATGTTTTTATATTTTAAGATTAAACAATATATCACAACACTATCTGTTAATTAATATTTTCCCCTCATGTAAAGATAAAACAATTACATGATTAAGTTTTTTTCCCTAAGAAAACTTTATTCTTGGAGTGTTGAAAAAACAAAATAATACAATGACATATTCAATCTTTACAAGTATAAATGTTCTCTTTTGAAAATGCAAAAAAAAAAAAAAAAGTCTTGTGAAAAGAATTTTTGTATTTCCTAAAAAAGCAAAAAAAAAAAGTTTTGTATTTTAAAAATATTTTTAAAAAATTAATTTTTTTTACTTGAAATTAATTTTTTTTTGGTATTTTTAAATTGTTTTGATGTGATATTAAAAATAAAATAAAAAAATAAAAAAATAATATTATTTCAATATATTTTTAAATAAAAATATATTTTAAAAACTAACTGATATTATAATTAATTTTTTATTTTTCATGTGCTGATTACATAGAACTGTAAATTAGTAGAGATAGAATATAATCTGAATTAATTATAAAGAAACAATAAATAGAATTGTGTATATTTTAATCATTGTATATTACAATCTACAAATTTATTTGCCATCCCTTACAGCAACAACCATTTAATTTTGGTATATATTAAAACATGTAAAAAATGCACATAAATATCAAAATCATCATATTCCAATAAGACATTATCATAAATGAAAAAAAAAAAAAAGAGGGGTCTTAAGTCTTAACTCCTATGTAGGGTTTAGTGTCTTTCGCTTCCTAGCAGACCAGAAGCCGTAACTAACAGCTTCTTTCCACTCCAAATCACCAAACAAAGAAAATCCACCGATCAACAAGAACCGACCTCTCTCTCTCTCTCTCTCTCTCTCTCTCTCTCTCTCTAGAGAATCACTATTGTTTAATCATCGATTAGATTTTTATAATTTCTATTATTAATTTTTAGCGGCAGCATGGAAGATATATTGATAAGTAGTAGTGAAACGGAGATGAGAATCGAATCGGGTGTGGACATTGAAAACGGATCCAAGGTCGATTGTACTTTGAAACGAAGTGCAAAGTTTCAGCTGGCGACTAAACATTACAGTGGTTTCAAGAACAGCACTGCTGATTTTAAGATTGAGACTTTAAATCCTGATAATAATTCGAGAAAGAGACCCTTCGGGTTTGACCATCACCATCCGGGTCATTCCGGGAAGAGAGTTGACGGGTCCGATTTTGTCGAAAATGGGCTTGATCCGGAGCTTTGTTTTGGGATCACTTTCAGGAGAATTGTGAGTTTTTATTTACGTAAAGTTAATTATTTTTTTTGCTTGTTTTAGGGTTTAATTTAGAGGATTTTTCCATGTGTTTTTAGGCTTTTATTTTTTTTAGCTTCCTTTCTACTGTAAAGCCAAAAAAAAAAATTAAACTCTGATCTTTATATTTAGCTCTGAATATGGACTTAATGGCATGATTTTTTTAGTAAATTTTAAATGTTGAGGATGTTGTTTTGTTGAAGTTATTTCTTTTTTCATTTTTAGTTCTTAATTTGAAATTATGGTTTCAAATATGAAACAATTTACTGTCTGTGGAATCTGCTGCTGTGTATTGTTGAATTCTAAATACTAAATTGAAATTAAAAATAAATAAAATAACTTCAATCAAATAGTATCCTTAACTTTTGAAATACTGAAAATTAAGCTATATATATTATATTTTGGTTTTATTTGTAATTTTTTTCATTTATCTATGTTTATTGACTTTTCTTCGTAGCACAATTTTGGCATTCCCCATGCTTTATGGATGCTTTTCAATTTGTTTTGTTTTTGCTCATGATTTCTCAAGCTTTTTGTTTTAATTTTGCTAATTGGCTTGATTATAATGTCGGTTTGGCTGGGAAGATGGAACTTATGATGCGATTTTGATTTTAGCTAAAAGATTTCATTTTGGCCTTTCCATTGAGTGTGATTTCATTTACTTCACATCATTTTAGGGGGTAAAATGAAGAAACGATATAATCTGACAAAAAATGTTTTCTTTCCATTTTCCAATTTATGATTGCTTTGTGTACCACCAGGGGTGGCATGTAAGCCATGGCCAAGGGGGGTACAAAATTTTCCAAAATTCATTATTATCCCTGTAATTTGGTATTTTTCATATTGCCTTCGGAAACTCTAATTTAGCCTCTCCATAAAATTATTGTTTTTATTCATTTAAGGTCCCAGTATATCTAACTTGCCCACCAACAATTTTACTCTAATTTAGCCACTTGTTACCACTTTGAGGAATTTTAGTTTGTACTCAAACTTGGCCAGCAGCTTAACTTGGTGGATCACATGGATTATTTTTAGGGTGCTGGCCTTGAAAATCTTGGGAACACTTGTTTTCTCAATTCAGTGGTGCAATGTCTGACATACACTGAGCCTTTAGCAGCATATTTGCAAAGTGGAAAGCATCAAAATTCATGTGAGTGATTCTCCTACACTTTCTTTTGAGAAAGCATGATCTATATTACTGGGTGTGGTCCTCTATGTGCTTGATAATTTTTGACTTAATTATGGTTGCCGCCCTAGATTTCCTGCTTTATTTTCCATATCTGGATTGGACTGTTCTTAGTGTTGTTGAAGGTTAATTACCCCTGTCATACTATTTCATCGTCTTAACATTTTTTCTGTAAAATGGGGGAATGAATTACTTTTTTAACCGGTCGACACCTTTGCTCTGTGCTGGTGTGCATTGATTTCGTGAAACTGGTTTCACCAGTTTTTAATAGTTGTATTTTGGTATATTACTTCACAAGTACCTGCTTTTGACTTGGGGGAAGTGACTAGTTTCTTACATTCTTCTGTTCTGTACGGCCATGAACTATCCTCCTATTGGACTTACCATTTTAAAAAAACTAATTGCTTGAGTGGAAAATTTGGGGAATGGTTGTTTTCTCTATTCAGTAGTGGTCGGACATATACCGAGACTTTAGCAGCTTACTTGAATAGTGGCAAGAATCAAAATTCATGTGACTCTCCTACACTTTCTCTCTACAGGCATGCTGTCCATCACTGGCTCTTAGTGCTTCTCAATAATCTATATACTGATTAGTTAACTCTGGGTAAAATATGGTTTCATCATAGTTTTCTTGCATAATTTCTCTGACTGGACTGTTGAATGTATCTGGTGCTGCTGAGGGTCAATTACCGCAAGCTAATAGTTCATTGATTAATTTGTCTTTTTTAACAATCTTTGCATAAATGGGGGTTTGTTACTTTGATTTTACTAAGTTTTTCGAAACTGTCAACAACATTTCTTCATGGCTGGTGTGGATTGTTTTCATGGTTTTACCAGTTTTAACACTAATTTTGGTACATGTCTCAAGGGACTGGTTAATTTAGTGATGGTTGTAATTAGTTTCTGATGTCCTTTCACCAATCCTTGTACTTTGTAACTGCTGTAAATGAAGTGGTGCTTTGTTTTTTCCTATTTTTATGTTTGATTTATTTATGAAGGTCATGTTGCTGGATTTTGTGCCTTGTGTGCCATCCAAAAACATGTGAGCCGTGCTCTACAATCAAGTGGGAGGTCACTAGTGCCCAAGGATCTTGTCTCAAATTTGCGCTGTATCCTTCTGATGCTTTATGTCCTTTAATTTCTTGATTTTTGGTCTATGGTAATTTTTTGTTTTGTCGGACAAATATGATTATTTATCCTTGATGGTTATTTATTATCTTGGTGAACTAAGGAGGAGAAAAACTATTATGGTCGCTACACCTTATATTACACATTTATGGTCTTTTAGTAATTTTTCCGACAACTAGTGTTTTTTTTCTTTGGTACTAAGGAGAAGTAAGTTCAAACTTGAGACCTCTTTGGGGGGGGGGGTGGCAGTAATGCCAGTGGAGCTAGATTTTCTACATTTATAAATTATGGATCTAAAAATACATGTACAAGTAATTGTTCTGCTTTAGAGGGCTTGTGTCATCAATATAGTGACTGATGGAGTCCTCAAATGTTTATACCAGGCAAGGGTTTTCTTGCTGTTCACATGATTCGGTATTTGTATTTCTTGACCACATATAAGGCATATCTCGGAACTTCCGAAATGCAAGACAGGAGGATGCGCATGAATATATGGTTAATTTGCTGGAATCAATGCATAAATGCTGCTTACCTTCAGGAGTGCCAAGCGAATCCCCTGCTGCTTATGAGACAAGTTTGGTACACAAAATCTTTGGTGGTAGCCTTTGTAGTCAGGTAAACTTTTATTGTCTTATGGTTGATTCATTGACAATTTTCTGAGGAATGAAGTCCTCTCATGGAAGCTCCTCTGTGAATAAATATGTGTTCATGGGTGGGTGGTCAAGATGTTGAATTAGTTCCAGGGAAGTGATTAGATAGTAATAAATACAGCCTTTTAGAAATGGTTTTGCATGGAATTTTTTTGTATTTCGTGATTTGAATGTTCCATTTTTATTTGCAATCTTTTCCCATTCTCAATAAATGTTCTTTCAGAATATTGCTTGTTCAAAGTTCTCTTGAATTTCTCAAAACGCTAAATTTTCTCTCAGTATGTTTTCAGGTGGAATGCCAACAATGTTCTTACTGCTCCAACAAATTTGATCCATTTTTAGATTTAAGCCTTGAAATAGCCAAAGCAGATACCTTGCCAGCTTTACTTCGGAATTTCACTGCTGCAGAGATGTTAGATGGAGGAGAGAAGCATTATCAATGCCAGCGATGCAAGCAGAAAGTTAGGGCTAAGAAATGGCTTACAGTTCACAAGGCACCGCATGTGCTCACAATACATCTAAAACGGTTTCATGCACATGATCCTGGACGGAAGGTTGACAGGAAAGTTATATTTGATCGTTCATTGGACATGAAACCATTTGTCAGTGGTTCCTATGTGAGTATGCGCATTCTTGTTGTAAACTATCATTATTCTAGACTTGATGAAATATCTTTTCTAGCATATTTAAGCTTTCAGGTTCTTAAACCAATTTTAGAATCCAACTTCAAAAATTGTGGCATTTGATAACATTCCAAATTATGATTTATTCTTCTAGACTTGATCAAATATCTGTTCTAGAATTCTTAAACTTAGAGGAGTTTCATTTGATAGCATTCCAAATCTTCTGGCTCATTTTTAAATGGGCCTGTTCAATGTTTTTGGCGAGAACTTTGTTACAGCGTGTGTGTGTGTGCGTGTATGTGTATATATATATTTTTGTGTATGTGGTTATGACTGAGATGGTATATGCTTCTCTGAAAGATGTTTTTTGTTTGTAAAATAATAGGCAAGAAAGTTGTTCAAAAAACTAACGAGTTTGGAGTTCAAATATTCAATGATTAATGCTCACTAGAGTAGGTGGAAAATATTAGACAAAGCTGGTTTTTAGGGGCGAAAAAGAATAGTGCTGTTTATCTATTTTCTTTATCCTATGTGTTGCATGGCTTGCTAAACGTTTTCCAGATCTCTTTTCTGTGTTAATATTTCTCATTAGTACACCCTTAGCTTGGTGTAAATGAGTTTAAATAGGTAAGCAATAGAATACCAGCGCGAAAAGGTTAATACTGGTTCAAATGGAAGATACTTGGC
The DNA here is from genome assembly GCA_019202695.1 of Populus x sibirica. Lineage (NCBI taxonomy): Eukaryota > Viridiplantae > Streptophyta > Magnoliopsida > Malpighiales > Salicaceae > Populus > Populus x sibirica. Next base: position 561,852 of record JAGMVL010001966.1, read on the forward strand.
ACTTTGTATCGTTCTTAGCATTGTATGCTAGTAAATGATTATTGTTTTTGTTACTTTTGTTATCTTTGGTCATGTGCTCTTTTTTGTTTTTTTACATTATTTATCGAGTTCTTTATTCTTGGCAGGAGGGGGATTTAAAGTACAGTCTATATGGTGTTCTGGTACATTATGGTCACAATACCCACTCTGGTCATTATGTCTGTTTTGTTCGGACATCAAGTGGTACTTGGCACCTCCTCAATGACAATCAGGTATGGTGGACATATCAGTATTAGAAAATGTGCTGCATGTAGAGCTGCAAGCTAGATGCAATTTTTTTCATATTACTGGTTTCTGTGATCAGATCTTTTATGAGTTTTGGCTATCTTGATCTAACAGGTTCGTCAAGTTAGTGAGAAGGCTGTTTTAGAGCAGAAGGCTTATATGCTGTTCTATGTTCGTGATAGAAAAAGTATTGTTTCAAGAAAACCTGTTGATGTTGTTCAAAAAGAAAGTATGAAAGCAACCTTTGGCAATAACTTTGCTGATCTGGTCGCCAAGCAATTCTCGAAGGAATGTGTGGGTGGTGGTTTGATTGGGAATAGATTGGAGGCTACTGACTCTCCTGCTGCTATGAATGAAAAAGATGCATCAAGTGTTGTTACATCATCAGAGATCCATCCAAAAGACACATCATTTCAGCAAAGCAATAGGCAAACATTGCTGAAAGTGGATTCTTCTTTAGAAACTTCAAGTGCACCATTGTCAACAGACCCATCAAAATTGGCAAATTCTCAGCTTAGAGAATGCTTGCCACCTTCAACTGCATCTCTGAACAGCAATAATGTTGCTCCTAAACTTGAAAATGCTTCTATTATTACTGAGGCCAAAACCAGTGACTGTAAGGAGCCATGTAGCAGCAGCAGTGGCCCCCAAAGTTCTGCTATTGACAAACTTGTCACAAGGGAGACCTCACAAAAGGTAAATAGATGTTTCATGCCCATCATGAGCCTGTTCCCTTGTTCCCTCACTTGGGTGGCATTTTCACTTTGTTTCTAACTCGTGAATTCATTGATCAATCCAGATTAATGTTGACCAAAATGTGGGGGTTTCAAGCCAAGCTCCATGTGAGGATTCTTGTGGTAAAACAGTGAGTGAGGTTCCAAGATTGGCTCCTTCCGAGGGATCTACTGTCAAGGCACATGATAAATCAAACACTGTGAAATCACCTAATAAGCCAGGCTGTGAAAGTGATCAGGTGATTACGTATATGCATTCCTCTGGATGCTTACAGCTTACATCATTGTTTGGCCAGGTTTTGATTTATTTCTCTATTCTCAGGGTGGGGATATCCCCATTGAGAGTCCTGCTTGGAAAACACCTAGTGATAAGGCTGGTGAAGGTGGGCAATATATTGTATATCAGTTGGTTGAGGGTTTAATCCCAACAGCATCTGTCCCATCTGTCATTCAAAATGAATGTTTGCAGAGCAAAGCTCCTGATTGCTTACCTAAAAAGAAATTAAAGAACAAGCATCTCAAGCGTAGGATGCATCTTGGCACAAACTTATTCAAGGTGTCCTTGGGCCTTCAAAAGAGGGAAAAGCACAAAAAGAGCAATTGCCACACTTCGAAGACCAATAATCTCATTAAAGAAAACTTGCAGGAGCAGCCGGAGAATGATGTTTTTTCATCAGAATTGGGGCCATCTACATCCAAAATCTCATCTACAGTTTTATTGGCGTCAATGAATTCTCGGAGGAAGATGGCTAAATCTGGTTCAAGAAAGGGAGATAATGTAAGAAACTGCAGTGATACGGGTGTGGTAGATGTAGAATCTGTGGAGAGAATTAGTCCAAGCAGTGCAGTGCTTGCAATGGATGAGCAGAGACGAAAGATCTCTATCTCAATCTCTGAAGTAAACCAAGGAGATCCAAGAGAACCTGACTGCTCAGAAAATAGCAGAAGATATGCATCACAGAACAGGATGATGGGGGTAATTACTGGGGGTGTGGAGGAGACTGGTGAGCACTGTTCTGAAACTCTAATCTGACCATCTATGGCATATCATTTTCAGCAATTGAGCATGCACACTTGTTATCCAATAGTTTGCTTTATGCACTTAGTCATTGCTTTTTGGATTGTTTCTTTTCTGTTTTTGCACCGCACCCTTTATCATGGTGGAACAAATCTGGAAATCTAGATAGATTCTCATTCTTTCTTCATAGTGGGGATCTCTATAATGGGCCTATCAATTATTGGATTCAATCCCCCCTTTAGCTTTTCCTATCAATTATTGGATTCAATCCCCCCTTTAGCTTTTCCCACTCTTGGGTGCCTGGTCCGTTTAAGGAGGGCTGATGTCTCATGAAGCCATTGGCAGGTGCCTCCATGCATAAAAGTAATCTGCCCAGGTTCGTGCCTTCAGTGGGGGGGGACATTTTTTTCGCTTTAGTGCTGAGGCTATAGAACAAAATGCTTAATTCTGAAGAAACTTGTGAAGGACTCATGTTCATAGGTTTATGATTATAATCCCTTGAATGAAAACTCATGCGATTGAGACTTGAAAGTTTGCTTTTGTGGCAGGGGCCAGAAAGCTAGACTGTAGCTCTTGCTTAGACATTTCCACCTCTTAGCTCAAACACAGACAGTCATCTTTTCACCGCTGACTAACTCCTTACAAAGTAAAGACACATCAAACTAAACAGAAGAGCATGAGATCTATTTGGATGCGGTCATGACTAAATTCTTGATTTGGAAATTTAACTCACAGTTTGACTTGCTGAAAGTTTTTTTTTTTTTTTTGCCTTGTTTTGTTTATCACAGTTGCACCTTGGGATGGAATAGCAATGCCACCTCAGATTGTGGAATCCAATGGGGTAGAAAATCTCAGCACTGGTTATGTAGCAGATGAGTGGTGAGTTTGGATTCCTGACTCTCCCTTTTTAGAATGAAAAGAAAAATAATATAACCCTTACAGAAGGGGTAGTTGCCAAACTGATTAGTTTTGCTTATTGGACCTGCTTTCTGTAATTTTATCTTGTTCTGCATGGTGCAACTTCTATTTTACTCAGGGACGAAGAATATGACCGAGGTAAGAGAAAGAAGCCAAGGCAATCTATGCACAACTTTGACGGGCCAAACCTTTTCCAAGCATTCGCTACGAAGAAAACCCAAGTTAAGAAGGCCAAGATAGACCGATCTAGGTCTGGAGACCAGCCCTTCAGGATATGAAGCTACATGACTTTCGCTTGTGGGATCGTGATTTGTCGACATGCTGTTACATTCTATGTAGCAATTGTTGCTGTGTTTGGCCTGAATTGCGTTAGCGGCCTAACATCAAATCTATGATGTTTACCAATTTTGTTCTCTTTCCTACTTTTTGATGTTTACTGAGGGAGTGACTTTAGTTATCCACAAAACCTTGGATGACTGATCTGAAAAAAGCTTAAAAATGTGTTAGAATCGTTCTGTTAATAAGAGAACATTGTTTGTGGCGTATAAACTCTGATGAGTCAATGAAGATGGTGCAACTATACAAGACACTGATGACCTTGCTGGTTTTTGACAAAAAGAAGGCGTGCAATCATGGCCAAGGAACTCACTTGTTTCATGGATCTGGTTGTATCGGCGAGGGTTATTCTTATCATGATGTTGCGTGGCTTTCTATTCATGTTATGGAAAATGTTGCGTACGGATCAAACTTTATTTTGGTAGGTGCATTAAAATACATTGAGGTTAAAATATTTAAATTTATCTTTTCAAAACCAAAGTATTACTCTCTCTGTAAACAACCCAACCCAACCCATGCCAATCCATGTTGTTAATAATGATAAGTCGAGGTGAGATTAGTCGAGGTGCGCGTAAGCTGGCCCGGACACCCACGATAATCTAAAAAAAAAAATAATGATAAGAACTTATTTTAGTAGAGTGCTTGCAGCGATGATTGATACCACAGGCGGTCTCATCATCATCATCATCATCATCACTGGCCAGTGGAAGAACACCTCAGTTCTACTCTTCTGATGTACCTCTAACATCCACACCGAATGCATTTGCTATGGGAATCATCACGCATGATTACTACTATAATATGTTTATTTTTATTTTCAAAAATATTTTTTGTATTTTTAGATTGTTTTAATGTTAAAAATAATTTTTTAAAAATAAAAAAAAATATTATTTTAATACATTTTCATATTAAAAATACTTTGAAAAATCATCACTACTACACTTACAAAAACATCTTATTTATAAATAACTCAGAACTCTTTTATATATATATATATCATCACTATTATCTCCTTATCCTCAATCAACTTAAGATTTTCTTCTTTCCAACACCAAGGAACGATTTCCATTATAACATCACGATAATACTTGCTTTTTATATAAAAAAATGCATCGAACTAATTTTTTTTTAATTATTTTTAATATTAATATATCAAAACGATTTAAAAACATCAAAAAAAAATTAATTTAAAGCAAATAAAATATCTTATTTTCTTACGAAAGCGCTTCCCAACAGCAAAAACAAATAAGACCCTCGATCCCTCTCTCGAGATTATCCATGTGAAGAGACTGTACTACCCTTCCAAAATGTATTTTACCTTTGTTACAAGAGAGGGCAGTTCAGACTTGTGATTAATCCTACTTATGTGTTATAATTAGTGTGAATACATACATGGTAATGATTAATGAAGAAGCCATAATTAATATATTATTCATCCACAATCCAACAATCAGTCCAAGAGCACAGAAGGATTGTGGGGGCCTAAACCATCTCTACGCTCATACGGGCCCCAGATGAAACCGACTTGAACTTGTAGTTGTACTCATGGTGTACAATTGGATTTTGTTAATATTAATGTCTGGAGATGGCCCACCAACTTCACGGTCCAAATTGTTGTTTTTTTAATTTAATGTTCTCATTCTCTAATTGGGCAGTCCAATCATTTCCTTTCTTTATACTATATAGTATAAAGAAGAAGATAATCAAGTCATTAATTAATGACATTCAACTTTACATTACAATTTTGTTTTTGGTCCCAAATCTTTAATCTTGGCCGACAAAATCCCGTGAAGGAAATGACCGGTTGGATTAAGCAGTTTGTCAGAACACGTGTATGAACGGTTATTTTGAAGCGCGTTTTAAAGGATGTTTTTAGAAATATTGATTATTTTTTATATATTTTTAAATTTTTTTAGACATTGATATCAAAAATATTTTTTAAAAAAATATATTATTTTAATTTATTTTTAAATTAAAAAACATTTTCAAAATCGAGCTACTACTTACATTTTCAATCATGCTTTGCCCAAATGAGGATTTGTAAGTGGGGAGAACAGTAGTGATAATTATGAGATGTTACCAAAAGACAAAGAGGAGTTTGCTAGCTGTTAGTGTTATATGATTGCTACAGTGGGCATTAAGGATCTTATGCTATGTAGAGTTTATCCTAAAAATCAACATCTCTCTAATATTAGCATATCAAAATAATTTAAAAATATAAATAATTTAATTTTAAATAAATAATTTTAAATATCTTCCAAACATATATATATATATATATATGTATATATATGATTAAGCATGGTTTAATTCATAAAATCTATAATGAAATATATCCATCCAACCATCTTTGCCTTGTAACAAAACTTCAAAGCAGTTCCCCAGTCAGGAAGTCAGGTGCCAAACTCTCCTCCCTGCCAAGAAGATCTGTCTCCTTCATTTATTCTTTTCCACTTTCTTTTGTGAGCTAAAAAGTCTTATGAAATATCATTCTTCCTTTATTTTATTTTTTCACCCTAAACCCTACTTCCCAACTTATATAAAAAAAAAATTAATAAAAAGTTGAAAATGCAAGAAAAAAAAAATTTCCAAAGTTTCCACTACTAGAAGTAGTGCGCAACCTTTAGCTAAATTGTGGCATAAAGTAGTACTAGAAAAATAACAAAGGTCACATTGCTTCTAGAGGTGCAACCTTTATTTTTTATTTTTTTTATTTTTATGAGCTGTATTATTACAAGTAACACAATCTTTTAATTTTTTGTTTTATAGATTACATTATTCCTTCCTAGTAGTGTAATCCATTAAAATTTTGATAGGTTACACTGTGAAGAATGGTTCAGACAATCAAACCACATTATTTTTTGGATTTTTTTTCTTGGTAGTAAATTATATTTTTTAAATTTGCTATTTTAAAGTGAAAAAACAAAGTCTATTTTTTGCTAAATGGATGTGTTATTAAATTCTTATAAGAAAATATGGAAATAAACTCTACTTTGTTCTTATTAAATTCTATATTCATCTCACTAGACACATTGCATTAGAGTAAAAAAAGAGAGGAAGAAAAAGTTTTTTTTTTTTTTTTTTTGCCCCCATTCAAACCACAATTAAGAAAAAGGAGCCCTAAGTAATCAGTAATAAGTATAAAGAAGAACCGGCATTGAAGAAGAATCATTGAATACACCGACCCAACAACATGGATCATAAATTCACCAAACCATGTTGATAATTTATATTTATTTCTTATCGATTTCCTCCACATTTCTGAACCCCAACTCCTGTCCGCTTTTACTGTCATTTCTGTTCCCAATATTACTCCTGTCACTGTGTTTCTAGGTTACACCATAAGAAATAAAAATAAATACCACTACTCCTCTGATTATAAAAAACATCCAGCAAAAAGTCTCGAGCTTTTTCTTGCTCCTCTACACACAGCAGAGACAAAAGTGCTTCTTCACTTGGGTTCTTTGTTTGTTTTGCTGGCTTTGCTTTTTCCTGCAAAACCAGACAAGGCATGCTCACATTCTCCTTTTAAACTCCATAACCTTTATAATTCTCAGATACCTTTTGTTATCTCTGTAGTAGCTTTACACTGTTTTGGTCTTTCTGAGTCCTTTTTTTGGCCCTTTCTGTGCGCTATTACACAATCACCACAAGCTTTTAGTTCTGTGGTTTTGGAGAGTTTTTAGCCCAGGTTTTTATCTTAGAACGCCCCATAACACTCTGTTTAGTGGTGTTTAATGGAGTTGAATGAGCCTGATAGGATGAATTAAGATGGAGTCAGAAGCATGAATGTTATTGTGGTGGTTTTGTTTTGAAGCACCAGAGAGGCCGAGTTGTTTTCGGGGTTTTGGTTCAAGTTTGGAAGTTTTAGCCTTTGATTCCAAATGGGATTTAGTTTCCTTCGCTCTATATTGATTCTCTCACTGTTCTTCAAGCCTTTGGCTTGTCAACAACCCAATACTGATGGGTTCTTTATCTCTGAGTTTTTGAAGAACACGGGCCTGACTTCTTCTCCACTATACAACTCTTCTGCCTCCGTTTGTTCATGGCAAGGTGTGTTCTGTGATGCCAAAAAAGAACACGTTGTTGAGTTTGTGGCTTCTGGTTTAGGCCTTTCTGGCTCTATTCCTGATACCACCATTGGTAAACTAAGCAAGCTTCAGACTTTGGATCTTAGCAACAACAAAATCACATCTTTGCCTTCGGACTTGTGGAGTTTAGGCACTCTCAAGGTCCTCAATCTATCTTCAAATCAGATTTCTGGGCCCCTGCCCAACAACATTGGCAATTTTGGTGCGCTTGAAACAATTGATCTATCAAGCAACAATTTTTCTGGTGAAATCCCTGCAGCAATAAGCTCCCTTGGTGGTTTGAGGGTTCTTAAACTTGGCAGAAATGGGTTTGAAGGAAGCATTCCATCGGGAATTCTGAGTTGCCAGTCACTGTACTTTATTGATCTTTCAATGAATAAGCTGGATGGGTCTTTACCAGATGGTTTTGGTGCCGCTTTCCCGAAGCTCGAAACCTTAAACCTTGCAGGAAATGGGATTCAAGGCCGGGACTCGGATTTCTCATTAATGAAATCCATCACTAGTCTTAACATTTCGGGGAATTCGTTTCAGGGTTCAGTTATGGGTGTGTTTCAGGAGCTGGTGGAGGTGATGGACCTGAGCAAAAACCAGTTTCAAGGTCACATTTCTCAGGTACATTTCAATTCTACCTACAATTGGTCTCGTCTGGTTTATTTGGACTTGTCAGAGAATCAGCTTAGTGGAGAGATTTTTCAAGATTTCAGTCAGGCCCCGAATCTTAAATACCTTAATCTTGCATTCAATAGATTTACTAAAGAGGAGTTCCCGCGAATTGATATGCTTTCGGAATTAGAATATCTCAATTTGTCTAAAACTAGTGTCACAGGTCACATTCCAAGTGAAATCGCACAATTGAGTAGTCTGCACACACTTGATCTTTCTCAAAATCATCTCAGTGGCCAAATTCCTCTGTTAACCATCAAAAACCTTCAAGTTCTTGATGTGTCACATAACAATTTGAGTGGAGAGATCCCAGTGTCCCTCTTGCAAAAACTCCCACGGATGGAGAGCTACAATTTCTCTTACAACAATTTAACCCTTTGTGGCACAGAATTTTCCCGTGAAACCTTCCAAACACACTTCCATGGATCATTAGACAGCTGCCCAATTGCTGCGAACCCAGGCCTTTTTAAAAGAAAAGTCACCAACCACAAGGGACTAAAGCTTGCTCTGGGCTTAGCCCTTTCCTTGGTCTTCTTGCTTGCAGGACTGCTTTTTCTCGCCTTTGGTTGTAGAAGGAAACCCAAAACGTGGGAAGTGAAGCAAACCTCGTACAAGGAAGAACAAAATATTTCAGGCCCCTTTTCCTTCCAGACTGATTCCACAACATGGGTTGCTGATGTTAAGCAGGCAAATTCAGTCCCAGTGGTGATTTTTGAGAAGCCATTGTTGAATATCACATTTGCAGACCTCTTGTCTGCTACTTCAAATTTTGATAGAGGAACCCTTTTGGCTGAAGGGAAATTTGGGCCTGTTTATAGGGGATTTCTACCTGGAGGAATTCATGTAGCCGTGAAAGTGTTGGTCCATGGATCCACATTGACAGACCAAGAAGCTGCCAGAGAACTTGAGTACCTTGGTGGAATTAAGCACCCCAATCTTGTTCCATTGACTGGCTACTGCTTAGCTGGGGATCAAAGAATTGCCATTTATGATTACATGGAGAATGGGAACTTGCAAAATTTGCTCCATGATTTGCCACTTGGGATTCAGATAACCGAAGATTGGAGCAGAGAGACATGGGAAGAAGATGACAATAATGGAATTCAAAATGTTGGTTCTGAAGGGTTATTAACAACCTGGAGATTCCGACACAAAATTGCACTTGGCACTGCTCGTGCATTGTCATTTCTTCATCATGGTTGCTCACCTCCAATTATTCATAGAGATGTCAAAGCTAGTAGTGTTTATCTAGATTATAACCTGGAACCAAGATTATCTGATTTTGGCCTGGCCAGGGTCTTGGGCAACGGTTTAGATGAGGAGATTGCTCGTGGCTCACCTGGTTATGTTCCCCCAGAGTTTACTGATCCAGACAACGACAGCCCTACTCCAAAATCTGATGTATATTGCTTCGGGGTTGTTTTATTTGAGCTAATTACTAGAAAAAAGCCAATTGGAGATGAATATCCTGGAGAGAAAAATTCAACTTTAGTTAGTTGGGTTAGAGGATTGGTAAGGAAGAGCCAAGGGTCCAGAGCAATTGATCCGAAAATTCGCAATACTGGACCAGAACGCGAAATGGAGGAGGCCCTCAAGATTGGATATCTGTGCACAGCTGACCTCCCGTCAAAGCGACCAAGCATGCAACAGATAGTTGGACTTCTCAAAGACATTGAACCAACAACTCATCAATGAAGAAGTGGAAGTTGGTTCCTTGTGTTTTTTTAACTTGTCTACTACTTTTATTTGTATTGAGTTTTTTTTCTTTTTTTTTTAGCAGCCATACGGAAATCGGAAGGATTGTATAGTAGTCCTCAAAAATCTGTTCAGAGCTTTTGATGTTTTCTCTTTGCCTTTCCCTTTGTTGATGGCATAAAATTTAATTTATACAAGAGAGCTTGTTCCCAGAAAGTTAATTCTTCTTCCAAGTTTTCAGATGTCCGACCTTAGCATTTATTTGATTCTTTTTCTGGTGAGTAAATAGCAGAACACATGCAAAGGCTTTTAACTTGCTACATCAGTGAGATAATGGAACAAAGAGTTTTCTATCCTGTAGTTCAAGTCGAGAAAGGAGATTAATCACTGCCTTTTAATTATTGAAGCAAAAGTCTGTTGAACTAGCTTTGTTAGCACTTGTTGTGTTGGCCTTTTTATGCCTCTCCCTGAGGCACTTGTTTCTGGCTTCTGCTGATGCAGATTTGATGGCCCTCGGCCGTTAGCTGGGTGCACAAGAAGAGCGATCCATTCTGTAAAATGGATTGATGAAACCATGGACCACTGTTGCAACCTTAACGGCTCATGGGTTCTCCGTGGTTATGCATATAGGAAAAGAAAACGTTAGACGTGCTTTGCAAGTAACAGTACAGTGTAACTGGTCTCACGCTTGACTATTCTACGGGCCATCTTGAGAGTAGAGACCAGCGCCATAGATTTACAGGGGACAGAGATCAGAGAGATTAATCTTTAATAAAACCAAGGGGAGAGGGGGAGAGAACCATGTGGCAAGTTCTCTGTAGCATAGAGCAAAATCCATTTTTGCTTTAACTAATAGCACGAGCAGCATGTTCATTTTGATTTTATATATGGTACTAATTTTTTCCTGCCGCAAGAATGCTTTACCTCATCATTATACGGTATGGAGCTATAGACTAATAATGTGTAAGGACACGTTCCTGACTGCTTTGAACATGACTGGCATAACTGGTTCGGTTGTCACATGCTCGATTCCCTTGACCCTCAACTGCGTGAAGAATGACACCCACAAAAAGAAGAGACATCTTCCATGACGTCCTTAACCATGGGTTATTCCAAATCAATTACAGGCTCAAGAAAGAACTCACTTTCCTTCCCGAACAGTAATAAAAAATTCTCTTAGGGCAATTGGAGATTTACACGGTCGTTAAATTTAGAGCTCGTGAAATTAATCAAGATATGCGCAAGCTAGCTCGTACATCTATGTTAATAAAAAATAAAGGACAATAATAAAAAAAAAATCACAAGTTGCATTGTTCTATATTCTCATCATGTAAGCAAGTGTGTCCAGAACCACGAAGGATCCTGTCATTATCTATAATTCCAATTGGGAAGGTTGTGTCCATGCCCCTTATGCCATGTGAAAACATTGATCTCTGATCTCCTCTCTTTTGCAATCTATCAGAAATTAATGAATTACGAAGTGCAAGTCAATATTTCTTTCTTGCACGTCTTAGTTGTTATAGAAAAAGCTGACCCATGCTTTGCATATGCTAAACTTTCCACACCAAACTACGAACCCCACCAGCATCGTTGGAAGTCCACGATATTAAAATGAATAAAAATCGTCGAAAATGATGTGTTTTTCGCCCATACTTTGTGCACCAATTTGTGGGGACAATGGCCGTCACCCCAATAAAAACATTTTGAAGAAAAGATAAACAATAAACATGTAAATTAATAATTCATGAAAAATATATTTTTAATACATATATAATTAAAAAATAAAAGCATGGATATAATATGAAATTAAAATCCTAGCATACGTACTAATAATAAAATTAATTATATTTAAATCAAAATAAGAAAGATATTTACTTGTTGAAATACTTTAAAATAATGAATCTTTTGTTGTTGTCAAGAATGAATCATTTATCCTTAAAGTTTTATTATTCCCCACTTGTGCAATTAGAAAATTTATAATATGCATTCCAAGATTCTAACAACACCACATTGATATTTGAACCAAAGAATATGAAACTCAAATATATTTCAACAAGATGAACATAAGCTCTAGATTTGAAAGGAAAATCAAAGCTTAAAATGAGAAGAAAACACTAAACTATGAGGTGATGAATTTTTTTAAAAAAATTCAAGTTAGAAACTCTTCCTTCATCTCATCTTTTATAGTAAATTTTGAAAGATAGAAGTTTGAAAAATTAATAAGAATTAATTTCATCATTATCACTCTTTGATTAACTATTATAAATCAAGAATTAAATCTAGAAAAACCAAAGGTTCTTCGAGTTGAAAAACCAATGGTTCTTCGAGATTAATTTCTTATTCATCTATAATTTTTTTAAATTATATTAATTAAAATAAATTCCCAACAACCCCCTCACATGAATAGAAATTGTCTCACCGGTTTGAAAATGACTCAAAAATTTATCGAGATATACTATATGAGGATAGCTAGTTTTGGTTGTAAACCTTCCTCGGTAAAATGCTATCGGATTTACTTGGCTAAAAAGTGGACGTGATGTCCTAGACTCTTCAGTCTTTTGTGTAAACCAATACAATCTTATTCATATAGTTCTCTACCTAGATTTTTTTTTTATTCTCACTATTGTGTTTATTTTGGCATTGACAACTCTTGAATTCATGAGTACTTTAAATAATTCAGTTTTTATTAAAATTATAAAAGAAACAACCATATTTTTCACTAATATAGGTGATATTTTATTGAGAGTATTTTGTTATACTCTACTTGGTGTACCAAGATACAAAAATCATTAAGAGCTCAACTCACATTTTATCACACTGCAGTTAACACTTATTTTATCATAGAAATAAGAAGAAAATAATAATTTTCTTGTGCTACCGAGGATGTTATATGACTTAGTTTTTCATTTGAACCTAGATCTTGAGATCTTTAATCAACTAGGTATGGTTATCATCATTACATCTTTTCATTTTTTAAAGGCTTTAAGTCCATTCCTCTTGATGAATTATACACAATCTCTCTTGACAAACCTTTGGTTAGCATATCTACAATATCTTCCTTTGACTTTACATAGTCAATGGAAATAATCTCATTCGAGAGCAAATGTTTAACGATATTATGTCTATGATGTCTATGTCCAGACTTCTCCTTATATATGTTATTTTATGCATTTCCAATTGTTGACTAACTATCATAATGAACACAAATAACTGACACTAGTTTTGGCCAATATTAAATATCATCTAAGAAATTTTGGATTCATTTGGCTTCATCTCCAGCTTTATCAAAAGCAATAAACTCTGATTTCATCGTGAATCTAATGATACATGTTTGTTTGAAGGACTTCCATAACACAAGTGTTCCACAAAATGTGAAGACATATCTACTTGTGGATTTTGAATCCTTTGTGTCAGATATTCAATTAGCATCACTATATCATTTTAGTATTATTGGGTAACCAAAATAGTGTAGCACATAATTCAAGGTGCATCTCAAATACTTGAGTATCCTTTTTATTGCCTTTCAATGACCCATATTTAGATTACTTGTAAATCTACTATGTTTATTAACCGAGTAAGCAATATCAAGTCTTATGCAGTTCATAACATACATTAGGCACATGCTTTTATATTATGATCTTCTCTTTATGAATGCATTATTTGGTCCCTGGTCTAATTGTGAAAACCACACCTTGGAAATGGTTTAGGCTATGATTTTCAAAATTGGTTGAACGTTAAGTTGAATTAAAAAAAAATGTCTAATATATAATTGAAAAAGATAAAGCAAAACAAAAAGGTCTTTGCAGATTTTAATTAATTTGCTTCGATTCATTCAAGTTGGAGAAGCACCAATAGCCTTCTTCTTAATCCAAGTAACACATGTTCATCCAACAAGACGAAAGAAACATAAAGGCCCCTATATAGTAATTTTTTCTTAGGGTTCAACATTGTTGTTATCAGGGGCCAATTTACACTATCATGTCACTGTATTTTTGTCTTGGTCAACTGCCATCAATTAAATCGAAGGTGATTTCAAGTAATTATCTTGTAATTCATGGAGCTCTAAAGTATAATTTGAGTACCTGCAGATAATCTCAAGTATTCATTTTATTTTTAAAAACTTAGATCCTCATGTTTTAGAAGATTAGAAAACGGCTAGTTCTTTTTTAAAGTTCTTCAAGTTCAAACTATTTACATGGTTACATTGAGATTTTCTAACTCGTTATATGTGACATCTGATTCTTTCTTTCATGAATTGATTTTTATGCACACAAGTATATCTCAATTTTGTAAAATTAGAGATGCTTTTTTAGGTGACATGGAAAAGAATATATAATGAAAAAGTATAAAAAATATTGGGGAGATCAAGATAAACAAGACTTTTTATTGTATGTGGTTGTTGTGTTAGATTTATGTTTTAAATTAAAACATGTGAGATTTTATTTTTAGCGAGTATATGATGTTGAAAAGGCTAAAAGTTTTACAAAGAATGTTAGAGATACTTTGTTAAGGTTGTATGACTATTATATAATGGTTGATGAGGGTGTTAAGGTTATGCAAGATGTTGCAACTAGTAGAAATAAAAATGATGTTAATGTTGATTCGATGGTGTTAATGATATGTCAGATGACTTGGCTTCTTAATTCAAAAAACAATTAGAGAAGTAAGATGGTATGGAGAGAAAAAATAAGATTGAGAGGTATTTGGGTGATGGTTAAGAGAATCTTATTAATTATAAATTAGATATTTTGAGTTAGTGGAAGCGTAGTATTATAAAATATAAAGATTCTTTCTAAAGTAGCACAACATGTGTTAGCTATCCCGATATCTACTATTGTTTTTAAAACAGCCTTCAAAACCGGTGGCCGTATATTAGGTTTATTTTAAAGCTCTTTATCTCCTTTAATAGTGCAAAAACTTATTTGTTGTTAAAATTGGTTGTGTTTAGCACCATTTACAATTGATATTAGAGCTTTATGGATTATATTGAAAATTCTAATATGATTGATTCAAGTAATTTGTAAATTTAAAATTAGTTATTTTATATTATCATATCTTTACATATGTTTAATCTAACATGATTAATTTATTATTTTATAGAATTTGGTTCAAGTTTTAAAATCTCTAGAAATTATAAGTCGTATTGGTGATCTTGGTGAAATGTTGGAATGAAATTGTTTTGGGTAATTGAGTTACTTTACCTTGTTAATTCCTTTTTAATTTTCCATTGTTATCTTTTACTAATCAAACTCTAATTTTTTTCTAATTTGCTAGTGTTTCTTTATAGCATTAAGCTTGTGAAATCTTTTTGGCTTTTGTTGTTGTTGGATCTTTTGGATGTTGTTATTGCTTGATCTTTTTCTCTAAACTATATAGTATATTATTGTTTAATTTTCTCTAATATAGATTTGTTCGTATTTGATTTGCTAATTTTTTACTAATATATATACTTACTGCTAGTGTGAACACCTCTGTTAATTTGAGGTGCCCATAATTTTCTAATCTCCACGGTTCGGTCTTTTTTATTGGACCAAAATTTTATTTTTGTGTGCACCAATGGAGAAAAATAGAAGGCCCAGCAGAGTCATAATAAAATAAATTTGATCATGTATATTATATAGTGCAATGATTTGGCCTAATGGGAAAAAAATACAAATGTCTAATTAGGTTCCTGTTAAATTCAATTTTCAATTTAGTAATGGAATTGGGCTAGTTTTGTTAAAAAACCTACAAAAAACTAAACTTAACAAGAAATTATTAAAGCTTGATTTAATATAGGCCCGTTTAAAAAAACAAAAAACAAAAGCTCATTTAATAGGTATTAGATTTTCCAGATTTTAATGCCAAAAAACCAACCTTGATCGAACCAAACTAGTTCGATTTGAACTGGTTTTCGGTTTAGTCTAAGTCATATTCTCAATAAATAACATCTCTCGGTTTGGTTGGATTTTTAGGCCCAAACCGAAGTGAACCGAAAACACCTCTAGTTGTTGCACTTCCAGATCACTGTAAGAACCCGACCGGACCTAATGGGTTGACCCATGACCTGGGTGACATAGGACCTAGGTCGCCTGGGTTTCAATAGAAATATAAGGAGAATTGACTCGGTATGACCTAGTTAAAAATTTAAGTTAGCCCATAACCTTGTCAGCCTTATTCAAAGACTATGATCCTTATCATCAAAATTGTTATCATCAATTTTCTTCCTTTGAATTCGTTTCCTTCCGAAATTGAGATTGTAAAAATTAAGGTTTTGAAAACAAAAGAGAACGAGAAAGAGAGAATTGTTATCTTCCACTTTTTTGGTGACCTAGGAGTTGTCAAGGGAGAAGATAATAGTCTAGTTATCTTTTCTCCCATCCGATATCCGATTCGCCTTCCTTTTCTTCTCTTTTAACTGTATGTTTTGTGCCTATCATCTCTCCTTCCTCTTCAGTTTTCTCTTCTCCGTCGCAGATCCCTTCTCTTCTTCCTAACGCCTCCTTCGCCCCTTGCATTTGTCAATTTGGTTTTAAACATCCTCGCCCTCTCCCTGCTTTTCTTTTCCAATTCGCCCTGTTTTTATTCTCCTTGTTAAAAAAAAAAAGGAAAAAAATACTCTCAAGATCCACATCAAATATACAATTTTTTTTCACTGGACAACAGTTGATGGTCCGTGACTATCCCAGGGATTGGCCCACAGTCATTATCAAAACCACACTTGCAAATTTTAAAGGGCAGAAAATCATCAAGCTTTGTGAGGCAGTTTTCCTTTAGCAAACCATGCCAGCCCTTTTGAGATTGTCGGTCAGGCTAAAGAAGCCAGGTTTTCTATGTACTGCAAGAGATTTTATGGGTCTCACTTACATGGGCCACATGGAAAGAAGGGCTGTCAAAGTGATCCGAAGCTAATTTGCTTGGACACTTTATTTGAGAACATATTTGGAATGGTGTTTATTAAAAATTTGATTTTTTATTTAAAATTAATTTTTTTATATTTTTAAATCATTTTCAAGTTCTATATCAGAAATATTTTTTAAAAATTATTTTAATATATTTTCAAATAAAAAAACAATTTAAAATATTACCGCAAAACCTTTTAATCCAAAACTTGTTTTCGGTGTTTGCCTTGAAATGGGTACAAGACCTTCAGTTTTCATTTTTCCTAGTACTTTTGTCTAATTTAACAATACACACACACACACACACACACGACCACGCATCATTGGTACATTACCCAATATAATGCGTGTCATAATCTAGAAGTCATATCGTTAGTAGCACGACAAGACCACCCACACTGTCGAGTGTTACCCTTTTGTATGTAGTTTACAAAATCATTGGATTGATTCTTTTTATGTAAAACGGTTTTTTTTATAGTTTTGATACCAAGCAGCAATTCACAAAAGCAGCAATAGTTTTGGGCTTGAGCTTGAGCTTGCTTGACTGCTATGGAGGTTTCATCAGCTAGCCTTAAGAGCCTGTTTGGCTGTGAGTTTTAACTTGTATTTTGTTAAATTTTGAATTTTTTTTTTATTAAAATTGAGTGCGGTTTGTACTTTTTGGATCGTTTTGATGTGCTGATGTTAAAAATGATTTTTAAAAAATAAAAAAAATCATTGGCATGTATTTCGGCACGAAAAGCTATTTGAAAAGCAACCGCTACCACACTGTCAAACACGCTCTTAACTTCCCTACTCCAAACTGTCTCCACTCTGCTAAATTTCCTTGCCTAAAAGTTTTTTTTTTTTATATACTGAGTATCTTAAGTCAGTTTATATGTATTAATGACATCATATTTATTTTTGTGTTTCAAAAGTGTTTTTGAAAAAAAAAATTCTTATATTTTTTTTTTACTTTCAATTAATATATTTTTGGTGTTTTAAAATCATTTTGATGCGCTGATATCAAAAATGATTTTAAAAAAATAATAAAAATATTATTTTAATATATTTCTAAATGAAAAACATTTTAAAAAACAACCACAATCATACTCCTAAACTAGCTTCAAGATCCTGCATTAGCCTTCACACAATATGTTTAGCACCCGCTCCTCGGAGCCTAAAAAGATTTTTGTTAGCAAACTTAAAACCTGGGAGGAGCAAACCATCAAGCCCTAACTGGTATATGCTAGACCAAGCTCTAAGGTACGAAAGCACCCAGGTTTTTTTTCTTTTTCTTTTTCTTTTTTTTCTTGAATGTTTTGCTAAGGTTTGTCTATAGAATTAGCAAAAAGGAAGATCTCAATCGACAAAGGAGGAGAAAAAAAGGAGAGCTGGAGCTGCTCGGTTGATTGATTGAAGTGGGTGGTGCTTTATGTTGGTCGGTTTGTCCAATGGAGAATCGTTTGACATTTCCGCGTTGCTTTCTCTGGTTGCTCTTGAAAGGAAGCTCAGTTGCTTTTTGTAATATTATTCAGCTCCTCACATTCTCTTCTCTCTCTTTCTCAATGAGTTTCTCTCTCTCTCTCTTTTTTTGGTTGGAAGGTTTAATGAATTCTAAACTATACAATAAAATAATCTTATTTCATTACATTATGAAAAAAAAAGAAACGAATTAATTAGTGTGACGTATTTTTTGAGAAATGAATTAATTAGTTTTTCTTATTTTAAAACTGATTATTTGATTATTTGATTAGGGTTGATTATACTGATTTTAATATTATTTTTGTTAAGGTTAATAAAGTAAAGATTCTATCTAAAATATAGTCTTTTTTTTTTTAATGTATAGTGCCATTAAAGTTAAAATTAATTGTTAAGATTTTCGATATATAAAGACAATTTTAACTTGAGGGGATCCTTTATAGTTTCATATGACAATAAAATAAATTAAAATGATTAATATTAAAATATGAATTTACTAAATATTGTAATTGAATGCATGATGAATGGACCTGCCCCCTTTTTCTATTTTGAGAGATTTGTTCGTATCATTATTAATTCTCAATTTTCAATTAAGTTAATATTCTGTGTGTTATAAAATCGCAACCTTTTCATTGTTCTAGCGGGCCACCATAGCCCAGCCTTTAACTATCTTAGACAAAGTTCTTTGTCTTCTTTTAGATATTTTAGACTTAAATGTGCCTTTTATCTTGCAGTTTGTACATGTCATGTTTTTTATCATATCAGTAAGCACGTGTCCAACTTTGATTGTATCCTTTTCCTATTTTTCCTCATTAGCATGTTTTTATATAAAACAATTAATAAAATAATACAGTTACAAAGAGGTCAAATTATAAACGTTGTGATTGAAAAACATGAGAGGATAAAAGAAAAAAAAAAGAACAAAAGAAAAAAATCTTGGAAATATATCGAAGTTTTGATTATAACATTATCAGGACCATCAAAATATTTCAATGAGATAAATCCATCGACACTAAAAAAGATCATCAATAGTTACTGGAGATGGCTATACTTGCATTTGACAGCAAGTATGGCTCACTTTGATCGTCGTTTATGACCTTACTTCTTGTTGTTAGATTTTTCTTATTGAGATCTTTTGAGTGGTACACGCGATGTCCTAATCGAAACTTTGGTGTGTCTCTATTTTTTTTCTTTATTTTTTTCTCTCTCCTCGCAAATTATAGTAAGGAGGGAAAAGAAAAAAAAATCAAAGGCACATTAAAAGCTTTATGACGTCACTAATACCATTAAAAAGATTCTGATAAAACAAATCAAGTGATACCAAGAAGGTCATCAACGATGACCAGAGTATGTCACTCTTACTGCCAAAGCAAGTGAACCACCCACCATCTTTGGAGGGCAAATGTGAACCATTATAGTCATCGTTGATAAACTTTCATTGTGTCTTGGATTTGTAATTTGTGCAACCTGTTTTATAATTTTTTTGAAATGTCATATTTCTAATTAGCAACAAGCTTGAATGTCATATTTTCTAATCGCGACATATACAAATCATGTTATTTCACTAATTTTTTTTAAAAATATGTTATTTTGTCAATTTAAAAAAAAATGTGCTAATTTTTTTATAAAAAATTCCTCTGTCTAAGCCTATTCTCCATGACACTAACTCAACTCTCTACTACAAAGTTTAATTTATTTATTTTTTGACATAACTACATATCATCCCCAAACATAGTTTCAAACCCAGGTCGTCAGTCTAAGTCAAACCGGGAAAATTTTAAAAAAATATTTGAGGTTTTAATATCCCACATGAAAATGTTAAGAAACAATTCATATATATGTAGACTATATATGTTGTAAATAATAAAGTTTAAAAGATTATTTCAAAAGGTTTTTTTATCCCACATTGAAAAAATAATATATTTTTCTTTGTAGTTGAAGTATTTAAACAAAAAAGGTTTCTTATCCCACATTGAAAAAACATATCTTTTTTTATTATGAACATAGAGTATATATACTGATGAGCTTCCAATTCCACATTAGAAAAATAAAATCTTCTTCTAGTGTTTATATAATAAACTTTTATATGAGTTAGTAACTAATAAGAAAAAGGTAGCAGGTAGGCTCACGTGTACAAAATTGGACAGAGCAAGAGGAAAACCTCTAATCGTCACCCATGTCTGCGAGACAACACATGCTTCGAACCTCACCTTTTATCTTTATTAGTATTTTATTTTTGTCCCTCCTTTAACTAAACCCACTTGTTTTTGTCCCTCTTATTCTACATAAAGATGTCCATAGACATGCTATAAACCTAGTTATTTATTGATTATGTAATTTTTTCTTGGATATGCTATATGAGTATATCTAAAAAACTTTAAAGATGTCAATTAAATAAAAGATCAACCTTTTCATTTTATTACAAAGATGCTGACATGAAAAAAATGAAAATGGGTCTTTGCCGAGTTTTGCTGGGTCACGGGTTAACCTGGTGAGTTAATAAAAAATTATGGGGCAAATTGCAGGCCTGATTTTTACCTACTTCAGACTCGGCTAGAGCCTCGGGTCACAGGTTAACCCGTCAGGCCTAATAACTATCTTTCCAAACCTTACTAATTTCTAAACCCTTGAAATCTTGCTAATTTCTCTTTATAATTTTTTGGTCTAATTTATTTTCTATCCTATTCCAGGAAATTTTTATGGTGCTCAAAGATTAACTAGTGACATTCTATTAATTACTCATTAAAACGACTTTGAAGAAAGAAAAAGACACAAAGAGAAGAGAGAAAACAAAATTCATAACCAATCAAAAATTATAAGAATATCTTCACCCATGATTTCTTTCTCCTACTTGTATCTCCTTAATTCTTTAAAATGGATTAAAGAAGTAATTAATTTGATATCACTAATTACTCTCTCTTAACACTATAAAATTTCTTCCCATTTCATAACATAAAAAATTGAATTTAACAAACTCCATGTTATGAATTTTTAATACTATAATATTATATTTTGGGAAAATCTCTTATATAGTTTTTATAAATGAAATGGCTAAATTATCCTTGTATGTACCATTATTAATTTCTAAATCCTAACCCTAAATTCCCCAATTCAATATCAAAACTTAAGCCTCTCCTCTCCCTCGATCTTTTCTTGCACAACACTTTTGAGACTATCAAAAACCCATAATTCCTACTATAATTTCTATACCCAAAACCTCATAAAATCCAATTTTCCAATATTTTTATCTTCAAAACTCTCCAAAGAATGAAGAATTAGAATGGTCCATTCTGTTCACCTTTCCTTTTCTACTATAAAATGATGGGTAATGGTATCTCACCCAACAGGTTCACCTTCCCTCTCAAATCTGAGCTTGAAATTTGAATCGGATTCCAGAGAATGCACACATCCACGCTCAATCTACTTCCCTCCAAATCGTGATGAGAGGAAGCCAACCAAGTTGCCTCATTTCAAAGATCTAGGGCAGGCCCGCCTTTCCTTTCTTGTTGTCGACTGTTGAATATGTTTATATAACAAGAGAACTCGAATGAACAAAATTGAAAAAGCTTGCATGTTCACAGAGTTCTTTTCGTTTTCTTCGTTGCTTGTTGTCATCGGAATTCATGCTCCTTTACACCGATCTTAGTTCCCTCATTCCATTTCTATTTTATACTTGCACTATGAATAATCAGAACAGATTAGCATAAACCCAGAAGAGTATACTAATGCATGTTTTTGAAAATGCTTTCTTTAAGGTTGGTTTTTATGCTTTTTTCCTGTGTTTAATCTTCTGGGTTTATGCTGGTTTCCCCAACAAGGAGATGGCTTTAACAGATTTTGTGGAATGAAATATCATTTTGAAAGTTTTAGCTATTTTTTAATATTTGATAAAGTTATAATATTAGTTTGATGAAGAAATTGTAATATTAATATTGCAATAGTTTTTTTTGTTATTAAATAGAAAATAGTGACAATTGTTGTGTATAATTAGATATTTTTATTGAGTTTTTTACATGTCAATTTGAGAATATAAAATCTTACAAACATATAATTAGTAAACTATATGAAGTTTTTTTTTGTAATTATCCTCTATATTTTTAAAAGTATATAACTTGGAAAGTGATTTTTAAGATGTTATAAAATTATTTTTAGAATTTATTTTAATAAATTTATCATTTTTTAATAAAAAAAAAGTTATGATTTTTTTTTTTGTAATTATCCTTTATATTTTTAGCATCTTAGTGCCTTTGGTTTTTAAGATGCTCTTTGTTTTTTTCTGCGATAATTAATAAGCGAGTCGAGTCCACGAGTCAACTTGAAAAGCTTGCCCGCACCTTTTTTTTTTTTTAATCTAAGATTATAAATTCCTTAGGAGATCACCTCCTTATCTACCAGGAAATTATTTTTGTTTCTTATCTAATCATGCCTGTTTAAATTAAGGTCAACAAAGAATGATAGGTTGAAGTTGTATTTTTTATAAACTATTAGAAAGTGGGGGCGTATCCTTCTTCTTCTTTTCAATTTCACAATACCAATCATTCTCTGGGTTGATTTTTCCACAAGTTTGGGTGGGTCACCAGGGACTATATATATATATATATATATATATATATATATATATATATATATATATATATATATATATATATATATATATATTATCAAAAGAAGGGAAATATTTTCAATGTAAGAGAGAGTAAGAGCAACTCCAGGTGATAAATGGAGAGGGGGGAAAATTAGCTTTTCTTTACTTGTTTTTCATGTTAGGAAGGCTAAACAACATGTTAATTTAGTATTTTTCTTACAAAAATGTTATTTCTATGTATTTTATAAAAACATTAAAATATTATTCATTGCAATAGTATTTTTTTTACTAGTTTTTTTTCTTTGATTATTTTTTAAATCTATGTTTTTTTCGGTTTGTTTTTTATAAGATTATCCTGATCATGATTCATGTCATGAGTTTGGTGAGTTTACTCGGATTGACTCGGGTTTGTTTTTTTCAATTTTATCCTTTAATATTGGGTTGATTGAAAATCGTTGAGGTGTTTTTGGATCCGTCAAGTTAACTAGAATATATCGGGTTATTAAAATAGTTGTATATTAAATATATTAAAATATAATTAACTCTTTTAAATGACTTTCACCGTTTAGATATACAAGTAAAAAGAATTATATTTACATTATTTAAAAAATCAAATTATCAATATAACTCTTCTAAATAACATCTGCGAAGATGCTCTAACAAGGATCAAGGATGAGTATTTCAAGAATATATTCCATGTAGGACCCCAAGCATCTTCGCCTTGAGTACCAAATGTTGCTTCATAAAATAAATGTGGAAAATAAAATCAGGGAAAGAAAATATGCTCCAATAGGATTTGAATATCCAAAAGAAGATAATCTTGCTGGAAAAAATAGTCTAATTATGCGATTGAGAAAGGTAAAACATAAGTTGGCAAAGCATCCCATCCAAGTTAAGAGAAAAGTTTGAAAAGAAAAATAGCAAAAACATAAGAGAAAAGAAAAGGAAAATGAAAGTTATAACATGAAGAAAAAAGAAGAAAATCAGGAATTGATAAGTCAAACACTGAAAAAGTCAAGAAAATAGAAGGGCCTCGGCTTTGGATTTTTTTTTTAATAAAAAAAATAGTATAGTTTGCTAAAAGTTTTGAGACAATAACACGTGTTGCTAAAGTATTGAAAAAATAGCACAGTTTGAATATAACCATGTTTTAGAATATCGTTTTTTACGCAATCACTATTTCTAATAGCAGTCGCATTTCAAAATATATTTTTCTACACAACCGCTATTTGAAATAGTTGTTGTTTAGTGAATATTTCAAAACATCTTCCTTTTACAAATTAATTAACCTCAACAAAAATCAACCAAAAATTTTATGAAGATCCAATGACTAAAAAATGAGATTAAAAATCCATTGGCCAAGAAAGAAAGAGGAAATAAGGTGATGTGGCATGAGAGAAAAATGAGGGAAGAAAAAAGAAATAAAGAAAGAAAGAATGTGTCACTCAAGACATACCGAGACTTTGTTTTTTACACACCTGGTAGTGTTCGAAAGATCTCAACGACACGATTATAATTACACCTTGAAAGAACATCAACTGAGGTCATAATTTACCCTAAATTAACTTCAAATAAAACCACTAACAAATTACAACCACGTTTGGTGGTATCTCAAGGTGTTGTTAGAATCATCTCGTTGAGATCTTTCTAACGATGCCGGATGTGTCGAAAACGAAGCTCTAGTATGTCCCGGTGACCCATTCTTTCTTGGGCATTTGGTCTTGAATCTCATTTCTTAGCTATTGGATCTTCATAAAATTTTGGGTTAATTTTTTATGCATGTTAATTATACAGAAATGGACATGATTTTTGAAAAAACTATTATTCCCAGTATCGATTGTGTTCAACAACTATTTTCAATAGCTGTTATGTTCGAACTATGTTATTTCCCTAATAAGTTTTCCAAAAGTATTATGAAGAATTCTAAAATACCCCGTGGCTCTCCACTTTTCCTTTCGATAACCAGTAAATACTAGTTATTTAACTCGCACTCCAAAGCGAACCGGATATTTTGTTTTTTACAAAAAAAATTAAACATGTTGGCTTTTTCAAAATGTTTTTTTTATATAAAAAATATCAAGTATGCATAAAAAAGTTAATGCATGCATCTAATTAAAATAAATTGAGAACCATCTGTGTTAATAAATGAAAAACAAATCATTAATGATAACTAAATACGTATATGGAAAAGTTAAGAGGCAAATATAAATCAAGATATTTAATCTCGTAACATGG
Source organism: Populus x sibirica (assembly GCA_019202695.1). NCBI lineage: Eukaryota > Viridiplantae > Streptophyta > Magnoliopsida > Malpighiales > Salicaceae > Populus > Populus x sibirica. Next base: position 586,733 of record JAGMVL010001966.1, read on the forward strand.
TACATTTATCCAATTATATTCAATGACTTTTTTTATTAAATTATTTTTTTTATCTAATCAAATGATAGTAGAAATAGATACACATGTAGAATTGATTAAATAAAATCAAAGGAAAAAAAATATCTCATAAGGTTGCACTCATTAGAAATATCATCAAAAAAAAAATATTTTTTATCTTTAAAAATAAATTTCAATTATATGAAACATAAAAAATCATAGATGAATTAAAATAATTTCTTCAAAAATTAAATACAAATAAAATAATTAAAAAAACAACCACTATTTAAAAAAAGACTAAATACAAAAAAATAAAAAATTAGAAAGAAGGGGGTATTAATTTAAATATAAATTAAAAAAACTATTTAAAAAATACTTATAAAGGCATGTTTTTCTTAAAAAAGAAAGGCAAAAAAATAAAGAAGAAGAAGAAGAAGAAGATGCCAGACGCTGCTAGGCTTGGCTCATCTAGAAAAGGCCTATGTGCGTACCCTATTTTTAAAAAAAAAATATGTCGTTCGTCCCATTCTTTTTTAGTTTTCTTTTTTTTTAAAAAAGAGACAAACAACACATCATTTAGTATTTTTTTAAATTTCAACCACTGTGGTGGCCGAAAAGATAAGGTATATATTTTTTTGATCTAAAAATTCATTTTCAACCTATTTTTGACTTAAAACATATATAAAAAAATTTAAACACCTTTACAACCTCATAAATCGCCATAAAAAAACCAAAAAACCACACAAAAACCCAAAATCAACCTTAAACCAAAATCTTTTTCTGTCTTTTATTATTTTTTGATAATTGTCTTTCTTTTCTTTAAAGCTCAATGACTAAAAGGTGAACCAAACTAAAGGAATAAAAAAAAAAGATTTTGAAAAACTTATAAGGCAAAACTAGCAAAAAGGCACCACCACCAATTTTTATTTTAGAAAAGGCTCTCATTTTTTTTATTTCAATTTTGATTCCTCATTTTTATTTTTATTTTTATTTTTATTTTCAAACAATAAATTGGATTTAGTTTGAGATCGAAATAACTATATATAAAGTAGATTAAAAACCACAAATCTCAATCAACACAATATTAAAAGATGAAATTGAAAAAAAAAAAATTATGACCTAAAGCAAAAAAAAAAAGAGGACCGTAGTTGACACAATAGTTCTTAAAAAAACATAACAGCCGCTATTTTTTCTTTATTTCAATTTTGATCATCTCATTTTAAATTTTTTTGAAATAATAAAATTCATTTTTTTTTGTAAAATCGAGCACCAACTTGATGTTGGAGTTTTTTGTTTTGAAATCCCAATAATCATAAAAAAAAAACAAATCAAAATAAACCATCAGCACCATATCAAAGCATGGAATTGAAAATAAAGATTTTTATGATTAGAAAAAAAAATCAAAAAGAAAAAAAAGAAAAATAATGTTTGAATTCATAGTATTTTATGTTATTGTTAATTTTAATTTTAATTTTAAACTCTTCTTTTTTCTATATCTTTTTGAAGATCTCCAATAAGGCTTCATATCTGTAAACTGTAAAGAACAAAATATGTCTATCAATGAAAAAAAAAATAATTTTGCAAGTTCTTCATCATGTGTATAGTTCATCAGTCAGTAATAAGAATAAAAATTCATAATAATAACTAAAAATAGAAATAGTTAATTTGTGATTAAATTAGAAACAAAATGTTGTGATTGTTTTTTTACCTTTCATAAATGAAAGTTTTAAAAGGCATAATACTTATAAGTAAATCAATAAAATTAAATTTTTTTTGAGAAGCAATCAATCAACTATATTTCCAGAGTTTTAATAAATTTTGATTTTTTTGATTTTAGATTTTTTTAATATGTTGAAATTAAAAATAAACTTTTAAAAAATAAAATAAAATTAATTTTAATATATTTTAAAATAAAAAATATTTTAAAAAATAACCTTAACCATACTTCAACCATAAATCATGTGTATCTACCTATTTACATAATCATTGTTATGCTCAAAATGCTATATCATAATTAAATCTCTTAAAATATGACTCAGTTTTCAAGTATTCAAATTCAAAATAAGTTATTTTAGATTTTTTTCAATTATCCTTAAAATTTAAATAAGAGACAGTAACAAGGGAATAACAACAAAAGCGGGACTCCACAGTAAGGACACTTATCTTCTTCTTCTTCTTTTTTTTTTTTTTAAAAAAAACTTTGTAAAACCATTACATAAGAGAAAAAAAAATACAAAATTAGAAAATAAAATAAATGCTTGAGCTTAATCTAAACCCAAGGAAAAATCCAACGGCCAAGATTGGGTTTAAGAAGAAGGTGGGTGTCTCGGACTCAATGTCTTTCTCTATCTATATCAAGGAAGGCATAAAATAGAAGTGTTGGTGTCCTCTTGTGTGTTCAGAGTCATCGTCCTCCTTCACTTGTTCTTCTTTTTTCTGCTTGAGAGAGAATCGATCCTAGCCTAACTAAACCATCATGTCGGACGAGGAGCACCACTTTGAATCCAAGGCTGATGCAGGAGCCTCCAAGACTTACCCTCAGCAAGCTGGTACCATCCGTAAGAATGGTTACATAGTCATTAAGAACCGCCCTTGCAAGGTCTATCTCTGTTTTTATTTTTGTTTCTTGTTACGGATTTCTATCTGGTTTTTTGTTGTTTTTACCAGATCCCTTGCGTGTTCTTTTTAATTTGATTATCGTTTTTTATAAAGTTCAATTTTAAAGAAGTTATTTCTAGCAAATTTAATGTTTGGATGTATTGAGAATTAATTAAATCTGTGTGGGTATGTTACAAAAAAGTTGACTTTGATTTTGGTGTTGATGGTGTACCCTGAGATTTGTTGTTTTCTAGTTGGGGTTTTATGTATCTGAAAGCTTTCAATTTTTCAAGCATGTCTGTTTGGCTTTGTTATGTGTGTTTGTGCATTTTAATGGTAGATTTAAAGGTTGATGTCTTTATGTGCTATTTGTGTCAAGATTTCAGATTGGGAACTATCGTATTTAAAGCTTAGAAATCTTTGCGTGTCAAGATTTCAGACAGTGGGAATTATCGTCTCAAAAGTTTAGAAAGTTTTGAGCTTTCACTGGGTGCACGTGTGTGATGCCCTCAAGTCTCCCTTGCTTTTGTGACTTTAGTACCTGAGACTCCTCGCAATGTAACAACCAAAAGAAAATACACGAGTTGTCCCAAAGATGGCAGGAAGTAATTTTGCTCCATCTTGCCATGCCTCTAATGAATTTGATAGGGTGCAGCCATTTGAGTGTCTTTTTTGTGTTTATGTACAACAGATTAGCTGGAATCATAGACTTTTTCATAAAAGTAATGATACTAGTATCTAAAAAATTATGGATGCAAGTAATCCAATTCCCTCACGGAAAAAAATAGTATAGGAGCTTTCGTACCTCAACATCGACTGAAACTTTGAGGCATGCAAGTATAATTTCAGCTTATTAAAGTAGGTTTTATTATTTCTGTTGCTTTCTCCATTTTTTCAGTTCTCATATTTGTAAAATCTCTAGAGACAATCCCCATATTTTTGGAGTTTGGTTGAAGAAAAAACTTGCAGTATTCTATGTAACACTAGATCATGAAATTCCTAAAAAACCCCATAAGCATATAAAAGTGCTTCGATGAGGTCTGCAGCTGAACCAGCACTGAAACAAGTGTTGATTGGAATTTTCATTGTTCCAATAATCATAGCTGTTCTTCATCATGGCCAAACATGGATTAAATGTCATGCTGGACAGATGCAGGAAATTGCAGCTCTGCAAAATTGTGCTTATGTCTGTGCATTAGTAGCTTGCACGTCTGCAAATTTCACTAAAAGTATCAATGTCAATAGTTGTGTATTGGAGGATTATTTAGATAGGTTATGGTGCTCTCTTTGGTTGGTTCAGATGGCAGCACATATATAAGTAGCTATAAGGTGTTGTGTCCTGTTCATGCTAAAACAAGCTTACATGTGCACAGCTGTATTCAACTTTGAAGTTGTGGAGCAAAGTGCTCTGATGATGATTAGCTTCTATCAACCCCACTTCATTTTCTTACCCTGCTTAGTCTTGATTTTCATAGAATATTTTACTTACTAAAACCCCATCATAACTGAAACCATCACACCTTAGCTAGAATAGAACAACCCAAAAACGGTAGGGTTATGGTGGGCTCAGTTTATAATATGGTTTTTGTATCATATTATGAGAAACTTTCTTGAAAGAGGTGATATTGTATTGGAAGTTTTTGTATTTGGTATATTGTGATTCCTTAATGGTGTCAATGTTTCAATCTTCACAGTTCATGTTTCCTTTTCATCTCTTAACATTTACATTTTGCTTTCTAAAAAAAAACAGGTTGTTGAGGTTTCCACCTCAAAGACAGGCAAGCACGGACATGCTAAGTGCCACTTTGTGGGAATTGATATATTTAATGGGAAAAAGCTTGAAGATATTGTTCCCTCATCTCACAACTGTGATGTAATACTCTTGCTAATCTTACATTTCATACATGTTTTTTTCTTCTTACACAAGTCCTTTTGGTCTCATTTTGATAAATTTCTGCTTTGACAGGTTCCCCATGTTAATCGTGTTGATTATCAATTGATTGATATCTCTGAAGATGGTTTTGTAAGTTTGTTTACCTTCCAATGTTTGTCTGGGTGAATTCTGTTTTGTGCCTGATTACTAGACTGGCTTGGGGCAAGTTGGGAACCTTCAACTATAATCTCTTGCATGCATCTTTGCTATGAATAATTTTAAATTAATGTTTCATCTACATGTATAAAAGACTTGGAATTTAAAATCTGATGTGTAGTGCTAGATTACAGTCCCTAAGGCGTCTGGTGTATATTCAACTAAAATGGGAGCATAAACTGCAGAATTCAAAAGTCGAAGTATTAATATCAACCATTGTTTGGATGCATATTGAATAATACCATCCTTCAAGGAAGACTGTAGAGCCCTAGACAGAAGAGAAAATGGCGAAAGCAAATGTTTCCAATTGAGCCTGTTGTCTCTCTTTTCAGTTTTGTTCTTTTAAACATAGCTACTTAACTAATTGATGTTTAACATCATGTAGGTGAGTCTTTTGACTGAAAATGGAAATACCAAGGATGATCTGAGGCTTCCCACTGATGACAGTCTACTTACCCAGGTATTTTACATGCGTTCTCTTTTCTGAAGCATGTTTAGTGCTTGGCTTGGTTGTACATTATTATTTATTGAGCTTTCTCTGTTCCCATAGGCTCTAGTTGGTTTTCTTCCCAAAAACTGAAATTTTGTGTTTGTTATTTCGTGTATATAGATTAAAGATGGATTTGGCGAAGGGAAGGACCTTGTGGTGTCTGTCATGTCCGCCATGGGAGAGGAGCAGATCTGTGCCCTTAAGGACATTGGCCCAAAAAATTGAATATGATGCTATAGCTGTAGCTGTAGCTGATGGCAAACGATTTCTTTTATGTTGCTAACAAGGATTTTTATCCACTATGCATGTGTACAACAAACTTATAAGACGGTATTTTAGCTATGGAATTGAAACTCGCAAGGCATGTAATGGAAGAGGTGGGAAGGACCCCGGAAATGCTGATTCCCTGATGAAGGGAATTTGTGTTATCAGCAGGTTGGAATTTATATATATTTCTATTTCGCATTCATCTGTGTTACGTACAGATCGATAAAGGTATGTGGCCAATCCTTTTTCCTTTAAGCTTATATAATGATAGATCTAAAAGCCAATCTATGTCTACAGTCATTGTCACTGTCGCTAAGGCGTGTTGTGTCTGGACCAGCGTCTACTAATCACAACATTAATTACAGTAGCTACTGGTTAGGTGAATGGTGCTCACCTTTGTGATTATTCTGAATGTGACGAGGAATCTTGTGCCGCGCTGTGTCTGGATCCATCCTCTAATAATCACAACACTAGTTATAGTAGCTACTGGATTAGGTGGAGGCTGCTAGCTTTAGTGATTATTTTAAGCTTGGTTACGAGAAATCCTGTGGCTTTGCTGCAATACTTTTTAAGGGTGGAAAAATTCCTCAAGTTATGGTGCTTTTTTCCAGTTTAAGCATGCCAAGCTGGGATACCCCAGTTTCTATTCATGGTCAATTATCATCACAATACAAGATTAATGAGTAGTTTGTCGGGTCAAAAGACGGGCAAGTACTCTTAGATATAGCTGCTGCCAGCCAAGGTGTTTCCAAGTTAAAACCATGACTCGAAGTTATGCCTGAGGCATATGATAATGTCTTGTCGTCAGAAAAATCGCAATTCGACTGGTTGAGATGATTTTTTACTTGGATCTGTTAGGGCAGACCAAATTTTCACATTTGTCACCTGACCTAACAAGTTTGGTCTGGTCAGGTTTTTGTTTCTTCCAGGACCATTGACCACCTTGTGCATTTTTATTTGGTCATATAATCCTAGTGCGTGGTTGTGTTATCGTGTGGCGAAGTGCATGCAAATGGTAAGCGCTCAAAATGGATTTGCAATGTAGGCATAATGTTTATTGTACAATGCTTCATTACCAAGATTCTGTTCTTATTTCCAGGATTTTGGATAGAGCAATTTACCACCTTCATGTGTTAAACGCTCAATCCATCTTTTTAAATTGTTTTCCCTTGGGTGCAAAGAATAAGTATCCGTTCTTCAGGCTAACGATTTATACACAGCACTTTGTTTATTTTTCAACCATTCTTGTTCCCTACAAATATTTGATTCCAGCCTTAGTTATTTATGTGACAAACCACCCTAATAAGTCTTCTAAAACAGACAAGTAAAGCTTTTCTTTTATCATTGGCAGTAATGTTATCAGATAGATGTAAAGTTTACAAAGAGGTTGGCTACTCCAATATAATATAATCTGTGAAGGAGGAAAATACCACTTTAGTAGCGTCAATTTATGTAAATCATTCTGTAGAAATTTTATGAATTTATTTTACACATTTCTGAATGTGCCATACAATTTACAAGCAAAGCAATAATATAATGTTACAAAGCCTGAGAAGTAGTTAAACTAGTCAGGTTGTAGATTGCTTCTCAATGCTCATAAGTTCGAGTCCTTTCAAAGTTATTGGAGACTTATATGGTCGTTAACTTTAGAGCCTGTAAGATTAGTCAAGCTACGTGCAAATTGGCTTGAACACCCACGTTAAAAAAAAAAATTTAATAATTACAACATGTAGTGCAGAGACGTAATCTAGGCTATATAGAAAGAACAAAAAAGAACAAAAAGATACAATGGGAGCTTACCAAGAAATTATGACGGGGAGTCTTCACTACTAGCTGAGGAATTTCCATATATGTAAGAAGTAAATCCCCAAAATGTGATTAATAAGGAAAGAATCTTGAAACCACTCATGGGATCATGTAGCAAAATAACAGCAGCAATAGCTGTGATTGGTACCCTTATTGCATTGAGAACACCGGCCATCACAGTGGAAGCCAAATAAAGCACAGCAGTTCCTCCCAAAACCCCCAGCTGAAAAGTAATGGCACTCCATACAAGAACCAGGATATATGAAGATTTACCTCCCTTGAATGATCTAGCCTCGGATGCCATCCCTTCAAAATCGTTGTTTAAAATAACCCCAATGGTGGTAAATACAAAACCAAAGAAAGAAACCATGACCTGCTGCTCCAACACAACATGGAAGGATCTTCTTCCCATCAACTTAACGAAAACTAGCTCCGAGAGAGCAAAGATGAGGCCATGAAGAGCGGATCCCAAAATATCCCATATAAAACCCATGGTATATTGGTGATCAGTAACATAATCGTACCTGTCTGAATCCGAATCTAATGCAATCATTGCCATGGCAGCAGTAATTATGACAATAGCATTTACCATGGAAGCATTCAGTTTGTTGTGCACAATAAAATATCCACATAGAGCAGAAAACACTAGGGATGATGAAGCCAGAAGAGCAGCAGTTGATGCCGGGAGGTATGCGTAGGCATATGCATACATGAGATTGTCCGCAGCACTTAAGAAACCCAGCACAATATAAGAAACAAGGAGTTTGAAGGTCAGAGGAGTGGGAGAACTATCAAGAAAGAAGTAAGAAGGAAACAAAATTAAAGCAGTTAAAGGCCACCCAGCAACTGCCACCCATGAAATAATCCACTTGCTTGCACCCCCATTCGAATAATAGACCCGTGTGAGAAGGCTTGATGCAGGAAAAGCCACAAGCATGGCCACGATGCTCAAAGCCAGAAGAATCCAGTGCGAGATTGGCTTTCTTTTGTATCCTTCCATAGTAATGTGCTTCAAGTTGCGAATTTTGTCCCACAATGAATTTGAAGGTTTTGATGATCCCTCCTCCATGGTTGTTTCTGATAATAATCAAGGAACATGGGAAACATAATAAAAAACAATGGCACTAGAATCAAATATATTCTTCGAAAAGGCTGTGCCTATGTACAAAATTCTGTTAGAAGTCAGCGAAATGTGTGCGTGCCTTTGTGTGTATGAGTCTTCTAGGGGTTAAACACCATCTTTTTCTCCCAGTGCAGGCCAATTAGAAGCAGTTGCAGAAAGTATTCCAGTTCAGAAAAGCCAGCACCGATGAATAAATCAATTTAAGCTTAACAGAATCCATCCTCAATAATGCAGTAGTAAGACCTCTTGATAGTAAGACAATACTTGATCTCATAAATGATACAAGAGAATCTACCATTGAAAGACACTCCGTTTTAAAAATAAAATCACAAATAGTCAAAGGAACTGTGCAAACATTGAGGAAGAGATCTCCACATTCACCAAAATGTGAGCTAGTAGAAGAGGTAATAAGTATGATGTTCTTAGAGCCTCACAATCACCAGCAGTAGCAAGGCAAGATTAATATGCATAAAAGATAAAACTGTGTAGTTATAAAACTACATGCTAGGTAGTTTATGCCTAAGAATCATTACAGCCCTGCCTTCCTTCCAAGACTAAATAACTCAAACAAATGAACAACGCCATCATGTGTTTTATTCATACTAAAAACAAATGCAAGGTTAAACCTCAAAACTGCTTAAGAGATCAGACTCTGCGGAATAACAATAGGCCATATCACATAAAAAGCCTCAGCTCACAGTGATAAAATCTTAGTAATTTGAAGAGTAGCCCATTCATATTCAGAGATCTTTAATAGAAACAGATATTCAAGATCAGCCATAATCTTCTTTAGCCAAAGATTAGCTTCAGAAGTTTTCTTTTAGCACTTCGCTTTAACCAAAATTCATTTTTTTTTGTTAATATATCAAGTATCATCAAGGGCTAATTTTACCATAACCCAGAGAAAAAAAGTTGTTCATGAGAATTCTTGAGAGTTCACAACATTGCAAAACACAGCCTTAAGATTCTCTATACACTCTCCCTTTGTTTCTTAGAGGCCAAACAGAATCTCACAGTTTTTACAGTTAAAGGGACAGCAATTCACAATCCAAAACTTCATAAAATTGCTTCCATGCCAAATCCAATTAACATAAACAATACAAGAAGCAAGAAAATGAAGCTAAGAAATATAAAGAACAGCCAAGAAAAGAAACAAGAAATCCAGATACTAATACGTAACTATGACGTTAAAATATAGATAGAAAGTAAACCTGGCTGGAGAAGTCGTGTTTCTATCATGAAATAGAAAGAGAGAAGGAGCTACAACGTGTGAGAACTGACTTAGTTAGGAGAGACCTTAAACTCCAACCAATCTTATATTTCCCTTGACCATGAAAACCACGGTGGCAGTGCCATTTCTTTTTATTTTCTTAGTTTTTGTTAACCACCCCTCCCCTTTTTTCTTTTTTTCCCCTTCCCCCTTCTTTCCTGGCATCCATCCATATCCATTCATGTTGATATTTTAATTGATATTGCTACTGATTGATAATGACTTCTTCTTCTTCTTCTTTTTTTTAGTAAAGAGAGTAATTGAGTCAATTGGTCCCACCAATTTCTAGGTATATGTAAATCATGGTGTATTTTTGCTACAATTTTTTTTTTTTTTTTTTAATAATATATGGTAAAATTTCTTTAATGAGATAGCACAAATTAGTACATATCATAAGATTCCCACCAGCAACTTTGAAAAATGAGCAAGTTCAAAAAATCATACATGGTTATTAATACAATCAATAATCTTATATACAAACAAGAAATCACAAGTTTTAGAGAGAAAGTTTTCGTTCTAGATAGTGGTGACTTGCTAGGGTTTAGATTTTTTACCATTGGATTTTGATTTTTTTCCCCCCTTTGTTATATTATGGATGCTTGGAAGTAGGAAAGGCTCAAAGTGGAGCCATGCAAGGTCTATATCGGGAAGAATGAGTTGAAATTTACTAGAACAAAAATACTACTTCAACATATAACGAGCATCAAAATTAAACTTACATTAACATTCTTTTTTAATTCGATTATAATAGCAACACAATGTAACCAGTATAATGGTAATTGGTGTTAAAAATACACAACATAACAAAGTTGTTTTTGTTCACTTGTAAATGTATGATTTGAAATTCTAAACAATCTAAGTATGAAAATTGAAAAAACAAATTATCAAAGTGTCATGCTTTCATACGTAAACATAAATGAGACTCTCTGAAATAAAATAAAAAAATATATGGAAAATTAAAGTCTCCACCTAATAATTAAAAAAAATTAGAGATCCTAAAATAAACACTAGTTCTAGAGATTCATGTAAGAGATTAGTTATGCTTAACGGAAGAACAATGTCACCCCGATCGTATATTTTCAAATAAAATGTTACATTTATTATATATTTTCTTTTAAATTTGTCTTTTAATTACCATTAAATATATTAGTTATTTTCTAAGCTTGTTTACAATTTATAGTTTAATTTATTTCTAATTATTTGTGAAGAATTTGATGTCAATCCCTAAAAGAAGAAGACCTATTAATTTGACCATGCATAAATTTTTTGACACCAATCCCTAAAAAATAAGATTTATCAAATAGGATATTCGTAAAATTTTGACATCAGTCCCTTTTTTTTTTTAAAAAAATAGATTTGTCAAACAAGTCATTTCTATCATGGGTATTGGACCTTTAGTGATGGTGAGAATTAAATTAGGCTCTGGCCTATTTACTTTGGCTAGTTTTAAAACAGACTCGAAAGACACTACTCTAACTCAATGGGCCTTGATGAGGTCACGTTGACCTAGCTCAAATTATTATATCTCACTCGTGAATAAGTTTACATCAATAAAATATATTTAAAAAATTAAAATTTATTTTTTATTTAACTTTTTTAGAATACTGTTACTAAAAATATTTGAACTCAGACAAATATATAAATCAAGTTCATACACAAAAATATAGGCATACAAAAAATTAAACATATAAATAACAAAATATTCATTTGCGATCTTGAAATCGACATTCGGGGTTCAGGAAGGGATTATTTCAAATGGTCGAAGTTACTGGATGAATTTTATCAAATTTATCTGTCAACACCATCATATACTACTTGGACTATATCTATAGTTAAGGAAGTAATTATGCTTATATTCCAATTGAGTTAGAAAATAGACATCCATACCTTTTCTAAGATATGTGTTAGGTCTGCTAATTCATTCGAATGATAGAGAACGGTGTGTTTGAAATCAGGACTGAAATCTGTCAAAAATATACAAAAAATAGAGAAACATTGTTTCGTTGTGTATTATAGATTCCGGTCAATACAAGAATTTTTTAATGCTATTGTAAACATGTGTTGAAGCTATTGGCTTACCTATTCTATAAGGATTCCATGTTAGATAAGGAGACATTTATGACAACAATTATTATGCATAGTTTGCAAGGATTCCATATCCATTATGGAATGTATGTGGTAGCAAGGAGGCTTGAGATTATGTTGTTGTTCTTTTTCTTATTTTACAGGACTTCCTAACACATCAAGGAGACTAATGAGATTCAATTTAAGAGAGAAAATCCCAATGATTAAAAACAAAGTTTCCTGGCTAATTTGGAGCATGAAACTTTGACAAAGCCTTCAAGGAAAACAAATAGGGAGTTTCGTTCATACATAGGGATTTCAAGTGAGAGGACTTTGTTTTATAATATTTTTATTTTATTTTAGTGTTGAATATTATTAACTTTGAACTTTATTTTAAAATGGGTTTGTTTCAGCCTATTAGATATTATTTTATTGTTTATTTTAATATTAGACTTGTATTAGTTTATTACTAGATAAGTCGCATTGGCTTGCAACTCAAAAGAAATCAATTAGGGTTATTTAGAGGGAATTATATATCGCTTTTTATGAGTTTGCAAGTCTCGGAGTATGATGATGATTTGAATAAACAAGATTTTTTCTTTGTTTTGCGTGTTGGGGACATAAATCGTACCCTAACCTATCAAAGTTTAAACGGCTTTGTGGCATCATTCACATACTTCAAGTTCTTAGGTACAAGGTTATCTCTGGGTCCAAGTTCTTTTTCCAATACTTTTGGTTCTTATGTACAGAGTTACCTCTAGGTCGAAGTTTCAAACCTGATATTCAACTTTCTTGGGTTGGTTTTCAATTTCATTATAGGTTGTGTGACTATATGATCATAAGGTTCGTATCAAAAAGGGATGGAGAGTAGTAGAGGGGATTTTTAGTGTTGTTGTTCCTTTTTTGTGGTTTGTGTATAATGATTTGAATATTATTGATAAAGGTTAGTTTTGGGTAATGGGTGACAATTGAATCTGTTGTAGATGATTGGTTATATATGGGCTTGAAGGTTGATGTTTTTGTTGGATGTGGTTAAGGTTAAATAAAATGGAAGAATACTTGGGTGAATTATGACTATTATAAGCTCCGTCTCTTGGTGATTTATTTTTTTATTATCATAGGTTGCTCTTGCCCTTGTAATTTGAATTGAAAGCAATGGAAAAACTCTTCATTATTGTTGTTATCTTTTATATGGTTTTTATGTGTGTGGCCTTTTAATGGAGAAAGGGGCTGGAAACCATCTCAATTAGGATTGATTTGCTGGATAATCAACTGAAAGTTAGGGTTGGAATTTTGGGATTGAATGTCTATCTAATTAACTATAATCTGGGATTGAATTAGTTGGATTTTTAAGTTGAAAAGACGAACCTAGGATAAAAATTCAATTGGGACCCTAAAGTGTTTTTGCCATTTCATTATAGTCCCTGACTTTTGACTTTTTTAATTTCATTCAATTAGGATTTTAATTTTAATTTTGTTTGAAATTTAATCCCTAAATAAATTAATTGAATCCCTGAATTTGGTGTTTATCTGAGTTAATTAATTGGTTCCTAAAACTATATAATTTCAACCATTTTGACTTTCAATTTTGATTTTTTTCTTCAATTAAACCCCTAATTGACTTTTTTTTAAAAAAATTTACCTATGTGTTTCAAATTCATATGTAGCTCTTTAATATTTCTAATCTTAACCAATTTAATTTTTTTTTAATTGAGTTCTTAATTACAACCCTAATCATTTCTGGATTTTTTTAAAACTTTCCTAATTGAATTCTAAACTCAATTATTTGTCCAACCCCTAATTGTATTTTTGTTCCTCTTTTTTATACTTAATAATTTTTGTATTTTTATAATTATTTATTTTTAAGTCATTTATGACTATTTCTAACTTATCTTAGCACACAAAATTAAAAATGATGAAATGATTAAGAATAGAGTGAATTTATTGGAAATAATTTTTTTATTGGAAACTCTTTATTTTTAAAATATATAAATCAGGGGTTGAAAATTGGGTTATGAAAAAAAATTAAATCTCAACCTAACAAGGCTAAAATAATTATAAAAATATACTAAAATACATGTAAAATAAAACACAAACTCATCATTAAGAAGCTAACACAATATAATATACTATCTACAATCAACAAAATCTATTTATCCCTACGACAATTAATGGATGGGTTAGCTTTATTAATATCATGACTTCCTTGTGTTTGAATGACCTCATCCTCGGCTATGACATCATCAAGACATAACCTCTTCCAAATACATCAAATGCATTACGACATACATCGATCCAACAAGATGTTAGGTAATGTCTTAGGTCATTAAATTCATGACCATAAAGATCTATAATGACCCTCTTATAACAACATGCCAACATAATATTCAACAAATACATATATTAATCAATAAATAAAATGCATCTTTCATCATATATTAATTACAAAAAGTAACAAATACTTAAACAATTTTAAATTTGTTATGCATACATCTCGTTCTCCATGTTCATACATGGAGAAATATGTTTGAGGTTTGGTATGATGAATCGATGTGTTATATCTTATTACCACTCCAAATAATTATCATCTAAAATCAAAAAATGTATACAAGTAAAGATCTCATTTCTCCATGAATTCCACTATGTTATATAATTTTAGTGGTAGTTCAACCAATTATAATAATCGTTTTTAACCCCACAACTAATGACATACAATGCATCGCTTATATCTATGTCCACTGGGATGTGCCACCACAAGCCACATACTTGATTAGATTGTTATCTATCCAACTTATGACGATAAAAGACAAAATGTGAGTTGTATTATTTTTAAATAACCTACTTCCACACCATCTAACGTTACAAACCACAAACTTATTAATAACTTTAATATAATTATAATTTAGCCCGATGTAATTACTATTCATAATATAGTACCTGGATCCTTATAAGAGTAGTAGTTATACCCTAAAAGCCTAAATAAACTTGATTGGCTTGTGCTCGAACTAAGAATGCCCCACGTGAAGGTACTTTCATGATCAAAGTTGTATAAAAAATAATTTAGTGATTAGTAACCTTTTTAAATATTGTTGTTATAATGAGAAACTTGTGTACATTATAAAATCTATAAAAATAATATGACCCCCCAACTTGTTTTTCTTTTTATCAACATCTCATCATTTACATCATCTGGTCGAATAAAGAAAATCTACTCAAACCATTTATGCCATGTGGTATTCCCTTTCATCATGCTAGGAGGGAGGCTGGTCATCTATCTATAGGTAAGTCAAGTAGAATAGCTATGTCTTACAATGTAGAAGTCATCTCATTTACTCTAAGATGGAACACGAGTCTCACATATACATTTTATAATCAATGCACAAATCAAATCATAATTAATCTTGATATGTTGAAGATAGGTAATATAATAATAAATTCATCTGCATAACAAATTGCTTCACACATTCACGCAGATGCATAATATTATATTGCTAACAATACATCTTACCACCATCTTGCAAAACAAGTACCATATATGTATAACATCATGATATTATGAATATAATTCTCATAGAAGTGCAATTTCATCTAATATAAAAATATACTTACAATGCATGTCTAAATATCCTCTGATCAATCATAAAATAGATATATTAATAGGACTGGAAGCAATGTTGTGAGAATCTATGTCTCCACCATATGTGTCGCACCCTTGTATGGAGCACGACGGACCGTCCTCGTGAGCGGGGATTCGTTTCGGGGTCTTTGTTTTGTGAATAAGAGAGTTGCCACCTAGTATTATGGTCACTAGGAACCCTAACTGGTCTTTCAGATATTCTAAGGCAAGGAACTGGTTGTGTAAGGGGAAGATATTAGCATCCCTAGTACGCCCTACCTAAGGTAAGTTGCTTGGTGTTTGGTTTGCCTTATAATTGCTATGGTGTTGGTGTTCTCTTAATTAGTTTTCCTAGGATAAGTTTGCTATGATGAATGGATTTGGGTTCAAAGTCTAAAAGTAAGAACCCTTGGCCAATATGGATCATACCTTTAGATATGTCTACAAAGTGCCAAGGAGAACCAATACAGATCTCTTAAAATCTGTGTTTGATTCAAACTAAATTTATTAAGATAGAAATTCAAGGAGATTTCATGTGCTTTAAAAGCTCATTTTTCCTTAGTATTTCAAGAGTTTGCGACTCGTAAATCGCAAGGAGGAGGAACAAAAATTTAGAAATCTAAAGAAATTCAGGGCACTTTAAAAGCCTATTTTTGCCTTAGTGTTTCATACTCTCACAACTCGTAAACCATGAAGTTAAAAATTGAAATGTCCTCAATTATAATCAAGGCTTCTTTCAAGGATGTGTGATGACTTATTATTCCTAGAAAATTATTTTGGATATTTACCACTTAGGGTTTCTTTATCCAAATATTAATAGTGAATAATAACAAGTTATTCCCAATAATATTTTGGATATTCATCCCTTTGGGATTTCTTTATCCAAATATTAACGGTGAATAATAGATGAATTCCCCCCTAAAAATAAGATTTTTTTGTATTTTTTAGAATATTGGTCATTACCCTTTGGAGTTTTACAAACATGTTGTAAAATCCAGAATGCAAGAAAATAATTTTTGTGTTTAAGAAATCCATGCTAAAACACATTTTCGAAACTTCAAATAGTTGTTTTTTTAATTAAAAAAAACATTCAAACCATGTTAGGGTATATAAAAACATTTTTTATATCTTTTTGTTAAAAACACAAGCATCACAATTAATCGCAATTAAAGACAACAAACCATGCGCTTATATTCTCAAAGTTTGCAAGAAAACTGAACAGTCCTGAAAAAAAAATCAAGGATGGCCCTTCGAACCCAACCCGATTACTGGCCCAAACCAAGAATCGTCCTCTTGTTGCATGCATATGCATGCTACAGTGGCTAGGTAATTAATTTGGCAAAAAAAAAAGGGAAAGAAAGACTTACCTGCGAGGCAGCGGTTGAAGGGAAGTCGAGGGAGACGACTAGTTGCTGCTCACGAAAGACGTCTCTACTCGCTGTTGAAGGTGGAGCCAGGTTTGCCGGCTGTTGTCGCTGTTAGTTTCAGATGCGGTTGCAGACGAAATGGAAAATGGTGGCTCGCTGGTTGGTCGACATTGCTCCTCTGTTTCTCGTGTTGTTGGAAGGGAAGGACATTTTCTGCTGGTTCTGCCACTGAGGCTGAAGAAAGGTGTGGCTTTTGCTGGTTCCATTACTGCGACTGAGGAAGGATATGGCTGCGGATGAGGCTATAACTGTGCGAGTGGTTCAACTTGTTCTGGTTGTTATTGGTGCAGGTCATGGTTTAGCAGATATGGTGCTGTTAGCTGTTGAGAGTTTTCGAGGGAGGCCGGTCTGTGGTTCTAGTGTTGCTTCCCTGTTACTGTCGATGGAAGGGCTGAGGAAGAGAAAATAAAGTGAAACTGAAGGTGGTTTTCCCTGGTTTTAGCCAAAAGAGAGGGGGGGAAAGGTAAAGAGAGACTTGGTTATACCTTCTAGTTTTGAATGTTATCAGGCGAGGCTGAGCTAAGGGATAGATGGGATGAGTGGAGAGACATTTCTGAGGGTTGTGTTAATAGAGAGGGAAGGCCAGTAAGTGGTGTTCATGGTGGTTGCAAGCTAGGGGAGTGAGGTCTAATGAAGGGAGAAGGGAAACTTGTGTGTATAGGGAAAGTTTTGGCTGAGAAAAGGGAAGGGGCAGTGACGGCTGTGAGAGGGAGAGAGATGGGTCTCAAGGTTTGCTGGGGAAAGCAGCAAAGAAGAAGGAAGGATAGAAGGTTGTGTAACAGAGGGGAGGAATGGGGAAAACAGTGGAAGTCAGTCAGGGCATACTGGTTTTGGCGAGAGAAAAGGAAGAGACGGGGAGGTGGTGTTTGGGTGAGAGATAATTTTCTGGTTTATTTAGCAAAGGCAAGGGGGGCTCTTGGTTATGCAGGGAAGATGGAGATGGGGGTGATGGCTAATGTGTGAGAGGCGACTTTGGCTAGTTCAGGTGAGGGAGAAGACAATGGAGATCAGGGATCGAGAGAAGATGTGGACGGTGGCTTGGTAAAGATAAGTTTTGGTTTAGGGTTTTCTATATGCCCTTCTTCTTTTTCTTTTTTTTTAAATTGCCTCCCCCTCTTTTTGTATATAGCTGGAGGTTCACTTATATAGAAAATCTCTACACGTGCTTTTCAAGGAAATATTGCAATAATTATTGTAAAGATTGTCTTCTATAACCAGCACCAACAAATCCTATATATATGGTATTTTAAATTACAGTAATTATTTTCCATAACCAACAACAATCAAATCTTATATCTATGGTATTTTATATTGCAGTAATTATATATGATTCAATAATTATCTCCTTGATATATTGCTTCCTTGATATTAGCCAGACATTATTATGACTTTCTGATCTAGTCCCTATTTTTTTTCAATTCCTTCAACGAAACCAATTACTTTTCAAAGTTTAAAATTGGTCTTTAATTAACCCAATAAATTCTTAAAACATTAAATCGGTCCCTCAAATCAGACCGGCAAACTCAGGTCAGGATCCTTCTCGCGGCCCGGGATTCTCTACTTTCATGCTAGATATTCAAACGGGAATATCTTGAGCTTACGGTATCGAAATTAGATGATTCAAAAACCCAAATTCATCTACGCATACAAGTCTATAACTTTCATGAAGGATTCAAAGTGAGATAAATTCGTTTTGAAAAACAGAATTGTAAAAATTCAAGCTGGAACATTTCTCGCGGCAGGATTCTCTACTTTCTCATTAGATATTCACATAGGAATATTTTGAGCTTTTAATATCAAAATTAGGAGATTCAAAAACCCAAATTCATCTACGCATACAGGTTTACAACTTTCATGAAGGATTCAAAGTGAGATAAATTCGTTTTGAAGAACAGAATCTGGCTACAATCTGGTTGGTAAAAAAGATCTCCTAATCTGATTCAAAAAATTGACAATGCCAAGTATCTCAATCTGACTGAGAGTCTGTTATAAGAACGTGAGCCCTAGGACCTAATAAAGGTGTAGGTCAATTCTTCAACATGTCATGAGTGACAGTATATAGCTGTTATGGTCAGATATTGTACGAAACCAAGTCAAAATCAGAGCCTAAGTTGTAATAAAAAAATTACGACAGAAGCAGAATCAGTTTTTTTTGTAGTGCAAATTCTGAGGGATTTATCCAACCTTAAAGACCAAATAAAGAAGAAACGAATTTAGCATTATGAAGACTCCTAATCAGTCTAAGAAACCTGACGACTTTGGCAAAGAAGGGGGAGGATAAAGAGGGCAAAAAACAGCTCAAACAGGGTTCGAAAAACATTTCTTTCTTCTTCGCTTTTGTCACCAACAAACATGAGCTACACTCCTGCACTTGGTTCAAAAGAGGTATACACCGTCTCTAGCATGTGGGGTCAAAAAATGAGTAACAACAATATGGATCTAGTGTAGGCATACCAAAAGCACCACCTTAAGCACATATATGACCTTTCTATAAAGATGAAGCTAAACCTCGAGTATGTGACATCCTATAAATACATACCTGTAAGATATAATATAATATAATATAATATGGATTTAAAATAATAAGTAATAACATTTAATATGTAAACTTATAATAGTGAGAAGTTGTTTTATTTCACAAGTTTTCTTATTATGGTTTGTATAACTATATAAGCTATATCTATAATGGGAATGCCTCTCCCTTACATACATCTTGTTATGCAACCAAGTAGACTCTTTTCGACCTCAATTAAGTTTTCACCTAGACAAGTCTAATTCTATTTGAAGATTAGTATATTCATTATAATCTAATTTGTTAGGTAAAGGATGAGGTGAAGTTTTATATGTTTTTTTGTGGTTCTGAATATTATAATGCAGATTAACAAAGTAGATATAATTAATATGATTTTTCAATTTACGTACAAGAACATATGGATATAATTGATGAACAACTTTCCATTTACCATATATGCATGTTCCTTTTTGCATTTTAAATGTTCGATGAATATCTTATTTCCATTGGGTTTTAGAAGTGCATTGACCTGAAATAACCAATTTTCAATATTGAATAGTATTGCATTATGATCTCCCAATCAATCCTTATTTATTGTTAGTTCTATTAATATAGCTAGACGACACTATCCTGCAATCAATGAAGTCATATTCATTTCTTTTTTGCTCAAAAAAATATGCAGTACTCTTATGAAAAGCTTGATTAAACTAAAGTAGAAACAAGTATTGCACATGCACCTTTCAATACTTGATTAAAGGTTTTTGGCATATTGGTTGGCATATTATCATACCAGTTAACCCCATTATAAGAAAGTGTCTATCTTTCTTTCGATTCATGCTTAAGTCATTCTTTATATTTTGGGTATATCTTGCGCATTTCATCAAACCATACATTAAATTTATGTTTTAAAGCTTTATAAAATATCTTTATTAAATCTTTGTTTTTTCTTTTCTCGCAGTCAAATCTTTGAATTTGTGATTAAAATTGCTTATAAAGTGCTGAGAACAATACCAATAATATCCAATCAGCTCAAACCATATTTATGTCATTCCATTCTTAATGTCTGTGTGTGTGTGTTGGTACGATCACAGTAATGTATTGTTAAAGGTAAAGTAAAATCATTTCCATTTGTAATTATTTTCTTCCTCAACTAAAGCAAAATCTAGATACAATATCTCATTATTTGCATTGAAAGTAACTGCAATCACAACTCCCCAGCAAACATTCTATATAGATGGGTTCTATCAATACTGATAAATAAGTTACAAAACTTGGACCCTTCAATTATAAGCCTAAATGACCAAATAGCTTTTTAAAAATAGTTGTTTCACTATCAAAATCTTCATTGTGATCCCATTTAATAATAGTACCAGGATTTTATTCTTGGAGTGCTAATAATAATTTAGGCAACACTTCAAATAACTTCTTCTATTACTAAAACACAGCTCAAACACCTTACGTTTTTGCGACTTATTCCTTATTGTATAAAATTTTATACTTATAATGTAATTTTATTTTTTTTTCCTTGAAAACTCATTATTATCATAGAAATGTTAGCATTTACAAGAGTTGAAACAACTGATACAAAAATTTTTACAACATCTTGATGGTGGTCATTTTATATGAATACAATGATACATATGTGAGGACCTTTTAAATTTGCAATCTTCATGAAATCCGACCTTTTATGATACACTCAAGAAAGTACCATTGACATTTAAGTGCTTGAATATATTATAATTGTATAAAAGTTATTGTTGAATGTTGAACTTAATATTCAAGTGAATGATTTCCAGTCAACTCAAATTGTATTTATATCATTCCATTCTTAATGTTAGCATATGTGTGTGGGGGGGGTACGATCACAATAATGTATCGTTGAAGGTAAAGAAATAACCATTTCCAGTTGTAATTATTTTTTTCTTCAACTAGAGCAAAATCTAGATGCAATATCCCATTATTTACATCAAAAGTAACTACAATCAACAACTTCCTATCAAACCTTCCTTATAAATGGGTGTTGTCAATATTGGTAAATGAGTTACAAAACTTAAACCCTTCAATTACTGGCCAAAATGACTAGAAAACTCTTTTAAAAATAGTTGTTTCACTATCAAAATCTTCATTGTGACCCTGTTGAATAATAGTACCAAGACTTGATTTTTGGAGTGCCAACAATAATTCAGGCAACACTTCAAATGACTTCTCTTGTGACTTATAATGTTTTTTTTTCCTTGAATGCTCATTATTATCATAGAAATGTTAGCACTCACAAGAGTCAAAACAGTCGATGTAACGAATTTTGCAACATTTTGATGGTGGTTTTTTTGTATGAATGCAATAGTATATATGTGAGGACCTTTTAACTTTGTTATCTTATTGAAATCCAACCTTTTATGATACACCCAAGCAAGTACCATTGACATTCAAGTGCTTAGATATATTATAATTGCATAAAAGTTATTGTTGAATGTTAAACTTAATATTAAAGTGAATGTACAATATGATAATGCATAATTGTATTTATTAAATCATTCTTAATGCTAAAAGTTTGTTTATCTGTCAAATCAGCATTACCATCAGAATTTCTATAAGTAAAAGCCAAATCATTATAGTAAAAGCCAAATCATTACAAACTATGACATCAACTCTAGTACCATCCTCGGATTCAGGAGTAGGAGGTCTCATCATCATAATCATCTAATAAATCAACCAAGCCCAACATATCCTCATCTTCATTTTCATTAAGCTTAGAGGAGTCATACGTATATTGATAATTGTATAGATTCTTAAACATACTTTGATCACCTTTCTAAAAATTATCATACGAGTTTAATCTACTCCTCGTTTTCCTAAATGGAGTAAACTATCCAGATACGACTCTATCATGTTCAATCCACTTTGGACGAACAATTCAATTGTAGTCCCAAAACTCACATCATTTGAAATCAAAATGGAAAAATATTGATGTTCCTCAACATGAAACCTCCAAGTAATATCTACATCAACATCATTATAATTTCACCCAAATCCTTGACATGTAACTTGTTTAATATCTTCTAACGACATGCCTAAAATAGCATTTAACAAGACATTGCTTTCGTCATTGTAAGTGATATTATTTTTTATATTAAGAATAATAGTACCATCATAATAACATAACATAAATATATTATAAGACATTATATATAACAAGAAAACCTATTTTGATTAATTGGATAAAATTCCTAAAAAAAACCATTGCATCGATTTATATCTAATTTATCTAAACTAAATAACATCTCAAACTATGACAAATGCTAAATTCATCGCAAACCCTGATTAATCAAATTTCTACATAATTAATATTACTTACATGCTCAAATGTATGAAATATACCTAGTTGCATCAATTCATACCAAATTTATCTCAATTCAAACAAAATCCTCAACTATGATAATTAATCATTAAATTCATCCCAAATCCTAATTGATCGAATTTATATATAATTGATATTATTTACATACCTAGTAGCATGAAATCATACCTAATTGTATCAATTCACATATAATTTATATCAATTCAAACAAAATCCTCAATTATGGTAATTAATTCTGAAATTCAATACAAACCTTAATTGATCTAATTTATACATAATTGGTGTTATTTACATCATCAATTGCATGCAATTCATACCTAATTACAGCAATTCATACCTGATTAATCTCAATTCAAACAAACCCTAATATATCAAACTCAACTCTAAACAATAATCAAATCAAAACCAAATTAATCACAAATTAACAATGAAACCCATAAAATTAAGAGTAATATAAGGTGTTTACCTTGATTTGTCAACTACTAAGATACTGGAGGTGATTTTTTATGAAAATATATTAAAGAAAGGCTTAAAGATAAAAAAGAAAAAAGAAAAAAAGAAAAAGACATCGTGTGGGTGTTACAAGGCAGGAGAAGTCGAATTGCAAAGGTGAGGAGAAGTGGTTGTTCGGAAGAGGTTGGAGGTTGGGGGGGGGGGGGGGGGGGGGGGGGGAGGTTTATAAATGGTAAAATATAGCAAGTCAAAACCATAATATTTTAAAAAATTATATTTCTCACCAATAATATTTTTAAAAGTAGTTGGTGAGAACCCCCAACATGCTTAAAAGAAATGTATTATTTCACAAAAACGTTTTGTACATGTGTTATTTCAACAATTTAATTTTTGAGTAGTGCTAATTTAAAAACAAATCTCACATGTGAAAAAAAATTAGGGTAAAATAAAATTTTCTATCTTGAGTTTTAAGTCAACCAATAGCCTTATTAATTTATTTATTTTTGATAAAGCTGAACCTCCAATTTCCAAGTTAAAAGTAATTTGAGTCCCTTCATTTATGTAATATGTGCCTTATACGCATTGTCATTTGCAGGAATATACACAAATAAGTGGACCGAGGGACTGAAGTAGTGAAAAACCAAGACAAGGGATTTAATTCAATAAAAAAAATAAAATGAAGTGGAGGTCTTATTTTTTTAAAAAAAAAAATCTTACAACTTGAGGAATCATATCTGAAAGCATGTGTATTAGACATCCAGACCCACTAATTATAATGGGTTCAACAGAGGCACGACGATAGGGAGGGACAAAACAACGAAATGATTGGACTGGTTGGTGAGGCACTAATTCACTTGCAAAACTACAAGACAAAAGGTTGTTTTCTAGCTCAGTTCTATTTCCTGACTTCAGAGTAGTGAACATACTTGCAATGGCTGGCTGGTGGAAAGATGTAGACATGAAGTTGTTGTTGTCTGGACTTCGGGCTCTGGATCTCACGGTGGCCGGTGAAGAGAAAGTTGTCGATAATAGAAAAAAGAGAGAAGGCTGTGGGTGAAGAGGAAGTTGTCGATCTCATAATGGCTGGTTAATTGTTGAATGGTTGAGAGAAAGAGACTAAGAGAGGCTAGGGCCAGGGGTGTTTGAGAGCGTGATAATGGTTTTTTTTAAGGTGTTTTTCGTTTAAAAATACATTAAAATAATATATTTTTTATTTTTTAAAAATTATTTCTGATATTAGTACATTAAAATAATTTTAAAACATAAAAAAAATATTAATCTGGAACAAATAAAAAAATAAAAACTTTTTAATTTTTTTTTAAAATATTTTTAAAACGTAAAAATAAACAGGGTTAATATGTTGTATGTGATGGGTGGCTAATGCTGCGTGGAGGTACAAATCTGGTGTAGTATATATATTTTAGTTGAAATTATAAAAACAGTTTTAAAATTGTGAATTTACTTAATTTTACTTGATTTTAGTCTAATTTTATTAACTTTCGATGATGCAAAAACTTGAACCCTAGTTGAATGGGTTAGAGCCTGCAACTTCAAACAACATGGGAGCTACTAAACAGTAAATGCAGAATTCTTTGGTCTAAGATGTGTTCCCGGACAACAATTTTAGGAGATACGTCTTTGTCGTTGCCCTTTAAATTTTGCAAGCTGCAACATTTCTACCACAGCACTACTGCGTTTTCTTGAGTTGTGGGGACAAAATAATTTATTGCAAGTCTTCTATTTAGGTATATGCATAAATATTGTTTGATAAAAATTTAAATTTTTTAAATTAATTTTTTTTAAAAAAAAATATTCAGATTGTTTTAATATGATATATTAAAAATAAATTTTAAAAATAAAAAATTATTATTTTGATATATTTTCAAGTGAAAAATATTTTGAAAAACAACAGTTTCTACACTATTAAACGTCATCTTAACTATTAGTAGAGGTGAGTGAAAAAACCGATTAAACCGAGAAAACTAAAAAAAAATACCGAAAAAACCGAACCGTGAAAAAAAACTGATTGAAATTTTGAAAAAACCGACCGGTTCGGTTTTATAAGCCTGAAACTGGAAAACCCGAACTGAACCGAACTCAAACCGGGAAAAAACCTGAAAAAACCGAGCCAAACTGGAAAAAACCGAGCAAAACCAAGCAAAACTGAAAAACCGAGCCAAACCAAGCCAAAACCAAGCAAAACCGAAAAACCGAGCCAAACCGATTTGAACCGGTTTTTATCCAAAAAAACAAACCGTTCGGTTTTGTTTTTTTTAATATTAATTTAAATATTTTTTTTATAAAAACTTAATCAAATAAAAAATAATCACTCCTAACTACGAGGCTATCTAGATGTGATAAAAAATGCTTTAATATCCTTAACAAATAATCATATGCAGTTATCCCATCAAATTCTGACCTCCTCCTCCTTCAATTCTTCCTCGTAAACGGCACGACTTCTTGATCATTTCCATTTCATTGCTCATCAACCACGCAAGTTCATAAGAAATAATAATAATAATAATAATTAAAAAAAAAACCCAATTAATTATCCTATTTGTCCCAGTGTCTGGCTAGGGCCGTCAGACTCGAGCTCAACTCAATAATTACTCGTGTTTGAGTTTAATAAGATATTGCACAAACATTAATAAAAAAAAATATTTTTTTATATGTATTAATAAGATAAAAATATAATAAATCATAAGAAATTCCTGTATACTTGGAGGTGCAGATTGAAGGATTCAAAAAAAAAATATTAGGTTTGATAAAAAAAAACCCTCCACAGACTATAAGAAAAGGCCCGAACATACATTTGATGATTGGGCTCAGGCATAATACCTGAGCTCAGGGCCACCAAACACATACTTGACATCTTGTACAAGCCATGCCTGAGTCCATGAGCACCAAGGAAGTGCCTAGCGTCAGGCTTTGTGTCCAAGTTTAGGTGCTATGCCCAAGCACAAAACTAGTTTTCAAATCCCATTCAAAATCAGAAAAAAAAAAAATTAAACCAATAAAAAATAATTTAAAAAATATTGATAAATCTCTATCATCACAGCTCTACTGAATTTTTATATTTAAGGTTAAGACTCATTTTGAAAATCGATGTAAATTTAAAAAATAAATGATGGCGGTGTCATCTTTAATGTGAACATATCATTCTTTTAGCTACTACTGCTTTATCTGTTTGTTTGGAAGTGTAGTTGTGGTTGTTTTTTAAAGTGTTTTTTATACTGAAATGCATTAAAATAATTTTTTTATTTTTAAAAATTATTTTTGAGATCAACACATCGAAATAATCCAAAACATAAAAAAAATAATTTTTAATAAAAAAAAATTAAATTTTTAAAAATAAAACCGCGTTTCCAAATAATTTCTTTCTTCTTCTTCTTCACAACACATCTAGATTCAGGTATAGGTGTGGATTTTTTTTTTTTTTAATAATCCGAGTCACATTAGCAACAATTTTACGCTAGAGTTCAGTCACACCTACTCAATGCATTCCAAATCCATCCTCTCAATTTTCTTAAACGTGTTCCGTTCAAATTTGACATCGTCAACAACTATGAATATAACAGGTATTTACAATTCATTCTTCTTAGGTTAATTCCAAGTAAAGCTACTTAATTTAGTTTTGTGCTATATCAGTGTCAAGTGTTGTGCTATTCTATGGCAAGATTAAATTTTCTTTTTAACATGAAAAAAATGCTTAAAGGATAGCAATGTTTGTAAAGAAGGAAAAAAATTTCAAAACTTAGTCATGACTTTATTCAATAAATTTAGTTAATTTAATAATATGATAAAAAATAACAACAATAGGTAAATCGAATAAGAAAACTATCAATAATTACCTATAAAAAAGGAGTTGTCAATATCATACCCGGAAAAAAAAAAAAAAAAACTCGTCGGAGACTCATCATCATTTCACTTTGGACACTTTTCCACGACCAGAAAGACCTTACATGCTGGTTAAATAAAGTTTGTTTTTAAAAGTAATATAATTATTCTACCCTACTTAAAAAATTTGAAAAGTAAAAAATGATCCTAGATGTCAGTTAAATAAATTTTTATTTTAAGGATAATTTAATTTATTTATTATACTTTAAAAATATAAAAAGACATAGCTATTCTCAATTAATATGATAATAACTAATATAACTTAAAAAAATTATATTATCATTAATAATTAGCCTATTGATTTGTATTGAGAATAGTAAATTGATATGTTCCAAATTTACAATGCAATAAGTCTGGTACTCTGTAAAACATTTAGCTATTTTAATTTTTTTCTTAATGTAAGGGTACAGTTACAAAGTTTTTGTTATGGATTAATGTATTTATTTTTCTTCTATTTTTTTTTTCCTAAAATGAATGTGCAGATACATACACACACACATGAAACACATAGTTCAAAGTTTTGCACATTAAAAACTAAAAAATAAATTTTTAATAAAAACAATTATATAATATATTAAAAAGACTCAATGCCCCTCGTACTATTTAACTAAACTTAAAGTATTGTGGATTGAAGTAGTGTAATGGCAGCCCAACTCTTTCCATAAAGAGTTGCAAAGGCTGAGGAGGAGGGGTGAGGTTGTCTTTTCACTAATATGCATTTGACATTAGATAAATGGTTGGTGAGAAAATGGTCAATTGAAGTTTTGGTGGGGCTGCCCTCGGTGTCAGCCAGGCCCACGCCCCTACGTGGGGACACCTGGCACTTGGGCCGCCCGCCTTGCTTATTTGGGTCAGACACACGCGCCACATGGCGCTGCAGCTGTCTTGCCTAGGGCGCATAGCCGACACCGCGCGTCATGTGGTGAGACCTGACACTTGGGCTGCCTTGCCTATGCGCTGGGTCAGACCCGACGTGGCGCTGAAGCTGGCTTGCCCTCTGCCTAGGGTTAATGGGTCCTGCATCAGGACTCAATTTTCTTGGGTTCTTTGTCAGGACCTGGGGCTATTGGGTCTTGGGTTTCTAAATATAATTATTTCCCTTATAAATATAATTATTTTTTATTATAGTTGAAAGTATTAATATCAAATATATTATAATTTGTGTTCTAAATATTATTAGTTCAATTGTAATACAAATGATATTATTTATACCCCAAATAATAGTATTGTTGATATTAATACTTTAAATTAGAATAAAAATCATAATATTCAAAACACAAATAATACTATTTTTAATATTAATACTTTCAATTATAACAATAAAAAAGTATTTATACATCAAATAATAATATTTATACCACAAATAATATTATTTTTAGTATTAATACTTTCAATGATAATAAAAATAATAATTTTTGTACCACAAATAATAATATTTTTTATATTAATACTTTAAAACTGCAATAAAAATAAATATTAATACTTTCAATTATAATAAAAATAAAAATATTTGTACCGCAAATAATAATATTTTATACCCATAAATAATTATATGTTTTATATTAATGCTTTGAACTATAATAGAAATATTAATATTTATAACACAAATAATAGTATTTTTAACATTAATATCTTCAATTATAATAAAAATAATAAAATTTATTGCGTTTAGGCTGCCCTGTCGTGTCTTTGGGTCAGGTCCAAGCACCACGTGGCACTCGGGCAGGCTTGTCTACCCTAGGCATGAGCCAGGCTTGCGCCCCCACATGGGGACAACATGCGTTGGGGCTGCCCGCCTTTTCGCTGGGTTAGACCCGAGCGCCACATGGCATTAGGCTGGCTTGCCCTTGCCCTGGGCGTCAGTCAGACCCGCGCCCCCATATGGGGACACCTAGCGCTTGGGCTGGCTGCCCTTGCGCTTGTCTGACTCGAGCACCACGTGGCGCTGGAGCTAGCTTGCCCTGAGCCCAGGGCTAATGGGTCCTTCATCGGGACCTAATTTTCATGGGTTCTTTGTCAGGACCTAGGGCTATTGAGTCTTGGGTTTCTACATATAATTATTTCCCTTATAAATATTATTATTTTTATTATAGTTGAAATTATTAATATCAAATATATTATAATTTGTGTTCTAAATATTATTAGTTCAATTGTAATAAAAATGATAGTATTTATACCACAAATAATAGTATTGTTGATATTAATACTATGAATTATAATAAAAATCATACTATTCAGAACACAAATAATACTATTTTTAATATTAATACTTTCAATTATAACAATAAAAAAAATTTCTGTTATAAATATTTTTTGGTTTTCTTAATATAATAATGTGTGTTATAAATATTTTTTTTATATATAATTCAAAGTGTTCATATCAAAACTATTATTATTTGTGTTATAAATATTATTATTTTTATTATAACTCAAAGTATTGATATAAAAAATATTATTATTTGTGTTATAAACATCCTTAGAATTCTTAATATAATTATTTATGTTATAAATATTATTATTTTTATTATAATTCTAAATATTCATATAAAAAATAGTAATATTTTAGATATAAATATTATTATTTTTATTATGATTAAGAATATGAATATTAAAAATATTATTATTTGTGTTATAAATATTATTTTTATTTTTATTATAATTAATATTATTAATTAAATAATTAAGAAAATAAAAAATATATTATTTTTTTATATTATAAATTTTTAGAATATATTTTATAAAAATAAAAAATAAACCCGCCACACAGTGCTTCCATCCAACTAGTTATTTCTTATAAGATCAACTTTTAATAGTGAGCGGGCATTAGAGAGTGAAAAATCTCAGCTTCAATGTAAAATAAAATAATAATTATAAATGAATCATCATATTTTATCAAAATAAATGAATCAATCCATCTTGTATGATAAAATTACTTTACACCTCCTTGATCATAGTTGACCGTAATTAAGATAATGCATATGGTATTTCTTTTTAAGATAAATGAATCAACCTCTTTTTTTTCAAAATATCTAATCTCTCGAGATTCTGAAGATCTTTATTCACTTTAATGGTGATGATAATGATGTTTAACGACAAAAATGACGTCTCTTATGGTTTCTATATATATATATATATATATATATATATATATATATATATATATATATATATATATATATATATATATATATATAGAAGGAGAAATGAAAGCAAATTTTGTTTTATTAGTTTGATTATTTTTAACCTATTGGTTGGTGTAATGTCGATATTGAAATTGGATTGAAGTTGAGGTTTTTTATTTTTATTTTTATTATTTTGTTGTATCTAAAGATTTAACTTGAAAATAAGAGCTTTTTGATAAATAAAAAACTCCATCTACTTTAATGTTAGGTTTTATGGGGGAAAAGCCCGTGTTGCTAATTTGTTAGCTTAAAATGGTGGTTGTGGTGTGTTATGGCTTGTATATTTTACTAGCTCTGGTGGAGCTGGACTGTTTTATTTTTTACAAAATGATGTTCCTGTATCATAAGCATATTTTAAGAAAAATAAATTAAATATGCAACTCAAATTATAGACTTGATTGGACTTTATAAGTTGATTTTATTTTAATTAAAAAAGCAATAATGATAGATGATTCAATTGTTTTTTTAAAAAATAATCACGATAACCTGAAAAAAAAAATAAGATAAAAAATAGACTTAAAAAAATTGACTCTAGTCAACCCAAATTAGCAGGAAAAACCTATAACCCTAGTAATTAAGATCAATCTAACCAAAGATATCCCGTCAAACCCGCAGCCTAGATCATGAGATCAGAATAACTCAATAAATAAAATAATAAAGAAAATTATAAAGCTAATTTAAAATGAAATTGTCAACTCGTGTTAACTTTTCAAACTCATGACTTGAGTCATTAGACCCAAAGCACTTTATAAAAAAAAATCATGAAACTCAATTCTCAATCAATCAAATATTGAAGGATAAAATTGAAAAAATAAATCAATTATACAAAATGATTCAAAACAAAATACAGATTAAAAAAATGAGGATCAAAATTGACATAAAAAATAATAATAATTTTTTGATTGAATGGTGAAATTGAAAAGAAAAAAACTTTAACAAAAGGAAAAAAAATAAAAAGGATGAGGATCAAATTGGTAAAAATAATATACCATAAATTTGGATGGAATGATAAAATTGAAAACAAATAAAACTTTTACAGAAAGAGCCAAGAAAAAATTAGAAATCAAAATAATGAGGATCAAATTGGAATAAATAATACCATAAATTTGGATAGAATGATGAAATTGAAAATCAATAAAGCTTCTAAAAAATTACAAAGGAAAAAAATTAGAAAATAAAATTTAATACCAACAATTAAGAGGATCAAGCTATAATCTTCATGGGAGAAGAGTGAAAGGAAGGGGAAAAAAAGGTCCACCACCAACAAATATCTCCACCACGACTAACACGCGTTGTACCAACAAGATGAGAAAGCCTTGACACTTCCAACGATACAACAAAAAGGTATTTTTGGTTAGTGGGAGTTACTGCAAGCGCCACCTACACACCTATATATATATATATATATTAAATTTTTAATTAATGCTAATTTTAAAATTTTTATTTTTAAAATTATTTTGATCGTTACAATGTGCTTTTGAAATGTAAAAGGATTTATTTGTCCCCCTTAATTAAATTTGTTAATAAATAATACGTCTTGTAAACAAATCTTAAAACTCTCAATAACTAGTTTAAAGATTTTTGGTGTAAAGAGCAAAATTATTATTATATTGTTTGTGTGAATATTATATTTTAGTGAGTGAAAAATATTTTTTCAAAGTATTTTAGGTTTGGTTAATGGTTGTTTGAAAAAAAAAATAATGAGAAAGAATGAAGGAGAAATTTATTGTGAGTTTTATTATTTCTAACTTGCTAGTTGGTGCAATGGTGATGTTGTGATTGGATTGAAATTAAATTTTATTTGTTTATGTTGATTTTGCTGTATTTAAAATTTAACTAAAAAAAATGGCATTTTAAGAATCAAAACACTAAATTCGTGACAGCTCGTAACTTCATTTACGAGAAATATCGAAGAACTAAGCTACTAATCTACATAAAATTACAAGTATCATTAAATTATTTTTCATACTCGGGGAATTAATTAATTCGTAAAGACTAATAATTTACAATGAAGTCCGGCTAATGGGTGTTCTTAGGACACTTGTTAAAAATCATTTACAATATTCTTTTGTTAAGTTTATTGTAAACACTTAAAAAAATATTACTATATGAAATATTACTTATTTAATGTCTTTAATTAAATATTATTGATTTTGATTCCCTTTTAATAAAAATCAATAATAAATTGAATTTAATAAATACACTCAAAATCTCAAATAATACTCTATAAGTTTTTCCATAGACAATTACCTCTATCTAAACTTATAGAATTCAAACTAGATTATTTTGCCTGTATGTGAGATCATTTTGTAACATAAAAAATATCTAGGTGTTGATAATATTTTTTCTAGTTGAGGATCAGATAAAAAAGATAAAAAAACAAAAAATAATAATTAAAAGAATGAGGACTAGATTAGATACAAATTTTAAACGAAATAAAATATCTAGGGGTGAAATTTCAAGCAAATAAACTTCAAGAAACATTAAAAGCAAAACAAATAATAATCAAAAGAACAAGATACAAAATTGATATAAATATAAATTGAAGGACATAATTGATTTATGGAAGGGTTGGCATGAAATTTAAGGTCAGGAGATAAAAAAGAGAGATGAAAAGAAAAAAAGTTCATTAGAACTCAACTATAGCTCCACCGTGAACACGCGTCCCATCATCACGAAGAGGACGACGTTTCACTTCCAACGCTATCATGGATGACGG
The DNA here is from genome assembly GCA_019202695.1 of Populus x sibirica. Lineage (NCBI taxonomy): Eukaryota > Viridiplantae > Streptophyta > Magnoliopsida > Malpighiales > Salicaceae > Populus > Populus x sibirica. The sequence goes on from JAGMVL010001966.1 coordinate 619,601, forward strand.
CGTTTAACTACCAAGAGGTATCACATGTACCACCCAAAGAGCGCGGGCACCTTTTACTCACGAACACGTGTTGTATGCGCCAATCACTTTTATTTTTTTAATTATTTTTATATATTTCCAAAGACTTAATTACCCCTCATTCAAATAGGTTGTTACAAAAAAATTGCATGAAAAAGACTTAAGTGCCCCTAACTGTAAGTTTTATTCTTTTTGCTTTTAAGAGCAATGTGGTCATTTTATGGTGTATTCAAAGTGTTAAGACACCGAAAAACCCTTCTCCCTAATTTTAAATTTTAATGGTATGTAAGTCAGTACAATATGTATTTAAAATAGAAAAAAATTATTTGTCTCCGATCAATATGATAATAACGAATGAATCCCATGAAAAGACCTTTCTACACTTAAGACCAAGTTGTATGAGTTTTGTTGATGATGACAAAATAATAATAAATGAGTTTTTTTGATGATGACAAAATAATAGTTTTATTATTGCAATCCATAGTAAACCGTGTGAAGTTTCATTACTAATTAATTAAAAAAATTAACACCAATAAAATAATTATTAATGCTTCAAATCAATTTATACTTTCCTTTTTAGCTATAGCATTTATTATAATAATTTAAAAATGCTGCTATGTAAAATAACACTTATCCAATATCTATAATCTTTTATTATTATTATTATTATTATTATTATTATTATTATCCAATAATAAATGAATTTGAATAATGTTTAATGATTACCCAAATTGTAATAGTTATTTTTTACCATATATATATATATATAAACTCCCTTTTCCATTTAGCACTTCATGAAAAAGCAATTGATGTTTCAATAAGATCTTACATGTTTGTTGCAAATATTTTCCAAAAAACTAGAATGTCTCATCTTGTTGGAGCACCATCATGCTTCCTACATTTCAGCCAACACATGTGATATTTCTTCTCTTCCTCCACCATTAATGAATGTACCACCGCATGCCAAGTTCCTATGATTATTTTAAAGCAATCATACTTCATTCTCATCTGGTCCGTCCATATTTTTTATTCGCCATGTCCTAAGCTTCTTCTTTTTTTTTCTTGTCAAAAATTCAATTCAAATAATAATAATAATAATAATAATAATAATAATAATAATAAATACATATCCTTGAGATGCTTGCTAGTGTCCACCATATCCTATAATTTATAATTTACTCCTGTGTGCTATGACTGTGTGTATGTAGGAATTAAAGATGCGAGGCGAAAAACGGCCACCTGCGCCGTTAAGCGAACCCGCGAGTCACGATCACCTAAACAAACGGAGAAATGAACGGCGTTGGTTCCCAACACTCACGTCACGTACTCAAAAAACCACGAGTCAATTCTAGTCAAAGACACAGATACCCTCACTGGAAAAGCAAAGCATAGCATCTAAAAAGCCGATTAATCGGTTTCGGTTTTCCATTTCGGTACAGTGTATAAAGGGCAGTTGTAACTGTTTTCGAACTTTACTCAAGTGGCCATGGCAGAGAGTGAGAGCTTCGAAGCTCTCGAAGTGCAAAATAATGAACAGAAACGACAAGGAAATGAACAAAACAACGGTAATTTTGTAGAAGAAGAGGAATTAGAAGGCGATTATATTGAGGAGGAGGAGGAGGAGGAGAGTCAACTCAGTGAGTTGCAGCAACCTGTCGAGTTGCCGAGTTCGCCGGTGGAGGAGGAGATGAGGGAGGGGCAAGTGGAAACCCTAACGGTGGTGCCGTCTTCTTCCACGGCGATACTATCGAAGAAGAATGATCAGCATGTAGGTAGGTTTTTTCTTTATTAATTTTTTTTGTTTGTGTGTTTTTTTTTTTTTTTTGAATTTCTGTGGATGATCTGGCAGGTTTGAAAGGAAATTCAGCATTGAAAACGCACGTGGAAGCTGAATTCAAGGTTAGGCGCGCAAGATAATTTATTTATTTATTTATTCCCCTTTCTTTTGTGATCATTTTTTAACAATTTGTGATACTTTAATTATTTCTATATGCATGTAACTAACGCGTAGTCTTCAAAATTTGTCTGTATAAATAGAATTTTTTGAGAACTGGTGTGTAATTTGTTGTTACTGATGGAAAGTTTTAGTTCTAGAATTTAAGGAGATGATGAAGTAATTTGTTCTGAGGGTTTAGGTTTTATCACTAGAAGTTATTGATTGTCAGTGAAAACTTTTAAAACCGGAAGGAGAGACTCAACTTAAGCATCAATAAGGAAATTTCAATGATTTTGATTTTGAGTATAACCTGAAAGTTTATATGCCATTGACAGAGAGTTTGATTTCTGGGTCTTGTGGTTGTCTCTGAAATCAGAAGGGGTGAAGACTTTGTCAGTTAGTAAATTCTGTGATGAATTTCAACTTGGTTTCTGACCCGAGTGATCAGAACCAACACTCTCAATGTGATATACAAATTTCTTCGTTTCACATTACTTGGTAGTTTTCTTTTTTATGTTTTTGCCTGCTGGCAAGTTTTAGAACAAATTTCAAATATGTCGGATCATATATAAAACAATGTTTCTGAGGCATGGACCAACCTCACAAATCACAATAAGTCAGTGAGAGCACTTTATGCCTTTCCTCAAATTTCTCGATGTACAATCTAGTGAACTTCCCATTTGCATGAACATTAGATCATATTCACAAACTTTTACCTGCTTAGTACAATTTAAGTCTGTCAAATCTATGATTTTTTTAGTTGTGCATTTTCTTTCGTTTTTTCATAGGAGCAAGTAGGGTTGTCACACCAGGAAGTTCTGGGAAGCGTAACAGCCCAGAGTGCTAAAGCCCAGACCCAAAATCAGCTTCCACCTTCTGCATGTCCAACTTCCTCGTCAGAACTGTCACTAACTTCTGTTACACAACCTATATCATCTGCTCCAAGTCCAACTCCACCAGAAAAAATATTGTCTCCCCCAGAGGTTAAGAATGCATGTATACCAGAAGCAGGGCACCAAAGTTCTGCCAAGCTTAAGGCTCTCCATGTTCCTGTAGCAAGGACATCAATTCCAGATGGGTACAACTGGCGGAAATATGGTCAGAAGCAAGTGAAGAGTCCTAAAGGTTCTCGAAGTTATTACAAGTGTACTTATTCTGACTGCTGTGCTAAAAAGATTGAATGTTCTGATCACTCAGGCCGTGTGATAGAGATTGTTAATAAAGGAATGCACAGTCATCCACCTCGGAAGAATAACAGCACTAGGGAAAGTAGGAGTGGATTATCTGTTGGGCCTATTTTGCAGACTACTGTAACTGAGCGTACTGTCAGAATGCTCAAGGATTCAGAACCAGTTACATTGTCAATAGAACCTGCACAAGAAACACTGACAGTTTCTGAAAGAAAACGACAGAGTTCAAGCAGCTCGGATGAGAACAAGGAAACTCAAATCAAAGAGGAGGATGTCGGTGAACCTGAGCCAAAACGAAGGCAAGTTTTCCCATCAATTTGGTTTCCACAAATTTTATTTCTTAGTGATGTTAGCACTTCTCACTGTTCTTCTGTAAAGGCACTGTTGGAGATTTAATATTTTTTTTTGCTCATTTCTGACCAGATTGAAGAAGGGAAACTTAGAGTGTTCAAAGGCTGTTTTAAAACCCGGAAAAAAAACTAAATTTGTCGTGCATGCAGCAGGTGATGTGGGGATCTCAGGTGATGGATATAGATGGCGCAAGTATGGACAGAAGATGGTGAAGGGAAATCCCCATCCCAGGTTCATGTTTATTTCTTGTTTTTTCTGTGTATTTGTAACAATTTTGATTTAATAAATCAATAAGATGTTATCATATGACAATGGAACATAAAATACAGTATGATTTTGAATTGCAAAGTTTCAGTTTGTTATCTGTTCTTATAAAATGCAGTGTGGTTTTGACTTGCAAAGTTTTTGTTTGTTATCTGTTCTTGTTTTTTGCAATGCTCACACTATTAGCTGCTTGGTTGGTTTGATTACATGTTGAACCTTGATAATATCCCTACCATTTTGTTCTTAGCTATCAGACATTTTCATGGACAACATGTGGAAAATTCTAGATGGCATATATGTTGAAGTGCTTTTAGATTTGGCAGGAGTGAAATTATTTTCCAACCTATAAATGACTGAAGCACTTATGGCCTATAGGGTGTTTCTCGTAAAATCATGTTCTCTAGATCTGTATCCGTGCTAGTTACTCCTTGTAACATGACTGGAGCACTTATAATACCAAACAACCAAATGAAGTTGGTAGGGCGTTTTCCACATTTATTTCAATATAGTTGTAAATAAGGAATTTGGGATTTGTGTTATATTCTGCATCCCTGCCACCTGATGGATATCATTGTGCAAATGACATGTTGAGACAGTGCAGCGATTGCCTCTTAAGTTTTGGTGATTCTTTTGCTTCTTCCTTTTTTCTTCCTTTTCTTTTCTCAATGGGGTAGGAGGAACGAGCACTAGGGGAGCCTGAAGTTTGCTGGAACTTGAGGATTGGAAGTAGCTTGAGGTCTCTCTCTTGATTATCTGCCAAGTAAAGGGCAGTGGAACTGTATTATGAGCCACTTTGAAATGCTAAATTTTGAGGTGAACTTGATTATTTTCAGGAGCTTGAAAGGTCCCCGTTGCTTGAAAAGAGAGGGATAAAACTTAAAATGTGTTTTTGAAGGTGTGCTTTGTGTGAACAGCTGTTTTTCTGAGTTCTGATTGTGGATAGTCAGATTAAGGTATGGCAGACTCTCATGAGGCACTGCTGTTAGTGTAATGCGGTGGTGACTTGGTTCATTTGGTACTGTCGTAATGATAAGCCATCAGAGTTCTGATAGCTCGGCTTCCTTTTGTGGAGATTGCTAAGATTTGTGCTTTACCTATTCCAGAGCTGGCATGGAAGCTTCAGATGGAACAGTATTCTAATACGGGTAAATTACAATAACCCACCTGGGTATCATGAAATTACACGAACCACCCAAAAGTTTGAATACTTGACAGAAACTCCCTATTATACCCAAAATGCCCTTAGTTACTATTTAGAAAGAACAATAGTTGAGGTAAAGGAGTAACTAATGCTTGATGATTCAAAGGGGTGGAGTTGATTTATTCATATTCATGCACTTATGTTTGCACCGTGTATTGTTCCATTTTGTGCAGGCATGTCACTGTTTTCATACTTTGTAAGCACATTCATTCTTGGAAGAAAAAAACTTGGATGTATTTCAGCCCACTCAATCCCTTCTTTACAAGATGATAGCATCTTTAGCTTGCTCAAATAACAACTCTATAAGAACCTTAGGGTTTTTGGTCAATGCATGTGGTCTCAGCTATCATTTCATGTAAATGCTAGAGGCGCTTTGTATTGAACTGTTCCAAGAGTCTCAGTTCAGAAAACTCTGAAGGTATTTATTTTTAGTATAAAATAGATGGTATTTCATATTTGGAAGAATAAAAAAAACCTAATACCTATTCTGGCAACTGATGTCATTTCAGGGCCATGGTTGTTTCTATGAGAAAATTCAAGCACTAATCTTGCACGTTGACTCAAGTTGGTTTATCAATCAATAACCAGACCAGGACTTGTATACTTGATGGGATTGAAGTTTAACTCTTAACCCCACAACTGCATGTCTTGCAAAGCATGCCATGTGAGTGACTTGTAAAGTAGGGAAACTGCCAGATAGAAACTGGTCCTGTGCTTACTTCCTCTAGATCGTCACTTGTCTATGCCTATTGATATACTTTCGAGTTAGATCCCTGAAAACCACCTTGCTGCACGGGCTTTACAACATTGCTTTTGCATGCGATATCTGTCCCTCTGTATTTAAATGATTCTTTAGAGCCGATGATTTAAACTCTGTGATCAAGGATTTTTATTGAATCTCGACCTCATTAAATTGAGGGAGTGACTTCCAGAATAATAACCAGCTCAAAAGCCTTACATGATGCATTTCCTTCGGCAATCCGAGTTGTAACTTCAAATTATAAACTGGCTCCTGTATTGAATCATACTTCTGATTTATTGCATGAATGAATTTTACAGGAACTATTATCGATGCACTTCTGCTGGATGTCCTGTCCGAAAGCACATTGAAACAGCGGTAGATAACACGAACGCTGTCATTATAACATATAAGGGAGTACATGACCATGACATGCCTGTACCAAAGAAGCGACATGGCCCACCAAGTGCTCCGCTTGCTGCTGCTGCTGCTCCTGCATCCTTAAGCAGCTTGCCAATTAAGAAAACTGATACATTGCAAAACCAAGTTGCTTCAACCCAGTGGTCGGTGGGCAAAGAAGGCGAATTAACTGGTGAAACCCTTGATCTCGGGGGTGAGAAGGAGGCGGCGATAGAATCAGCTCGGACGCTTCTGAGCATCGGGTTTGAAATCAAACCTTGCTGAAAAGCTGAAAAGATCCTTTCTGTCTAGGTTACAGTATAAAGATTACCAGTGGGCTGCCCTCATTTATATGAAAATCATGTAGCTTTCTTTCAATGTAAATTATCAGGTTTGAGGATGTCTTTTCCTTTCTTCTTCAGTATTTCAGCTGTATATTTGGTGTTGTACACCCTCCCGACTCCGAAACAGCCTAATAGTAGTGGAAAACGGAGAATTTGTTGGCATCCACTTTTCCTTGTCTTGATTGAGACCCATTTCAATATCTCCATATCTGGGGCAGCTTTCTCATTTTTTCTGCGGTAGACATCGGATAATTAAGAGAGGTAGAAATTACTAGAAATTCAATATAATGAATTTTTTTTTTTTTTGTTTAAGATCTGATCGAGGAGAGACTTAGTTTTGATGTACAAAAACTAGCCTGCAGATAGTCTGAAAGAAAACTGCATTTGTAGAGAAAAGTGGACAGCTAATATCTGATGCTTGCAAAGAAGATGACTCCCGAATATACACATACAAGAGTGGAGGAGAACTTCAAGGATTTGCAAGACCAGGCATCCATCAATTATTGTCTCAGTTCTCCTCCTCCCCAGATCGCTAGGATCATATAAAATGATCTGGGGCAAGGAAGATCTCTCAAGTCAGTGTATCCACCAGTCATTATTTTATTTTATTTTATTCAAATCCTGAAACAGGCATACCCTACAAGCATGTCTTGCCCTAAGGGGACATCAAATTGTCTCCACTGATCAGCTGAGAGATTTGAGCTGTCATGCAACTTCTGAGGCTCTCCACCCGCAAGATCATGAGCATGAAGTAAGTGTTTGGGGTAGCTTTTAAAAAAAAAAATTATAAAAAATATTGTTAGTAAAGGTTGATTTGTTACGATATTTTTAGTTAAAATTATAGTTTAAATTAAGATTGAACAAAAAGTAATTTAACGTGTTTAGTTAAAAATATTTTATAAATTAAGGTTTGGTAATAAAATGATTAAAAAAGATATATATTAATATTGATGGTTTTTTATTAAAATATTATAGATTTAATTATTATTATATTATGAAATAAATAATACTTTATAAAAAAACATTATTATTGTCTCATTAAACTATTTACAATTTCATCACGTACAAAATTTATATGAAAAAGTCTTTGGTATCCATTGCTTTCTAAGCATGCAACAATATCAGCTAAAAATCATTAGGAACAAAATTGAAAATGCGATCAAATTCTATAAATACTACATCATCATGTGATCTCCTTATATAAATGTTACGTCATCATATGATCTTCTTCTAATGTAATTATGTAGTGTCATTGATATCACTGCATTCTGAACTTGCGTTTTGTATGGATAAACGAACATATTTTGTAAAATCTCCACCTTTGTTTTCATGCTTCAAAGAACATTCTATCACATTACGTTGTGATGACTGTATACAATTAAATACTTCATCCTAATTTCTTAGTTGTTCATGATGCCTAAAATCTTGTAAGTAATACCTCTCATCTTTATATGAATCTAAATATCTATACTCATTAAAATATCCATCATCAACCAAATAATATTTACCTATCATTTAATTTTTATAATGTAACTACCTTCTAATGGATTAGAAAATTTTATATTATTATTACCAATAGCCTTAAAAAAAATACATATATTATGGATATTACCTTTCTATCATGCCCATACAAACATGAACAACATATTAAAACTATAACCAATCATTATATTTTGTGTTGGCATAATTTTTTTTTTTAAATAAATAGAATTTGATTTTCGATGTATGCAATCACTTACAACAATACAATTCTCCTACAAATTACGTTTCCTCTCTTTTTCACAGAACTGATAAATGGTAAACTCTGCTTCCTAATGTCCAAGTTGGGTTCAAAAGATGACTCTGATTACCGGCTATTTCAACTGTACAAAAAATCAACATTAATTTTTCAAGGCTCGCTCGAACAGGCCCCCATCTACAGTCCATTCATCTGTTGATTTAATTCGTTTTTAGTAATCTACAATCTAGGAATCCGTAATATGCATAAGAATTCATTAAAATTTATACAAAAAAAAAAAAAACCATATTCATTGCTACCCGAAGAACAGCTGAGAATCAGTTACTAGGGTAAACTGATGACTGAACATGGTGTTCCAAGTGCCACCTCCATCATTCCGAGGAGAAACTCAATTCATCAATAGATATGGATATTTTGGATTCCATGATGTCATCGGTTTTTACATCTTCAGACTTGATGCCGTTTTCTTCTTTCCCTTCTGCTGCATCTATACACTCCTGGAATCTGAAGCAACTAATGAGGTGATCGTTCGTTACCCCTGCTACCTGCATGAACGAGTAGATGACCGTGGGCCCCACAGAGCGGAACCCTCTTCTTACAAGGTCCTTGCTTATCGCATCTGCTTTGGGAGTTTTCGCAGGGACCTGTCGAGGATACCGGAATCTGCTAACTATAGGCTTGTAGTTCACAAAGCTCCAAATATACTTGTCAAATGACCCAAACTCATCAATGACCTGGCATCAACAAAACCTGTAAAAAGTTAATTGCAAATGATAATCATGGCAAATATATGGAGTAAGTAATCATGGCTGACTTCATTAACAAAGTTAAAGGGGTTAAAGACTGGAAGTCATCAAGTCAGATAAATCATTTGTAAGTTACCAACCAAGCAAGCTGGCATCTTGAAGAAAAGGAATAATTAGGTTGCATGAGCAACTCCTGAGATAAGATAAAGTTATCAAGGTCAAGCTGTTTGGTTGTAATAGTATAGTTTGTCCTATATGGTTCATGCAAATTGCAGGGGAAACCAGGACCACCACTCAACTACTTTTCACCAAACCAAACTGATCGAGTAATCATTAAGCTCACATTATGTGCCATTTAATACTTTCACAAATAAGAGAACATCATGAGCGGTCCCCATTACGACTGCACTGATCTAATTAAGGTAATCAGCACTAGGATATTGAAGCACAAAACGAGCTCTACCAGTTATGATTTTTAACACTCATCTAAACTCAGGGTAACGTCAAAAACCAGGATTAAATTTGGCTTTATTTGGATGGCCAGGCTACTCTTTCTATCTTCCACATATAAGCACAATTTACAGTGTCCTATGTAAACACATCTTTCTGCTATTTGGAATAAATCAACGCTTAAAAAATGAGAATCTACCTTGGATATTTGGCGAGCATTCTCAATGATAGCACGGAGCTTAAGCTCTGATAACAGGGAAGCTGCGGTGCTTCCAGGTGCTATGATCTTCTTCTCATTAAATTTTGAGACTGCAATTGGATCAAAATCTGCAAAAACTTCCCTGCAAATAAAAGTTTTTTATAAACTCTATCTAGCAATACAATTCAGATAAGGAGGAGACTGCAACTAAAAGGACAAATGATGTGGATGGTCAGAGTTCATCGATGAGCATGTTGGTTGTTTAAACATATAGGAACTTGGATAGGCAAAGTACCTAAACATGTGCCTTTTACTTAGAATAGCAGGCCAGGTAAGTTCAGCCAAAGCACCTGAAAGGACAAGAAGCTCAAACAACTTCCTGCATGCGGACAAAAGTAGCAAGCAAATAACAGTTAAAACAGATAATCATACCAGGAACGACAGATCTTTTAACAAGTAGACAGATGCGAACAATATTGCAATTACATACCTGTCATCATGTACTGGGAGTCCCCATTCTTCATCATGGAAAGCGGTATAACATGGATCTGGTTTCAATATGAAAACCAGTCAGCAATTAAATCCAAAATAAGCATGGCTAAAGCATGTGGACAATGCTATATAGCAAATCGACATGCTTAAGTAACACATGACACAACAATTCCTAAGTGACATTCATATGCTTTGATTATTACCTCCATCAAACATGAAATTGAATCCAGTCAATATTTACAAAAGGCAAGTGCACAATGTCTTTCATTTTTTTGCAGAAATGATACAAGAAAGCAATTTCAATTTAACAGACTTGTGCATTCCTTTCTAACACCAACGTAAGTAAAAACATTGGATGGGGCATATTATACAACAGCAAGGAAAAGAGAATGAAAAACTGCATAATTTCATTATTTAATCAAAATATTTACTCTTAAGACACAAAACGGAAAGCACAAACATACAGCAAGTATCCATGTTTGTGGAAAAAATTCCAAAAATCAGAAAAAGTATATGCTCCACTTTATCTACTATTAAATAGTTATGGTTGAAAGGAAAAAAGCTTGCAAATCTAAACCAGACAGTCCAAGTCAATAAATCAGCATGATGGAAAGTAAAAATGCCTACCTATGGAGCTATAGCCTGATAGTTACATCAAATTCTTAAAATCTACTACAAAGAGCACTTGGCAAGCTTTACAAATTAGGAGTAGCATCAAATTATATTTGTTATATTAACACAACACTTGTTTAGAACAATCCATAAATAAATCAAGCCCAGTTTTCGGCTGGTTTAACTCAGTTCTTTAGCAATTATAATTGACCTCCAGTTAATAAAATGAGGTTCAACTTGGTAATTGAACCAACTTTTATGAGGTTTGATTCCAAGTAGAAATCACGGTTAACTGAATGTCTGAACCAAGTTTCAGAAACAACATTTGAGTGAAGCAGCAGAAAGCAGGGCGGCATCATCTATTCAACCAAAACGATCACATATCATATAAATGTCTCGCCTTGCAACGCAACTCCATATAAGCACTACGAATAGCACTAACTATAGCACTTCCAAAATAAGTTTCATTTTGGTGGGAACTTAAAAGGTATGTAAAACAGAAATTCCAAAATAAACTACCCAAACCTATTCCACATTCATAGCATTAAACTCAAACGAGATCTCTGGTAAATTTTTTATATGGTTCAGAAAGACAAACTGATAACAGTTAATATATACAGTTTGCAAGGCTCTACATATTATCAGTGTCACAATTCAACTGTATCTTTCATAAAAAAAAAAGGGGGAAAAATTAAATCAAAGAAGTGAGAACATACCAGTATTTGGTGTCACCCAGGCACAACTTTTCTTGGACTGTGAGCCATCAGAAGAAGGTAGAGATTCTAAACCCCCATCAGAAACAACACTTCTTGGCTTTGAAACATACTGCTTCCTTCTAGTCCCTACATTATTTGACCGAATCAACCTCCCAGTAGATGCTCGGCTATGAAATGAATCAGTGGAGGCATCGGATGAACAAGAAGCATTTAGTGACAAATTCGAATGCAACAACTGTTCATGGCGGCGAAGCACAGAAGAAAAATTGCCAGAAAGTGATTTGGGGGATAAATTACCGACAGTGGGCACCGTAAAGACTTTCTTCTCTTCCCCTAATTTAACCTCCTCAGGCGATTTCCCATCCTTTCTTAATTGCTTTGAGGCAGGTTTCCGAGCACTCGTCAATGGCCCTGCCTTAGTGTTTCCAGTAGGTCCTAACACAGGCCTAGCCTCAGAGTCAGCCACATTCATTGACCTCACTCTTGGAGCTCCTGACATTGTCCAAATCAACTTCAATTTGACACTGTTTTCAAGAGATCTTCACCTTGTTTGCCTCAAAGCCACCCGAGATTTCCAAATTTATTAAGCTTCCCTCAAATCCTCCTCAAATTAAACAAAATCACCAGAAACCCACCAAGAGAATTCACTAAGACCCCATTTTGCAAAATAACTGAAGCTCCAACCAGCACAAAACGCTTAATTATCACAAACCCATTACAGTTATCCACCTCCAGTACCCACATTCACCAGCCAAACCCTGAAGCTCCCAAAAAATATCTTACCTTTTCAACAAATTTACACTTCAACCACCACTAGGGCTCACTCCACTGAACCTCAAATAAAAACACAAAAATCCCTTAACTTTTCCCCTCAAATCAGCCCCAAAAACTCACTTTTAAAAGCAACCCACTTCAAAACACACCAAAATAACTTCAACTATTCATCAAAGACAGGATTTTTATACACTACAAGAAGAAAAAAAATCACAGTAAACTACAAAAGGCCCTCCATTGTATATTCAAAATACGCCTCGAAACACAATGATTCCATTCTGCATTGTTAAAAACGAGATGGAAAGAGAGAGAAAGGTACTGTTACCTCCTTAAAAAAGGTAAGGTTTTTAAACTGTGTCGTTTCAGTCAATCCAACACCACCACATGGTAAATAAAGCTGACACATTTCTCTACACTACTTGGAATTTTCATTTTCATTTTTTTTTGTTTTGTTTTTTCTTGAGAAAAAATGGAAGGGAAAATTGCAGAGAAAATGTGATCTATTATGGAAGAGAATTGAAGTCTCTCTATTTCTAGAGATAGAAAGTGAGAGCGAGTGAGTGAGTGAGAGAGAGAGAGAAGATTGGGGTTCTTGGTTGAGTGAGGGAGTGATGTTGACTGGGACAGTCGGTTTAGAGCTGTAATTTACTTGCTGTCTCCGGTTTTTATCTTATGCTTTTCTTGTGTCTCACACTAGATTAAAAAAAAAGGTTGTCAAAGATCACAATTGTTCATTCAATTGATATTTATAAAAAATATATATAATTTATTTTATTTTATTTTATTTTTTATTTTTTTATGTTTCTTAAAAAATAAATAGATGGATGGGTATTTTAAAAGGTTAGTTTTAACATTAATTAAGAGGGATTAGTCTCTAATTTATTATTATATAATTTTTAAAGATTGAATTTATTTGAAATTTAATTTTTAATACTCAAAATAGTTTAATACATGATATTTTAAATTGAGTTCAATTCAAAAAATTCAAACAACTTGTAAAAAAAATTAAAATGTTAAGTGCTAACAATTAATCAAGTGGAGTCGCTGCTTGTAAAATATGCATGAAAAAAAGAGTAATGTTACCCTTACATGGATAAAAAAAGTCATTACATTGCTTTTTTTTTTAGGATAACTTATGAGATTATGAGGTTAGATTAGATTGTGATAAATCTAAATTTAACGGGCCTAAAAGATCTTGAGGACCCATCTCCCTTGAGCTCAACCAAGGAAATAACTTAGCTCCCTTATATCTAGCTTAGAGAAGAGCTCAGCCTTCATGAACTCAGCTATATTTTATATCATATTATCCCTGTACCCTTAGATGTATGAAAAATATCTCAATGACCTACCATATTTTCATTACATTAATGCTTATATAAGATATTTTTTATCATTCGTTAAATATTATCAAGGCAAGAATACATTCCATCTCATTTTCTCCATTAAAGGATAAGATTTATAGGTTGTAAATGACCCATGAATCCTTCAAGCTTTAGATTCACAATCTTTATTCTCTATTGCATATATATTTTCAAAGTCTATCTTTCTATAATATCATAACATTTTCTCTCTCTAAAAAGATATTTATTTAAGCATCTAAGAACCTCCAAATTTACAAAAAAGAACATTTTACAGGTATCAACCACCTTGACCTACCAAGCATCATGTATAAGCTACCAGTCACCCTGTCTATGAAGAGTGGATTAGATTGCTATAATCAAGATATTAACCGATTATCAAACAACATATAACCCTTGCTCTTAAACTACTTGGATTTTTTTAGGATATTATCATTGGCGCTGTCTGTGGGAACTGATAAAAAATTCATCAGTTTTTAAAGCTTGTTTTTGACATTTTCAGGTCATTCCACAACTCCACAACCTTTCAAGGATAAGATTGACTTAGTCTTCCTAGTGTTATTGCATAATTTACCTTGGAATAGATCAACTCGGTTTTCCCAGTATGATTGCACAACCCTTCAAGGATGAGATTGACAAGAAGGCTCTTTAGGGCAACAACCCCACAACCTTCCAATGATGGGATGGACTTAATCTCCCTAGTTCTATTACAAAATTTAACTTGGAAGGGATTAACTTGGTCTTCCTAGTGCAATTGCATAATTTACCTTGGAAGGGATGTATATAAATCCTTCCTAGTGTGATTGCATAACTCTCCAAGGATAAGATTGCCACGACAACTCTCTAATGCAGTAATACTATTCTTCAAGTGATGCCTAAGGGCCTCTCACCAATTCACCAATGGTTGATCTTGGATCCCTTATTCTCCAGTCTCAGACTAATATATTCTCCAGGTGATGCCAAAGAGCCTCTCACCAATTCGTCAAGGATTTATCTTGGATCCCTTATTATTTAGTGCAGTTTCGAACTGGCACATTCTCCCGGTAATGCCTTAGAGCTTTTCACCAATTCACCATGAGTTGATCTTGGATCCCTTATTCTTTAGTCTCAGACTAGCACCGTCTCCAAGTGATGCCAAAGAGACTTTCACCAATTCATCAAGGATTGATCTTGGATCTCTCGCCTCTCCAATGTAGTCTCAAATTGGCACCACTCTTCAGCGGGGGGCTCTCATACCCTATGTCATCCTAGGAAGATCATATATCTACGACGAATGGAATGCCTTGTTCTCGAATAATTTATTTTTCAGCTAGAGATAGAACCAAAACGGTCTCACAATTCATTGACCACTCTTCAGTAGGGGGCTCTCACACCTCATGTCATCCTAGGGAGGTCACATATCGCTCACACTCCAATGCCACAACTCTTCTTGAAAGGGGATTGACTTGGTCTTCCTAATGCAATAACATCACTTTTCTTTAAGGGAACTGACTTGGTCTCCATAGTGTAGTAACACAACTCTCATTGGAATGGATTAATCAAAGATCTTTCTAGTGTAGTGGCACCACCCTCCAAGAAAGAGATTGATTTGGTCTCACTAGTGCAATAGCACCACCCTTAATGGGTTCCCCTCGGCCTCTTATAAATTTACTAAGTATGTGATTCATCCTCCAATAGAAGTTGAGTTCCTCCAAAGAGAGTTCCCCCAAAAGGAGTTGAGTTTCTTTATTAGGAGTTTCTCTAATAAGAGTTCCTCCAATAAGTTCGGAGATGAGAGTTCCTCCAATAGGAATTACTCCAAAGGGAGTTCTTCCAATAAGTTTGGAGATGAGAGTTCCTCTAAACGGGTTCCTCCAATGGGTTCTCCTTAACCACTTAGAAATATTTCTAAGTACATGCTCCTTCTTCATAGATTTTTCTACCTATTAGAAATTTTTTCTAAATATGTATTCCTCTATTGTTTTACCTTATGTTTCTAGAAAATTTTCTAAGTATAGGTTCATTTATGGTTTCCCTCTACATTACCTTGGGTTTCCACTTCTTTTTTTATACGAAGAAAATCAATAAACTCGTTGTATAAGGCATTTTTACAAGTCTTTATATATAAATATCACAAAGACTTGGAAGCTACTAATAAACTTAAATTTAACTAGCCTAAAAGACCCTGAGGACCCACTCTTTTGGGCTCAACCAAGGAAAGGACACATCTTCCTTGGGCTCACCTAAAGAAAGGACTCACCTCCCTTAGGCTCAGCCAAGGAAATGACCCAGCCCTTGGGTCCAGCCTAAGGAAAGAGCTTAGTCTTCATTGACTTAACTATATTTTGTATCCTACTCTTCATGCACCCCTAGATGTATGAAAGATCTTCCAAGAGTCTATCATATTTACATCGCATTAATGTTTATGTAAGGGGTTTTTATCCCTAATTAAATTCTATCAAGGCAAGATTACACTTCATCCCTTCCTCTCCACAAAAAAAAAAAAAGATTCACGAGCTATAAATACCTCATGAATCCTTCAAGTTTCGGGTTCATAATCTTCATTTTCTATTGCATATATATATCACTCTAAAATATTATTGTACTTTTTTCTCTAAAAAGATATTTAAGTATTTAAGAGTCTTCAAATCTACAAAATGAGATCTTTTGCAGGTATCAGCCACCTTGTTATTATTGTATGTTATTTAACACTCTGTCATAGATTATTTATACCTTATTTTAGTGAAGTATATATGCGGTGTTCACGATAATGAATGAGATTATTTCATTTCTGGGAATTAATTTGAAGATTTAGTTGAACTTTTAAATCACATCCTCTTCAAAAACAACAATATGAAATTAGGAATTTAGGAAAGCCCCACCTTCCCATATGGCAAACTGAAATATATCTACTTTGTGAGTCACTTTGGTTCTACCAGGGCTTTGATGCAGATATTTATTAAAATTTGGATTGATCTTTTACTTTAATGGCCAACAATCCAACAACTCTAACAATTCCTTTCTTTTGCCGTGTCAAACTTTTATAAAGATGGTGAGTACACGATCAGGTAGCTGGCGAGGTCTTTCTATTTCTGTCCATTGCAACTTCCCAAAAGGAAACAGCTTCAACATTCCTTTCGCTGATCCAAGAAAAGCGTTACTAAGGTGAGCTATCTTCTCTAAATGTCTTGTCACCGCAACTTTCTAGTAGGCTTTTAGGCTGAAGTTGCAGGCTAAGCATCAAACTCCAAATAGTAAAAGCCAAAAGAGAGTCAAGGGAGTCAAGCGTGCCGCAAGAACTTTTAGACTGAAGTTGATCAATGATTTCGTATTCATGCCAGATTTCAAAAGGATTAGCTATACAGCAGTGCTTAGCAATCAAGAGAAGAATAAATTGGCAATGGGTCGCTTTTTGGCAACCAATTTACATCTGCATGCCTTCAGATTTTTTGGCAAATCTATAGGAAGTGACCGCTCTTGAGACTTTACCCTCACTACCTGCCTGCTGCATGGCTGCCTGCTAAATGATTACTGTCAAATATATATTAATTTTTTTTTATTAACGTGAATATCCAATTAACTAGCGTACATCTCGAACCCTAAAATCACCGTGGATGTCACGGGCAGGCAGATGCAGCAAGGGCAGCGTGGATGTCACGGGTCATGCAATGCAGCAAGGACAGCAAGGTCAATTAATCTCCTGTGTACTGTGTACTCTGCCATACTCATCCAGTTAATTAACGTTAAATTCAGTGACGAGGCAAGTTAGTAAAAGAAAGGGAAGATCAGTGAAGATCGTGAGTGCCGCAGTCTTCACTTCCCAAGTTAGGGAAGTGAAGAGAAGAGTGACAGGTTCCATCTTCACATGCAGGAGATGCTTCGGATCTGCAGACCGCAGCTTGATCATTGGCATATCCCGTTTGGGCTGGAATCAACAAATTTTTATACCAGCTCGCATTATACACTTTCCGGCCATATCTCAGAGCAATTAGCATAAAGAGAGGTATTACAGTCGTTGTATGTGAATCAGCGAATAGAAATGGGCAGGTGTCGTGAAATGCAAGGCTGATCTTTGATTGTGAGGGCTCCTGTTTTCTAACATGAACGAATTTTTGCCTTCAAAATTCATATGCTAAAGTGGAGCTCACACTCTTTCCCCCTCCCCCCAGCGTGTTCCAAGGCAAACACGGACAACGCACATAACCAGAAGAGAGAAAGGCAGGCAAAACAAAGACAATCGGATTAGCATCAAGCAGTTCTTTAGACATCTTTGAAACAAGCTCAAGTCAGACAAATTTTGAGTGCATAGTAAAACTTGATAGACCAATATCTGATTCTTGAAAACGGAAGAAACAATTTTTAATGCTGAAATACCTATCTGAAACAGAGTCTTGCAACTGGCAATAAAACCAACCAACCACCTTCCCCGTTATCCCAGAAACAGTTATAAGATCTGGAAACTGCATCTGCAAGCATATCAAATAAAAAAGAGGAAGAAATGAATTAGTAACCTCATGAATTAGCAGTAGCAAGGCATATGTGTGATGATCGATATATAGGCACACGTCCAAAATAACTTAGCTATAGCAGTTCTAAGCATGGCTGTTAGAATCTTACGATTAACAATTCGAATCGTACAATTCATCTCGATTCACATTCAAAACAATGTGAAACATGGGTTAAATCTCAGGTGCACATGAATCTTGTGAATCAGTCATGATTCAATTCAGTAGGATTCATTGCTTTTTACAAGTCTAACCCTCCAATAGAAAATGAAAGTAAAATGCATAATTTTAAAAGAGATGGTAAGAATAGGAAGCTTTAGTCTAGAAGTCATGGATGACAAAGACATATGAGCAATTTTCTTTAACAAATATGTCTACTTGAAACTGAAACAGATTATAAATTAATTTTTCACACAGAAAAAAAAGGGTGAAAGAAAGCAAGAGTCTCAAAGACCACAAGAATGACAAGGGTGATATCAACATTGGGAAAGATTATTTAAACTAGGAAATTTAGCAGTATGCTAGTTAGAAGGTAGTTTTAGATGTATTTTTAAGTTATTGAGTTGTTAAAATGATCAAGAACCGATGAATAATATGTTGAATTTTGAGACTGGGTCGTTTAATGACCAGGAACTAATAAATTAAATGAATTGATGCACATTTTGTTTAGTAAATGATCATTTTTAACTTTATTTAGTAATGCTAGTTATCTTTTATTGTGCCGTTTTCATTTGTTAATGAATCTTATGATTCACGATTCCAGAAATGGGCTTTCCGATTCAGGAGTCAAATCTCAATTTAACAACCATGATTCTAAGTAACACACAACTTAAGCAGTGGCAATCCCCTCCTGCTGTATCTAAATTTGGCACCAATTAGATGGAGAGCTGAGTTGATACTGGAAAAAAAAAAGAACAAAAGTAGGGAAAAGAAATCTAGTATAGTCACAACAGCCAGACTTAGCAATTAGTTTAAAAACATCATAAGAACTCTTAAGGGAGCCTTGAAAGAAGCTTCTCTTTCCATCTAAACCTAGACAAGCCCAACCAGAATTATAAAAGGATGATTTATTGGTTGTGACTTGTGACAATATATGTCATAGTCTCATAGTAGATTTCATTGAAGGCTATACAATACTTGCCTATTCAAAGAATGCAGTAACCCAATTTGAAGACCTGCTTGCGGTATTCCAAGAAGTTCCATTCGATTATGTTTTTACTTGCTAGAACACCAGTGAAAAAATAACCAGTATGCAAAAGACAATTGAAGTTTATATTTATAAATAAGAAAAACACAACCAGTGTTCCCAAGAATTATTAAAGAAGCATACAAAAAAAAAAAAAAGCATGCATGAAAATTTTTATGGTCAATCTAACAAGGTTACAGATTAAGTATATCCCAGCATTACCATCCTCAGCACCTCATTCTCATCTGAATCATTTTCTGCCATCACCCCCACCCCCCCTTTTCGTACATACATTGAAATCCATATTTTTAAGGATGTCATGTTCCAGAATTTGCAATATTATCACCTTTTGTAGGACACTTTTTCCACAAACTAATCTAAATCGTATGTAGACTACAAGCAACAAATAACAAATAACAAAAAAAAAATCCTGCTAAGAATACTATACACAACAACTCAGGCTAGTCAGATTCTTCATCTTGGTGGTGGTAGTAGCACATACCAATAGTTTTAGTAAAGGGAAAACATTGTTGGATAGAACACATTAAAAACAAGGACTCAATCATGAATTGCATGGAATTGTACGAAAAGAAGAAAATGAAAGGCAGACATACCCCAGTAGACCCCTGCCAGGCCACACTCTAGGAGTCACTGATAAGTTGATGGGAGCACCTTGCCTCATAACTATCACTGGTACTGCATGACCCTGATTTGCCTGAGCCTCAGAAGCAAGCTTTTGCAAAAGATTCTCACCAACTTGATATTCCACAGTACCAAATTTAACAAGTTGATCTCCAAGTTGCAGACCATCCTCTGCCGTTGGGGATGCATCGGCAATTTCATAAACCACAGCAAAGGGTATGCTAGCCATCATGTCCACATCCATGGAACTGGGAGAATCTCTAAGAACAACATTGTGGGAAGTTGCAGATGGAACAGCATTGCCAACCACTGAGTTTTGATTATTTGACACCCCATCATTTCCATGCAAGTGAGGAAGAACTAGTCAGTCAACTTATCACAGAGAAGAAGCCAATCTCTTATTGAGATATAGCATAAGTATTTCAGTCTTGAAGTATAGAAGTTAAGCAGAGATAATTGGCTCGTCGGAGACATATAAACTCTATTATAGATATGAACAGGAAGCGATCAAAGATGACTGCCAACAGAAAATGTGTTTTTCAATTAAAAAAACATGAAAATAAAGATTGATCATCGTTTAATCATTTGATTAGTTTTATATTTTGTTCCTCTCCAATGAAGAACATAAGCACAGTTAACTACTTGTCATCATTCAATACAAACGAGGCAAGTATTTGTATTGCAAGTCCATGCCCAACATGCAATGATAATTGAGAGAAAATATGAGCAAATAACATTGCTCAATTAATAACATTATTACATATCTACGTACCTGAATCTTTGGTTGCAAGCCTGGCTGAATGCAGAACTTGTATATTCTCATTTATTTTCTCTGTAATCTCCTTATGATCATTGCGCAGCTCTATTGATACAAAACACAAAAAAAACTACAGAGATTGAAGTAAAACAAAATAAGGGAAAGGGAAAGGGAAGGGAAATACCAGCAAGACGGTGTCGTTCAGCTCTAACGACTGGAATATCAATATCCGACCGAGGAAAACCCTAGAATTTTTTTAAGAAATAAATTAAAACCAAAAATACTCGGCAAATCTTAACAGCTACGGATACATAAAACCCTAAAAAATGAAGAAGAAGAGAATTTATGTGCCTCAGAATCGACGAGGTTGCCGGAGAGACCAGGACCGCCAGGCTGACAGAGGCGGTCGATGATGACATTCATCTCAGTTTCCAAAGCACTTCTCTTCTCCATCAGTTTCATTGTTTCTGCTTTCAAGTTCGCTCCCACCATTTTCTTTTCTTTTTGAGTCTCCTTTTTGGAGGAGGATAAGAAGAAGAAAGAATTCAAAATTTGTGATGAGTCTTTGAATTTGTTCGTTCTGGACTGGGATGGGATGGCTTCTCATGCCTGCTTGGGATTTTTCAATAACGACATGTCATTTGCTTCATAAACCTACAGTCCTTGCATCATGCCAACTTCTTGTTCACTGTCGTTGGATGATTAATTTCCATTTATGTCCAAACTCTAACACGACTATAAAAAAATTGTGCAACTACACTTAGTTTACTATTCATTACTATAATAAAAAATTTTTTTTTTATCATTGGAAGAAAATAAAATAAAATGTCTTGGTGTTCATGTAATTTGAACTTTTCACATGGTATATTGGTTATTAAAAAATTATCTAAGGTTCTACATCTTTTCTAAATTTTCAAAAAAATAAAATAATTAAATTATTTTCCAAGTAAAAATATAAAATTATTAACTAAGAGTTTAAGTATACTTGAATGATATATAATTCTTTTTTTAAAAAATAAAGATAGGCTCCTTGGTCTATTCTCGCAATCCGACACATACCTAGTATAACTTTTTAAGCCAAAGCGCAATTGTGATTGACTTTTTTGGCCCTTTCTTAGATTTCTTCTTTTTAAAAAAATATTTTTAAATAAAAATATTTTTAAATAAAACAATTAGAATGATATTTTAAAATTATACGATGATACTATACTTTTTAAATAAGATAAAGGTTTTTAAAGTAATGTTAGCAATTATTTTATGGATAATTTTATATATGAACCTATATATTTTTAATCTTTGGTTTGAGAGAGGAGAGATAGATCACTGGATTCTAGTGGTAGAAAGAAAAAATCAGTTTTCACACCGATTCTGACCACCATAATTTTTGACTGGTGTCAACGAGTTTCATTTGGTTAGGAGGGTTCTGCTTAGGTGTTTTTTTACTTTGAAATTGCCTAAAAACCATATATAAACTCAGGAATATTTTTTATTTCGGGTTTCTATATGTGTGTATTTTTGTTTTGTTTTTTAAGGTCATTTATGTGTTTGTTAGGGTGTTTAGGTTCTTTTCTAGTTGTTTTGAATCAAAATAGGTTTTTGGGTCAAAAAACATAGACCTTATTTTTTCGGTTGCTATAATGGTCGGAATCTAGGGAAAACCAGGCGATGCGTCATCTAAAATTTTTGTTTTCAAAAAACATAAGGTTGGATGACATGTCATTTGCCTTAATTGAGTTTTTTTTAAATAGGGTCCGTCTGCGGGCCTTTCTAAATGGGTCAGGCCTAGCAATGCTTGGCCTTATTCTTTTTTTGTTTTTTTATTATTTTGCCTTTTAAAAAATCATTTTTATACGTGTTTTTTAAATAAGTTTTAAATTTATATTTAAATTAATACCACTTCTCTGTGGTTTTTATTTTTTTTATTTACCTCTTTTTAAATAGTAGTTGTTTTTTCATTATTTTATGTGTATTTAATTTTTTAAGAGGTTATTCTAATTTATCTATAATTTTTTTTATGTTTTGTATAATTGAAATTTATTTTTAAAGATTAAAAATATTTATTTTTGGATAGAATTTGTAATAGGTGCAACCTTGCGAGATATTTTTTTCCTTTGATTTTATTCAATCAATTTTATATGTGTCTATTTCTACTATTATTTAATAAAATAAAAAATTATTTTAATTAACAGAGTCATTGAACATTGTCGGGTAAATGACTGGTGTTGCGAGATCAAATATCTTTATCTACTTCTGTCTCTTGACTTTTCCAGATGCTTATTTAGTTATTGTTAATGATTTTTTTTAATTTATTGACATAGATGGTTCTCGATTTATTTAATTAGACGTGTGTATAAAATTTTTAATTTACACTTAATATTTTTTATATAAATAAAGGTGTCAAAAAAGCCTGCATGTTCAACTTTTTTATTAGAAAAATAATATCCAGCCTGCGTCTGAGCGCAGGTGAAATAACTATTTATAACTTAACAAAGTGGTATCAATTTGTAATTATCCTACTCAATTTTATTACTTAATAACTAATCGATTATCTAGTTTTATCTTATCAACATCTAGGGTAATTCTTCTAGTATGAGGTCTGCAAATTCAATTAGAACATTTTAAACCTTTATGGAACTATCACCAGTCTCCTCCATATAACCGCTTATAAGCATCAATGCAAAAACTACCCTTTCATTTTCTACCTCTTCCATAAACTTTGACAAAGACAGTAAACTTTTTTTTTATTTGGTTCAACCTTAAATATTGCCCACATTTTCCTTAACCCCCATGCCACACACTTTCTTTTTATACTAAAAGTGTACTTATTGTGTTGCTTATCATGCATGACATTTCTATTATACTGACAAGGTCTCCTTAATAATACATGACACATATCTATAAAAATTACATCACACCATATATTATCACAATATTTTTTACCTATAAAAAATAAAACAATATATTGTTATTCCACTATTATCTCACTATCTCGCTTCACCCATGTCAATTTATGGGGCTTGGGATGACTGTTTGTTTTAAGCTATAACTTCTTTACTATCTTTGCAAACACAATGTTGTCATAGTTGCCACTATTGATGATTAGATTCCATACCTTATCTTTGATTATAGACATTGAATGGATGATTTTAGTGCGCAACCAATCTTTACTCTAGTCACTTTTGAGAGACTTTCAGATGACTAAGATAGCATCATCAACTATATACAAAATCTCCTTACTATATGAAACATTAAAAGTAGGATCTCTTTTGGCTAAACTCTCATTTATGAGTTCTTCTTTTATCAATAGATTATTGTTTGAAGACTCTTTGGTTTATAGCATTTAACATAATGATGCCCTTGCTTACCGGATCTATAATATCAAAATTTTAAACCAACTTGCAATTTGTTGAGGAGTAGGAGTATGTTTAGGTTGATTTTTTGTTCATTAATCGTTGATACGCGCATCCCAACATTTTAATCAACTTGAAATTTGTTATTATGGCCGGTTTGAAAACCCCTATTGGTTTCTTTATTTTTCTATTTCTCTATGGTTAGAGTTATCTTATCGGCTTTTAAAAATATCCATAATAATTGCAAACAAAGCATGCCTTGCATAAATTGTTATAATCCAATCAGGTGCTTGAGCTACCAATTACTCCTCCATTTCTGGTAGATCATCTCTAGCCACTAACTAATAAAAATTATCGATATACTCATTAATAAACCTCGCCCATTACCTCAATGTATGGAATCGTTGGCATAAGGTTTGAGTTTACTTGAAAGAAAGAAAGTGGCATTTCATTTATTCTTAATTGCTAATATTTGAATTTTTTTTATCTCTCCCAAGTCCTTTTTAGCTACTCTCACCAAGTAAACTAGCTGACCTGGTAGCATAGTTTTGAGACCCGGACCCGGCCGGCGGTCGACCCTGGACTCGGCCGACCGGGCTGGAACCGGTCCGGGTCTAAGTAAAAACCCGTCAGGGAGTTGGCCCGGCAAAACCCGGTCGACCCGGGTAAACCCGGTTGAGACCCGGCCACTTTCCTTTTTTTTCTTTATAGATTCAAGCGGTTGTGTTGTTTGTTGCCGTCTTTCATTTACCTTATAACTCAGCTAAAATTCTCTCAACCCTTTATAAGCTGTAATGAATTTCAAAGATGCAAGTCGGGTAAGCCCCATCTTCGTCTGTTTATTTCTACAAGAGCTTGTTTTCTTTTGTTAAAATGAGATTGTTTTGACTGTCTGTATTGATACATGCATGGTTTTGCTTCTCTTGTTAACCAACGATGTTGTCTGGCAAAATTTGTCTCCTTTTCTCTATTTTGTTAGCGAAAGATTTGATTTTTTTTTGGTAAAGAAGAGGAAATTCGTTGTTGTTTGAACCCATTTGTGATTAATCTTAAAAGAACAGTTTTTTTATACCCAGAAATTGTGTTTTAATTTGACAGCAAGTTATTGATGTGATTAATTCACTGTAAATTTCCAGGTCAATGCATCATCCGGCATAGGGGTTGTTGATCACAACAAAAATACATTTATAGAACTTCAGAGGAAGAAGGTACAGTGATATGTGATCTTCAAAATTAAAGAGAAGAAGATGGAAGTTGTGGTTGAGAAGGCAGGGGGAGCCATCGAGAGCTATGAAGATTTCGCTGCATTTTTGCCTGACAATGATTGTCGATATCTTGTTTATGACTTCGATTTCATGACTTCAAAGAATTGTCCAAAGAGCAAGATCTTTTCATCATTGCATGGTGAGTTTACGCCTTTGATTTCCTTAATTTCGATTTGATTGGTTGGATTAGAAAATTAGTGAGTTTCTGCCTTTGATTTCCTTAATTTCGATTTGATTGGTTGGATTAGAAAATTATTTGAGATATGATAAATTTACACGATTCTTTGTACATGTGTTATGTTTTGATGAATCCCTCAAAAGATAGCTTGTTTTGGTAAACCTTTGTTTTCTAGCCGATATAAGATTGATGGCATCATAGCACATTTGGATCATCTTGTGTTTCAATATAGGCACTACTGGATTGACATATGCAACTTCCCCGACCCTTTCTCCATGTGCAAATATTTGCACATAAATAGCTGAATTATAGGCATCCATTCTTGTAATATAACACAAGGAAAGTTTTCTTGCCTTCATATGTCTAGCCTCCACAATTTCTTGTTATACTGAAAAGGCTTGGAGCTGTTAGGGGTGATGATTATGATAATATTTACACAATGCCGCTAAGGTAGCCATAAAAATTGCACTCTGTTTTTCTGCGATTTGTCCACAATAACAATTGCAAATGGTCATATACACATATACGTACAAATGTTATGTTTGTACATGTACTTGTAAATCTATTTAGTAAATAAATTAATCTAGATAATATGTTTGGACATCTCTTTTTGGTGTTTATGATAACCAGGGAATAAATTGTTAGCTTCAGATGCTACTATAAGTCTGTTTTAAGTTGTGTTCTGTAGTCTATCCTTTCAAGTTAAACATGATATTTTGATGTGTATCTAGTACGATGATGAGCTCATTAGGTAATTGAGGGGGTTCGGCCCTCAGAAATATCTTTCTCTGCCAAGTTAAATTTTTTTTGGGTTAACCCGGGTCAACCCATCTAACCCGTGACTCGATCATTAGACCGGGTCGACCACTGGGTCGGGTTTCAAAACTATACCTGGTAGCAATCACTTTCACCCTTATCTATTCCAGGACCTTCTTTAATTAAAAAAAAAAAATCTTTCCATTTAAAGCATTCAATCAATGAATTCCTCAACTTGTAAGATACCTAAAAACTCAAAAATTTTAATTCAAAAGCTTATGTCTCCATGAAATTAATCTTGTTCAAGAGGTTGCCTCATTTGCTCCTCGTGCATTTGAAAAGGATTTTCAAAACTATTTACTTATCCCCGATCACTCTTTATATGATACTCCAATTTTCTCTCCTCCAATCGACATATTAATTTTGTTACCTATCTTTGTAAGTCCTCAATTGTTAGTTCATAGATGCTTCACTCCTGAACATGTTCTATTTTGCAACCTTTTCCAACCATGGTTTTTCAACAACACACAATAATAAACCACTAAGAATTGTCATGTTATGATACCGACATTGCTGAACATAAGAAATAGGAATCCAAAAACAAGGAAGAAAAATGTTTTGGAACAAAAAATTACATGGAAATCCTAATTCATAGTTTTGTTACTCAAAACTTCTTTTCTAAAAATCCATCATCAAAAGAAGGTTACAACTCTTTTTAATAGGCCTTAAACTAACCTTTATAAGACAAGAATAATTCCAATTCCAATTCAAATAACATATAACAAGAAATAAAGCAAAATATCCAAAATTAACTAGAAAAAAAAAACAAAACTTATGAAAATATAACTTTTATGTCTAATTCGAAGGCCTTCCCAACCTTAACCAATTGCGGTAGCCAGCCCCTTATAGAACTTGGCATTTAGAATCTCCTAATTGAATTTGAGCTAGATTTAAATATCGCATCAAAAGTCATATGCCTTTACATAAACATGATATTTGATGTTACTGTGCCTTTTACTGCACCTTTTATTGTGCTTGAACATGTCCATTTAATCCAAATACATTTATAATAGACTATACAAGTGATTCGAATATAATAAATTCATATCCAATTAATCATAACCTCTTACATCATTATGCCTCGGGTTTAGTGTCTAAAACTCGTAGTCGATAACTCGCCACATTCTTACTTCACACGCCGAGCTTTTTTTAATTTACTTTTTGGTTATATCATTGGTTATTCAACCATATTAGTTTTGTAAGCTGGTTTTTAGATTTATTTATTGGTTAAGAAGATGCATTTTTTTTCATTTTTTTTTAAGTTTTAAGGAGAAGATTTTTAAGTTTGAAATTTAGAAGCTATATCTAGAAAAATTTATAAAAAATATGTCTAAATATATTTGGAAAAAGAAAAAAAGTAGTGCCACTATATATTAGAAAAAAAGAGCAATTAACACACATAACTTTAATAAATACGAATTAACATAGCAACAAGAAGTTTTTGGGAAATAACATACTTTTACATGTCGTTTTTGAGAACCGCAACATTTAAATAATGTTATGTTTTATAATCGTGATATTTAAATTGATATCACAATTAAAAGACATAATAAAATTTTAATTAATATCATTATTCATAATCACGATATCAATTATATTCTATGTTATTATATAATTGGTATATCGATTGAGCCATATTCATATTTATATCAAGACCTTTAAAGCAATAACAAGTTTTAAAAAGACCAAAATCACGAGGACGGTACATGTAAGTTACCATGTGGTTATGTCATATTACACGTAGCAGCTAGAAATCATAGAGAATGATGAATGTTTTAGCTTTTTGTCTCGTTTTAGCTTTTTTATTTGCAGTAGAAAAATGGTCACAGACGAGATGGCTAAAGCTCTACATGAAAAAACATACATAGACGGCAAGGACTTGAGCCTGAAACAAGGAATACAATATGGAATTTATCCCTCTAAAAATTATCAATCACTAGCTAACCGAAGCAAGAGCCATGCCTATATCTAATCCAATTGGTCGGTCAGCACACTAAGCTGGTGTCAATGCACCATTCATGTCTATTTTAAACAATGTGTAGTTGAGATAGAGTGATGTAACTATCATTTTATAAAATTTTGATTTTTTTTTTAAAAAAAATTTAAAATTTTTTTAAGTATTAAAATTAAAAATAATTTTTTAAATATTATTTTAAAATAAAAAAATAATTTAAACTATATCTTGTCAAATTTTTTGACGGATGGATTCATTATAAATAAATAGAGAAACTCACACCGAAAAATGGCCGTTATTGTAGTATCCTTGGCCACTTCACTTACTGCTGCTGTTGTTCGATCATCTTTCTCCTCTTCCCCGTCCTTGTTTCTCACGAAGTTGAAGTCAACTCCTTGTCTTAGATTCACCTTTTCAGTTTCACCCTTTGATTCTTACAGAAGACGAGGAGTCAAACTCATGGCTCACTCAGCTCGTGCCACTCTTGGCCTTACTCAGCCTGCTAACATCGATGTCCCTAAGGTCAATCTCTTGTAGTTTCCCCTAAAAGAATAAACCCCACATTTTGTTTCTTTGTATATTGTGTTTAGATTATCAAGATTATTGATTTTTGATGATGGTTATAAGTTTTAAAGTCAATAATAGATTTGTGTGTTTTTTTGCGGTTGGAGTGTTTTATTTACTTTTGTCAATGGTTTTTGTTTTTAAAGCCAACTATAGATTTGCATGTCTTTTTACATCTATATGAGTAATATTGGTAGAAACCAATCTGTGATTTTGTTTTTGTTTCGCATAAAGTTATAGTTTTGATTGATCATCAAGGGTTAAAATTCTAATCATACTGTTTTTTGTTGGTGGGGTTTCATTTCTTTGCTTTCAAACCTCCTTGATTTCGCGTCTCTACGTGTGATTTATGCCTTAAAGCTGTGATAAATATGTGCGACCTGATTGGTGTTTTCCCCTGCCGATATGTGCTTTGATCAAGTATTAATTGGTGAAGTTTGTGATTATTTGCATTTTGATTGTTGTTTATTGGGTACTAAAAAGATGGATCATGTGTTTGTGTAATCCTTGACAGATTGCTTTTTCTGCAAAAGAAATTGACGTGGCAGAATGGAAAGGGGATATACTTGCTGTTGGTGTTACAGAGAAAGATATGGCCAAGGATGACAGCAAGAAGTTCGAGAACTCTCTTTTGAAAAAGCTAGATGCTAAGCTGGGTGGTCAATTAAGTGAAGCCTCTTCTGAGGAGGATTTCACAGGAAAACCTGGCCAGTCGTTGGTTCTTAGACTTCCAGGTCTTGGTTCCAAAAGAATCGGCTTGATTGGCCTTGGAAAGTCTGCAACAAACACATATACTTTTCGCAATTTTGGTGAGGCCATTGCGGCTGCTGCTAAGACTGCTCAAGCCAGTGATGTTGGCATCGTGCTTGCTTCAACTGGAAGCATCTCGAATGAATCAAAACTTAATGCTGCTTTGGCGATAGTATCTGGTACTTGTATTAGGAATTGATGGTATTGTGTGGATTGATTGTTTCAACTGTTGGAAATAATTTATGTTGAATGGTTTAAACTGTGACAGGGACTGTGCTGGGGACATATGAAGATAATAGGTATAAGTCGGATTCAAAGAAACCTGTGCTTAAATCTGTGGATATTCTTGGTCTTGGAACTGGACCTGAGCTAGTGAAGAAGCTCAAATATGCTGAAGATGTTTCTTCTGCCGTAATTTTTGGAAAAGAGCTTGTCAATTCACCTGCCAATGTACTCACCCCTGGTTTGTACCAGCTTCCCCTTAAGGCTTGCATGCATAATGCAATAATTAGAATTACAACCTGACCTACTTCCTGTGTCTGAACTAATATTTTAATGGGCCGTAGTTCATATTTCCATCCCAGGACATAGGTATGCACCCATAATATGTATATGTGTGTACATGTTTAATTGTGTGCAATGACTTCTATATTTCAGCGGTACTGGCAGAAGAAGCTTCAAAGATTGCTTCCACATACAGCGATGTTCTTTCTGCTACCATCTTGAGTGCAGAGCAGTGCATAGAGTTGAAAATGGGATCCTATTTAGGTGTTGCTGCAGCTTCTGCTAATCCTCCCCATTTCATCCATTTGTGTTATAAGCCTTCAAGTGGACCTGTTAAAGCCAAGTTAGCATTAGTTGGAAAAGGATTGACTTTTGACAGGTGATTATATGTTTTCCAAAATGTTATTTTTTGGTTCTAAAACCAACTGTGGGGATATGGTGCTGACCTTTGGAAGTTCAATGTGTGATGGTGTCATGTAGCATCATTTAATAGTGATCGTTCACATGATAAGCGGTCTTGGTTATGCTCTGTCAAGAAGGAGGCCATGCTTCTGATCCTTTCTCAGCATGTGCTTTTCACTTGTTATAGGAAGTGGTGCTTCTTGTCTTTTATTCTTTCTGCTGTTTTGGATGCCAGTAGGGGTTCCTGAATGCTGTGTCTTTTATGTTTTCAGTGGTGGCTACAACATCAAGACAGGACCTGGCTGTTCCATTGAGTTCATGAAATTTGATATGGGAGGTTCAGCAGCAGTTTTAGGTGCAGCTAAAGCCATTGGTCAAGTTAAACCTCGTGGGGTTGAGGTAAGCTGTTTGTCTTGTCCTTGTTCTCGTAATCATTGCTAAAACCATGTTCCTATCAATTTAAAATGTTAGTTTCTTTTCGTCCTTTTTTTCTAACCATTTGTTTGCAATTACATGTATTTTTTTTTTCAAATTTAAATGCCCTTGTGACTCAGCTAAAATTTTGTTATGCAGGTCCATTTCATTGTTGCAGCTTGCGAGAATATGATCAGTGGAACTGGTATGAGGCCAGGAGATATAGTTACAGCCTCTAATGGAAAGACAATTGAGGTATAGCTTCATCATCTTGCAGGCAAAAAGATTGGACAAAAATAGAAGCTCTTTTTATTTGATTGAGAATTGTGTTTTGCATGGATTAGACATACATTTAAGAGTCTCTGGTTGTCATTACCTCACCCCAACCCCCAACCATCACCAACAATGGTAACCTCGCTATTGGAATTTGTGCATCCTGCAATATTGTAATATTTTAATCAAGTCATTTTGTTAAAAAGCATGTCCTGTTTGTTTTCTGTTAGTCATTGTAGAGTAGAGACAGCAATAATTCAGGTTTGTGTTGGTTGAATTAGGCACGTACAAATCCCAGAAGCCAGCTATCTCACACCGTTTTATGATATGGACTTTCTGATTCATTCTCTAGTATCAATAGAAAAGTTTAGCTGTGACTTGTTGGGTTTGTGCCAGGTAGCTATGGTTTTTCTGTTAACTGCAAACATTCCAGTTTTGGTTTTCTTCTCCTCTTGTTAGTGACCTCTTTAGTGATGCCTTTTGTTGTCTGTAAGGGCTTTTTTATATATATATGCATTTAGTTTCTTATTGTCAATGCATCAAAAGGGTACAATAAAAGAATTAAATAAAATAAAAGCATCAAAAGAGAGATAAGCCTTTACTATTGCTGTCACTAAGTAGTTTATTTGTACATTTAAATACGTGGCAAAAAAGTCCAAAAGGATGTAGAGCCTTTTGTCTTCATATCTTTAGAAGGTTGGATAAAATTCTTATAAGTCCTCAGCCAGTTATGTAATATCTTGCTGGATAATCTCGTTGCAGGTGAACAACACTGATGCTGAAGGCAGACTTACACTTGCAGATGCTTTAGTTTATGCCTGTAACCAGGGTGTAGAGAAGGTACCATTTAAATATAATATTGTGACAATCAGATGAAAATTTTTGTATGCTTTGGAATGGTCGTGCTAAAATACATGTTTACTGGGTAGGAGTTGTTTAATTTTCATATGCTACATAAGCTGAACTTTTTGTACCTTGATATTTGATCAGCAATCAAAATTGTAGTTGTATGACCTCATATTATCATTGCTAAAGTTAACACAGTAAGGATGTAGCATGCTGATAGTCATGATCGTTTAGTTTGGATTTGGAATTTTGCTGAATGTTATTAATTATTTTGCAGATAATTGACTTGGCAACACTAACTGGAGCCTGTGTAGTTGCTCTCGGGCCCTCAATTGCAGGTACACACATGTTTTCAATAATCCTGCAGGGTTGTGCTGAAAAGCAAGTTTTTGAACACATTTTTATTAATCATGCTGGGAAGTCCGATTCTAGTGGGGATAGAGTTTTAAGAATTTCTTTTTCTTTCTATAGTTGGGAGAAGGGAGGGGTGGGGGTTTTGCTGAACAGCAAGTTTTTGACTGCTGAACAAATACACAGCTGTTATGATAAAAGTACCTAGAGGTTTAAATGCAGTCTGTCACCAGAAAAAGATGTGGTCATGCATTAGTTGTCTATGCAGTTTGTAGAAAACTGTTTATAACTTCTAAACTCAAGTCTGCTAGTGTCTCAAAGACATTAACATGGTGGCCAGTAAACTTTGGTATTTGTGGTCATTTATGGAACTGACACCCTTTCAAGGCTAGATTACTCAATTGCCTGTTGTTTAAATAGTGGAAAACCTTTTCTTATGCAGGTGTTTTTACACCCAGTGATGAGTTGGCAAATGAGGTATTCACAGCAGCAGAGGCCAGCGGAGAGAAACTCTGGAGGATGCCATTAGAGGAAAGTTACTGGGAGTCCATGAAGTCAGGAGTAGCAGATATGGTAAACACTGGTGCTCGTCAGGGTGGTGCTATCACGGCAGCTCTGTTTTTGAAACAGGTACGTGATCATGATAATCCACTGCCTATTC
Source organism: Populus x sibirica (assembly GCA_019202695.1). Lineage (NCBI taxonomy): Eukaryota > Viridiplantae > Streptophyta > Magnoliopsida > Malpighiales > Salicaceae > Populus > Populus x sibirica. The sequence continues at coordinate 652,525 of JAGMVL010001966.1, forward strand.
TTGTAGTTGTCTTTCCAATTTTTATTTTTGTTCTTTACAATGCCCTTACCCATGTTACATGGACTTGCAAAGCAGTGTCCAGTTGGGTATGCAACCATGTGTAGAGCTCATCTACTTGGGATATTTTCCATTATTTTCTATAGTAACAATATCCTATCAATGTAGAAGTGTTGGATATGGGGTATCTGCACTTCAAGCTGAAATTGTCTGGAACTCTGGGTAATGTACCAAACAATAAGTGGTTTCTCTAAATATTCTTGAATGCATGTTGTCATCCAGAAGGTACTCTGTCTAAGTTGGGACAGACACTGTCAACAGGTTTTGGTAGGGAATGTCGCCTACCACCTTTGGATGAAGAACCGGCGAGGCTTCTAATGCACCACAAAGCACTGTGGTTGTTTCCACTTTAAGCTTGACAAAAATCAAGTTATTCCTTGTATATCTTTTTTTTTTTTTTTGAAAAAAGAAAGAAAACTTTGATAATTTTTCAGTCGCAAGTGCTTGGTTCTTGGCATCATATTATCTCACATCCCAGGAAATCCTGAAAAAACATCTCTGATTTTGCAGTTTGTTGATGAGAAGGTTCAATGGATGCACATTGACATGGCTGGTCCTGTATCCAGTGAGAAGAAGCGCACCGCAACAGGATTTGGCATCCTAACCCTAGTAGAATGGGTCCAGCAACACTCTTCTTAGATGCCAAATGTGAAGAGAGTCGAGAAAGGGAAGCTTTGTAGGCTGTTTGGTGGTGCTGTGACTCAGTTATATTAATCAAAGATGTTGGAAATGGATGTCTTATGAGGCATAGTTTGTTTTTATCTCACCACAGTAAATTATCTAGTTTCATATTAGGTTCACATTAATAAAAGGGTTTTTCTTTCTAATATATGTTCTCCTTAATTGATAATAAATGAAATATTTTCACTTTTATAATTGAATGGATTTACTTTCATAATCTAATTGTTATATAGTCTAGGAAAGATAAGAAAGATAGATTTAAGGAAGGGTAGACTTGATAAGAGTGTCAAAAATTAAACTAAATTAAGAACAGTATTTGGTTATGAGCTGAACTAGGATTTGGTTATGAGCTGAAATATTAGTATATAAGGGAAAACAAAGTTTGAATTAAGTGAAACGAAATTAGAATACGGAGTAGAGTTGATCTAGATTTGTCAAGGAAAACATATATGGAGTAAATTTGTCAAGGAAAACAGACATGGAGGAATGAAGAGAAGCAGCTATCTTTAAAATTAGGGAATGAAGAAGATGGGTGGTTACTTTACAGTATATTTTTACAATTTTTTCTCTTTAAAGGACGCAAAAGGGAGAAGAAAGCACACAACGAACTCAATAAAATATTTTTTTTCTATTTAATTCCGAGGAGTATAGTTTAACTAGTTAAATTATAGGTTTGTTCCTTAGATGTCACCAGTTCGAGTTCCATAAACCTGAGAGCCACTGAAATATTACATGGTCGTTAACTTTAAGGCCCATGGGATTAGTTGAGGTACGTATGGGCAAGCTGGCCTGGACACCTACGTTAATAAAATCACAACAACCACATTGCATTTCAATTAATTTTGTAGGAACTTCAAAACTTGTTTACTAGTAAGCAAGCAACATGTAGGCAATAATTACTAGGCTTGCATTTCAATCAAGTTTTCATGAACTTCAGAACCTGATTATTAGTAAATGGTAACTAGTAGGCAAGTACCTCGTAGGCGATAATCAATAAGCTTGCAATTTTTATTACCAAAAGAAAACCATAAAAAACCAAAAATATTAGTTCATGCTTTTTTATCAAGGCATTTTAGTGCGTGGTTGTAATCAAAATAAAGATCATTCTATGAATGCAAGTTCTATGATCTTGAATTGTCAAAGTTCGTATTTACATTCAATGTATTAAAGTATTTGATTACTTCTTGAGTTTTGAATTATATTATGGTATTGTTGTAATTCTAAAGTTATAAATCAAGAATCATAGTGAAAGTCTTAAAGTTTAAATATGGAATACAAGTTACAAAGTCATCTTAGTCAAGAAAATCACAAAAAAACCCAAAACAATTGGCGATTATAGTGGGAGTGTCAGATTTGTTTCTTTGAAAATGTGGCACCAAAAGATCAAAATTACCAGAAAACCTAAAGGAAAGGGAAAAATTAATAGATATCCTTGTTGAAAAAGAAAATAGAGAAACGATCCTTCTAAAGAAGGAAATTGAAAATGAAAAAGGAATCAAGTTTATGACTATAGAAGAGAGATATTTATTTTTTGAACAAAGAGTAGAAGAGGCAAATAAAATACTGGAAGAGATATATAAATGTTTTTTTTTTTGAAGAAATTAAGGAAAAACATAAAATTAAGATGAAGATGATTAAATATCATTGTAATAATGAATGAGAGATCAACTAATGCTATTTCAAAGTCAAATATTAAAAAGAGACAAAATGGTGAAAGAAGTCTAGAGCATGAAGTAGAAAAATTGCGAAACTTGAACAAAAAATCTTAAAAAGGAATGATTAAGGCTATTGAAGATGTCAATGCAAAATTAGATGTTAAAATAAGAGAAAAAAGTGATGAAGTGATATTTGATTTTAATTATACTATGTTGGAGGCAATGAATAAGATTTCTAAATAAATGGTAGTTGAGGTTAAAAACCATTTTAATGATGAAATGAAAAAAAAAAAGTTTAATCATAGAAGGAATGACCTTAAACAAAATAAAAAACAACCTTGTTGGTCAAAACTGTTTAGTATTAAGATTAATTCTTTATTTTAACCAAGAGTTAACCAAAGGAAACCTTTAATGATAGAGGAAGTGGAGAGTAGTTCAATAAATAATTTTTTTCAATTATGAGAGTCCATCATCAAATTAAAGATGTGGATGAAAGAATAATTTCAAATAATTTAGAAATAAATGAACCTCAAAATAGAGTTGATCCAAAATATATTCTAAGGATAGTAGAATAAGACCATGGACATATAGTTCAACAAATACATAGTCCAACATATAGAAGACCATATCCAAATTATATTGATATGATGTATCTTTATCCTATTAATTTTAAGTTCCTAGACTTTTGCAATTAGTGGATTTTTAGGGAATTTTTACAAAGAATGATTGGAGTTAGCTTAGAAGTTGGTTTGTCAATTACAAAAACAATGTTATTTGTTGTGGATGTAATCCCGTGTTATAATATCTTGCCAGGGAGAGACTAAATTTATGCAAATGGTTATATACCATCATCTCAGCACCAAATGTTTTTACTTTGAAATTGGGATAAGTTTTAGGTTGTACGTGCAGATAATAAGCCATTTACTGTTTGCATAAATCATTCAGAAGCATAGTTTTACAATGAAAAATAGAATACAACTATAATGGAACAACCAAAATCGTTTGTTAAGATTAAAGAGATTGAATATGAGATCTATAATTTTTTTTAACAAGGCCTCTATTAGATGAGGAGCTTGTAAGTAAAAGGAAAATCTCACTAGATGAATAAGCAAAAGGCATAATATAATTCTGGAAAGATAGCGATCCAAACTACTATCCAGAGATTGTTAATATATTGGACAAAAGAACAAGTATTAACAAAATCAGAGGAAAAAAAAAAGAAGAGACACTCAAGGATAAAAAAGAAATCAATAGTATGCAGAAGAAACAAAATAGTCAGATCAAAGATAAAAGAAAAAAAGAAAAAAAAAGAGGTGGAATGTTCATGGACATGCCATAAGTCAACATAAAAAGAACTTAAAAAAGAATATGAAAAGCTTGATCAGTTAGAATAAATAAATCTTGGAGAACAAGAAGAAGAAAAAATCACTCATATTAGTGCTTGACTACAATCAGAGGAAAAACAGGCCCCAAAACAGGTACTAAGAAGGAATAAAAATTGATTTGCTTAAGATTACAAAGATATATATGGTCTGAATAAAAAAATGGTGGAACTCAGGATTCTAATGTATAGAGGGGTTGAGCTTGTGATTTAGAGTTATAGAAGAATAGCTTTAGAGTTTATACTCAGTGTTAAAGAACAAGTCAAAAGGTTGATGAAAGCTAAATTTACTAGAATAGCCAAATATGTAAATTGACTTTCTAATATAGTTCATGTTTTAAAGAAAAATGATAAAACTAGAGTCTGCATTAATTTTAGAGATTTCAGTAAGGCTACACCCAAAGATGAGTACCTAATGCCAATTATTATGTATTAATAGATGTAATAGAAAAGTATATAATATTTTCTATGATGAATAGGTATTCTAGTTACAATCAGACTCTTATTGTAGAAGAAGATATTCACAAATTACATTTAGATGCCCTGACTCAATTGTAGCTTATGAATGGATAATGATGCATTTGGATTAAATAATGCAGGGGCAACATATCAAATGGCTATGAATACAATCTTTCATGATTTAGTTGGTCATAATTTGGAGTTCTATATTTACGGTGTGATCATTAAATCAAATAAATTTATAGAACATTTAATTGATTTACAAGAAGCTTTTAAAAAAATGAGGAAAATTGATTGAAAATAAATCCATTAAAGTGTATAGTTGGAGTTTCAGCGAGAAACTTTCTTTATTTCCTCATTCATAATAAAAAAGAATAATAAAAAAAAAGGGATTAAACAAACAAGAGAGTTTAAAATTTAAATTAATAAACAAATAACAACAACAACAACAACGGCGGTCACATTACCTATTAATTCTCATTCTTTTAAATATAAATAGGTCATTAATGGGCTATTTAAAGGGGGGAATAAGTGATATACAATAAAATTTAAAGAAAAAAGATAAAAAAGAACGATTTAAGAAAGGGCTAGACTTAATAAGTATGTAACAAAAATTGAACCAAATTAAGAAGAACATGATTTGGTTATGAGTTTAACTACTATTATACAAGGGAGAACAAAGTTTGAATCAAGTGAAAGGAAGATTAGAATACAAAGTACAGACAATTTAGATTTATCAAAGAAAACTGGCATGGTATATAGAGGAATGAAAAGTAGTTGAAGTCGCACATCCTTAAAATCAAGAAGAATGAAATAGATAGGTGATTGATATATAGTTTTCTATAATTTTTCCTATTTAAAGAAGGTCAAAAAGAGAAGAAAGCACATAACAACAACCGAACAAAATTAATCAACAACAATTGTATTACAATTCAATCAAGTTTGTAAGAGTTTGAAAACCTATTTACTAGTAGGCAATAAAAACCTATAAGTAAGTAACCTGTTGGCGATAATTAATAGGCTCATAATTCAATAGGTTTGTAATTTTTATTACAAAAAAAAAAAACTAGAAAACACCTAAAATATTAGTTCATATTCTTTTTTCAAGGCAGTCTAGTACATGATTGTAATCAAAACAAAGATCATCTTATGAATATAAGTCTTATGATCTTGAATTATTAAAGTTTTTATTTACATTCAATGTATTAAAATATTTTATTACTTTTTTAGTATTGAATTATATTTTGGCATTGCTTCAAGTCTGAAGTTATAAATCTAGAATCATAATGAAAATTTAGAATTTTAAATCTGAAATATAAGTAACAAAGTATTTTTAGTTGAGACAGACACAAAATAACCTAAAATAATAATCTATTAAAATAATAATTCATAATTTAATATTATTAATTATAAAAACTAAAACATTCTATTTACATTTATTAAGTTACTTTCATTTATAATCACAAAAATAACAACAAGAAGTACCCTTAAGGTACATATTAGAAAAATCCATTAATAAATTAGAAAGATTCATTAATAAATTATAGAGGGTAGGGAGTGTGTATCCATGCCTTTTTAAATTGGGTGAGTATTCGATATAGACCGCTTGATAAAAAAAAAGAACCTAATTGGATCGCACGATCTTAAAAGGAATTAAAAGATCCAATCTAACAATGTTGACAAAATCCCCCCAATCGTGCATTGATGTCCTCAAAGTTATCTATTTCTTTTCTGTACTTTTAATATTTGACTTCCCGTTTTAGTTACAATTTTTTTTTAATCATTTAATGGGATAAAATATATTTTAATTCTTATAAAATAAAATGCTGAATTTTCAATTTTCTCCTTCATCTTTTGTAATTGAACCTTTTTAATTAATATTACTTTTCTAGTTCTACGAAATCTACTCCTGGTAAAAAAAACAACTAAATAAATATGATGATAAAAAAACATATTTCTCTTTTCTTATTTTTCTCCAATCTTTCCTTCCAAATCACCACAAATGCAATATTAACAAATCTTTGATTAATTTTGTTTTGTCATTTAAGAGCCAAGGATTTTACAAGTGCTGTTTCAAAACAATAGGATTAATATTAGAAAATGGACAACTCTTTTGAGATTAATATTAGAAATGAAGTTAAGATTTGTTTTTGCCTTATAACATGATTTTTAAAATGTTTTTGAAATTGCTTATCATCTAAAAAAATATATTAAATTATATATTTTTGGATGATTTTGATATGCTAATGTTAAAAATAAAAAAATATCTAAAAAAATATTATTTTAATACATTTTCAATTAAAAAATACTTTTGAAAAACACATTACACCACGATACACAAATACTTACAACAAAGTTTGATACATCAATGATATAGTAACAACAAATATCAATTATAAAATCTCTCTCTCTATCTCTCTCTCTCTCTCTCTCTCTCTCTCTCTCTCACACACACACACACATAAAAGATAGTGTTTGGTATGCTATACAATATTGATTGGACTAAACAAATAATTATCATGTCTTGTGTTTAATGTGCATTAAACTAAATAATTTGTCTTATTTTATATTTGATAGACACTAAATGAGACACGACCAACCCGAGTACTGCAACGGTCCGGGTTTAATAAGAAATAGAGGAAGAATTGATTTGGGTTAACCCAGTAAAAAACTCGAGTCGATCTGCACCCCGAGCGACTAGAGATAAAACACGAGTAAAAAATTTATTGAGTTTTTTTTGTCAAAACAAGGTAGTTTAAACTTTTTTTTTTAATTTGAGTCAACATGAGTTGACCCTTCCTACCATTGACCCGGGCCTTACCCTAAGTCAACTCTCGAGTGACGTTCTAAAATTATGATAATAACCATTTTTATCCATACATTAACTTTGGCCAACCTTGGTTGATCGTCTCGACTTGTGATTCAACCTTGATTTTAGATCAACCCCCGAGTCGGGTTTAAAATTATGATAATAACTATTTTTATTCTTATATTAACTTGGGTCAATGGTCAACCCGATCCGTGACTCAGACTTTGCCTCGAGTTGACCCCCAAGTTGAATTTTAAAACTATGATAATAACCACTTGTATCTTAAGTTAACCCAGGTCAATTGTCAACTCGATTTGTGATTTGGGCCTTGCCCCCGTGTTGACCTCCTTGTCGAGTTTAAAAACTATGATAATAATCATTCTTATTCTTACATTCACCTGGATCAATGGTCAACCCAACTCATGACCTGAGCTTGCCTAAGGTTAATCCTTGAGACGGATTTCAAAACTATGATAATAATCACTTTTATTCTTTTGTTGACCCAGGTCAATAGTCAACCCAATTCGTGACCTGGGCTTTGCCCCGGGTCAATCCCTAGTCGGGTTTTAAAATTATGATAATAATTACTTTTATTCTTATGTTTACTTGGATCAATCTGGGTTAACTCTTGTGCAGAGAATTAGACAAGTTTGTTCTATTTTTTTTTAGTGAGGCAAAAATTTCTCCACTAGGACAACCTGGATAAGATAAAAATTGATTTTTGTATTGTTCAAAGATGCATCAAACAACTTCACAAAAAAAATTATTCAGTTTATCTTTGTCCAACACACCAAACGCTACTTAATAATTAATGTATTATCTACGATATGTAGTTATATTTTTTTTATTAGAAAAATCCTAAATTGTCGAAGGTAAAAAGTGAAATATTGTTAAAGCTAAAAAAATACAGTGTAAGAAAAAAAAAAGGATCATTCTTACTCCATATAGTTTGAAGTTTTAAAATATATGCATTTATTTTTCTTAAGACAAAAATATGTAATCACTTAAAATTAAAAGGTGATTACTTTTTTACGGTTAAAATTTCTTAACACACAAATTTCAACATGCTCAACCTCTCTTTTCTTTTTCTTAATTTGTTTTTCAAAATTAAAAGGTATTTTTTGTCAGTTTATACATTAATTGAGATAAAAAGTTGTCTTTTCAATAATATTAAATGCACAAGTCTTATATTTAAAAAATATTTCTTGAAATGCTGACCTTTTGAACATAAAAAAAGAAAGATAATTACATTGATCCTCTTATATTTTTGTATGTTTTTCACTTTCCCTCTAGAGTATAATAAATTACCCTTTCCTAACTTTTTTACACTTGACATCCTCCATTTTGGTGCTAAAATGAAAGCCAACAAAAAATATATCATTATTTACAGGTTAATCATTATAATATTTTTAATGATTAAAATACCCATGGCAACTAAAAATCATGAAAAAACCACAATCTTACCATTAGAATTTTTTTAAAAGATGTAGTCATTGTAAAATGTCATTATATTTATAAAAATACCATCAAAATCATGTTTATAACATATTGCTAAACAATTCTTGATCATTTTAAGCCAATCAAAAACATCAAATTCTACAAAATATTTCTCAACGGTTCTTCACCATTTCAACCCAACAAAAACAACAAAATATATAACATTAGTTACACAAATATCCAACAAAAATTTCAAAAATTTGCAACAACAATTCTTCAACTTCTAGCAATAATTCTTCACTATAAATCCTGCAAATATACATTGCCAAAAAATAGCCACTCCAACACACACATCAATCCAACACACACAACGAAAAAAAGAGCAGCTGTGAGGACATTAGAAATAAATGTAAGTAAAAACAAGACATTTTACAGATATAATGATAGGTCATACGAGAACAAATTTATTAATTGATATAAACCTATTAATGATATTGAATTAATCATTAGAGGGGGAGGAGATGTTAATGATATCGATCAAATACTAGATGAAGTGAAGAGAATTAAAGATGAATTAGTCAAGTTTGGATCAAGAATAATAATATGAAAGCTAACTTTGCAAATGCAAAGTTTCTATTGGTTGCTAATTTAATGTGTTTAATGTTACTATTCCTAACTACGATGTTGTTTATCATGTTCAAATTAATTGAATAACACTAGTGAATTTAACATATGTTCAATATTTATAATAAATATAGTAAAAACATGCATTAAACATAACTTCAAATTCAAATCTTAAACCTATCATAAAAGCAACGATGATCCATAATACATACTTTAATTAATGCAATTAGTTTTGGTTAAGTGTTAAGATGATGGTGTTCTAATAGCAATTTGTAATTTAAAATCAAATTGATGACTAATAAAACAATCAGTAAAATAAATTAAACATCATGCATATTTAAGAGAAGTCTCTCGTGATTGTAAGGTAATGGCTGAGAGGATAGACCAATATTTATACTACAAAATCTAATAGCTCTCCCACCACCTTTGTCAACTTTTCCATCTATGAAACCCCTTTTAAATTCAATCATACCATAACCAACACCATTGTAATTGTTATTACAACTTGAACTACAACACCCATAACACCCATGTCAGCACCCTTTATATCCCTATTAGCACCCCTTATACTATTAGCACCACTCAAACCCATTTGAACACCATTTGAACTTTCCAGCACCATGATGCGCATAAGGGACCATATACTTACAATGAATGTCTGCATCCTCCATTCACCACATGAATAATCTCTTTTCCCCAAATCAATAAAAAAATTTGTTTGGTCATCAAAAACTTGATATTCAATTGAACTAGCTGTCATAATTCATATTTGTATAAACTTTCCAACAGACATATCTAGTAACTTCTTACCATTGGGTGCGGTATATATTTTTTAACATGTAGTCTTGACATATCTGTTATGAAACCTAGATATAAGTTCCAATATAATCTTTTCTAGCAACAAAACAACTGGTGTACTTCTATATTTTCCAACCTAACTATTAAATGACTTGGCCAAATTGTTTGTTATATTTTTAATCTTAATCTCGCTATCAAATAAATGTCTATACCATGTTTTGACATTAATGTTATTCAACCAACCTAGAGCTGCTTTGTTAACATAACTGATATCCTTAAAAAAAAACTTATATTAAAGATTTATATAAGCTTCCGTTGATCTCTAAAATTTAATTTTCTTCTCCAAACCTTGAAATTCTTTGTTCTTTAAATTAGTATAGATATGACTTGCATAGTGTCTATGAGTAGCTTTAAAGAATATTTCAACCATTGCTTTAGATAGACTCTACAAGAAAAAATAAAATAAAACATACATTATATAAAAGAGAAAAACATTACAAATATGGTAAGATGTTTAAATAATAATATACCTTTTTTATATCAGACATCATGCAAAAATATCTCTGATGTACTCTATTTTTTATTGAACCATACAAGACATATAAGAACAACATTCAGGTGTCGTTGTTTTCTACCTCCATGATGACATAAACAAAGGAAAAAGTCTATTATTGCCATCCAACCCCACTATTGATAACAAGAGGCCTTCATATGGACCTTTTAGATAGCATATAACAATGCTAATAAAAGGTTTACAACTATTCACAGACCTTATATTCTCAAACATACATACTCTCTAAAATTTCCTTAATAAATGATCTTTCAAATTGAAGTTAGGGCCATACCTCAAGAAGATATCAGAACATAGGTTATACTTATTCAATATATATATAGTCTTTGAAATTTCTTATTATAACTTCTTTCGACAAACTCATTTGTCTTTGTCTTAGCCCTTTAAAGCCATATTGGGTGTGGTTTAATGCCATATTTTTCTTTTAAGATTGTATTCAGTTCTTTATTAGATATGTTTGAGTCAACATTACTAACTAGTAGTATCCTTTTTGCAATCCAAGTAGAATTGATAGCTTTTATAGTGGAAAGCCTAGTGCAATTATGCTTATCTTTCATAGTCTTAACCATGAAAGTATTGCTCCCAGGAACAAGTGAAGCATAAATCCTCCACTTACAACCAATATATGTACATGTTGCTGCAATCTTCTCTTTTTGACTAAGGTATCTCTTCATATGATATCTATCATTTACATTCTTACCAACACTATCATTATTTCCATTATTGCCAAAAACAAAAACATCATCAAGAAGATACAAATCCTTTGCATCAAATTCCAGTATAACTTTATTATTGATAACAACATCATTAACATCATTAAAGTATTTTACTTCAGTTCTCCAACTGCCTTCAACCTTGTCTATGAAACATCTTGGCATCCTCATTGTTAAAGGAGCAACGACATTATCGGTGTCGACATAAATATATATTTGTTTCTTCTTCTTCATGCATATTCAATATTTTTAATATTGATGCGTCGTCAAATATTCAATTCTCTTAGTCATCCCTTATTTAAAACCATATATTTCTAGGTTAAAAACTTGTTTGCATATGAACATTATGTTTATAGAGACCATATAGGCATACCAATAACCTATCATGGCGAGCAATAATAAATGAGATCTTATATGTTTCTATTACAAACAATACAAACCTAATTACAGATCTTTTTAGTAATAACCCAAATTTACAGACCTATCTAGCAATCATACATGTCAAACCCTTAATTTTAAACATTAGGATTGCTATTTGATCAAATTGAGGGTTTTCATGATTTTGATAACAACCATAATTAGTATAAATACACCTAAAACATATGTAGAATAATCCATTTTATTGATTATCAAGCTACAATCCAATTTTCTAGGGTTTTTAGATCTTTAAGATTATGTTTGAATCAATTAAAAACTATTCAATTGTATTGTTAAATCAAGTGCATATTCATAATATTTTAACCATTACCCAATAATTTAACATAAAATAAACCCACACACTTGCCATTCAAAATCAAGATTTTCTTAAACAACTTATCTCTATAATTATCCATTGTTTCTGATAAAAAAAAGTTGAATAAAAAAACATCAATGAGGGGTTTTTAGTTCTTGATACCCGTGTGGAGATATTAAATGTAAAAAATGAAGTTCTTGCTTTAGATTTAATGTTTGTGTGTCATGTTTTGAGAGAGAGAAATCTAATTTTAGGAGGAGAAAAACAAGGTTTGTGTTGAATCTATATGAATTTAAATATATTATATATAAGAACAAAAATATATTTTCATCTAATTTGAGATTTTTCATTTATCATGGAGATTTCCTAGATCTTGGAGGGAAAGTGAAAAACAGCTAAAGCATATAAGTTTTTTTTTTAATTATTAAAAAAAAAAGAAAAACTGGGAATGAGCACATTTCCTTCTGTAACCAGCAAAACGAATACTTTTGAGGCACAGTGTAGTCGCTGTTTCCTCTGCTTTCACATTTGCACAGGAAAAAAAAGTACCAACTCCCCAAAAAGAAAAAGAAAAAAAAACTGAACAGCCCTGAATCCAATCAATAAAAGCCTACAAAGCCTGATCTCACTTCACAAGAATGGAATATACCATTGCTTATTATTAGCTGTTTCGCTCTTCTTTTATATTTTTTCTTGGCAAATCTTATGATTTATAACACCATGTAATGCTTGTTGAAATTTCAAAAAAAGATACACGCAACAAGAACGAAGAGCGAAGAGCTAGTTTATATTTAATGAAAAAAAGAGAAAAAAAAATATGAGTGTTTCTTTGACTGTGATGACCTTTAATCTTCATGAAGATCAGGCTGAAGATAGTCCAAATTCATGGGAGAAGCGGAAGGATTTGTGTATTAGTGTCATCACTAACTACTCCCCTATGATTCTTTGTACTCAACAAGGTTTGCTGCTTCTCTTTTTACACGTCTGCTTGTGTGTGATCTTGTTCTGGTTGTGTTTTCTGTGGATAGGATGTTCTGGTATCTTTCATTTCTTTTGGGGACATGGGTTTTTGTTCTTTTGAGTTCTAGTTGAGTTATGTGTGTGTGTGTATATATATATATATATACGGGTTGTATTGTGGTGGTTTCTTTGACTTGGGCTTCTTGTGTTTACTTCACCTTGTCGATCTGATTGTATTTCAATTGGAATTTGAATGGTTTCCTATTGGTATATCTTACTGTTCATTTCTGCCTTTTATTTTGTGTATGGATTTAGGTGTGAAAACGCAGTTGGATTATCTTCAGCAGTGCTTGCCAGGTAATTTTTCTCTGATGGTTTAATCACGTGGCTTCTAACCTTATGCAGTAGTAATTGAGAAGTTGTTAGAGCGAATTGCTTTTCTCAATGCTGCTATGTTATTTGATGCGTTTATAGCTGCTATTGTAGTCATCATATTCATTGGAAATACCCAAGACAATGTGGAGATATTCGATCTTCATGTAGCAGCAAATTGCCTAGCTATGCCACTTCGGTTCTGTGACATTTATGAAGGCCATATGATTAAATTGGTCTATATTCCTGATGCATTAGCATTTGGCAGGATAGATAACACGTTGAGCTGCCAAAGTAATACAAATCTTATAATTTTGATTTCTTAAATAGAACCATGGTCTTGAGGGTTTATGTAGGACCATCACCAATAAAATATGGAAGGGGTAAGTTCTAACATGCCTGTGTTACTCTTTTTACATGTTTCTGCTTTTCACAGTATTGTGTTTTGGCATTCAAATGTATGCAGTGGTCAAAACTCTCTTGTTTTCAGCTAACCAGAAAAACATTCACATCTTTGGGTTGGTTGTTTATATCTATTAGGTTATGGTCAATTTGGGATATCAAGAAACGGTTCTCAAGATGCTACAGATGAGCACTGCACTATCTTCTATGACAAGGAAAAAGTATGAAATGACTTGCTCTTCAATCTGGTTGAGATTTCGAATTTTGTTTTGTCTGAGATATTGATGAAATTTGGCTACTTTTCATGTCCTTTTCTTGTTGAATGAAGGTAGAGCTGCTAGAAGGTGGAACTTTTTGGCTATCAGAGTCGCCTTCTGTCCCAGGAAGCATGTCATGGGGTGCTGCAGCTCCATGCATTGCAACATGGGCTATATCCTTCCCAATATTAGTTTTGTCAATTTTACGTTGTTTATCTGCCAAGTCCCTTTATTTTTATTTGGACTTTTGAAAGTGTCTTGCCATGTTTCTTTGACATGATGTCACACATTCCAATTGAAAGGGATCGAGCCCCCAGGATTTTCATTTCAAATAGTGAATACAAACATGGATGAGTTCAGTCCTCGTGCACGTAGACGAAGTGCTTTACTCACGTGGCAACACATTGCGTCCTTACCTCCTAGCTTACCAGTTGTGTACTGTGGAGGATTTAACACACAGAAGGAATCGACTACAGGACGTTTTCTTCTTGGTAGATCAAGGTATCTTCATTACATAGACATTTGGCATTTTCAAGTTGTAATTTGCCCGTGTTAGGTTATTGCATTATATCAATATGAGGAATCCATGGTCATGTTTTAAGTTTGAAACTTCCTTCTTGTAGATACCATTAGTAATAATCAATTTGCTGAACCAAAGAAATAGTTTTGTTTTTTTTTGTTTTCCCCGGATGCTTGTGCTTGCAAAACTGTTCATTAGCTTCTTTTCAGAAATGAAGGATTAAGACCTTTTGATAGTTCCTTTCTGAACGACCTTGATTTGTATGCAGAGACAGGAATAGATTACCCAATGCTCGTATATTTCATGTATAATATGAATGGCAATTTCAATTCAGCCCCCCCTTCAGTTCTAAAACTCTTCTCACTGTCCAGTAATCTGTAGCTTAGTCAGGTTGATGATCACATAGTTTTTGTGCATCACTATTACTACTGATTACGAAATGTTGCTATTGTTGCTAGTCAACTCTGTTTATTTGTAATGAAATTGAAGTTAACAAGGAAATATTTGATAATGCTGGGCGGAAGTTGTTGCATGGTGGTCTATAACAGTGCAATTGATGAAATGCCTAATTTGATTAAGACTTCCATTACCAGGTTATGTAGTAAGCAATGCTCCGGGAAGCGAGGAAAGTCATTTCTATTTATCTTGTGAAACGTTGCTCAAGGATTTATGAGCATTTCACTTACCTTCTTAATGACTGTTTAGGGATTGATTCAGTTTTCCTCTGCAGAGAGCATGGTGTAGTGGGAGATATGAGGGATACATGGCCCAATGCTCGAGTGAGGAAAAACCATTCCCTCATACACACTTATCACGGTTTCAAAGGTATCATCTACTTTTTTTTAATGATCATTCACTATGGTATAATCCTGTCCCAACTCAATTATTCGGTATTGTCAGGTGACAAGCAAGGAGCTCTTGAATTCTTCAAGTTGATCTTGAGGGCACTCTGCCTCTGCTGGGACCGTCAAACACAGGATCTGCATGTAGATTGGATTCTTTTCAGGGGTAGATCTTTGATTCCTGTCCTGTGCGAAGTGGTGAATGATAATATAGATGGGAATTATCCTTCATCACACTACCCTATATTCGCCGAGTTTATGCTTCCTCGTTCCGTGAGACTGCTTGAACCACCTCCTACTCAAGAAGAAAATCCAGTTGCTGTCTGATTTGAAGTTAACCATTTCGCTCCTCTTCCTCGTTGTTCTTTCCAATTAAACACTAAGAGTATCGACTATCATTCATTGATTCCAGCGAGAATTTAGTTACCTATTTCAAGCACAACATTTCTTTTTTCTGGCCATACCAGGATATTCTAGTGATTTTCTTTTTCTTGTATCCAAAAGCCACTGTAGTTTTTCGTGTGAGGATAATTTATTAACAGTCCTTTGCATGGGACTGCTACTTTCTCCACACTAGCCATTCCAAAAAGGGGGGGGAAGAACTGTCAAGTTAGCACATACTGAGATGATCAGTTTCTGTCACATTTTTCTTTTCTGTAATTGCTAGCGCGAAACTTCTAGTCATTTTGTTCATCACCTCAACAGAATCTGGATCTGGCGTGCTCTTAGATCTCGAGTTATAAGGTATTTTACGTTGAATCTCTGCAAAAGTGCACTTCTGATAAAAGGAGACCCGGAAAAATAGAGTTGATAATATGGGATCTTTATGCCAACTTCTTAGGCAGCTATTGTAGGACAAATTTATCAGGACTCCGTGGGCTAAATGTTTTTTTTCTATAAAAAAAATTATATATATTGATTTTTTTAACGTGTTTTTATATATAAAATAATTATGTAAATCAAAAAGATGATGTGTGTCTATATATATATATATATATATATATGTTAATAAACCAAAAAAAATTATTAAATTGGAAAAATCAAGAAATGTATACATCAATATATTTAATCTCGCAAAATAAGATATTTACTCAGTTATATTTGCTGAATTTTTTTAGTAAAATTAATTTTTTATTCAATCAAACAAAAATATAAATAAATATACACATTAAATTGATTGAATAAAATATATAAAAAAATTATGTAATATTGTACATATTAGAAATATTATCTGAAAAATAATATTTTTTAATTTAAAAAATAAAGTTCATCTATAAAAAACATTAACAAAAATTATAGATGAATAAAAATAATTTTTTAAAAAACTAAATACACACAATACCATTAAAAGAGATTTTTATCCAAAAAAAAATTAAATAAAAAAAATCACAGAGAAGTGATATTAATTGAAACATAAATTTAAAAATTATTAAAACCAAATCAAAAAAAATATCAATTAAAAAAAGCAATATTAGAAGAAAAAAAAGCATGTATGTGTTTTAACTCGTCAAACCTGTGTTTCGGGCCATGAACTCAACTGAGTTTAATAATTTTTTTTAAAAATTTATATTTAACCTTAAAAAAAACCAAAAGAGGGTCAAAAAACAGTCTAGGCTCTTGAGCCAATGGCCCAGCACGCTTGTGTCATTGTAAGAAAAAGCCCAAGAACGTGAGCGGGCTTTCAAGTCTAGCCCTATGTCTGAGCTTGGTTTTATTTTCTTATATATTTTAAAAGCTAGGATGACCTATTCTCCACACTTAGTGGTGGCTGGAAAATCAGTATAGTACCTCTTTTTTTCCAAAATAATCTAATTTTATAGCTATTTAAACCCAAAAATACCTCACAAACATTCTTGGAACACCAATAAATCAATTCATCAACTCAAAATGCTCAAAAAAAGATCTAAAAACTCAAAATCAAATTGGGTTAGATTTATCTTCCTAGACATAAATCTGTTTTTTCAGGCAACATTGAGGTTCTAAATAACCACCATCAAGCCTTTTTCATCTCATGGAACCCATAGACAAAAAAAAAAAAAAACCATTTTAGTGGTCGGAAATGGCTTGAATAACAACTCTCTCTCATCATTAAAATCCAGTAAACCCTCTCTCTCTCCCTCTCCTCTCTAACTATAGAATGAAAAATACTATAAATAAACTTTTGTACCAAAACTAATTTTTTTAAAAAATCTAAAAGGACCTAAATTGTCTAATTTGTGATGTTTTTAAAGTTTGAGAATTTAGGTGTATTTTTAAAAATCTTTCTAGCATGCCACCTATTCTTAACGCCTTTATCATTTCGGTCCCTCTTATTTCAATTCCACCATTGTCTAAGAAATCAAAAGCAATTGGTCTTCAATTATGATTAAATCACCAAAATAAGAGTTTGAGGACCAAAATGAATTATTGAAAAAAGCACAGTATGTCTATAGTGTTTTATAAGTATGTGAACAGTGTTGACTCAACAATATTTAACCTACACGTTTTAGTTTTTTAGTTAATTAGGTATTTGAACAACACTCCGCAGTGGGTTAGATAATTTTTTTTCTAACAAAAAAAATACATTGGTTTTTTCAAAGTGTTTTTTGACATAAACAATCTTAAATATAAATTGAAAAGCTTATGCATGTATTTAATTAAAATAAATCAAGAACTATTTGTTTCAATAAATAAATAAAAAAACTGTTAACGATAACTAAATATGAAATTAGAAAAATTGAGAGATAGATGTAAATCAAAATATTTGATCTCGCAATACAAGTCATTTATTTGATTGTGTTTAATGACTTTATTTATTAAAATTATTTTTTATTTAATCAAATGATAATAGAAATAGACACACACATGAAATCAAATCAATAAAATCAAAAGGAAAAAAGGTATTATGTAAAGTTGCACACATTAGAAAAAATACTATCATTTTATGTGAAAACCAATATTTAACCAAAGAATAAATTAGAAAGTTGAGAGATAAACATGGATGTAGATATCTGATCTCAAAACACGAGCTATAAACTCAATGATATTTAATAATATTGTTTATCGTAACCAATGTTTTATTTAGTAATAATAATAAAAAGCATGTACAGGAAAGTGATTTAATAAAATTAAAAAGAAAAATAATTAAGGTTGCACAGAAAGAATGCCTTCTAAGATCAAAGTTTTTTTGAAAGCATATATGTAAACTTTCAATAAAAACCCAGCACTAAATAATGAAATTATAATAGAAAAAAAAAGACAAAAACAAAAGATCAAGTGCGCCATCCGACATAGGTGGCATATGCGTTTGGGCTTTAAAAAGGCTAAATAAACAGTATAAATAATAAAAAAGAAGAGGTATTAATTTAAATATAAATTAAAAAATTATTAAAAATATAATATTTTAAAAATATATTCATTAAAAAAATAAAATTAGAAAAAAAAAGAAAAAAGAAAAGAAAGAAACTAGGCCTTGCTAGGCCTGCTCGCCTAGCCTATTTTGAAAAGGCAAAAGCACGGGCCTTTATTTTCTTTATTTAGTAATGGGATGACTGACATGTCTTTGTCCCAAGATTCTTTATATAAAAAAATAAAGGTAGGCAACACGTCGCTTGTTTTTCTCTAGATTCTAGCCATACTGGTTATCGAAACAACAGGGTTGATGGTTTTGTTTTACTTATAAACCTAATTTGTAACCCAAAACACGTACAAAACATCCTAAAACACATTGATAAACCCATAAATAGCTTCAAACAAACTAAAACTCCATAAAAAAAACCCATAATCAACCCAAAACCAAAACATTATCAAGCTTAAAGCTATCATCCCAAGCAAAGTTAAAGGCAAAAAACACTTAGAAAAAACTTCTTTCATCGAATAAAATCCATTGATACCAAAATCAACATTTGTTGTGGCCGAAATTAGTGTTAACCAAGACTTTCTCTCTCCACTATCAAAATTCGATCACTTTCTCTTTCACATCTCAAACCAGGGACTGAAAAATAAAGAATAAAATTTTGGACTAAAATCAAATTTTAAAAAATTTAGGGATTGAAAGTTTATAATTTGAATAGTATAAGGACCAAAGTGATCTTTTCATGCCATTTTTTAAATGCAACCCATTTCCTCCGTGTTTTCACTTCAGTTCCCTTTCTTTCGATCTTGCCCTTGCTCAACAAAATTGAAACTATTGGGCTTCAATTTAGCCCTCGAAAGATGCATTCAATCAAAAAGAAAGTTTGAGAATCAAAATAAAAAAAAATTACCACAGTAAATCCATAATGGAATGTGAGAATATGAATAGTGCTTTGGGCTATGGTGAATCTCCCACACGGCTTAAAGCTCCTTATAATAATTTTTGAGTTATCTAACAAAATAAATGAGCAACTTTAAATGTTTTCCTCTCATCTAGTTAAATTAATGAACCCACTACCAGTATTGGAGAAGCAAATCATTTTACTTTTCATGTGACGTACATTCCGAGGGAAGATTTTAAGCAAATGACCAATTAGGGGTAAATCAGAAAACCATTAGGAAATCCATCGACAATAATTAATATGCCTATAGAAAAAGAGAAATTGAAGAACTTATGGTTTATGGAACATCAAAGCTTTTCTATTAAAAGAAAAACATCATGATGATCTAAATTATGGACCCAACTAGGCTCGTTTGTTTTTCTTTTCCTAAGATGACAAGGTGACTTAGGCAAGTATTTGATTCGAGGTTCTCTCGTCCGTGTGGGGCCTAGTAAACATGGATTAAGTCAATCCACACTATCATATACATGATAATAAGTAATAATTTTTCAAGAAACGAATAATTTAATGTGTAAGATGATGCAATCAATCAAACCTTTTTGGTAATTGAAATCGACTAATTATTATTAAGTAAATAATAAATATTATATATTAGATTGTAAGATTTGATGTTAAGTTATGAAATATCTTCTTATCATTAATTTGTGAGTTATAGAGAACTTAAATAGAGTTCATCTGAACTAATTCTGTTATAAAGGATTTAATTTTTAAAATAGATTTACATGCCTAACTAATGGATATATGCCTAACTAACAAATAAGATGGTTGTTATAGAATATTTATTCTTTTGAATCTTGATTTGAACATATCATGGTGACGTGTTCTTCTACACGCCCCCATAATTAAAGGGGTAATGAGTAGACCCTAAGATTGTTGTGGAGAATATGAAAATGATGAGAAGGCAATGGTTTGGTGTGAGCATTTGCATACTGATTCTTTGTAGAAATGATCTGAATATTCAGTTGACCATGCATTACTTGATTACGAATATAATGAAAATCTGTTTCAATATGTTTTGTACGTGTGTGGGAAAATGGATTACTTGTTAGATAAATGGT
This sequence comes from Populus x sibirica, assembly GCA_019202695.1. Classification (NCBI taxonomy): domain Eukaryota; kingdom Viridiplantae; phylum Streptophyta; class Magnoliopsida; order Malpighiales; family Salicaceae; genus Populus; species Populus x sibirica. Next base: position 673,149 of record JAGMVL010001966.1, read on the forward strand.
GTCATTGTTATCACACTAAAGGATTGAAGGGTTTATAGTCGAGACATGAAGATCTGAAAGTAAAGTTTTGATCCACTGAACTTCAACATCTATATTTGTTAAGGATTTATAATTTGCTTTAATGCTGCTTCTAGCAACACTGTGTTGCTTTTTACAATTCCAGGAAATTAAGTTTTGGCCAAGATATACACAATATGCACCAATGGATTGTCTAGCATCCTAATCAGATGCCTAATCTATATCACTAAAGGTCTGAATTTGAAACTGTGGATCAGACTGAATGAGAAGGCTATATGATATAGTACCTTTTAAATATCACAAAATCCATTTGATTGCTGCCCAATTAGGTTCTTTTAGATCATGAATATATTTGCTAACTTTATGGATAACAAACGCAAGCTATGGTCTGATGAAAGAGAGATATTGAAGGTCTTCGACAATATTTTTATACAAATATGGATCATGAAAGGAACCACCATCTGATTTAGTCAGGATTTAGGATGATGACATAGAGGTAACACAAGGTTTGTATTTGTCCATATTGCTACGAAGAAGAAGGTTAAGTATATAATGATATTAAGATAAATAAAGTCCATAGTCATTGCGAATGGCTTCAACACCAAAGAAGAAGTTGAGGTCACCAAGGTTTTTTACTGGAAAATCATTTTGTAGTAGATGTATGACATGGTTGAGTGAAAATAGATCATCACCTGCTATTATAATGTCATCAACATAGATTAGAAAATAAAGAAAAATATAACTATGGTAATAAATATATAAAGAATGATCTAATTGGCTACCTTTACAGCTAATAGCTTGCAATCTATTAATTAAATGAGAGAACCACACCCGTGGTGCTTAACAAAACCCATATATAGATTTATAAAATTTGCAAACATGCTATGGGTATTGAGGATGAAGAAAGCCTGACAGTTGTGCCATATAAAAATCCACATATAGAAGGTTATGCAAAAAAATATTTTAGTCATCTATTTGAGACACAACAAGTGATAAACACAATATGGACTATTATAGGCTTCACAACAAGACTTGAGGTTTCTACAAAATCAACAACCTCCTATTGATGAAAACCCTTAGCAACTAGTCGAACCTTGAAACGTTCAACACTACCATAAACTTTTCTTTTAATTTTGTATACCCATTTGGAGCCAACAATATTAGCATGAGGTGGAGAGGGAACTAAAGTCTAGGTACCATTTGTTATTAAGCCATCAAACTTTGTAGTCATGGCTGCCCGCTCATGTAGGTGTATATTGGCTTCTGAATAGCAAGTTGGTTCTTATACAATATTAGTGATAATGGCCATGAGAGCTTTGGGAATAGGGTGTCTAAAATGGAAATCTTATGATAGTTTTGGTTTGTGGATATTGTTTTTGTTATGGGTAATCATAGGGTGAGTATTATGATTTTATGGTAGAAGTTCATAAGCTAAAAGAGAGGGATTAATTCATTTTCATGCTGATTCAAAATGTTATCTGGTATAGAAAGTTCTGCAGTGTGATCAGATTGAGAATCTGTTGGTGTAGATATATTGATTGGAATTGGTATTACAGTTTGAACATCAACAGCTATAGAAGAACCAGAACTAACAGATGTTATATGGAATTTAACAAGAAGACAAACATGAGTGTTTTGAGGTGTAGGAATAATAAAATTGTACAAGTTTATATGAAAATAAAGATTCATTAAAGACATCATGATGAGAAACAAAGATGTTTTCATTGGATACATCTAACATTTATGACCCCAATTTACAACACTATAACCAATAAAGATTTAATTTTTCAAATGAAAATCCATTTTATATTTATTATATATGTAAGTAGGGCCAACAATCACATCCAAATATATATAAAAAATTGAAATCAAGTTTGGAGTGATTGACCATTTCATAAGATAAGTTATATTATAAAACAAGAGTTGGTAAACGATTAATCATATAAACAATAATTAAGAATGTGTCATCCCAAAAACTACTTGGTAAATTAGAGTGAGCAAGTAAAGCAAGTCCAACCTCTATTATTTTGGCGATGATCATTCAATAATGCCAGCCTATTGATGTGTATAAGGACATGTTACTTGGTGAGTGATTCCTTGAGTTTGTAGAAATTGATTTAAGTTAAGATATTCACCACTCTCATCGAATTGTATAGCTTTAATTTAATATTAAATTGGCGTTTGACTATAACTTGAAATTTTTTAAAAATTGGTAAAGCATCATATTTAAGTTTTAATGGGAAAAGCCATAAGAACTTAGTGGAATCAACTTATGTCATAACATGTAGCAGTAGTGGATAATATAAGTGCTAACCCCCAAACATCTGAATATAATAATGCTAATGGTTTCAAAACAACAATATGTGAATTTTTAAAAGGCAAAACATGACTCTTGACCATTTGACAATGAGAACAAATAGAGTGTTTATTATTTAGAATTGGAAAAGAAATTGCCTTATTAATAATAAGAAAAAAAACATGGCCAAGACACCAATGTCATACATTGGTGAGACTTGAACACTAGAAGGAGATTGTGATTGAAGAAAACCAAGTGATAATGAGAAATTATAAAGGCCATTACAAAGTGGTCCCTGATGTAGGATTTTCCTCAAGTAGTCATTCACAAGAAAGAAAGACACATGAAACTCAAAGAAAACATGATTATTAAGATAAAAACAATGAATTAAAAGAAGATTTTGTATAATATCAAGAACAAGTAATATTTGGATAGGAACAAAAGATTTAGATAGGAAGGATAGAGTAGAAGTGCTAGTGTGGGCAATTTTCAAACCTGCACCATTTGCTACTTGAATATGATCTTGGCCAGCATAGTATGATGGGTGGATCCTGTGTCGGAATGCCACTCAGTATCTGTATATAGATGTTTGGCAACAATGAAAGCTTGAGGTTGTTGATGTTGGGATTGATCCTAGTGAAAGAGATCAAAATGATGATAGCACTTAAGTGTGTTATGACCCGTTTTGAGGCATACTTGAGAAATAAGAGAAGTATATGATGCTTGATCACAATTAGTTGAGCGACCACCACGACCTTTGCCACAATAGGTATTACCATGAGCTTGGTTAATGATGGATAGTTTTTAGTAGGGTGAGACCGAGAATAAGAAGGTAATTTGGTGGCTATAATCACTGATGCATCAACCTTAAGAGTTATATGATGTTTATTAATCCTTGACTTAGTATTGAGAAACAACAAATAAAGCTTTCTAATGAGACAAATTTAGAATGAGATATACTTATAGAGCCCAAGGAATTATACTCTTGACCAAAACCATTAAGAACATAAGTGAGAATATCATTACATGTAAGAGGGTGTCCAACAAATACAAGTTCATCAACCATATATTTAATAGAAAGAAAATAATCCTTAGCAGACATGGATGAAAGATTGTGTTCAAATGCAAGCCATACATCACGAGAGGTGGTATATGACATGACTTGGAAGAGAACATCCTCAGTAAAAGAAGCATTGGTGGTGGCAATGATTAAATAATCCTGATGAAGCCACTGGTCATATTGAGGATTTGTTATTTTAGTAGTGGTGCTTAGATAGGGATTTAAGTCATCAATTTATTGATGAAGGGGCTAAAAAAATCCATCAAGATACCCAAAAAATGGCTTGACCATGAAAATATAGGAGAGCCTATGCTTTCCAAATAGGATAATTAGAGTGATTGAGTCTAACACTAATTGTAAAAGGTAAATTGAAGAGGGATGGAAGAGTGGAAGGTATTGTTGTTGTAGAGGAGGAAGATGAGGCTATTAGGAAAAAAAAGAAAAAGGATTAGGACGTTGGTCTTTTAATGGTGCTCTGATACCATGTAAGAGTTGATGTTAAGTTATGGAATTTCTTTTTATCATTGATTTGTGAGTTATAAGGAATTTAAATAGATTTTAATTGAACTCATTCTATTATAAAGGATTTGATTTTTTTTAAATAGATTTACATGCTTAACTAATGGAAATATGTCTAATTAACAGATAAGATGATTGTTACATAATGTTTATTCATTTGAATCTTGATTTAGACATATCATGGTGACATTTTCTTCTACAATGACTAACCAAACAAGTTATCTAGACGTAGAACTTCAAGACAATTTCACACATAAGTTTTGATTAAAAAGAGAATTATAAACAATCAACAACAAAAAAAATGAGAATATTGTGTATATATGTGTTTGTTGTAACTTAAAAAAGATCAAGGTTAGTTATCTTGTATGCACTAAATTAGCAATGAACCTTAGACAAAGCAAATCTCATGATTTCTTGTTAAATAAAATGTAAACTATATTCTAATCCTTATAAATTCTGCAATATTTAGTTCCATCTTTATAATTCAAAGTTTTTCAATGTCAAATCTAGTGTTAATAAAAAAATCACAAGTGACCATTTATAAATAACTAATGAAAACCAACAGTGATATAATTTTTCAATTTTAATATTGAGTATTTTTAAATTTTAAAGGTATCTATAAAATACTACCATATGCATGAGGTTTTGAGAAGGCAAAAAAAAAAGAAAGTAAAAACGTAGGAAAAGGTAAACATCATGTTAGATAAGAGTCCCATAGAAACTTTTGAAGAATTGTATGATTAATATCGAAAAGGTTTTCTATATAAGAATAGATGTGGGAGCGTTATAAAATGTTCAAGGCTAAAAATATAAATTATCCTAAAACTATTCTAGTATGAGAACATGAACCCAAAATAATAAACATATAATTGTCACTTGTAACCCTAATCATAAGGTTCATTAAATGTTAGCATGGTGGTTGCGTGACGAGATCATGGGGGATCCACTACCACCCTACCATCTCAATTTTTTTTATTTAAAAATCAATCTTGCAAACTCAATTAGGTGGTGGTCACTCTCATACTCAAAATGTATGTTCCTTTCTATGGCGTGATTGGAGCCAACATTGTTTCTCTTTAATTATGATGATAGTGATCAAAACACAATTCTTTTCATGTTAACATTTTTGTTAAAACCAATAATATAATTAGTTGACTACATAATGCTTGTGGATGAGACTGCATCATTGGAACTGCATCTAAAATCCACACTCATAATTAATGTAATTTATAGATAATTAACATAATATATAACTAATTTATCTAAATTAAACTAAACTCTAGCCTTATTCAAATAAACCCTAACATAATTAACAGAATACTAATTCATGAAATTTATACCTTATTGAAGTAAATTATCAACTTAATTGATGTAATTTATACCTAATTTACATGATTTATACCGAATTGATATAAATTCAACTAAATTGTAACCTAATTAAATAAGCCCTAATGTAATCAACAAAACCCTAATTCATGAAATTTATACCTAATTGATGTAATTTATACCTAATTAATATAATTTATACTTAATTGGTCTACTAAACCCTAATATATTCACCAAAACCCTAATTCATCAAATTTATCCCTAATTAATTTAATCTATACCCAATTAACATAATGTATACTTAATTTACCCAAATTCAACTAAACCCTAAAATAACCAAATAAACCCTAACATAATCATCAAATCACCACAAAGTCCATGAAATTAAGAGTGAGAGATTAAGTGCAAACTAGAAATTTTTGAAAGAGAGGTGGTGGAAGTGATGGTGATGAAAATAACAATGGTGGTGATAGTGAGTGCAAATAAATGGGGTGCCATTTTTTGTGGTGGAAGAAGGAGGTAAAGAGACCAGGAGTTGAGGAAAGCTCATAGTAGAGAGGGAGTTAAAAGTGTTAATATTTATTGTACCAATCCAATTTTTTCTCCTTCAATTTTGTTGACCTTGCTAATTAAAAAAAAAACCTCTAAATCTTTCTGTTGACATATGAAAGAAATGAAAAGTAGCCACAAATTGTTGCAATTGACTATGTCCATTTGTAATTCTATTATAGGCAAAGAACTAGCTCTGGGCCGTGCTTCACCGCGGTCTATTACAGGGTCACATTTTTGTGTGTGTAAAAAGTGATGTCTAGGTGTCACTTGCGTGTTTTTTTTAAATAAAATTATAAAACGATTTGGGTTATAGCCTTCACAGGGTTGAATAAGTCAGTTATATTTTAATGAGACGATAAAAAAATCACAATAACAGTAAATAGAGAAATCTTTTTAAAAAGCTGACCACGATAACATTAGAAAAAAAAAACCATGGAAGTATGTAATTGGACAAAAAGAGGTAGAAAAAATCTAGCTTGAGTAAAGCCAAGGTTGAATGATAAACATATAACATGAGTAATAAGAGGCGAGCCAATTCAGTTTAACCATTAAAATTTATGGCCCAGGTAATTAGATTAGGATAATTTGACATATCACTATTTTAAAACCCGACTTAACTAAGCGGTTTGTTCCATTATCTAGGCCCTAGGTTGAGTCGGGCTTCAATAAAAATAATGGGATAATTGACCGGATATGATCGATAAAAAAACAGGGTTGACTCGTAACCTAATTAGCATTGAAAAAACCCAATCAAAACCTATTGACATTTTTCTTTTCTTATTTTTCTTCAAAATGATGTTATTTTTATATTTTTATAAAATAAAAAAATTGGGTTGACATAGGTTAACTTGGGAAACCCACGACTCATGACTTGGGACTTGTCTAGGGTCGATCTTTGAGTCGGGTTTGAAAATCATGCAATAGATAACTTTTAGAACTCATGACACATGTCATTAGATCGGAAGCACTATACATGAAAAAACTGAGAAGTCCAATCCTTAACAAATCAAATGCTAAATGATGAAATTAGAGCAAAAACCAATTACATAAAAGGATCTGAAATAAAAAAAAATAGTAATTAAAAGAATGAGGGTGAGAATCAAAATTAAAAATAAATTAGAGGGCAAGAACAATTCTTTGATTAGTAGGTTAAATTGAAAACAAAAAAATTAACAAAAAGACAAAAAGAAAATCAAAAGAATAAGGATGAAATTAGAAAAAACAAAACACTATAAATATGGATTGAATGATGAAATTGAAAACCATCAAAAAAACCTTGACAAAATGGCCAAGGAAAATAATTAGAAATTAAAAGAAGAATGATCAAATTAAAAACATTATTTATGACAAATTAGAATTGATGATTGAATTGAAAATAAATAAAACTTTAACAGAAAGGCAAATGACAAAAACTAAAAATTAAAAGAATAAGAATTGAAATTGAAATATCAAAAAACAAAAAGGATTAGGCTGTATTTTCTAGGTAAGAGAGAAAAGAAAAGAAAAAAAAGGTCGGCGGCAAGAAACCACCTGCTATTTATCTACACGCGTTGCACTAAGAGAAAGAGAACGAGATGGCGCATCCTACGACATGATGAAATGACATTTTCTACCACTAGGAAGTGCTACACGCGCCATCTAAAATGCACAGGCGCCTCTCACGTGTCAATGCGCGCAAAACAAACACCAACAACTTTTTAAAATTAAATAATATTTAATTAATATAAAAGACATATATGCTTTTGATTATCTTGACAATTACCAAAAAAAAAAAAGCAACGAAAAAAACCCAAAGGCCCCTGATCCTATGTTTATTTTTATTTTTTTTACCTTAAGAACATAATTGTCAATTCATTGTATATCAACAAACAAAATGACTTATTTACTTCTCCATGCAATTTTTATAATTTTTTTATTTTAGGGATAATTATATTATTTTATTGTGAAAAAAAACAATTATATCCCAAATAAATTTTTAATGAATAATGTATGGTGTAAAAAAGTTAAATGGCCTTCAAAACCAAGATATATTTTTTAGGGAAGAGTAAAAGCATCATTTCAAGGTAAATTGGAAAAAAGTATCTATACTTATAGAGAATTTGTCTTTTTTTTTTTTTCCTTTTATGGAAATCAAAAGGAAAGCATACTTGCGAATGAATTTAGGTACAAGTCTCGATTTCCAACACATAATCATAAAATTCATTAAATAAAACTCATTGATAAATGGATAGCTCCATACTTCGATTTTGGAGGATTTTTTTTAAAGGTAAAATAAATCAAGAAAATTTAATAAAATAATGCAAAAAATAATACAAGAAATTATATAGTTAATGAGTTGTGCTAATGGAAAAAACATGACCATATAAATTGTTCCCAACAACACAATTCAAAATATTATGCTATTGGGAACAATATACCTATTGAAATATAATTGTTTTTTTATTTTTTTAATTAATTTTAAATTTTAAATAACACATATCCTCTACAAATAAAAAATTATTTTATTCTCAAGATAATTATCTATCAAAATAATTAGTTGTTACCAAAATCTGTTTCAATTAGCATTATAAAGATTACAATGTCTCCCTTAAATCTGAATTAGTTTTTATGTAAGAAATACTTTTTATATAAATAATGATTAACTTAATTATTTGTTGTTTTTTTAATAAAAAATCAATAAAAAATAATTAATAATCTCATAGTTTACAATATAATTATCAAACATGATCTAATTTAATAATTCATTGACTCAAAATATAATCTAAATTAGTTTTGAGAATTAATTTAGTTAAATTTAATAATTTAATATTTAACTTCCGACTTGATTGGCGTACTCTAGATTATATTAACTTGACTCTAGATTATATTAACTTGAAATTTTTTATTTAAAATAATGTTGTTTTTTTAAGATTTATCTAAAATAATAATATTTTATTTTTTTAAAAAAAATTATACAAACAACAATGTTTTATTAAAAAAAAAACAAAACTAACATTATTTTATAAAACATAATAATTAATAATGATAATAATAATAACAGTCAATAAATAATCGCCTAGGATGTTGAAGCATTAATCGGTTGCTGTCCAATTTGGCAGGAAGAACACACTAGTAATTAGTTAGTTCTTTATTAAAAACAGAAAAGAACAAACAAAACGAGAAAACAACGCGCGCACGCAGTTCCTCCTCCTCCTTTCCCATTTCTTAGTGCCAAAGCAGAACACAGAGAAAACAAAGAAGCTGAACTCAGAAAGAAACTCTGATTTAGTTAGCAAAATAGCAGGCATGGCGAGAGGTTCTCTCGCGCTGAAACTAGGGGTCTCTTTTACATCATCTTCGTTGCTTTTGCTCTTATTAGCCTATCACTCTTGTTCCTTCTATCTCCCTGGTGTCGCCCCTCAGGATTTCTCTACTGTAATTTACCCTTCACTTTTACTTATACATATGCATCTACTCTTTTTTTTTTCTGGGTTAGATCTTCTGTTTTTTCTTTTCCGTTTCTTGATTGACTGTTTTTGCATGGGTTGTTTTGTTCTTTCTTTCTTTATTATTTTATTTTTTGACAAATGTTGATTCTTCTTCTTTTCTTATTTTATGGGATTAATTTTAAAATTTGTTTTTTATGCATGATTGGGAAATTTTTGCTTGCTCTTTTATTCGTGAAAAAAAAAAGATTGGGATTTTGCAATCTGGAAGTGAAAAATAATGGTTTAAGCATAAAAATCTGATTTTGTAATGGAAATCAGGGAACTTAGAAATTTCAAGTGATTTTGAGGAGAGACCGATGGAAAATATGAAGACAGAAAAATATAAAAAAGAATTAGCAAGGGAAGGAAGGAGGTTGAGCTACATAACAAGTGGTGCTTCTCTTCCCCCTTAAACTATATCTAACTCTTAACTTTTCATAATGATCTCGCATGACTTTACTGGCTGAGTTATGTTAAACTTTTGTGGTTGTATCTTTAGCTGCTGTTTTCTAGAGCGACGCATGTATCTTTTTGTCAATGACTTGGTTTAACCCTCTGAACTGAGTGAGATCAAACAGTTTTGCTCCAAATATTGATACTTTGAATTTGGGGTCTCGAATTTATCAGGCTTCCGCATGTATGTATAATGATGCTGTTGTTTGGTCTAAGTGTTTGTGGTGTATGGAGAAGAGATTGGTGGTGGCGGTAGGAGGAAACTGAGTGAATGTCGCATGTTCCTTGTTACCACCAAAGCCAAGCTCCCAAATATTGATTGTCATTTCAATGCTTGAATTTTTATGAATTCCTATATCCATTAACCCTTTCAATATGTGCTTTGTAAATGGATTGTGGTGATGCTTCCAAGTTGAATGTCCTAGTGCTTGTGAATTTAGTTACCCTCAATGAATTATGTTAATAGGATTTTTTACTCAGTCATCTTATTGTGGATAAATCAAGCATCGTCTCCTTAATAGTTTCTATCTTATGTTTTATATGTGTTTTCCATTTGATGAAGTAAAGCTCAATCTATTTTGGTTTTCATCTCTTTATTCCTGTCAAGTCTTAACGTTGCATTTACCATCACAGGGGGGCTGAGCTAAAGGTGAAAGTAAACAAACTGACTTCTACAAAAACACAACTTCCATACTCTTACTATTCACTCCCATATTGTCCTCCAGAACATATAGTTGACAGTGCAGAGAATCTTGGGGAAGTTCTTCGTGGTGATCGCATCGAAAACTCTCCTTATGTGGTAAGCTGTAGCTTGCCAGTTGGCTCTCTTAGCACATGTCCTCTTCTGTGGCTACTGTGTGGTTGACATAAACATTTTGTTGCAGTTTCAAATGAGAGAACCGCTGCAGTGCAAAGTTTTATGTCGTAGAACCCTTAATGCAAAAACAGCAAAAGAATTCAAGGAAAAGATTGACGATGATTACCGTGTCAACATGTGAGTGCTAATTTCATGCTCTTTTTTCTTTTTATTTTAATGTGAATAACACCTCTTCTGACTTTCTGGCATAAATGCTTAATGGAACAGGATTTTGGACAATCTACCACTTGTTGTACCCATTCGAAGGTCTGATCAGGAAAATGCAGTAGTGTATCAGCATGGCTTTCATGTTGGTCTTAAAGGGCAGTATGCTGGGGTAAGTTCTTGATCTATCAAATCTGTTTTGATTATTATTATTATTATTGATTGCTGATTAGCTCTTACTAAAGCAATTTATTTATCTGTAGAGCGAAGATCTAAAACATTTTATCCACAATCACTTAACATTTACTGTCAAATATCACAAAGATTCTCAGTTAGATTTAGCCAGGATTGTTGGGTTTGAAGTCAAACCATTCAGGTTATACTCTATGATTCTATGCTTCTCACTGTCTCTTGAATTATAGTCTGCTTTTTAATTCTAAGACTTTGCTATTTTAATGAATCCAGTGTTAAGCATCAGTATGATGGTGAGTGGAAGAATGAGAATATGCGCCTAACAACCTGTGATCCCCATGCAAGGCGTGCAGTTACTAGCTCCGATTCTCCTCAAGTGATTGAGGATAAGAAGGATGTAATATTTACATACGATGTTGCATTTGAGGTCAAGTCCTATACTTTCTTGTAGAAAAACATCTTTTATCGCTGCTGCTATGACCCTGGCTTATAGTGTCACTTTCTACTGTTGGCTTCTGTATTGTTTTACCTTGCAGGAAAGTGATGTGAAGTGGGCTTCTCGGTGGGATACCTATCTTTTGATGGCTGATGATCAAATTCATTGGTTCTCCGTTGTCAATTCTTTAATGATTGTTCTTTTCCTCTCGGGGATGGTGGCTATGATCATGTTGCGGACACTTTATCGGGATATCTCCAAGTACAACCAACTAGAGACCCAAGAAGAAGCCCAAGAGGAGACAGGATGGAAATTGGTCCATGGGGATGTTTTCCGCCCTCCAACGAACTCAGATTTACTCTGTGTCTATGTTGGGACAGGGGTTCAGTTTTTGGGATGATCCTTGTTACTATGATATTTGCTGCTCTTGGTTTCCTCTCTCCATCAAATCGTGGTGGTTTGATGACGGCCATGCTCTTCCTCTGGGTATTTATGGGTCTTTTTGCTGGATACGCTTCAGCTCGTCTTTATAAGATGTTCAAGGGAACACAATGGGAGAAAATTACTCTGAAAACAGCTTTCATGTTTCCTTCAATAGTATTTGCCATTTTCTTTGTCTTGAATGCTCTAATATGGGGTGAGAAGTCATCTGGGGCAGTGCCTTTTGGAACCATGTTTGCGCTGGTATTCTTATGGTTTGGCATTTCAGTTCCACTTGTCTTTACTGGTAGTTATATTGGTTTCAAGAAGCCTGCAATTGAGGATCCAGTGAAAACCAATAAGATCTCAAGGCAGATTCCTGAACAGGCCTGGTACATGAACCCGGTTTTCTCTATTCTAACTGGAGGCGTTCTTCCATTTGGAGCTGTCTTTATTGAGCTCTTCTTCATCCTTACATCAATATGGCTGCATCAGTTCTACTACATTTTTGGTTTCCTATTCATTGTCTTTATCATCCTCATTGTCACTTGTGCTGAGATCACAATTGTGCTTTGCTACTTCCAGCTGTGCAGCGAGGACTACCTTTGGTGGTGGAGGTCTTACCTGACATCAGGGTCCTCTGCGCTCTACCTCTTCCTCTATGCTGCTTTCTACTTCTTCACGAAGCTTGATATAACAAAGCCAGTGTCTGGGGTCTTATACTTTGGCTACATGCTGATTGCCTCGTATGCTTTCTTTGTGCTGACTGGAACAATTGGCTTCTATGCCTGCTTTTGGTTTACCAGGCTCATCTACTCATCAGTGAAGATTGATTAATTGTTTGGTGCGGCCTGAAAGGATTTGGCTTGTTTGTTTCTACTCGAGGATGAGCAAATACCTTGGCTGTGACATGGGATCAGAAATGGAGGAAATAGGTACATTGAGAATTACCATTTTGGTTAAATTTTTTATCTTAAATCATAGAAATTGTTATTAGCATTTGCAACCAGGTTCGGTAGATCTAGTTATTTTTACACTTTTTTCTGGTTTGTCTTTTATGTTTCCCTTTCCGGTAAACATCTAGGGGGATTGTTAAAACTGTCAACCTGCTCTCCCTATTCTAGAAATGAGAATGAATCCTTATACTATCCATGATGGTGCCTACCAACAAACTATTTCCTGGTAAACTATCTACTGTCTTCAAGAAATCTCATATGCTTATTTCTGCCTAATTTAAGATTGACTTTTGTGAGTTTCCTTACTTTATCTATATATCAGGTTCTGGGTCACAAGATTTACGGGTTAGTCCGGGTTGACTCAAGTTTTTTTTTTTTTTTTTTTTTTTTTTCCAGTTTCTCCCTTAAACATTGGATTGGTTTGAGAGTCGAGCTTCGTAGTTTTATTCAATTTGCTTTTCATAGAGTTATTTTGATCTCATGATCACGTTGCAAATTTGGTAGGCTAAATCCATCATTTTTTTCCGTCTTTTTTTTTTTTTTTTTTTTTCAATTTAGTCATTTAATATTTGATTTGTTTAAAATTGAACTTCAAATTTTTGTTCACTTCTTTCTATATGATTATCCAGCTCTTATTTAGTTTTTACTTTGTTATCAAATAAGATCTTTTCACATATCTTTTCAGAATATTTGAAATATATATTTCTATAATATCGGCAGAGTTTATTTTTTAAGGTTAAGCATTGCCAAATTTTTTGTTCTAGCTTGTTTACTATTGATGTTTTTTTAATTATATAATTAAATTAATTAAGCTTATTAAACTTCAATAACTAAAATCTTAAATTTTTTACCAGTTCGATCTAGTTTACACCTCCCAAAATGAATTCCAAAAGCAGCTTTGGATCATCATAGTAGTAGCAGCTTTTATTCGATCTATGTTCGCATCTGAATTTCTCTGAATTGCTGAAACCTATATATATATATATATATATATATATATTGAACCCTTCGTATTTTTTCATTAAAAATGGAGAAAGAAATAATTATATATTAGATTATTATTCGAAGAGATTATGTTGAAAAAGTTGACTGCTAAAAATCCTGACTCGAATACAATTAAAGAAAATAGAACAAGAAGTTAATAAATCGTCACCATAAGATAGGAGGCTGAAGATGAGAATTATAGCAGCTATTGCTTGCGACGAAAACAATACACGCAAGCACCATGATAAAACGATCGATCAACCAGTTCAGATAAAGAGAGATTTTGTATAATTAGTTACACTCCGGTTTTCATTAGCTAATATGCAATGTCAACAACACAAAAAAAAACCTCTATTTTCTTCCCTCTACTTCCCACCTCCCCTCCTAAAAAAAACAATTACCTCCATCTCTATTTGTTGACAAAAAAGAAATAAAGAGAGACAAAAAAAAAAAAAAAAAACAATCCACCTCCTCCCTGTCTCTCTTGTAGCCTAACACCAGCCTCTTTCCTCTCTCTTGCTTGGCGCAACCAACATCAACCCCTTTCTCGCGCGCAGTGTAGCTAGTAGCAACCTCTAGCTCAAGTTAGTCCTGAAAATTTACATTATTAAGAATAACTATAACAATCCCAATTTCCGGGACACTTTAAAAACCATAAATTCATAGAAATTCGAGGAAACTTTTTTTTAACATCTTCCTTTTAAAACATGAATTTTAATTGTTTAAAATTAACACGTGTTATACCAAAATTTCTACTAAAATTTCGGTGAAATTTTCTTTATAGGTAGAACATTTCAAGTTATCGACATTCACTGTATACTTTTAAAACAATTCTCAACTCTTAATCCAATTATTCTGGATCACCATTCATGCCCAAATCATTTTATCATGTCCCAAAGATCTCGATCTTCCATCGCAATATCAAGCAACCATGTAATACAATACTTAAAGAAATCCAAGGAAGACATAATTATAGTACATCTAAGCATGCATAAATTCAAATATACAAGAATAATGTAACATGAAAGTTCATAATTTTTAATAAGCGAGAGGTCAAGCGTTAGTTTTACATCTTTAGCAATAATTTCATTACATTTCAAAATGTATATTTCTACCTAATCGATATAAAAAATAGAAATATTTTTAGTAAGACTACTTTTGACAAGTATAGAGATGAACCTAAAGACCACGATAGACAAAATTATATTTAAATGACATAATTTATTCACATCCATAAAAATAACTAAAGGTACAACTAATCTCATTTACAAAACTCAAGATTATCAACTTATTCTTCGTAGTTTGCATTTATAGGCCAAGAAAACATATTGTTGTTATAGGATTAAGGCAATAATAACACCTAAATGGGTGAATTAGATGTTTAATTAATAATAACAATTATTGCAACTAACTCAATTAAACACAATTAACCAACAATATAATTAAAGTGGTAAAGAGTATAGGGATAGAAATTGCAAAGCTGGGCTTTTAGCGTGGTTCGACAAGCCTACATCCACACCTCAAGAACCTAACTAGTCTTGAGTGTTGTATTCTTTATTAATCCAAACTAAAGATTACAATGTCCTTGATGAGTCCTCAACAAGCTCTTTTCACCATTTGAAGAAATATCATCTTCAAGCTTTTTATCTTGGTGATGTACCTCACTAATGACTAAAGAGTTTTTCATTTAAACTCTTGAAGAATTACAATTTATTTGAAATGTAACTACACTCTCTCAAAAAATAGATAACAAAATTGAAGCTTATATATTTATAGCTCACTCCAATAGCACTTGGAATGTATGAAGGTGTTTTAAATGTAGTAAGTGTGAGAATTTATACTCTTGTGCAAGAATATTAAGGTTCTAATGCATAAATATGAGTATGATTGATGATTTGAAGAGTGTTTTTGCTCTTAAAATAACTTTATATATATATATATATATATATATATATATATATATTCAATTTGTATATTTTATTACTGCAATTAGACAAGCCATATATATGTTTTTAGCAAAAAAAAACTAGTCGTTTTATAGTGAATTCTTTGTTCCTCTAATAGATAAAGGCGATCAACCGGTTGATTGATCCAAGCCAAACGTTCGACCAATTCTTGCATATTCCAGGTGTTCATCCCTAATGAACAAGTGATCGATCAGTTCACTTGGTATGACCAAGCGGTCGAGTAGTTCAACTTAAAATCTAGTTTTAGCAATTTTAAGCCTAGTGAATCTTGAATCGACTATATGCATATCAATCATGTAATACATATAATGTGAAGTGTGTAAACTCATTTTAATTTGTGCTATCACATAAGATATAAAGATTTACATGATTTGTATTAAGATGAATCCTTAAGAACTAAGTCTTCACTTGTTATGCATCTTGTACTTGTTGATTGATTTTTTCATGCTAGTTGATGATCTTCATATAAACTTGTTTAAAGCGTATTCACAATCAAGCATATTATTAGTCTATTTTAATTCAATTATTATCATCAAAATATATAGATATTGATATATGATCAAAAGGTCAACACAGATTTTGGGCATTTTAATACATGTTTTCCAAGGAAAGAATGAAGCGAAGGCATATCTAGAGTGAGAAAAGAAGGTTGATTGGATCTTTGACTATCATCCTTTGCACAAAACATAAAAAGGTATGGTCATTGATGTTACGGACTATGTACTAATATGGTGGGATCAATTTGTTTTGAGTAAGAGGAGGAATGATGAAAGGCCTATTGAGTAATGTAATGACATGAAAGCCATAATGAAAAAAATAATTTGTTCCTAACTTTTATTGTAGAAAGCTCTTTTAAAATTTGTAGAGTTTACATCGGGTTCGAAAAGTGTGGAAGATTACCACAAGAAGATGGATTCAATAAGACAACAAAATGATGGAGTTTGAAGTAGAGGCGATCGGAATGGACTCAATATGAGCAAGGAAGAGAAATGGAGGGTTACGAGTTTTAAATATTTATTATCATAATACTTCTATGAGGTTAGATAAAAAGCGTGAAGTTTGAACAAAGCGTAAATGTTTATAAAAAAACAAATAAATAACATGAAAAATGGAGAACTTTAGTTCAACAATGTAAGGATAAAATATGAAAGAGTAGAGCGAGTTATTATCATTAATATATATATATATAAGTGGATGATAAGGCATGTTTATTTAAATTTATTATCAATATGTTAATTTTATATAAAGTTGTTCGAGACAAGTATTTTTTTTTAAAAAAAATACTTTAAAGGCTTCAAAATAAGCTACATTAACCATGTGATGATGAGCTACACTTTCTCTTTCTTGGTAAGATAATGGATAAGGTATTGAAATACTCAAATGATCTGGGTAAAATCTCCCTAACTCTCTGCTACACATAAAAACACTTATTTTATTATATATATATATATATATATATATATATATTTCTAGTATTTGTATCTTAAACTCCTTTGCTAAATTAACTTAAGTATTGGAGGGTTTTTAAAATGCACAGGAGATTTTGTAATGTAAGTTACTCCAATCCATCCATTATCAATCGTGGAAAAACCCCGATGGATCCTTCAAAGTTTGTATGCAAACACATTCGTCAATACCCATCATCCTCCCTCAAAAAGTAGAGAAGAGACATTAGACACATACGATTAACGTTGTTTTCGTAGCTATTTAGAGGTTTCTTGGTGTCTTGTTGATTTTATTGTGCCTTAATTAGTTGTGTTGACTAATTCTAAAATTGTTTCTTTGTGGTTTTCTGTATTCCTTTTTATCAAACACGTTAAAACTTAGCATTGCTTTTTATTTAAAATATTTTAAAAAAATTATCAACTTTTTTAAAAATTAATTAAAAAAAAACTCTTAAAAGAACGGTCTAGCCGAAATGTGTTCATGCAATGCCTAATTGCCTATGCCGCAAGGTTTATTCTGATAAAATCAAGTAGGCGTCTTTGGCTTTTCCCCATCTTGAGAGACCAAAATCCTGGATTGTTGCTGATAATATCAAAGAACATCTCATACATATGTATAAACCGGAAATATTTTTCTGGCACAACTAAGATAACCGGACCAGCTAAATAAATTAATTAATTAAATCCTTGTAACCCAAATGTTGACTATCATTTCCTCAGAACAGAATCAGCCCTGTCAAGACCCCAAAAATCAACCCCAAACTACCCCTCAAATTCACACCACCAGTGCTAGTTGGAGCCACCGCAGGACCTCCAAATTCTACCGGAGAAGGTGCTGGAGAAATACCCATGAAATGGCTTCTCATTGACATAACCACACTAATTAACTTTTGTCCCTGCTCACAATGCCCATCAGCTCCACTTATGAAGTAGTATGGCCCTGACTTGTCAAGCTTCACCTTTGTGTTCCCATCCTTGTATGTAACTAGAGGACTTGATGTATTACAGGTTTCATAATCCTTTTTAATCACTTGAAGTACCGAGTCCTTTTTGGGATCATAAGTCCAAACTGTGCAAAGAAAAAGGGTTAAACAAAACAAAGTTAGAGACTGAAAATAATTGGAAATTATACTAAAACTCGGACAATAAAATCGAAAATTTGAAAGAAATAGAGAAACCCCATGATGGAAAAGGGGCTTAAAATTGAATTGTCGTTTATGAATATGTACCTAGTGTGTCTCCGACTCGGAAACGTGAAGCCTCAGCCCATTTGTTGAGAGATTCAGACTCAGAGGAAGGGATTTTCCATGAATAATTTTGCCTCCAACCATGATGTCTCTAGCTTCCGTGAAGGTAACGAAGAGAGAAAGAATCAATATCGAGGATAATAAAGCAGCTTTATGTGAAGCCATTTAACAGATTGTGAACGTTTTTTTTTTTTTTTCGAGGGCGAGAAAGAAGAGATAAATAGATATGATGGAGCTACAAGAAAAAAGATAAGTATCCCTTGAATCAACGATGGCTCTTTTTATAGATGGGAGTGGGAAGAGAAAACTAGCCGTTGGGTCCGTTGCGTGGCATGTCTAGACACTGCCTTCGCATTTGTCGAAGCAGCCTTGAGCCTACCAGCTACATTTTGCCCCGTCTGTCGGTCATGCAAGAGACTTTTGTTTTGAGCTTTTTTTTTTTTTTTTTTTTTTTTTTTTTTGGGTCCAATTACTATTTGTTCCTCTTCCCAAGGATGGATGGTTTTGATTTCAAAATACTTTAGCACAGTAAAAAAATAGTAAGGTGATATAGTTGACAAAATAATTAGGGATGTAATACACTTTTACTTTCATGTATTGTAGATAGTATTTGTAATTCAAGTGTGGTAGATAGTATTTGCGATTTCATTCAAATTTTAACCCCAGAGACCTCTTTCTTTCTCTTTCTCTTGATCTTTCCTCCTTTTTCTCTCCCCATAGCCATCGCCCTTCTCTCTCACCACCATCTAGAGCCTTGCTCTCCCCCCCTCAACCCCACTCGCCAAAAAACATCCACAACATCACTACATGTCTACCTCTCTAGCTCTAGATTAACAACCATCTCTTTCTCTCTACTAGCTAAAACAACCACCATCGATTACCCTCACCACCCATATCCAACATTTAAAGGTATATTGGACACTTTTCCTCAATGAATTTGATGTAATTAATGTTTAATGTGTGTTAATTTGATTTTAATGAATGTTAGGGTTTTGAATTAGAAATTAGGTTGATTAGATGTAATTGAAGTTGTTAATTTGATATGATTAGGTTATTTTGTTAAATAATCAATGATTTTAGGTTGTTGTTGATTGTGAATTAATAAAATTATATGTTTGATTAGTTAGTGTTGATTTATGTTAAGTTATGGATTAGGTTAATTAGATATATTTTAAGTTGATAATTAGGTTATTTTATTAAATAATCAATGTTCTTTTGTTATTGTTAATTGTGAATTAACAAAATTATATGATGGAAGAGTTAGTGTTGATTTAGGTTAAATTATGAATTATGTTGAATTACGTATAAATAATAATACTGGCTATGAAATACATGAATTTGATTGATAATTTTTTTATGGTAGTGAAATTTGATGAATATAGGTGTTTTTAGATAATTAATTTGATGAATTTAGGTTTTAGTTTATTATATTAACATTATGGTTTTGTCGATAAATTACGGAATGTTTGATAATTTAAAAATATTATCCTTACATGGTAGTATCATTGTCAATACTTGACAATGGTATCATTTATAATGGAGGAAGCCATGAATTCCCCTGTTACATCGAGACATGTCCCTTAGCGAGGTTATCAAAAATGTTATGTGATTGACTTGGCTTGAATGTATTTGAAATAGATGTTGGGTTTACTTGGATGATGTTACAAACTAGGGTTAGTCAAGCTCATTATATCGGTGTAGCAATGTAGTGACAAGGGTGTGAATTCAATGTTTGGGTTTTAGAGGATTAATGAGGTTAATATGCTAAGGCTCTACATGAATAGTAGACTGCAGGCGGAAACTCTTATATTATGGAGTTGACATGGTTTTCAAGTAACTCTCGAAGAACTATATAGGCATCATGGTAATTTGGTCCATCAGGTTAGGTGGTAATGCTAGTAAACAAATATGAGTGCAAAGAATTGTTAATATGGAATAGCAATTAGGTATGACATTTTCTTCATATTTCTATGGAGAATTCAAACCAAGTAATGACAAAAATGGCGTCATATTGATAGAGTTATGGTTAAAGGGGAAGATTGAGTTAGTTAACACGTTAATCAATACATGACACCTCTAATCCACGACTCTAAGGTTGTGAGTGTGGATGATCAATATGGATGCCATGATTTAGGCTCATAGTTGTAAGCTCGTAGGCATTCAGAGCTTATTAGTTAATGAATTGGAGGGTTGGAAAAAGATCCGAGACAAGTGCGAATGTGTTAATATAGTAAAAAAAATAGTGGCATATAAAGAAATCTTCCTGATCTGAGTTCATCGTTCAGCAAAAACCTATGTTACGATTGCGGTGTGTTCGGGGAACAGGTTTTGTAGATGGTATTTGTGTAGGGGTACACAAAAGGTCGATATATGAGAAATCTCAAAATTAAAAGGGTTACTCACTGTATCGAGAACTCTTTTGTTTTGCAACGCCATCATCGAGGATTGACTTAGATTTAATTGCGAGGGTGATGTTGACAATTACCGAGAGAAAGTTAAGTACGAGGTGTTTGCAACGATTCAGGGCTGACTGTGGAGGGATGTTGGGCATAAAAGTCTCTTATTGGAAGGTGTGGATAGTTAAACAGAAAATATTGAATTTAATTTATTTGGTACTACGAAAAAGTCATCTCAAAACTTATCCGGAATTCTACTAGCCATTAGATATTTCAAATCGAGGGACAATTGTCACTCTAGATCATAAAATAAGTTGGTGGTAATAATGCAATATTTAAGAGAGCATTTCGAAAGGCATTTAGTGTTTCAATTAGTTAGGTTATGAAAATATTGTCATTTCTCTAATTAGTATTAACGGTATTCACCTCTATGGTAAGTAGAAAGCTACGTTGTTGGTTGTAGTTGCTTATATAAATGCGAATCAAAGAATTTTACCTATGTGTTTTACTATTGTGGAAGAAAAGAGACGGACAATAATTATAGAAGTGGTTTTTGGTTTTGGTTGAGTCGATGGTGCACATGTACGACATTGACTGATGATATTTCTCTCGAAGTCGGGATCTCTACGGTGATGGGATGAAAACAAAGAATTCTTGTTTCTTATCGAATAATAAAATAGAAGTTGAAGCCTGAAGTATTTTGATCACTAAAAACTCTAATGGGTCTCGAAGTTTGAATAAGGGGACTAGTTATGTGTAGAGGAGGATGTATCATCCTTGTGCACCTTACCTAAGGTAAACTGCTTTGTTTTGCATCTTTGATATAAAAGTTTGTTTGAGGTATTGTTGTGTTTTCTAATTTTAAAAATAAATTAACTATCCGGCACAAGAATTATATCAAATTGCAACCACCACGTCAAACCAAATTAAGTGTTCAAACAATCCAAATATTATACAAAATAATAAGCATTTGGTCTAAGAATTTCTGATCTTAGCAATTTGTCAACAAAATAATTTGAGGTTATAGATCAACCTTTTAGGAATGAGAAATCAATTGGAGAGACTTTTGCAACCAAGAAGCAATGTTGGAAAAATTTGGGAAGCAATCTAAAAAATAAAGGATGAAGTTAAAAACTAAATGAAATGAAATATTAAAAGGGATGTAATTGAAAAACAAATCAAAAAGAAAAAGTTTAAAAATAAATAAATAGTTATCTAAGAAATAAGGATAAAATCTAACAAATGAGAAAATCAAAAGAATGATGGAATTAAAAAAAATCTCATTTTATAAATTATTTAAAACAAAACAAATAGTAATAAAAAAGAGCGAGGGAATCAAATTTAAAGGAAAAATACATTGAAGAGTTGTTTTGAAAATTTATAGGGGCATGTATGAAAATCAAGGAGTAGAAAGAGAAAAAAAGGTCAATAACACCATATCGAGAGATTTGTTGACCGCCATTGTATCCGTAGATAAAAGAGGCCTAAATTTGACGATTCAAGCGTTGTCATAAAAAGCCTAAGTTTGGGCGTTGTATATACCACTTTCGAAAAGCGCAAGTGTAACTATGAGCTTGGCGTGATAAACACTCACATTACTTTTCTAATCTTTAAAATATTTTATATGTATAAAAATACTAAATTTCCCATAACCTAATACATATAATGAAAAAAAACCTAATCATCTATTAAAAGAAATTTGAATTTAATGGTAATTT